>OX454528.1:137754945-138954945 GCA_949715645.1 Portevinia maculata | reverse complement strand
ATAGCTTACAGGCTCTAGGATGAGCACTCTTAACTTAACTATATCAATTAAACTAATGGCCATTTGGTCTTAAATCTATCTAACAATGGTCACAAACATAATTCACAAAGTCTTTCATCACAGGATAAAAAGAATCGAACCCAAGGTAAACATGTGGTGTGACTCGACCTGCAAAGAAGCAATAAGGTTAAAAGAGGTAAGCTTTCGGTTATTTAAAGTCAACCCATCTGAGAAAAGCCTTTAAAAGTTTAAACGAGACAGAAATGACTGCAATGCCCACATTAATCGTGTCAGATTCTCCTATGACCAAAAGTTGAGTCAAAAAATAGGTGCAGGGAAATAAGTCCACGGGAAGTAAGTCCACTGAGGGACTTAGTTCCCACGGGAAGTAAGTCCACTGAGGGACTTAGTTCCCACTTAGTGGGAAATAAAACCACTTTCGCGAAGTGGACTTAGTTCCCATGTTAAGTGGGAACTAGGTCCATTTTTTTATGGGAACTTAGTCCACATTCAAATATAAGAAGAGGGAACTAACATCCAACATTTAGAATTAAACAAAAAACTGTAAAGTGCAGTTAGTTATCACACTCTTTAAGCAAAGTCTTAAGCTTATCATGGTGACATAAAGCCAAAGTTTCAAAACCGTACCTCGCACCTACTCCAAATCAAACAGTGACCCCAAGCAGGGTGGTTGCAGGGGGGCAGCATGCCCCCCATATGCATTACACTATTTATGGAATCTACTTGCGATTTCGTAACTAATCTCATAAACAGTGCAATGCATATGGGGGGACATGCTGCCCCCCTGCAACCCCCCTGCTTGGGGTCACTGTTTGATTTGGAGTAGGTGCGAGGTCACGGTACCTATATTACTCTGTCTAAGTTAGAAGTTAATTTCTATTTTGTTAATAAAAATTGCAAAGTACCTACTTAACTCTTTAATTTTATTTTGTTCTTAGTCGACAGTGAGAATTTACTTCACATTAAAAGGGAACTAAAACCACTCAGAGTTTTGGGAATTTATTTCCCAGCTTACATGGGAACTAAGTCCACTTCGCGAAAGTGGTTTTATTCCCACTTAATGGGAACTAAGTCCCTCAGTGGACTTAGTTCCCGTGGACTTATTTCCCTGCACCCAAAAAATACTACTATGGGTACTAAAAACTTTTGGTCATTTGTTAAAAACATCAAGAATTCGGCCTTATCATCTATCCCGAATCCCGACTCTCATTTACAATAGCATTCCAGCTGTCAGCTCTATAGATAAGGCCAATCTGCTTGCTGCTCACTTTGCAGTCAGCTCAACGCTCCCAGATTGTGCTTTGTCTCACCATGTACTCGATCCCGTAGATACTCCATGGGACCATTCCACTTCCGCACTCGTACAGTAGCTAGAGTACTTCGAGATCATGGCATACGCAAATCCGCTGGTCCACCAGCTGGACCGTTTGTTCTGGAGTAGTGTTGTTCTACTCTGGCAAAACCTCTGTGTAAGCTTTTCAATCTGTCCTATTCTTCAGGACTCTTCCCGGGAAGATGGAAAACAGCATTTGTCCAGTCTGTACCAAAAAAAACTCGAATCTTCTTCTCCCTCCTCCTACCGACCAAGTGCACTTACGACCCGTCATTCAAAGGTCGTGGAAATGCTGATCAACCGTGGGCTTATTAAATGTATTGAATCGCGAAAACTTCTCAATGACCGGCAGTATGGTTTTCGCAGCAACAGGTCTACTGGTGAATTGATGACATATCTAAAGGAAAAGTTGAATCAATCTCTTCACCAAGGTGGTGAAAGTAAGATTGTTGCGCTTGATATTTCATAGGCATGTGACAGAGTTTGGCATCAAGCTCTCTTGTCGAAAATGCGTGCATTTGTAATCGATGATACTCTTCTTCAATGGATTGGAAATTGCCTTTCGGAACATTCAATTTAAGTTGTTTTGGACGGTTTCAAGTCTGCAACTCACCAAATAAATGCTGATGAGTTCCCCAAGGCTCTGTTCTGTCCCCGATTCTCTTTCTCACTTTTATAAATCCTGTCTGTTACCTCTAATCCAATACATTGCTTCGCTGATGACAGTCCATCAGCTTCTCATATTCGTTTCTTGGGTCACGCCCCTCATCTTCGGGGGTTATACTGGAACGGCAACGTATGTTAAGCTCATTAAATTCCGATCTTAACAGCATAACTCACTGGGGTACAACCAATAGAGTGGAATTAAATGCTTCTAAAATACCACACACACTGCCATTATCCATGAATGGCACTTGCATAGCTGAAAATGTAAGACTTTCCATTCTCGGTTTGTGTGTTAATGACAACCTTCGTTGGAATGACCACATATTCGATATCGCCAAGAACGCTACGAAATGTCTAGGGTTCCTTAAGCGATGTAAGAAATATTTCACACCTTCTGATCGGGCTACAATTTATAAGGCGTTTATCCGCCCGAAACTCGAGTACAACGCTCATATCTGATCCGGTGCACCAATAACTTATTTGGGGCTACTTGGCAGGATCCAAAAACGCGCGATAAAACTCATTAACGACCGAGACATCGCGAGGTCGATTGAGTCTGTTAGTCATTGTCGTAATGTCTCCTGCCTTTCGTTATTTTATCGTTAATTCCACCATAAGTTCTCAAACGAAATAAACAGTTGCATTCCTCCCCTTGAACATTACAACCGCAATACCCGCCATTCACGCGCATCTTTCCTCAGCCGTACAACACGAACTCTTCCACGCATTATAACCTACAAACATTCAAAACAAATGTGCATCGGCATCTCTCCTTTTCTTCTCACCTTAATTTCCTCAACGCCCGCGCTGTGTAGCTATTACATTATAAGGGTCCCAATAGATCCTTTTAGTGCGTTAAAAACAACAAAAAAGAAAACAATACAAGGCAATACAAAATTCAATAAGAAACCAAAAAAAATCTTGGTTTCTTTATGTTTTTAGATAGATAGATTGTTTATTGTAGCGGAATTATTATACATTCTTTCATTAAACCTATATTGCACAATTTACAGAGATTTGGTATAAAGCTACCTTACAACTGAAAAATTTATAACACAGTCTTAGATAAGTAATTGGTAGAAAGAAAAGCTACAGGAAAAACCTTCTATGAATAGATAGATAGAAGATAGAGAGAAGGGGACGGAATAACTGAAAAATACCAATGACTTTTTACAAAACTGTATTTGAAATAAATATCATTTGGGTATCACACAATTTAATATTCAATACAAAATAAATAAGTTAATAAATGAATAAAGTAAAAAAACATTAATAAATAAACAATAAATATTAAATAAATAATAAAATAAATAAATAAACGAATAAATAAATAACAAATAAATAAATAGATAGATAAATATATAAACAAATAAATAGATTGAATAATTAAATAAAAACTAAAAAAATAATTCAATAATTTAATAAATAAATAAATATATAGAGAAATACATTAAATGATAAATAAATAAACAGTAAATAAATGAATAAATATATAAACCTCTTAATTAACAAACAATAAATTTCAATATGAATTAGTAAAATCTCTCTTATAAATAAATAATTATTAAATTTCTATAAGTATATTTTAATGTTCATAAAGTCAGATTTGAGATCAGGTAGTTATCAGATGAACTACACGACATGTCGTAACTGCTGCATAATTTTGTTATTCTAGATGGAATTCTTTCAATGTTTGTAATTCTATGTAGTTCTTCTGTCGAATAATGCCAAGGCAATTTAAGCATCATTTTTAATATTTTGTTTTGCATTCTTTGTAATTTTAATATAATATAAACTATTTGCACATTTTCCCCAGGCAGGTGAACCGTACAGTTGAAAAATCACTTTATATAAAAATAACTTCAACGAATCTGTAATTTTTGCCATTTTTAAAAAAGGTGATGCCAACGCTGCGGAAAATTATAGAGGTATTTCAATTTTAAATTCAATAAGAAAAACTTTCACTGCAATCCTATATGAAAGGCTCTCAAAATGGATTGAGGATAACAGTCTTTTTAGCATCTTTCAAGCCGGTTTCCGCCCAGGTTTTTCAACCATGGATCATATCTTGGCCATTTCAAGCATTGCTCAACAATTTATAGATAGAAAAAAGAAACTATACACTTGCTTTGTTGATTTTAAAGCTGCATTCGATAAAGTCAATAGACAAGCTTTAATATACAAACTTTCTTGCATTGGTTTGTCAAGAAAGTTTCTCGAAGTGTATGCAAGTCTTATTTCGTCAACAAATGCAAGGGTATGGGACGGTTTCACATTTTCAAATCGATTTGATACAATTACAGGTGTTCCTCAGGGTTGTATCCTCAGCCCATTATTATTTGCCCTGTTCATAGATGATGTCTGCGAGCTTCTTCCGGGTGGAGTTAATTTTGCTAACATTATAATCAAAATCCTGTTGTACGCGGACGATCTAGTTATGCTTGCTGATAATCCTTTCACGCTTCAATTGCAAATAAACCGTCTAAGTTCATTTTGCGAGTCTTGGGGCTTGCAAATTAATACCCAAAAAACTAAGATTGTTATATTTGAAAAGAGACAATCAAGAAGGCGAGCGGAAGAAAAATGGTCTCTAAACAATACACACATTGAGGTTGTACAGGAGTTTAAATATTTGGGTGTCCTCTTGACCTACAATTTAAGCTATCTTAAGCACTCCAAAGAAAAAAGCAACGAAGCTGAATTGGCTCTTAATATAATGTGGCCAAAGTTTTTTTCGAACCAAAATGTTGATTTAATGTCCAAGTACAAAGTTTTCAACGCGACAGTAAATGCATGCATGGCATATGGCGTCCAAGTCTTCGGATACACACACTTCGAAGCTTTTGAAACTGTACAAAGGAACTTTTTTAAGAGGATATTTCGTTTGCCTAACTCAACACCCAACTACGCCATATATGTAGAGGCAGGAATAATCCCTATATATATACAAAATTTGAAGGCAAGTGCGAACTTCATTACTAGAGTGATGAAAAGAAGTGAAACTTGTCTTCACAAAATCATCTTAAGAAAATTACTTCGAGTGAATGCTTCCCCGTTTAAAAACTGGAACGAACTAGCTTTAGCTTACGAAACAAGTTTAAACTTATCAGAAACTAATGTGACCGATTGGCAGGCTCAGTTTTCTGATGTGATTGCTAAGGTGGATCACAAAATGTTTCTGGATAACCTTTCCAGAGCATCTTCGTCTACTTCAAGAGCTATTTATAGTCATTTAAACCATGAACTGCCCTCGGAAGTCTCTTACTTTAGTAATGAATTTTCAGGCTCGGTTATAAGTATTATTTTTAGAGCAAGAGTTGAAATTTTAAATTTGAACTTTATACCTCATCGATCAGACTTGCCCCAGCTATGTGATCTATGTAACGGAAGAGCGAATGAAGATATATACCATTTCGTTGCTGCTTGTCCTATTCTACAAGAAATTCGCCGGTTGCATTTTCGGGAAAGTTTTATATCCTTGGACAAACTTTTTGAAATTTTAAATGGAGCAATGGGCTGGTTCAGCCTCTTTAAATATTGCCAACATGCTCTTTCTTACCGTAACAGTTTCACATATTAAACTTAGTCGATTACCCGCTTATTGCAGTTTTGACCAAATTTTATACCTAACTATTTATTGTTTTGTTGCTGATCATACTAAATTTGATAATATCTCTTTTGTGTTTCAAATCACGTTAAAATTGATAATATTGTATAAACAGCTATTTCTAACCAAATTGTGTATTATTTTGTGTTACAAATCATGTTAAAATTGATAAAATTTTGTATAAACAGCTAAACAAATTAACCAAATTGTATAATATTTTGTGTTTCAAATCACGTTAAAATTGATATCATTGTTTTATATAATAATATTTCTTCATATCTTTTGTTAAACATTTTTTTTTTTTCCTTTTCTTTATATTTTAAAATTTTTGCTTTTTATTATTTCTTTTATTTCTTTTTTTTTAAATTATATTATGAAATGTCATCTCAGGCAGACGGCAGTATTGCCATGTCCTCATTCTTAAGTATACCAATTTGTAAACTTTATGATGGAAAAAATAAAGAATCTATCTAATCTAATCTAATCTATAAAAATAACTTATTTTCATCACTAAGCTTTGAATTCCTATTGATCAATGGGTAAAGAATTTTTATTGTCACATTAACTTTATTTATTGTTTGTTGGATGTGTAATCCGAAAGTTAATGTTTTGTCAAGATGCACCCCCAAGTATTTTGCGCTGGACTTCCATTCGCCCTGCGACCCTTTAATTATTAACCTTCTGCTGTGCAGATGACAAGCCTTTCTTTTTCTTGTGAAAAAGACGGCTTGAGTCTTTCCAGCATTCACCTTAATCTTACATTTATTGAAATAATTTTTGACATCGGCCAAAGCAGATTGCAAATTGGTTTCAATAACTAATCCATTAGAATCCGCTGAATAAATGCACGTGTCATCTGCGAAGATAGCGGTCTTACAGTGCCTGAGCTTCGGAAAGTCTGATGTACGAGTATATACATTATACAAGAATGGGCCGAAAACAGATCCTTGGGGAACACCAGCAACGACTTCCTTCGTATCCGAACATGCAGCATTAATAAAAACATTAAATGTTCGTTCGGTTAAAAAAGAGAAAATTATTTTATTAATGTGATGAGGAAAGTTCAAAATTCTCAATTTATGAATAAGACCCTTGTGCCATACCGTGTCGAAAGCCTTCTCGACATCTAGTAAAACTAATCCTGTGCTTTGCCCATGTGAAAAATTACTTTTAATATCTTTAGTGATTCTATGTATCTGATGGGTTGTGCTGTTGTGGGTTCTAAATCCAAATTGTTCTACTGGCAAAATGTTAAATAAATTAAGGTGATTTTGAAGATTGTTTTGATAACTTTTTCACTTTATGTTTTTATTTTATATAAAATAGGTACTTAAAATACTAATAACTAACTAAGCTACTTAACCTACCAGAGCTACTTATAATGCAGTAACTATAATCAACATGATGTCTTACGCACCGATTGTCGCCAACCTAAGTGCGTTCTTGGCGCCTGACCGTCACCGGGGAATTAACCACCCTCTGTTGTTAACCGATTTTAACATCAAAGACCGAGTGTGTACGATGGCTGTCTTCCAATGTCACTGATGATAAACATTCTTCAGCGCATTGTTTTACAGCGTGGTGAAAATATCTACAGCATCTAGGGGCAGATGTCTCAATACCACGTTTGGGACACCATCCACTCCGGTCGATCTCTTGTTCTTAACTGACTCGAAGATGCATATCATCAGAATCAGAACCCTCCCAGTTCAATGCATCCCTGGTCCGCTTGTGGGTTTCACCGGTTCGACCTAAAAAAAATAACGGCAGGACTCGCGATTTTGAATCGCTTCTGTTTGTAATTTTTTATAAAGTTACTATTACCATCCACAATCTTCCAAGTTACATCTATAATATTAAACTTACCCAATACACAAAGTATTTGAGTGGTGTAAGGCTTGAAACATCACTACTAATGTTTCAAATGCGTTTTTCATACACATCGGCAGCACTGTTAGGAGGAATGTACAAAAAAATATACAGCTGATTACTTACGTCATGAAAAAAATTAATACACATACACACACACATTTTGTTGTCACACCACCAACATTGTGATAATAAACGGAATTGATTTCAATACGCTGTCGCAGATGATCAATGAGAACGTTCCATTGCATGGCAACCGCGAGTTCCGTACTAGTCAACCCTCTATCACTTGCTTAATAAATGATGACGTGAGTTATTCAATCAATCAGAAAGGGTAAATAGTAGGAACTTGTAGTTGCCTTGCAAATGGAACGCTCGCAATGTTTATGTTGTGACCTCTGCGATGGTCTAAGCAACTCCGATTTTGAAATAAAATGTAATATTTGTTACAATATTCAAATTTGCTTTCAAATGACATCTATGCAAATACAGACTTATTCATGTTCACAACCGTAAGTGTTCAGCTCCATTCAATAAGAGGCTAAATTTCTTTTATCGCATTTGGTGAATTGGACATTTTTGGTTTGTTTTTACCACTGGATTAAATGGAATAACCCAGCGGTTTATAAATCGCTGGTTTGTGCTTGAAAGGAATTCAATTACACCTTGCTGTATATAGGTACCTACTTGCTTTTGTGTTCATAGAGTCATTCCAGTCAATTGAATTATAATTATTTTGTTTTGATTTATAGAATCAGAGATTTCCTGTATAGGATACCTTCTCACTCCTGGTTAAGGCAATGGTATCGAAGTCGAATGTCATAAGTCATTTTGCTGAGAGCATAATAATATGTGTGTGTATAAATGTATGCAGTTAATTCCTAATTTATTTTTGTGGCATTGGAAATTATTTTTATAGCATTGGAAATCGCTAAAAACTGCGGAACATAGGTAATGTTGTTATATTTTTGTGCGATTTTTATTTCATAGCAAAGGGTAGGTACTTTTATCAGAACTTGTTGTCAAAAAGAGATAACGATATTTTATAAAAGATGAAGTTCATGAAGTCGAGGACGCAAATGTAATTTAGATAATATTAATGGACTTTGTCAATAGTTATTCGTCGTAATCAAGCTTATACTTAAGTAAACATTTTATTTAATTTTATCATTTAAAACTGTATCTTCTAAAGTAAACATTTACTTCCTATAGTGACCCGCTCTATTCTGTGGAGTATAAGCCTAAATCTAATTGGCCCCAGATTCTCCGACCATTTTTGTTTAGGTATGCAGTTGAGATATGAGATCAGTTGTATGCCGACCACGAAAGGGGAAAGGTTGTTTTGAAGAAGCTTTATCAGCTACCTACTTGTGAATGTTGCCAAACGTTTACAAGATATGACGCAGTGAGTAAACTCTTTATCCTTGTATTCGGAAATCTGCCAGCGCTCTGAGCCGAAACCTGAAAAATGTTTGTGGCATAGATATTTTTTGGAACAAAGTGAATGGAATATATGTTTTTAATTTCCATTTTAATTTGGCTAACATTCGATCGCGTTTTATATTAAAAATTTAGTTTCTTTTATTTTGTTTTGGACTTCATAAAAATGCAATCATTTGAACAAAACATCACCACATCATACAAGCTCTTTTATATGCTATAACTGCAGAGCAGCAATGAAATCAGTAGTTAAACCAACCACCATAAAATTGCATTTCTTTCTCTGCTCCGGCTTTCTTCTGCTGCAGCTCTTTAGGTTTTTCTAAATTATTTATGATATTCTATTTACAAGAACATTTAAGCTTTTGAATATTCAGCGAGAAATGTATAATGAATGCAACTTTTTAGAATGCTGCCATTAAAAGATAATACATGGTTAGTTTTTTTCTGTATCGTTTGGTTTTCGCTGCATTCATTAGAAAATCAAATAGATGAGAATTTTATATAATATATAATTTAGTTTTTTTATATTTGCTTGGATTATTGTACTCATTCCGTTGCGATGCTCTTTCAGGTACAAGAATAACAATTTCCAAATTGCCCACTTGTGTAAAATAATCAGCAGAGTTTTTATTTGTGCACTTTCTATAGGATTCAATCCACATGGATTGATGGACGCGTTTATTTATCTCAGGAACGAATGTAAAATATTGTATTAATTCATTCTGTTTCCACCCAAGACAATACAAATTTGCAATATATCGATGGATTCTAAACTCATCCACAGACTCCGACCACTCAAATGTCATGCCAAGTGGCTTTGCATTAGTGTACATGCATAAAGTGTTATGTATATACACATATACATATGTTCATACATCGTGTTCTCATACCGAAATTCGTTCACTTCCGAATTTTAAAATACAATTCTTTTGCATGTAATGGCGGCTTGCGACTTTTGCCTATTATCTTTGTTTTAACAATGCTTCTCTTGTTTATTGTTCGCTTTCTTGGATGAACTATTTCTTGGCCTTGGGCCACAGCCAAAAGCGTGGAACAAATTCTCCAACTCGGAAGGACAAATTGACATAGACACTACAGTGTGACTAAGTTCATGCAATTCATCTCTTTGTCTACATATTTTAATTTCAATAAAAGACGACCATTTAAAAAACACAATACCTACACATCCGTATATATATCGAAATCGTTCTAAGGATTCCGTAATTTTGTTCCTTTTATGCTTTCATCCCATCAGGAATCTCGCCTTTACCAAAAAGTATATGATTCTTATATGAATTCCTTTGTTCAAATTCCTTACTGTAGGTACTTACAAACCTAGCTGCATTTTACACATTTTGTAATACCGTATACCTAAATGTTTTCGTAGCTTAGATAAGAATTTAAAAAATGTTTGGTTATGATTCATAAGGCGCATTAAATATGTCTGTAATAAGATCTATGACTTTTTTGCTTAAACATATTTGGCTGAGGAATTTTTTTCTCATACCAACCGTCTTCCTTACAACAGTGAAGATAGAGTATTCTAATAGATGAATATACATTATATACTAACATGTAACCTTCTGACATATGGCATCATATAGGAGGATGATGAATTAAAATGAATTATTATTATATATAATTAAAAAAAAGTCAAAAGCCAAAAACAGTCAAATAAAGAAATATTAGGCATTAAAGTCCCATACAGAGCCTAAAACCTAGCTTCTCCAACCATTATCTTGTGCGAAGTGGAAGAGACCTACAATTTTAAGCCTTATACGAACGGCAAATTTTTGAGAAGCTTCTCATGACAATTGATACTCTTGGATGTTTGTCAGTCGTTCTCAAGATGTTACTTGTCACCGGCGGGAATTTAACGGCGAACCTTTCAATTAATAGTCAGACACCCTAACCATTGAGCCACTGCGCCTGACAAAAACAGTCACCGTTTTATTAAAAAAGGTAAATACAAGATATTAATACACTACGCAATAAATGTCTTTTATATTGGATATTTATATTTTATTTGGGAAATAACTCAAAAATACTAAGGAAAACCGAAAAGCTTTTATTTTATTTGTTTTAACGTTTCAGGAGTCAAAATGCTACATCAAGCAAAATACTGAAACAAAAGATTAGGTATAATATGACTTTGCTTTAAAATAAATTGAAATTGAAATTACCCATATGTACAATGTACAGAAGATTGGCATAAAATTATTCTCAAAATGTATGAAGTGCAATGTATTTATTGTTGAATATTTACTTTATTAAACCACAGTCTAAATCTCAAAGAAGCAACCCAGAAAAAAACATTTTTCTTCGATTGTTGATTGACAAATCGCTCCAGAAATCGGCGATACGGACTCGACAACTTATAAAGTTACAACACAACAAAACCTAAAAAGAAAATGGGTGTCAATTTCGATTCACAACCTAATACGAGCAGGGTAGGTACTTTTTATAAAGGGTGATTTTTTAAGAGCTTGAGAACTTTTTTTTAAAAAAAAAACGCATAAAATTTGCAAAATCTCATCTATTCTTTATTTGAAACGTTAGATTGGTCCATGACATTTACTTTTTGAAGATAATTTCATTTAAATGTTGACCGCGGCTGCGTCTTAGGTGGTCCATTCGGAAAGTCCAATTTTGGGTAACTTTTTCGAGCATTTCGGCCGGAATAGCCCGAATTTCTTCGGAAATGTTGTCTTCCAAAGCTGGAATAGTTGCTGGCTTATTTGTGTAGACTTTAGACTTGACGTAGCCCCACAAAAAATAGTCTAAAGGCGTCAAATCGCATGATCTTGGTGGCCAACTTACCGGTCCATTCCTTGAGATGAATTGTTCTCCGAAGTTTTCCCTCAAAATGGCCATAGAATCGCGAGCTGTGTGGCATGTAGCGCCATCTTGTTGAAACCACATGTCAACCAAGTTCAGTTCTTCCATTTTTGGCAACAAAAAGTTTGTTAGCATTGAACGATAGCGATCGCCATTCACCGTAACGTTGCGTCCAACAGCATCTTTGAAAAAATACGGTCCAATGATTCCACCAGCGTACAAACCACACCAAACAGTGCATTTTGTGGGATGCATGGGCAGTTCTTGAACGGCTTCTGGTTGCTCTTCACTCCAAATGCGGCAATTGTGCTTATTTACGTAGCCATTCAACCAGAAATGAGCCTCATCGCTGAACAAAATTTGTCGATAAAAAAACGGATTTTCTGCCAACTTTTCTAGGGCCCATTCACTGAAAATTCAAGCGTTGCTCGTTAGTAAGTCTATTCATGATGAAATGTCAAAGCATACTGAGCATCTTTCTCTTTGACACCATGTCTGAAATCCCGCGTGATCTGTCAAATACTAATGCATGAAAATCCTAACCTTAAAAAAATCACCCTATATATGCATACAGGTACAGAATTATATATAATTGTTTTATTATTATATAATTTAGAATTTACTTACTTTACTTAACGGGCTCCCGACCCGTGAAGAGTCTCTGAATGAGACACTGTAGCCTTCTATCCTTTGCGATCCCGGGCACGCTGCTGCCGCGATGTCTTGGTCTTTAAAACGAGGTTCGCTCTTCCTTGAGTTCTCGAACCTGGGGCTGTGAGTCGAAGATCCTCTTGGCTGGAGCATTATTGTCAATTAAGTATTTATTTGTTCTAATTAATAATAAGTTTATCTCGCATTCTGCGAAATAATTTGTAATTTTGCCAACATCAAGCAATGTGTTTTGTTGTTAGGAAATGTACCTATATACAAGGTGGCGCAAAAGTTGTCAGGTGGCGCAAAAGTTGTCACCCGATGTTCTTTCGCTGTAATTTTTTTTTTAATGAAAAACTTTGGTTCTGCTTTTGGATTATGTTAATTGGTGTCTTAAGTTTTTTCTGTATCAGTTAACTTCACATATCAAAGTAGAATTTACATTTGCCGCCATTTGCAAAAATTATACTTCTTCCGATAGGAAGATGACTTTTGCGCCACCTTGTATAAACAAAGTTTATCGCTTAAGTGCGACTATCGCAATTTGTGGAACAATCATCAGCTTTGATACTTTCATACTTCGCAATGTTGAAACGAAAATTTAAATTGGATAAAGCAAACAATTCGGTTGGTTTTTAACTTAAAATATTTTGGAGAAGTCAATATCATCAGTTGGTCTGTGGTGTCACCTTCTTATTTTAAGATCTGTTGACTTTGGCAGCCAAGCAAGAGACAGGCTATGGAACTTCAAAAGGGATGAATATAATGAAAAAAGAAACTATTTCGCAGATTTATGTGCAAAATACTCTGATTGCAGTTCATATATTGCAATGTATGAGTAATAAAAGTGAACCAAATGCGTTGAACTTTAATGTGTAAATATTGATTTTGCACTGCTTATTCCAATTAAATACTTTCGTATATCTTAAGCATTAGTGCTAAGTAGATAGAATCATTGACCCGTGTCAACATTTTTTATTTTGAAGTTTTAATGAGTGCTATTTAATGTCATTTGCATGGGAGAAAAGGGTACTACAATTTCAAGCTAAAAACTAAATTTATTATTGGTACGAGTTATTTAGTTTAAAAAACTTTTTTTCTATTTTACTATGCCAGTAATATAGAAAACAGTCTATACAAAAAAATGCGATGTTTTTGTCAATTGGTCCCTCTTACTGGGCAAATCTCACAACACAACGCTAAGCAGTACTGTGGATGTGTGTATGCGTTTATGACTATAGCTGTGTTTTTTTGCACGCGAATATAGGATTGGCGCAAAATAAAAAAAAGCGGTCAAGTGCGAGTCGAACTCGCCCATGAAGGGTTCCGCGCGAATTATAATTATTATTTACTTAGGCACCTATTACAGATTTATTATTAAAAAATAGTGGTTCGTTTACGCATAAGGTTTATGTTTATGAAATTAAATGTTTTTTTTTTTATATTTGAGTTGATTGAATGAAAGGTAAATTGCGGTTTACGATTTATGACGTATTAAAAAAAACTACTTACTAGATCTCATTCAAACCAATTTTCGGTGGAAGTTTGCATGGTAATGTACATCATATATTTTTTTAAGTTTTATCATTCTCTTATTTTAGACGTTACGAAGGGGGGGGGGGGGGGGGGGGGCACTCATTTTACCACTTTGGAAGTGTCTCTCGCGCAAACTCTTCAGTTTAGAAAAAAATGATATTAGAATCCTCAATATCATTTTTGAAGACCTATCCATAGATACCCCACGCGTATGGGTTTGATGAAAACAAATTTGTGAGTTTCAGTTCTAAGTATGGGGAACCCCCAAAATTTATTGTTTTTTTTTTTCTTTTTTTGTGTGAAAATACATCTACTTACCAAGTTTCAACAGTATAGTTCTTATAGTTTCGGAAAAAAGTGGCTGTGACATTCCCGGACAGACAGACAGACATGACGAATATATAAGGGTTCCATTTTTTGCCATTTGCGTACGGAGCCCTAAAAACGACCATCGCCGCTTAAGAATTCATCAAAAAAAAAACTTGGCAGCACACATGCACCTATGACATGCACCGTGACACAGCTGTAAGTTGTAGTTAAGAAATTTGTATTGAAAATCCTGAAATTGAAAAATATTTACTTCGATAGCTATTCCCGCTAAAGTTAGCGTATATAGGATAAGTTGTTGTTGTATTTTATATGCAAATTTCAAATTATTCCTATATCCGCGTACAAAAAAACACGCCTTATAACAAAAGAAATCACCCTTACGGGAGCAGCTAAGCGGTGAACTTTAAGTGGCTGTTAGGAAGATCGGTAATGGGGTTAATGATTGGCATTCGAAATCACCTGGACCAGGAAGGTGTAGTTTTGACAAAGTCAAGCGACGGAAGTCATTCCAAGTTGTACAAGCATGTGACAGGAGCACAAATAAAGAATTAACATTTAAAATGTTTTTTTTAAAGTAGCTTGGACCACTCGAGTTGTTTTTCAGTGGATCTAGGTTCTATACTTAAACGAAAATTTGAATCTGCACTGGAGTCACACATGCGATTCAAATTTTCCGACGCACACACCAAGCAAGTTGTTTAATGTGTCGCTAGGCTCACCTTAATGTAAAATTTGCCTATGTGGTTTCTCCCCGCAGTCACATTTTTCTCTAAACCCAATGGCCAATAAAAATAGAGTATGCTAAACTAGCATTACAAAGAAAATATAACCAATTGAACGCAGTCGGCACACGGCGGTGCGTAGGCACGCTGACGACTGCCAGGCGCTCAGAAACCAATTAGGTCTTTGACCACTTGTTGCGCAGTTATACCCTATTCTAAGGGTATATTAATTTTGACGTATAGTTTATAACATACCTTAATATTGCCCGTAGACCCCTAAAAGTTACTATATTTATGATCAGCATCGATAGTAATGTCGATCTAGCCATGTCCGTCCGTCCGTCCGCCCGTCCGTCCGTCCGTCGGCAAAAATTAGGCCTTTAAACTGGACCTAGAGAGCTGAAATTTTAACCATATACTCTCTAGGGTCCCGAAATAATCAAGTTTACGAATTTTTGAAATCCGCCCACAAACTCAAAAAAACAAAATTTTGGAAAAATCGAATTTTGACCTAGGGAGCTGAAATTTATAATATATACGAGTACTCTCTAGGGGCCCTTTAAGCTCATGTGGAAATATTTTCAAAATCCGCCTACTGAAACGCCCACAATTTAAAAAAACTTTTTTTGAAAATCCAATGTTTGAGCTAGGGAGCTGAAATTTATAATATATACTCTTATGCTCATGTATAAATATTTTCAAAATCCGCCTACTGACACGCCCACAATTTACAAAAAAAAACTTTTTTTGAAAATCCAAAGTTTGAGCTAGGGAACGTTTTTCTTACAAAAGCTTCGTTTTTGTTTGATAAAATCTTTTAAATGTTATATAACAGAATATGTACAGCGTTCTTAACAATTCAACCATACTTAGACTTTTGTCACGCCCACTTATGAGAGATAGGAATAAGAATAGGGTATCCAACAGTTCGCCCAAGCGGACTGTAGCCCGCCCCTATGTTTTTTGATTTGTTTTATCTCTATATATAAAATATGTTTGCAAGTGTTTTGTAACTTTATAACTCACGAACGGTCAAACCGAATTTGATTAAATTTTTGGGTTTGTTTGTATGGTCGTGTAGATGGTTTATCTAAAGTTTGCACTAGTGATCATTTTAAGATTCTTTTTCATCGAACTCGCATTGTGGACAGACGTAATCGGTAAGAGTCGCATTAGATTTTTTTTGTTTTTTCATTTTTCTGCCAAACATCATCAATCAATTCATTTGTTTTTGTTTAATCGTTTGAATACAAACAGACAGCAGTGTATATACACTTTCCATTTGCATTTGCTATCGGATTTCATGTTATTTATATACGTGTAAGTGTCACTTTGTATAGTTTTTTTACCTCATTTTTATTTTTTTTAAACTCTTGAAATTAAGTTGAATGATTACACTTTTTATACATAGAACACATTTGAAATGCCACGTCCAAGACGTTCAAATATTGGTAGACGTACACCTCATTCGACAGTTGTTTCAACCAATCCACAATCAACCTCCACCAGACCCTTTGCACTCATTAATTTATGGCAATTCACGAGCGTCAAAGCATTTCTTAACAAATATTCAAAAGTGCAATTCATGCTTCCAAATAACATCTTTTGGAGCTACAAATATTATAAGAGATGGATTTATGCCGACGTACGTTCACCAACAACAATCGCAAATAAAAACATTCAACATTATTTCATATATTGTGCGTAACAATATCGTGATGCATGCCAACGGTTGCGTTTGCTTGAAGATGATACGCATTGGGATGCTTAGCTTCATGATGCATCAGTTTCAGCTCACCCAAAGGTACCTACTCCTGTTGTTGGCTACCGAGGTGTTTTTTCAACGGATGCTTTAGGCCGCATTTATACATTGTAATACAGGCAATTTAACATTTGATACGTGTAAATCAACAGTTGTTCGGAGGTGCATTAATATTGCTAGCTGGTGAATTTTGACAAACGTTGCCCGTCATTCCCAGATCGACTCCAGCTGATGAAATTAATCCATGTTTGAAAAGTTCGTTTCTTTGGGCAAATGTACAGAAGTTATCGCTTAACATAAATATGCATGCGCGTCTTCAAAATGATACATCAGCACGTGAGTTTTCGAAGCAACTGCTGCAGAGTGGCGATGGCAAAATTGCAAGTGATTTAAATGGCTTTATCACGTTACCAAACAACTTTTGCACAATTATGCCATCAAAAGAAGAACTAATTAATCGCGTTTTTCCAAACATTGTTTAAAACTATAAAAATCATGATTGGTTAAGAGAACGCGCAATTTAAGCACCAAAAAATGCAAATGTTAATGAAATAAATTTTCAAATTCAATAGAACCTACCAGTTGACTTGGTATCATACAAATCCATTGATACTGCTACGAATGAAGAAGGCGCAGTAAATTATCCGGTTGAATTTTTGAATTATTTGGAACCACCCGGTATGCCACCGCATCTTTTGAATTTGAAAATTGGTTCATCGATCATACTTCTTCGATCTCTCAATTCACCAAAACTCTGCAATGGAACGAGAGTTTTCGTGAAAAAATTAATGCCCAATTTAATCGAAGCAACAATTCTCACTGGCAAAGCAAAAGGAGAAGTTGTACTGATACCACGGATCCCATTAATGCCAACAGACATGCCATTTCAATTCAAACGTCTTCAATTTCCCGTGCGTTCATCCTTTGCTATTACCGTTAATAAAGCTCAAGGACAAACGCTTCAGGTGTGTGGTGTGAATTTGGAGGAACCGTCCTTTTCTCACGGACAATTATACGTCGCATGTTCCAGAGTGGGAGCACCAACAAATTTATTTATTCATGCACCACACAATCAAACAAAAAATATTGTGTTCACTATTGTATTGAATTGATTTACTTTTTTTTCATTATTTCCAAATAAAAAATAAATAAAAAAACCCAATGAATTTGATTCAATGTTAATATTCATGCGTAGCAAAGCACGCCGGGATCCGCTATTTAAATATAAATAAAAGGCAAAATAACGTTTGCCGGGTCAGCTACGAGTAGTATAATATATTAAATTTTAATAATGATGCCGAGTCTTAAAAAAATGTTCGATGAATATATGTAAGCTTAGTTTGTAAAATAGTTTTTAGGCCGAAAGGCAATAATTATAAGGTTATAGTTAAGTTTAGAACGTCTGCATAAGGACCATTAATTTAGAATAAGTATCGTGTTAATTTTAAGTTAGATTTAATAATTTTTGTCTAGTATGTAAGTTGATATCTTGTAATGAATAAACAATGAATTTAAAAGTAAAAAGTGTGTCGGACTACTAATCAAAAGGTCCCCGGTTCAATTTCCGCCGGGGCCAAGTAACATCTATATTTTTTTTCCTCTGCCCTACCTCTTGCGAACGTCTGACAAAGAGAGCAAGGGTATCAATTATCATGAGAAGCATCTCAAAATTTCCGTTCAGATTCGGCTTAAAATTGTAGGTCATTTCCATTTCGCACAAGAAAGTGGTTGGAAAAGCTAGGTTTTTAGGCAGTGTATGGGCCGTTAATGCCTCATATTTAAATATTTGATTTTATATTTTTATATGGTATATTATATATACCAAAACAACAAATAAAGAGTCAATTAAATGGTTGCACTCTTTAATTGAAAGATTTTATATATACAACTACATAGATAGGCTTGTTAAATGCATATATACTTATACCAAAAAAAAAATGTAAATAAGTACTATTACCTATTTTGCTTTGACGTATGTGTCATATTTCAATACTCCTCTTAAACCCACCTGCAATAGACAATAATAGCAGGGTGCGATGTTCGTGACTAAGAAAAACAATCATCCATCAAAACTTGATGGCTGGTTATGATTTAAGACAAAATAAAAGACAACTATTAATCAAAATTGATGTGTCCTGGTTTCCAAAAAAAATCTAGCTGCTTGACATTACTTAGGTAGGTACTCGTAATTGTGTTACCAAGATGATTAATAGCACACGAGCTAATTTGCTTTGCTGTTTTTTCTTTGTAACAATGTATTCATATTTTTTTCTCATGTTGTATATATTTCGAGGCACTCTGACAATTATTACATGAATTTACAATGTTCTTAATAAATTTATAATGCTGGGTAGGAATAAGCAACAGTTATGCAGCAGTGTTTCAAATATATTCTTTATTTAGTCGACATGAAAAAAGACACGCCACACTATAACAGTTTTAATTTTAAACAAGTTTTTTATCCAACTCGGCCTACTATAGAGCAAGGACTTAACTTTGTTCGATCAACTCACGATGTAAATTTCTTAGGCCCTTTATCCAGAAGTGTAAGTAAGTACCTATCCATAAAAAGCAAACACAAGGCACAAGGCACCCAAATCCTTTTGCTTACATTTTAATTATAAGCTAGCTTCACCTATATTCTTTCTATAATAACATTTTCTCACCGAAAGTGGTCTTCAATCCATAATAATTATATTTAAAAACATAGGGGCGGGCTACAGTCCGCTTGGGCGAACTGTTGGATACCCTATTCTTAGGGCGTGTCAGTAGGCGGATTTAAAAAAAATTTAAGTATGAGCATAAAGGGCACCTAGAGAGTATATACTATAAATTTCAGCTCCCTAGCTCAAACTTTGGACTTTCAAAAATAAAAAAATAATAATTGTGGGCGTGTCAGTAGGCGGATTTTGAAAATATTTACACATGAGCATAAAGGGCCCCTAGAGAGTATATATTACAAATTTAAGCTCCCTAGCTCAAATTTTGGTTTTTAAAAAAAAATATTTTATTTAATTGTGGGCGTGTCAGTGGGCGGATTTTGAAAATTTTATGTCCCAAGCAGTTTTATGGGCCAAAGATCATATATAAAAAATTTCAGCTTTCTAGCTCAAAATTCATTTTTTCCCAAAATTTGTTTTATTTAATTGTGGGCGTGTCAGTGGGCGGATTTTGAAAATTTTATGTCCCAATCAGTTTTATGGGCCATAGATCATATATAAAAAATTTCAGCTCTCTAGCTCAAAATTCGATTTTTTCCAAAATTTAGTTTTTTTGAGTTTGTGGGCGTGTCTGTGGGCGGATTTCAAAAATTCTTAAACTTGATTATTTCGGGACCCTAGAGAGTATATGGTTAAAATTTCAGCTCTCTAGGTCCAGTTTAAAGGCCTAATTTTTGCCGACGGACGGACGGACGGACGGACGGACATGGCTAGATCGACATTACTATCGATGCTGATCATAAATATAGTAAGTTTTAGGGGTCTACGGGCAATATTAAGGTATGTTACAAACTATGCGTCAAAATTAATATACCCCTAGAATAGGGTATAAACATAGGGGCGGGCTACAGTCCGCTTGGGCGAACTGTTGGATACCCTATTCATATTCCTATCCCTAATAAGTGGGCGTGACAAAAATTTAAAGGATTTTATCGAAAAAACTAAGCTTTTGTAAATAAAAACGCTCCCTAGCTCAAATTTTGGTTTTTCAATAAAATTGTTTTATTTAGTTGTGGGCGTGTCAGTTGGCGAATTTAAAAAAAATTTAAGCATGAGCATAAAGGGCACCTAGAGAGTATATACTATAAATTTCAGCTCCCTAGCTCAAACTTTGGACTTTCAAAAATAAAAATAAAAATAATTGTGGGCGTGTCAGTAGGCGGATTTTGAAAATATTTACACATGAGCATAAAGAGCCCCTAGAGAGTATATATTATAAATTTCAGCTCCCTACCTCAAATTTTGGTTTTTCAATAAAATTGTTTTATTTAATTGTGGGCGTGTCAGTGGGCGGATTTTGAAAATTTTATGTCCCAATCAGTTTTATGGGCCATAGATCATATATAAAAAATTTCAGCTCTCTAGCTCAAAATTCGATTTTTTCCAAAATTTAGTTTTTTTGAGTTTGTGGGCGTGTCTGTGGGCGGATTTCAAAAATTCTTAAACTTGATTATTTCGGGACCCTAGAGAGTATATGGTTAAAATTTCAGCTCTCTAGGTCCAGTTTAAAGGCCTAATTTTTGCCGACGGACGGACGGACGGACGGACGGACGGACGGACGGACGGACGGACGGACGGACGGACATGGCTAGATCGACATTACTATCGATGCTGATCATAAATATAGTAACTTTTAGGGGTCTACGGGCAATATTAAGGTATGTTACAAACTATGCGTCAAAATTAATATACCCCTAGAATAGGGTATAAAAACAAGAAAAATAAATAGATTTAGCTACCGTGCAGTCATATACAAAAGAACTTAGGTACCTACAAAATACACATGTTATACATACACGCTTGTGGGTAGACATTTATCACTTAAAAAAATTGCGACCACAAAAATGGCAAGCAAAATAAAATAAAAATGAACATAAGCCTCTTTCTGGGATACTGTCTGTTTGCAAACAATTTTCACTTGAAACAAGATGGTATTGTACACACTTTTCGTCTAGGTTTTCTCATATAAACATCAACCAGAGAGATAATATAAAGGAAAAAAAATATTCCTAGGTAGGTGGTAAAGGTACACTGGAAAGTTATTTGCGTGAGTAATAAAGATGGTAGCTTATAAATTTTTCTTTGTAAGTGCCTACACATTGCTCTGAGGCTTTCGTTTTTAAAAGAATTAAATGAAACTAATTTAAAATGTGCATATGCACATGTTATATGTGGTGATTTGATCGCGAAAATTATGTTATCCTATAGTAACCAGATAATAAGATTTTACCCAGTGGGGACATTTTCGGAGATAGGCTTTGCCTAAACTAATTACTTCATTAATGAATATCGTTTAAGAAGAATGGTGTTAAGTGAATAGTTTTTTCCTTTGTTCTCGAGCGCCGAACTAACCGCAACTAAAATAAATCAAAGTCCTACGAGAAACTATGAAACTACTACGACTGATTGAGTTTCGAAGATTTTTTTGTGTAAACCTGCAATATGTCAACAGAGTTAACAATAAATGTGTTACATAAAATTTATCAAAATAATGGCCTCCAAAACCCCTGAACCATTGATTCCGAATGATTCCTGCGTCCCAAGCGGTTAGGTGACAACCAGGCTCAGTAACTGCGATATATGGTTCACCTATAAGGAAATACGTGGCGGTTAAAGGATTAAAATCTTCATCGGAAAAGGGCCAACAATTGAAGTTCCATTTCCGGAGTTAGAATTCAGCTAGAGATAAGAGTGTAACCAATTCCGATTGGACACTTATCAGCCCCTAAGATGAGTTTGCACCTGTCATGATGTCGTCTGTACGTATCATCATTCAACAAAACATGAGTCGCGTTTGGATACTGCATCTTATAGTCCATCGCGATTTGCTTTTATAAGAAGATAAGAATGGTGCCGATGCTTTTTCATATGTGACGGTACGTAACCGGTAATGACTGATATTATACGACCGGTTTTCCAGGCAAACTATTCGTTGATAATCAGTGTGAGTGTCATCAACCCATATCTGGCGAAATATTTTAACCACGCCAGCCGTAAAGACATATTTGCGTTGGACTGGAGGGCCAAGCAGGAGCCATCAAACACGACGCGTAATTTGGTTGTACAGCTATGGCAGGGCAAGTAAAAATGCTTTCCTGTGTAAGTATTCCATTCAGCTGAAGGTATACGGACCATGTGAGCAAGTCGAATATATTCTTGCATGAATTTCAGGTATAGTATATACCATGCAGAGTTGGGGCACGTTGGAAACGACGTTCTATCAAGTTTAAAAGATTAACCGTGGATTTAAGCGAACTACCAAATACCGGCGAAGAAGTATAGGACGGCAGTTGAAGTATTACTTTATTAAGCTACCAGAACCGTTGCAACAGAACGTCAACAATTAGTGTAGTGTGAAGCTATGAAGTGGAGCCGTGATGCGACTGTTGTAATGTGTTTTGGGCTATGTTAAACCCTCTCGTTGCTGGAATTGTTTCCCCCTTTTGAACGCGCCATAGTTTATCTACTCCTGCCTTTAGCCTTTAGAATGCGCCATAGTTCATCTGCTGCAAGAAAGCCGTCTCCTGGACTAGGTACCTACATTAAATACGAGATCTGCCAAAATTTGGAATATGGGAGCAAGTATATACATCAAGTGACGGAGATGGCAGATTAGAAGTCAGTTTGTTCATGACAAATGCATCAATGAAGAGATGGCATTCTTATTAGCAGAATGACCTACACGAAGACCAGTTAAAGCAAAATAAGTTAAATTTTACGAAATTTCTATGGAATTCAATGTCAAGAGCGATAAATTGGGAACACAGGCGCAAAATTTGGCTGTTTTTACCCTTTGGGCATTATAGGGACGACTGCGACGATTCAGCAAAGTATGTTTGCATTTAACTTTGGGTTTTACGACGTGATACAATGGGACGAGATAATGACTGACATGATTCAAGTGCATCGCATCTGAATTCAAAGAATGTCAAGAGTTCATCGAAAGTATAGTCATCTCGCGAACCTACGTGCTGAGCCTAACTATGATTACTCTAGCTATCAAGTTTATTGAGTAGGAGTAACATTAACCACGGGTCGCGATTATTGGACCCAAGCGCATTAAGTCCATGTATAACTCCATCCCCACGAACCCACTGCCTGTTAGCTTTTGCAATGTCTGAGTGTTACCCGCGGTTTTCGATGGAAGTGACAGCAATATTTGTATAAATGATTGTACGATGAGATGCGACCCATGGCACCGTTATTCGAACGATCCCATGCTTCAAGGATCCCATTCGTGAAAACGGTTTCAAGCAATGAAAATTTTACGTACCGGAAAGATGGGCTGCTTTTCAATTGTACCCATAAACGAGTCCCGAAACGACTAAAAATGTTCATAGTTGACCGAAAAGGACGTAATTGTTAACTTTGGTAGGTATTGTCGAAGTATTATCTGAAGTCGAGTTAAGTTTTTCTAGAAACGTGGTCTGCTGTTTCGCGAGTTGCTGCAAAGCATTTTTTTCATTGACTTGTCCAACAGATTGTCTTTCACGAATTACCAGTTTCAAATACGCGTTAAAAAACTTTACTTATTCGCTAAACTTATCTTCAAACTCCCCCACTCAGTATCATAAGCCGCGGTTTTCTAAGATTTCCTTTTGTTATTATATATTTGCATTTAATGTAAATAGTTACACAGCGCGGGCAGAACGGAAATTTGGATTGGAGAGATAGAGGAGATGCCGATGCAGGTTGGTTTTAAATGTTTGTAAATTGTAATGCGAAGGCAAGATAATGCATGGTAGGGCATTCCACATTCGTGTGGTACGGCTAAGGAACGATTCTTTGTATTTCTTTTTAAGACTGAACTGATGTGCTTTCCTAGAATGGCTGGTATTGCGGCTGAAACGTTCTTAGGGAGGCATACAACTGGCTTTTTCGTTGGAGCACTTATGGTGGAAATACCGATAGGACAACGAAAGGCAGAAAACATTGCGACAATGACTAAGACAGTCAAGTGATTTTGCGATGTCTCGATCACAAATGATTTTTTTCGCGGGTTTTGAATTCGGTTGAGTAGCTTCAATTACGTAATCAGTGTACAGGACCAGATATGAGCGTTGTACTTAAGCTTTTATGCGGATGAACGCCCTATAAATTGTGTCCAGATCAGAAGAGGTAAAATATTTCTTGCATCGCTTAAGGAAGCCTAGACATTTCGCAGCGTTCTTGGCAACATCGAATATATGGTCATTCCAACGAAGGTTGTAACTAACGCATATACCGAGAATGTAAAGTCTTTCGGTTTCAGCGATGAAAGTACGATTCATGGATAATGGTAGAGTAATCGGGCTTTGCTTTAGTGACAGGAAACATCATTGCGTTTTGGAGACATTGAATTCCACTCTATTCGTTGTTCCTCTCTTAAATTTGCTCTTAAGGTCAGAATTCAATGAGCTTAACATACGTTGCCGTTCCAGTTCCACGCCCGAAGATGAGGGACGTGAATCTGGAAACGCATATGAAAAGCTGAGGGTACTGTCATCAGCTAAAGAATGAATTTGATAAAGAAGACGAGACCGAATTCTTAATGTTTTCTAGAAATGACCAAAAGTTTTTACTTCGCGTGGGACTTTGTAGTAGTTTTCGTTTCAGCTGTTGGTCGTAGGAAAATTTGACACGTTTGATGTGTGCATTATAGTCATTTCTGGCTCGCTTAAATTTTGTTCTGTTTTCCTTGAATGGGTTGGCCTTATATGACCGAAAGATTAACTCTTTTAACCTGATTGCCTCTTTGCAGCTCAAGCCACACCACACGTTAACGTTAGCTTTGATACTCTTTATCCTGTTAACGATAAAGAATTTCATACCTAGGTGAATTATGTTTGTTATCATATCAGCAACAGCATTCAGATGGCTATCGAGGAAGCATAACGACCAGTTTAAACTCCTAAAGAAACCGTACAATTCTTCCAATTTGGATTTCTCGTATTGCCATACGGTTCTTTTAGGAAATTGTTCCTTAACTTTGTGGTTGGAGTACGACAAATTCTCCGATATGACACAGTGGTCTGACGAACCTAGAGGCAATAATACGTTTATAGTGTATTTACCAGTGTGTTTGCGGTTTGACTACTGATATCCGACACTCGTGTCGGCTCATTTTCTAGCTGAGTTAAATTATTTGCCTCAGCGAAGATCTCAGCATACCTTCCCTCGGGTGTTATCTGTCCAGAATGCCGAAGTCAACGCGAATTATATACATTGAAATCGTCCGTAATGACGATTTCAGTGCAAAGATGAAGGGTTACAATTCGAGTAGGAATCAGACATCGCATCAAACTCATCTATATATTAATACGGAGTTGCCTATAACGTGTTTCCCCCCTTTTTTGTTATTATACGTCACATAGATATGCCAACACTATATTATATTTGGGTAGGGGCAATACATAGAGGTGCACAATACAAAAATTATCCACATATATAACACACATTTTGAATTACAACAGGTAAAATGAAGCGAATTGGATGAAATTACAACAACAACAACATTGCTGTGTGGTTACTTGATAATGCTTGAGCACACTTGAATTTACTTGGATATGCTTGAAGTTACTTGAAAATGCTTAAAGTTACTTGAAGATGCCGGAAAAAATTTATATCATGTGAAATCAGAGAATGCAATGTCGAAAAATTTCATTAAACGATTAATATGTATAACAGTCGATTTTGTTTTTTTTTTCAACTTATAGAATAAATTGCTCGAATTTCGACCATGGGGCGACCCCTAGTTAAAAGTTAAATTGCGGTCCAGATTTGGGCTTCTATATATGAAACAGTAGTGGACTAATTGCTTAGGACATGGAATTTCAGCCAAATGAAATTAAATTCTGGATTGGAACATTGGCCGTATTGTGGTTGAAGTTGGTAGGCTACATCACTACGGATATAAATGGCTAGGCCGCGATGAGAAAAGAATAATGGCAACAAGCTATAACCAGGAAGACCAAATTCTTTTGAATTAGAATCAATGCTTACCTGCGTTTGACAAAGTGCATAAACAACTAGTTTGTTTTGGGACACTCTGGCGTAAAACGAAAAAAGATTTGCCCTTAGCCGACGAATGTTACTCACATCTTCTTTAAAATTCCTTGACATTACAACAGAAAATCATGAAAAAAATCCAAACTCCGAGGTCACCTAAGCAGAGCCATGAAGTGGAGATCATACATTAGTTTTGCAAAACAAATCACCGCAGGTGTTATGTCCATGCGAGAACTTGATTTGGTCTGCTAATAAAATCTGAACTGGCACGTCCCGCTATTCGCCCGATGCTCCCCCTACCCAAACATTACAAGCAAACTCGTGATAACTTCCTTCTGTTAAGCCGAAAACTCTGACCACGTTTAATTCAATTTGGCGAATTTAATCTCTAATATTTCTAAATGAGTAGTAGGAACCATTGAATCTGCAAACGATGCTGCACGAGTCAAACGACCTCAGAATCAAAGTTAATTTTCAAATAATGTTCTTGGAATTTTATGTGCAATAACGCTTGTGGTATATCTGTACTACCTGACACGTGTTGAAAGCGCACTTCACATATATTTCACGAAAGTTTTTTGTCTATACGTTGCTTAGATATGAACAACAAAATATTCGATGAAAATCCGACGCAGAAGGACCATGTTATGATTCGACAAATTTTCTGTGCAAACCCCTAGCGAAAATGAATGATCTAGATTGAAGGAAATATGGTTCGAACGAAAAACAAATGAATAAAGGCGAACCAATCACACTTACATTTTTTACAAATAGTATTTGATACTACAGAACTGTAACCAATAATCAATATGTTAGAAACTTTAGACCATCATCCCTCATCAACATCGACAATGTATAAAAGCTTTAACTAGAAATGTTACTAACAAGAACAAACACAGTATAATTCCTTTGTTCGCTACTGTGGGGTAATAGTTGAAAGCTCAGCCATTGCCCGTGGATCGGCGGTGTGATGAAACTGGATTCTAATAAGAAATATATATAGTGTGTCACAACATACTGGTATAGGAATAATGTATAAATATTTGTAACAATGCTAGCTTTTCTAAAGATGAGACATAGGAAATTATGATGGAAACGAAAATGAAACTAGACTCGAGAATAAATGAGTTACATAAAATCAATATCAATACAAAAACAATTTGCGTCCTACTCCTACCCCAAGTCAAAATATGGAAAGGAGTTCAACTATTTCGAAAAATTTACAAGACCTCGAAGCAACACTAACAAAAAAGTCTGCACTACTAATTTCCGAACTTAAGGGAAAAGTAAACAATCTAATCAGCGAAGCCATTGCTACTATTGATATTCGAGTAAAGCAGTGCGAGAGCGAAATTGTGAAGCTAAAAGAAGAAAATATAAAAATAAGAGAGGAGTTAGCTGACTATCAGCGCCGACAACGTCTCTGTGATGTAGTAGTGAGAGGTATTCCCTATGCACATAATGAGAATGCCATCGATCTTGCCAAACAAAATCGGCGTTAAGCTACGTCACGAATATTCTCCCCACGCATGTAGATGCTTTTTGTCTAAGATCCACTTTCACGGTAGCAGCAGCAGCAAGAGCAACAACAACAGCAGCAAAAGCTCTCGCCCACTGCTAATTCGCTTCTCTTCCCATGCTGAGCAACGGGCTTTCCTTTCTTCTTTCTACAAAAACAAAGGCCTTACACTTGACCAACTAGAAGATGATACACAAAATGGAATGCCTTACAATACTCGTCGTATTTACGTAAACGAAAGTCTTACGCCAGCGAATAGTTCTCTGTTGCGGCATGCAACTCAGCTTCGGAGAGAAGGCTTGCTGTCAACTGTCATCAGTGAGAACGAGAAATGGTTTTGTGTACGTAAAGAAAACTAGTGATGATTTTGAAATTAAAAAAATAGGGGCGGGCTACAGTCTGCTTGGGCGATTGTATTCCTATCCCTCATAGATAAGTGGGCGTGACAAAAGTCTAAGTATGGTTGAATTGTTAGAACGCTCTACATATTTTGTTATATAACATTTAAAAGAAAACCCCTCCCTAGCTCAAACTTTGGTTTTTCAATAAAATAGTTTTTTTTTAATTGTGGGCTTATCAGTAGGCGGATTTTAAAAATATTTCAACATAGGTATAAAGGGCACCTAGAGAGTCTATATAATAAATTTAGCTCCCAAGGTCAAACTTTGCTTTTCAAAATTTTTTTTTTTTTTAAATTGTGGACGGATTTTGAAAATATTTACACATGAGCATAAAGGGCCCCCAGAGAGTATATATTATAAATTTCAGCTCCCTAGCTCAAACTTTGGTTTTTCAATAAAATTGTTTTATTTAATTGTAGGCGTGTCAGTAGTGATCAAAAAAGATCCTGGTAGCCCCTGAACAAGTAATGCTTAATGAGGCATGAATGACAACTTCTTGGATACCGCTGATTTAAGTGCTACATAAGGAAGTGAGGTGGTGCCCTGTGACATCGCCATGGCATCTCCTGCATCATTTTATTTCCGCTTCGCTTTTCAGATTTTTCCTTTATCAGATCTATGCTTGTGAATGAATGCCTAGAGAGTGAATTGGTAGTGACATAATGACCGATCTTAATTTGAAATTATATTTTAAAATATAAGCTATTAACAGCTCCAAAACATAGTTTCTCCAACTAATTGCGTGTGCGAAGTTATATTTTTAGCACACAATAAAGCGACCAACAGTTTTGGGCGACTCCAAACGCCAAATTTAAGTAGCTACTCTTATTAGACTTTGTAAAATGACCCCAAAGTGATTTGAACTTAAGAGCCCTCGCTCCAGCAGTCCAAGGAATAAGCATAATTACTGAGCCACTGCGCTCCGAAAAATTATATTTTTAGTGGGTAAAAACATAGGTATGCTATTCGGCTCAAAGTTTCGGATCACTTCTAATCAAATGCTGGTGTAAGTACATTTGAGTTATCCAGGAGTTTTTAGGGCTGCCATTTTTTTAACGATTGCTATAAGGCATAATCCGGTTACTGATTAGTAATTGATCGTCCTTTTACGACACTGCGATCTCCGGTTTTACAGTCGATGGATTTGAATATTCCCACTTGCGGAACATTTTCGAAATGTTAAATGTGTCGCTGGGCTCACCTGAATGTTAAAATTGCCTAGATGAGATTTTAGTCTTTTGTGACAAGCACTGTTTTGTGGGAGGAGCTTTTTTTTTTTTTTTTTTTTTAAAGTTCTGGCTCGCTAAGGCGATTTAATATGGGGCACTTCGACCTAAAAAAAAAGATCTTTTGTGCCGTGTGGGCCAGAAAAATTTAGACTAGTAGAGTTTCCACTTTCCGTGTAAAGCGGACAATTCTACTAGTAGAAGAATTCTTTATGTCCTCAGGGCACATCTGTTCCCTGAAAAAGATCTTCTTTCTAATTCCGTTTAGGGCCGGACATTCACATAAAATGTGTTCAGCTGACTCGTCCTCTTCAAGACAGAGTCGGCACTCAGGAGAGTCTACTATTTTCATTTTGTGTAGATGATATCTTAAACCATGGTGGCCAGTAAGGTAACCTACTAAGTTTTTGATATCATGCCTGCTTAGGTTTAGGCATTTGCTGGCATTTCTATTGAAAGGCCGAACGGTTTGTTTGGTCTGTCTTAAACCTGGGATGCTTTCCCATAGATGGATACATTTTCTGTATTCCCAGCTTTTTATTGCTGCCGTTGCTGCTGATCTAGGAGTGCAGCAGAAGGGTTCGGGACCTATGAAGGGTGTTTCCGAACCTTTTCTGGCCAGTTCGTCGGCCTTTTCGTTACCTTCCACCCCGACATGACCCGGAACCCACCATAGCTTGGTTTTGTTACTTGTTCCGAGTGCCTGTAGGGTGTTGAAGCAGTACATGACTGATTTGGAGTCAATCGTATGCGAGCTAAGGGCGTTTATAGCTGCTTGACTATCCGTGAATATATGGATGGTTGCACCTTTTATACCAGATAAATTTATGTGGCTAGCGCATTCTTGAATGGCGTGGAGCTCTGCTTGAAATACGCTGGGACTTTTTCCCATGGGTATCGTAAAGCGTTTGTTTGGTCCGTAAATTCCCGCTCCTACCCCCGCTTCCATTTTAGAACCATCCGTATACCACTTTATGCCGTTGTGGCTGTTAGGTGGGTTATTACTAACCCATGCTTCTCTCTTTGGAATCTCCGTGGAGAACCGCTTATTGAAGCATAGTGTTTTATGGATGCGGTCTGTGACCGCGCAGTTCATGTTGAGTTCTGGCAGTTCACCAAGAAGGGTCTTAAGTTCCGGATGATCGTTAAGACTTATCTCGTTTAACTGTATTTGACTTATTGCACTGCGGATCGCCACTTTTTGAATGTATATGTGGAGAGGTGTAATACCTGTTATTGCCTCTATGGCAGCCGTTGGGCAGGTTCGCATGGCTCCGGAGATACCAAGGCACGCAAGCCGTTGTACCTTTTTGAGTTTCTCTTTTGCGACCTTTTGTGTGGATTTTGTCCACCATACAATGGAGGCGTATGTTATAATGGGTCTTATCATCACTGTGTAGATCCAGTGGACAATCTTTGGAGAGATTCCCCAGGTTCTGCCATATGTGCGTCGACAGGCCCATAAAGCTCTGTTAGCTTTAGTGATTTTGTTGTTGATGTGAGAGTTCCAGTTTAGTCTTTTGTCCAGGATTACTCCAAGATATTTGACTTCGTCGGAATACTCAATGGTCGTGCCATTTAGTGAAATCTGAGCTAAGCTGAGATGTCTTCTTTTTGTGAAAGGAACTATGATAGCTTTACTGGGGTTTATGGAGAGATTTTCCTTGACGCACCAGTCTATAGCTATCTTAAGGGCGTTTTGCATACGTGAAGTAACTACGTTTGATTCTTTGCCCCTAATAATGATGACCAAGTCATCGGCATACCCTATTATGTCGTAGCCTAAATTACTTAATTTTTGAAGTAGGTCATCTATGACCAAAGACCACAGGAGGGGTGATAAAACTCCTCCTTGTGGACAGCCTTTTATAGCTGAAACTGATACTGAAGTCTGTCCTGACGAAGCAGTGATTTTCCGACTTTCGAGCATCGCTTTTATCCAGTTTATGGTGGGAAAGTCTACCTTTCGGTGAATTAAAGCGTTTGATATTGAATCATAACCGGTGTTATCAAAAGCACCCTCTATGTCGAGAAAAGCGCATAGTGCAATTTCTTTGCAACGGTAGGCGTTGTTTATGTGATTTGTTAGTTTTAACAGGGCGCCTTCCGTTGATTTGCCTTTTTGATACGCATATTGACAGGGGTGTAGAGGCATGCTAAAAGTAACGCATTCTCTGATATGAACGTCAATTATTCTTTCCATTGTTTTCAGGAAAAACGATGTCAAGCTTATGGGACGATAGGATTTAGGTAGTTCACTAGGTTTGTTACCTGGTTTGGGGATAAATACTACATTGACCTCCCGCCAAGTGCGTGGTATGTAGCCCCAGTTGAAACTGAACCTAAATAAGGCAATCATGTTAGGTAGGAAGAATTCCATACCCTTTTGAATGAGGGCTGGAAAAATTCCGTCACTTCCTGGTGCCTTGAATGGTTTAAATGAGTTTATGGCCCATTTTACCTTATCTGGACTAAATAATTTACCAGATAAACTATTATTTCTGCTGAGGTTAGTTGGATATGAAACCTCAGTAGTGTGATCAGTTGTGTGATCGACAATTAGGGAACCAGGGAAGTGAACTTGCAGCAAGGTTATGAGAGTTTCTTCCCGGTCGCTTGTGATTGTTCCATCAGGTTTGATGAGCAATCCCATGCAGTTTGAAGGATCTATTGATAGCGCTCTCTGGAGCCGCGCCACTGCTGGGAGTTTTTCCAGCTTTTCGCAGTTTGCGCGCCATGAGGCCCTTTTAGATCTTCGCAACTCTTGGTTGTATTTGGTTAGCATGGATCGATATTGATCCCATACGCCGGTGCGTTTCGATTTATTGAATTGTTTTCTCACCTTCTTGCGGATAGTTTCCAGGTTTTCATTCCACCATGGTACGCTTCTTTTTACCACGGTGCGCTTTACCTTACAACTATTCCTAAAGGATGAGATAATGATGTCGTTAAGCTGACATTGTGCAGCGTCCGCATCACTCGGTGTAAGTGGTGAATCTGGTAGCAGATCAGTTCTGATTGCCAGATTTTCACTATAGGTTCTCCAGTTAGTTAATTTATTATTGTATTTGACCGGCGCGCACTCGGTGTTGCATCGCAGCCTGAACATAATATGCATATGATCAGACAGAGAAGCTTCATCAGACACGTGCCAGTCCTCTACAATGTTTTGTATAAAAGGAGACGAGAGAGTAAGGTCTAAAACTTCTTCTCGTATACTGTTCCTAAAAGTGGGCTTATCACCCTTATTTAGAATAACTAGGTCTTTACTATATAGGTAATCTAAAAGTAACTCACCTCTTTTGTTTGTGTCTCGGCTGCCCCAAATCTGGTGATGTGCATTCGCGTCGCAGCCGATAACAAGATGTACTTGCTGAGTTTGGCAGTACTGGACAAGTTCCTGTACTGGTGTAGGTGGTACCTCCTCTATGTCCCCAGCAAAATACGCCGATGCGCATACAAACTTGTGTATCACATGGCCATTGTGGCGTTCAATTAAAACGGCCACCAGGTCCCTAGTATTGAAACCTGGAATGAGAGAGAATTTTATATCTTTCGCAATGGAAAGAGCTGCCCTAGGTCTGAAATTACCTTTAGCAAAAATTAGCTCTCTATTTCTGCTGTTAAGACCAAAGATCTTACCTGTAGTTGCCCATGGTTCCTGGATTAAACCAAGAGCGACGTTCCTTTCGGCACATCTTTGGCTATAGGTGTCCGATGCACCCATAGCGCGGTGCAGGTTTGCCTGCAGCACAGTTAGAGACGTCATTTCTTCTTCACGTACTCGGGATTACGCACTCTATGAGGTTTGTTATCACCCCTGCGTCGTACGTAACCCTGTTGAGAGAGACCACTTTGTCTCCCCCTTGGACTTCTGGTGTTCTGTCCATCTTTCCCGCTTATATGTGCCTGTTCGGCCGCCAGTTTTGGCCTAAAGCGGTTACGGTGCGCGTTTGTGCTGTCCGTTTTCTTAGCCTTTGCTTTAGCATCCAGCACCACAGTTGTTTTAGCAACTGAGTTACCCGTGGCAGCACTAATGCCAGCCACTGGTGGTGTGGCGCTACTGTTGGCGCTTGTGGAAGGCTTTTCTGAAGCATCAGTGGCAGTACTAATACTAGCCCCTGGTGTTGTAGCCTTTTGTTGGTTTTCTCTTGACGCTTGATTCGTAGATTTGTCCGCGCTCTTGAGGATTATTTTGATCTGTCCAAATCTGAACGAGACCATCCCCTTTAGCTCAACAAGTCGCTTCATCGTGCTTTCGTTTACAGCAAGGACCATATGGGCGACATCTCTGTCGTCAGATCTTTGCAGAACTCTCCACGTTCTGGTGTTGAGTTCTTTATTCTGGCCATCTAGAATTGCCAGTATTCTTTCATTCGCTACTCCGGTACTATGTGGGAAGAAGGCTCTGACGATATGTGATTTCGGGAACAGTTCTTCCCCCACAAGCGTCACTTCCATCCCGCATTTCTCTTTGAGCTTCGCGAAGTTTGTTTTCATCCACTCTGCAGTGGTAGCGTCCGCACATACGATCATTAGCCATCCGGCTTTGAAGGTTGTACCGCGGAAGGCTGGTTTGGTCCCCTCATCACGTTGTTCGATGGTGATGTCTATAATCCTCTCCTGAATCTGAGCCATTTGCTCGTTACTGAGAGGATTGCGATCCAGATCGACAGGTACTACACCCAGTCTTACAAAGCTCGCTATATCTCTATAGGAGACTTTGTCGACGGCTGTATTTCCTGTGCGAGCTCGTTTCGCTTCGGATTGGGGCGGCGTATTGTCCTCGGACCTTGTACGCTTCACCTCGGAGCCTGTGTCGACCTCTGTCGACAGAGCAAGTGCTCTGGCCTGCTCTACGTTTTTCCCCTTTTTCAGCGCACGCCTAAAACGGCGCTGTTCGGATGGTGTGAATTTGACGCGCTTAGACTCAGTCTGTGCAGTTATGCCAGAGGTCTCCGGCGCGTCAGTATTCATGGGATGCACTTCATCCGAGAGTATGCTTACATTGCATAGCGTGCTGGCTTCAGAGATATCGTCACTAAGAAGAGACGAGTTCTCTTCTAAGCTCATCATCTCCGAATCCGTGGTTTGTGACCCTTCCCGATTGGCAGGTGTCACGTCATTTACGACAGGGTGTTCTAAAACATCCCCAGTTGGTAATGCAGGGTGTTCTGAAACATCCCTAGTTGATGATGCAGTTGTAGAGGCATCATTCTCTATTTGGTTTTTATGATCTTACCTGTAGTTGCCCATGGTTCCTGGATTAAACCAAGAGCGACGTTCCTTTCGGCACATCTTTGGCTATAGGTGTCCGATGCACCCATAGCGCGGTGCAGGTTTGCCTGCAGCACAGTTAGAGACGTCATTTCTTCTTCACGTACTCGGGATTACGCACTCTATGAGGTTTGTTATCACCCCTGCGTCGTACGTAACCCTGTTGAGAGAGACCACTTTGTCTCCCCCTTGGACTTCTGGTGTTCTGTCCATCTTTCCCGCTTATATGTGCCTGTTCGGCCGCCAGTTTTGGCCTAAAGCGGTTACGGTGCGCGTTTGTGCTGTCCGTTTTCTTAGCCTTTGCTTTAGCATCCAGCACCACAGTTGTTTTAGCAACTGAGTTACCCGTGGCAGCACTAATGCCAGCCACTGGTGGTGTGGCGCTACTGTTGGCGCTTGTGGAAGGCTTTTCTGAAGCATCAGTGGCAGTACTAATACTAGCCCCTGGTGTTGTAGCCTTTTGTTGGTTTTCTCTTGACGCTTGATTCGTAGATTTGTCCGCGCTCTTGAGGATTATTTTGATCTGTCCAAATCTGAACGAGACCATCCCCTTTAGCTCAACAAGTCGCTTCATCGTGCTTTCGTTTACAGCAAGGACCATATGGGCGACATCTCTGTCGTCAGATCTTTGCAGAACTCTCCACGTTCTGGTGTTGAGTTCTTTATTCTGGCCATCTAGAATTGCCAGTATTCTTTCATTCGCTACTCCGGTACTATGTGGGAAGAAGGCTCTGACGATATGTGGTTTCGGGAACAGTTCTTCCCCCACAAGCGTCACTTCCATCCCGCATTTCTCTTTGAGCTTCGCGAAGTTTGTTTTCATCCACTCTGCAGTGGTAGCGTCCGCACATACGATCATTAGCCATCCGGCTTTGAAGGTTGTACCGCGGAAGGCTGGTTTGGTCCCCTCATCACATTGTTCGATGGTGATGTCCATAATCCTCTCCTGAATCTGAGCCATTTGCTCGTTACTGAGAGGATTGCGATCCAGATCGACAGGTACTACACCCAGTCTTACAAAGCTCGCTATATCTCTATAGGAGACTTTGTCGACGGCTGTATTTCCTGTGCGAGCTCGTTTCGCTTCGGATTGGGGCGGCGTATTGTCCTCGGACCTTGTACGCTTCACCTCGGAGCCTGTGTCGACCTCTGTCGACAGAGCAAGTGCTCTGGCCTGCTCTACGTTTTTCCCCTTTTTCAGCGCACGCCTAAAACGGCGCTGTTCGGATGGTGTGAATTTGACGCGCTTAGACTCAGTCTGTGCAGTTATGCCAGAGGTCTCCGGCGCGTCAGTATTCATGGGATGCACTTCATCCGAGAGTATGCTTACATTGCATAGCGTGCTGGCTTCAGAGATATCGTCACTAAGAAGAGACGAGTTCTCTTCTAAGCTCATCATCTCCGAATCCGTGGTTTGTGACCCTTCCCGATTGGCAGGTGTCACGTCATTTACGACAGGGTGTTCTAAAACATCCCCAGTTGGTAATGCAGGGTGTTCTGAAACATCCCTAGTTGATGATGCAGTTGTAGAGGCATCATTCTCTATTTGGTTTTTATTTTTTGGATATATTTTGAATCCCACGAGTAAACGGGATAGAAAGGTCGCCCGTGGTCTACCCGTATAACCACAGGAAGGCTATCTTGAAATCGGAGGTCGCCTGGTATCCGAAGTTCGCTGCTAACGACTAAGAACCCCTTAGCCATTCATCTCTCGGCGCTAGCTGTTCCACCTTAGATTTGGGGATTTGTTGTCGGGGTTGTCTCCCCGGGCATTGCCGAAAAGTTTTAAGTAAGGAGTATGGTGGGTGGGGGGGGGGGGGGGTAAGCGGACGGGGCGACAGAGGGGGGGGGGGGTATGTAAGGGTGAGGTGGGAGCGGACGTGAAGTCCTGGTCAGTTCTTGGTTGACGCTCATCAGACGGCCTGGCCCTTAACAAGCCCGATGACTCTTTGCGTCGTAAGCCTCCGCACCGGCACCATCGAGTTTGTTTGCGGTGATGGTGCACACGTCAAGGTGACTGACCCCGCAAGAGGTGTGGGAGGAGCTGCAATGATATTATAAGCCCTTCCCTGTAAGGAGGAAATGCAATTTTAATGTTTGTCCCAACATTGAAATACACTGGCCTTTCTATCCCCTATTCATAACACGTGGTACCCTGTTAGAGTGGAAGTATGCCCTGCTTTATCCATCAGCTTTATTTTCCCTATCATGACAATGGTGTGATTTATTGAGGTCGCACATCAACGAAAAATTATTTTGTACGCCCTTGATGGTAACTCAATTAATTGATTTCAAATTTTCATGTAACCTTTTAATTACGTATTACAAAATCTTTTACTTATTCAATGCAAAGACTGTCTGCGCTTTGAATTTTGCGAAATTAACTTGTCAACGCATGCCGGGTACCAGTTGATATGTTGTATTTCAGGTTTATAGGAGAACAAAAACAAAGTATTTATTTACGAATCTAGGCTTAGACGAAACAACTTTCAATGGGCTTCGTCAGTAATCTATAAAAAGGGTGCTTAAACCCACTATACCCAACCCATATTATCTGCCGGGCCATTTGAGCAGTGTGTTGATCAATAATGATTCTATAAAAGTACTCCTTCACCACAGGTCGTTAAAATAACCACATTTTATGTGTAGTCTCAGTTACGGCACTGGGCATCGCCGGGTTGATACCGCTTAGTGCTGACACTGGGGTACTCTGAAAAATCTTTCTTAAGATAGTGTATATTTCGAAAACACACCAGGGTAAAACAAATTTAAGAAGAAGAAACTTGCTTAGATCTATACCCTCTTCCCACTTTATGCAGATATGAAGCAACCGTTAATAAATACTGTACAGAAATTGATTGGTAATTGATAAGTGAAAGAAAAAGTAATATAATATTTCGGCACATAAAGTTAAAAGATTTATTATTTAAGTCCTGAGATATCCGATTTTTGCGAAATATTTTTCCTGTCCATGAAATTTTTCACTTTAGTTTCGAGAAGGTTTTGAGGTATGGTATTTACGTGTAAGCTCAAGTTTAGGACTATGTGGTGCAATTGTATAATCTTATTACTAAAAACCATTTAAAACGTTTCCTTCTTGCTGGAAAACCGTCCCAAAAAAATGAATGAATGAACTGTCCATCTTGTCTAAAGTAATGTTAAAGGCAATTAATATTGAGTTGTTGAAATCTTAAGAAAGTCATCGCCTTATAAATGATCGTCATCAAGGCTTTCGAACTTAAAACTCAACAGGTTGCCTACTCAGCTATGTTACTCATCCTTGTTAATCCCAATTAAACAGCATGGAGAATAAAGAGCTGTTGCTTTGAAAAAATCAACATCTTTTTTGATCACTGCTGAGCAAACTGACTTCATACTGAACACCGGATAAACTGTGTGTTTATTTGCAGAATTTCCTTCAAGGACGATCAATCCAAGTTATGGTCGATTCAGTGCCTTCTGGCTACTTTGCTGTAAATGCAGGAGTCCCGCAAGGATAGACACTTTTGCCAATCTTTTTAGGGTTCCGTAGACAAATGGCAAAAAACGGAACCCTTATGGATTCGTCATGTCTGTCTGTCTGTCTGTCCGTCCGTATGTCACACCCACTTTTTTTCGAAACTATAAGAACTATACTGTTGAAACTTTTTAAGTAAATGTATTCTGTGAACCGCATTAAGATTTTCACACAAAAATAGAAAAAAAACAATAAATTTTTGGGGTTCCCCATACATACTTAGAACTGAAACTCAAATTTTGTTTTTATTAAACCCTAACGTATGGGGTATTTGTGGATAGGTCTTCAAAAATGATGTCGAGGTTTCTAATAAATTTTTTTTCTAAAATGAATAGTTTGCGCGAGAGACACTTCCAAAGTGGTAAAATGTAATAAGAGAATGGTAAAACTAAAAAAATATATGTTCTACATTATATTACCATGCAAACTTCCACCGAAAATTGGTTTGAACGAGATCTAGTAAGTAGTTTTTCTTAATACGTCATAAATCGTAAACCGCAATTTACCTTTCATTTAATCAACTCAAATATAAAAACATAGGGACGGGCTACAGTCCGCTTGGGCGAACTGTTGGATACCCCATTCTTATTCCTATCCCTCACAAGTGGGCGTGACAAAAGTCTAAGTATGGTTGAATTGTTAAGAACGCTCTACATATTTTGTTATATAACATTTAAAGGATTTTATCAAAAAAAAAAACGCTCCCTAGCTCAAACTTGGGTGTTTCAATAAAATTGTTTTATTTAATTGTGGGCGTGTCAGTAGGCGGATTTAAAAAAATTAACACATGAGAATAAAGGGCCCCTAGAGAGTATATATTATAAATTTCAGCTCCCTAGCTCAAACTTTGAATTTTCAAAAAAAAAAAAAATAATTGTGGGCGTGTCAGTGGGCGGATTTTGAAAATATTTACACATGAGCATAAAGGGCCCATAGAGAGTATATACTATAAATTTCAGCTCCCTAGCTGAAACTTTGGATTTTCAAAAATTAATATACCCTTAGAATATGGTATAAAAAAATTATTTTATTTATTTGTGGGCGTGTCAGTGGGCGGATTTTGATCATATATAAAAAATTTCAGCTTTCTAGCTCAAAATTCGATTTTTTCCAAAATTTTGTTTTTTGAGTTTGTGGGCGTGTTTGTGGGCGGATTTCAAAAATTCGTAAACTTGATTATTTCGGGACTCTAGAGAGTATATGGTTAAAATTTCAGCTCTCTAGGTCCAGTTTAAAGGCCTAATTTTTGGCGACAGACGGACGGACGGACGGACATGGCTAGATCGACATTACTACCGATGCTGATCATAAATATAGTAACTTTTAGGGGTCTACGGGCAATATTAAGGTATGTTACAAACTATGCGTCAAAATTAATATACCCTTAGAATAGGGTATAAAAAAAATTTAATTTCATAAACATAAACCTTATGCGTAAACCGTGAACCATTATTTTTTAATAACCAGAACTTTTATTGACGTTACTTGCTGCTACGGAACCCTTCATGGGCGAGTCTTATTCTTATAAGTGACTTTCTGCAGTAATAAAAGTTAAAGTTTTGGTGGTGACAGAACTCTTCGTTCTCGAATAACACGCCTGTAAATGCAAGCACTACCCATCGTTAAAGATGAAAACAGGTCATGTCTCTCAACACTACCGAGTTCCCTTTTTAGAGAAGGAGGTCCCTAAGCAACTCTTCCTTCGTAGCATAGCACAAGTTAGGCCATGGATTAAGTTCTCTCTAAAAGTACTAGACAGACGTCAAAGTCGTCCAGCTCTTATTGACATCCAGTCTCAAAATACTGGCTCGACGACGACTTGTCGCTGACTTTTGTATATTCTATAGATTTTCGAAGGAGTTAAACGAAATAATTAATTCACACGCGTTTTTATACCCTATTTTAAAGGTATACTAATTTTGACTCATAGTTTGTAACATACCTTAATATTGCTACGGACCTTTTTAAGGGGCGTTTTCTTACAAAAACTATGCTTTTTCAATAAAATATCTTAAATGTTGTAGAACGAAATAAAGCGTTCTTAACAATTCACCCATACATAGACTTTTGCCACGTCCACTATAAGAAATAAGAATATGGTATCCAACCATCGGACTGCAGCCCTACCTATGCTTTGTTTTACCTATTAGGTCGGTGGCTAATGCTTACCACCTGACGGTGCACTTGACAACTGGCGGTATTCCAAAACGAAAAAACAAAATTTAATACAGTAGGTACAAACATACCTACTTTGAAACTTGCCACCGAGTGACGTTTTTTCGAAAGAATATTATTCACAACAATTTAAGAGTAGAACCAACTTTCATCTTAGCTTAGCTTAGCTTAGCGTTGTAGTTCTGAGAAAAGAAATTAATACAAAAAATATTATATAATGGTTTATGAAAAAATTAAATTAAAGGTACAGTACGCAGGAAATCATTTTCGCCATTGTACCTTATCCAGGTTTTTTCCCTAATAGCTACCTATTCTACCTAACAGCTGCCCATTCTATATTGTCTTCCTCAAGATCATCACTTAAATACGTTCATACAAGTACATAACACCCTGTATATTTGTAGATGTAATAATTTATTTCTCTTTTTTTTATATAATTCATGACGTGGTACATCAGAATTTTTTTTTTTCATTTTTATGTATCCCTTCCCTGTACTCTGCAGGTCTATTTGCCTTTGTTATTCCAAGATAAATTTTTTTGTGATACAGACGAAATCATAGAATTTATGCCAAGGGACCGATTTTCCGTTCCATGCAAATGTTCCATTGTGTGATTAAAATTTGCGCACGTTCGATTAAAGAAAGAGAGCCTACATTGCCATAGAAAATGTTAAAATGCTGCAAAAACATGAATAAACTGGAGCAGGTTAGCGGATTCTTTCCCCTTTCAGTTATTTTTCATCTATTTTAGCAAGCCATTACAAATAAGGTTATGTAACATTAGATATGAAAGCAGTCCGACAGTAGAACTCTTTTCCATTCGATAGTTATACGTATGATTACCCAATTAATCTACAGTTGCGTTTCGGATTTGGATCCAGCTTCCGAGGTGATTGCCCTCTTATTATCATCATCTTTATTTTCAGCAACAGCAATCCAAGTGTACAGCTGCGGGTGTAGCTACATGCTTGTACCTTTATATGTATTGTGGAAGAAAAAAATCGATAAAACGGGAAAGTGCACTTACAATTGCCGACTTTGGCATTTTCCTGTGACAGTGCGGCATTTAAGCTATTTGCAATGGGTGAAATGTCCTTGTATTGCAGCATATTTTGTACGGTAATTATTTTGCACCTAAAAACATAGGTACCTACACATAATGTAGTTTGCACTGCGGAGGATCAGGGAATCGAGCCGATGGTAGATGATTCCAGTATTTTTTTAATGCGTGAATCGCGTGGAGAAGAACGAAATTCGCTGTAAAAAGAGTACCAACTCTGCGATACAATCACATACAAATTGCAGTAATGGGTCTTGGGGTATGTTAATTCAAAAGAAGCAAGCCGTTTCATAAAATGCAAATTTAGATAATATCGGTCTGCTGCTTGTGGAGTGGAAAACAACGATTGTAATGAGAGCACTAATAAGTATTTGTAATTAGTAAATAAAATTTAGTTTGGCCCAGGTTGGTATTATTTTACAAAAAAAAATAATTACTTTAAAAAAATGTTAAGTTTTTGTCTTAAGTATGACAAAAACTTAACATTTTTTTAAAGTAATTATTTTTTTTTGTAAAATAATACCAACCTTTCCAATTATGTTTGCACTAAATTATGAAAACAAAATTAATTTCAAAACCGAAAGTTTTCAAAAAGTCTTTTGAAAAATAGTCACAAATTTATCAACAAATAAAAAATTCCCGCACAAAATTGATTTTTTGATTTTAATTATTTCGATCACTCACAATTCTATACGAAATTATTTTTTGATCTAACATTCGCGATCGATAACAGATGACGCCAATCGAATTTTAATTATTGATTGAATTCAATATCCTTTATTTGTACGGAATGTTTTTTTTTGTAAATATTTTTTATTAACCACACAATTTGTACCTATATATTTTTTTAATTTAAGACTCATTTATATTGTTAATTTTTGTTGATATGTGTGGATATATATGTGACCTAAACGTGGTTGTGGTTTGTTGTTACACGGAACTTATAGATGTTGAGGGAATCAATGCTTTGTGGTAAACTACGTTCTTTGGTTTGTTGTGCGACGAGTAAATAAACAAACAGGAAGGTCTTCCAACATGCGAACATGTCACATAATAAGCCGTGTTTCTTTGCACGCGGATATAGGATTGGCATAAAAAAACGACCATCGCCGCTTAAGAATTCATCAAAAAAAACTTGGCAGCACACATTAGCCGTGTTTCTTTGCACGCGGATATAGGGATAATTTGAAATTTGCATGTAAAATACAACAACAACTTATCCTATATACGCTAACTTTAGCGGGGATAGCTATCGCCGCTAAGACCTTTAGCGGGGATAAACAGTGCTTCCACAACCCATTTTCTTCGTTTCTGATGAATCGTTGCGATGAATTTTTCAGGAAATGTCAAAGTTTGACATCCCGCCAACCACTAACACATCCCGCCGAATATTTTGTTCGGGATTTTATTATAATTATACCCTATTCTAGGGGTATATTAATTTTGACGCATAGTTTGTAACATACCTTAATATTGCCCGTAGACCCCTAAAAGTTACTATATTTATGATCAGCATCGATAGTAATGTCGATCTAGCCATGTCCGTCCGTCCGTCCGTCCGTCTGTAGCCAAAAATTAGGCCTTTAAACTGGACCTAGAGAGCTGAAATTTTAACCATATACTCTCTAGGGTCCCGACATAATCAAGTTTACGAATTTTTGAAATCCGCCCACAGACACGCCCACAAACTCAAAAAAAACAAAATTTTGGAAAAAATCGAATTTTGAGCTAGAAAGCTGAAATTTTTTATATATGATCTATGACTTCTAAAACTGCTTGGGATAAAAAATTTTCAAAATCCGCCCACTGATACGCCCACAAATAAATAAAACAATTTTTTTGAAAACCCAAAGTTTGAGCTAGGGAGCTGAAATTTATAATATATACTCTCTATGGGCCCTTTATGCTCATGTGTAAATATTTTCAAAATCCGCCCACAATTTTTTTTTTTTTTTTTGAAAATTCGAAGTGAGGTAGGGAGCTGAAATTTATAATATGTACTCTCTAGGGGCCCTTTATGCTCATGTGTTAATTTTTTTTAAATCCGCCTACTGACACGCCCACAATTAAATAAAACAATTTTATTGAAACACCCAAGTTTGAGCTGGGGAGCGTTTTTTTTTATGAAATCCTTTAAATGTTATATAACAAAATATGTAGAGCGTTCTTAACAATTCAACCATACTTAGACTTTTGTCACGCCCACTTATGAGGGATAGGAATAAGAATAGGGTATCCAACAGTTCGCCCAAGCGGACTGTAGCCCGTCCCTATGTTTTTTGTTTTTTTTTAAGGAAATACAGGAACAGCCTTAATTATGTTTTTTTTTTTAAATTTAGTAAATCTGTCAATGTGAAACTGTTTTTTATAATTTTAGAATATGTTTTGTATTAATTTCAACTGCCGGAAATTAATATTTTAGAATTTCACGATTTTCAATACAAATTTCTTAACTCAACTTACAGCTGTTTCACTAATTAACGTCATAGGTGCATGTGTGCTGCCAAGTTTTTTTCGAAGAGTTCTTAAGCGGCGAAGGTCGTTTTCTGATGCCATCCCTATATCCGCGTGCAAAGAAACACGGCTATTGTAGTTGTAGTTAAGAAATTTGTATTGAAAATCCAGAAATTGAAAAATATTTACTTCCGCGATAGCTATCCCCGCTAAAGTTAGCGTATATAGGATAAGTTGTTGTTGTATTGTACATGCAAATTTCAAATTATTCCTATATCCGCGCGCAAAGAAACACGGCTATAATTGGCCATGCGAGAAGCATGTGAATTCGAGATTAATCCCGCACACCTCGCCTTATGATCTACTGATCATGATGATGGTCATGGCGAAAGAAAAGCGAACCGACAATTTAACGCGTTTAAACTCGAAAGGTGAATCGGGTGGAATCAGTGGAATTTTCGGAGTAGCACTTCCTCCCCCTTGAATTTGCCTTTGAGTACGGTTGCTTTAATGACTGTTCTTGAGTTGGTTCATGATCAATGTTGTTCCATTGCTCAATTTCGATAGTTTGAGGCGAAAGCATAATGATAACAGATCCAACCTTCAGTCGTTAATTAAGAGGTGGTAATCCTGGTAAATCCAATGAACTCAGAAACTCCACCAATTAACTGATTTGAACGAATGTAATTGTCCAGCAATTGCATTTTTAATTTTTCGCTGCCAAATCGCACGTGCACTGAACCATTCGTGGTTCAAAGAATTCTGGACGATGTTTGGGAACACATTGGTAAAGGGTTCCTCGATCGTCATTGTGAAATGACAGAAATTCGGCGGAAACGAAATCATTACGGTAGAAACTTCGACTGGTACTTCTCCATTGCCAAAAGCCAACAATTGATTGGAGACGGATCGTTTTGCAACGGAACTCGCATCTTTGCCGTCAACCACAGCTTCTTTACATAAGTTCAAAAATACGAACGCATTGATTTCCATCGGCTGCCGTAGGTCGTGCAATAAAGGAAGAGTTTGCCAAAAATAGCCTGCCAGCAGAATCATCTAAAACATCTCGTGTTACTTAGCAGAACTTTTGCACATCGGTTGCCTCTAATGCTCTCCAGTAGAGGCAACCGCCAACGCAATTTCTGATCCCGAACGAACCGAAGTCAACAGTAATGAAATAAGGAACGTTTTGCCAGCTCAGAAAGAGGCATCGATGAAGAAAATGCCTGAGTTTTGGTCGTCAATCGCTTTCATCAAAGTGTGGTATACGTCCTTTTGCTGGGGATTCAAAAACGGAATGTTTGTTCAAACTGTATTTCGCAAAGCGTCTCTATCGTAATCTCGTTCGCGGTCCAACTCTCAATGGAATGAATCGTGCATGGGCTTACCACGATATCTAGAAAGCAATAATCCAGAAAGCTAAAATTTCAAAAGTAAAAATCTCGAAAACAAAAATCTAGAATTGAAAAAATCTCGAAAGCATAATCTCGAAATACATAAATCTAGAAAAAAAAACTCGAATGAATATATTAATTTTTGAGACAATGGTTACAATTCGCGCGAATTATTATTTACTACTCTTTAACATCCACGATTGACTAGCAAACTACTCATGCAAATGTAAAAAAAGGTGCCTGAAATTAGTGTTGTTTGGGATCGTGTGTTATCACAACGTGAGTGCAAATAAAAACCAATAAAATGAAAGTAAATGAAATCATTACAAACAAAGGAAATATTAAAATCGAAATCGATGGATTTATTTACCATTGGAACAAATGCGTAAAAAATAAGTTTTATTAGATGTGCGAGCAAAATACATCTCATAATTGTCGTGCTAGAGTGATTACCTACTGTTTTTTTTTGTTTAATATTGATATTTTGTTGTTAATTTACCTAAAAAAATAAATTGCTGAATAAACTAAATATGTCATGCGCTTTCTTTAAGTTAAAACTCTTTACATAGGTAAGAAAAAAATCTCGAATTATTTTTTTTTCGGGATTTTTTTCGAGATATGGTCTTTTGAGATTTTTGTTCATTCGAGATTCTTGTGCGTTCGAGATTTTTGCATTCTAGATTAAAAATTTGTTTTTCGAGATTTTTGTCATTCGAGATTACGTCATGATCCCATCGTGCATGCCTAATTTGTACAACAAACTGCTTAACATGAGCAGACACGTCACTCATTTCCAATTCGTAATTCGAAGTAGCTGTGCGAAGTCGGTGCAAAATATTTTAAGCCATGTCGTCCTTGTATTTGTTCCAAAATTCGACCGCATTTGATGGAAAACTTGTCGAGATGATCCCAAACAGCGAACGAGTTCGATTCGCAGGTGCAGTAACAATGGGATCGCCACAACGCATTTTGTCTACCAACCAAATGGGTGCGTTTGAATGTAACAGACCTCGTTTTTGCTATTCGACGGAGAACTTCACCAAACACGCTTTCCTTAACAATGAAATCTGTGAGCGATTTCTGCTTTTGTTGTTATAATCGTGCTGTGCTGTTCTGCCGATCACTTGATGTCAGGCCGGGTGTCAAGTGCTGAGATATTTCCGTCCTTGCGGATTGCATAATAAATCAGTCTGGATGTTCATAATTTTTTACATTTATATACCGTGGGCTTCCGACATAATATGTGGACGAAAGAATTATCAAACGACTAATATTGTTGGCTTTTCCCTCCGAATTGTATGCACTGCTCTGACCGCAGTTTTACTTAATTGAGGCTGGTGAAGTTCAGGCGCTCAGTCTCGATTTTGACATACATCTCGACCGCTTGCTATTCGAAAAAATCGACGATATCGCATGAAATGGTTATCAACATCTTGGCTAATTATCAAAAGGTATGCGTAGAAGTTAATTGAGCTGAGCTTCTTGTTTTGGTTTTTCACCTGAAACGCAATAAATAACCTTTGTACTGAAACTTGAAAAACATTTGAATTACACGGTTACTAACCTGCCGATGGATTGATCAATTTAATTTGAAAGTGATATTCATCCTCTCCATGGCCGAACATGAGTTGATATTGCAATGCGTCGTAAGAGCGATGGGTCTCATAAACACATTGCAATTTCGATCAATACGACGCTTCAGACCAATGTCATGAGATTCAACTTTTTCACCAACGATGACGACTGCGATTAAATCAATTGTGCGCGCATTAAATTGACGTTCATGACTTCCAGCAGGACGTTTATCCGCCCTGATGATCATGCGGTCTTGAATAACCGAACCAAAGCGTTGTGTGCGTGAATAAGTTTTGCAGATCTCCAATGATCTGACGCACAACGCTGATCAATTTCGGTATCTGAATTACCAACTAACAAACTTGAAGAAATTTGTGTTCATCACTCGCTAGCAGCAACAATAATCCGGTTCTATGGTAAATTTGTCCTTGAATCTGTATAGTTTTTGGCAAGTTCAAAAATGGGTGATTTTCGTTGGATACTCGACGATTGGCATTTGATTCAACTTGATGATGCAGACCGCGGAGCTGTTCATTCGCTCAGCGCGTTACGCTACGAGTTGTTTTGCACGGCGAATCGGCAATCTTCGTGAATTGCGATTACATGCGCCAATGTTTGATCTCCTGACCGGCGGCATAATGTCTTCCGAACACTGAAAGAACAATGTCGAAGATTTCGAATAATCATCCTCGAAGCAATATTATCTGATTCACAAATTCACTGAAAACATTAGAGACGAACCGGAAGGATACACAGAAACAAAGAATGTCATTTAACATCAGACCAAACAAATTGTAAGATGATACATATGTATCGTTTATATTTTTAATTGTACGATGCAAGTTTCTTCCAAACTGAGGGTACTGTCAGTATACTTGCTAGAAAGGAAATTAATCGGATCTCATCTGCACACATTGTCTCCACTTCTTCCACTGCCTACTTTAGGTAATTTGTTCCAAAGTTTCTTTGAGGGCAGTGAGTCCAGCAACATAAATAAAAAATATGCTCCTTGGTAAAATGTAGCTTATTTTAGATCATGATTGACGGGATCGCAACCCTAACACTCTACTGCATCATCTACTGATCCGCCTGTGCGGTTTACCGGTTCGGCTTCAGTGAATAATGGTAGGCATCCCGGTTTTGGATCTAATTTTTTTTTACGATTAAGACACTTGCATTCCCCGTTATTGATTATTTTTTGATCTTCCATTGATCTCCAGTCGTCTAAACACACGGATTTGCTTGCACACATGCAAGATTTAAATTGTGTCACAAACTGGATAGATGTGATTTCTCCCATTAAGTCGCGTTTTATGACAAGCGCTGTTTTTGTGGACGTTGTAGTGATATTCTTAGAGTTATTTAAGGAACAAGATTTCATTAAAATTTCCACCACGGCTTTATTTACACTGACGCACACGTTTTCTCTAATTTTTGTTCACATTTGCGGATGAATGCCAGCAATAGCTTGACAAATTATTGGCTTCCAAATCATCCATAAACTGAGTATTATCGGCATGTGCTCGTACTTTGACGTAGCCACAAAGAAAATAATCTAGGAGTTTCAAATCACATGATAGCAACTGGGCTCATGTTCAAACTTTTCCGCAGTGTAGCGTACAGCCTGCGTAGGGTAACGGTGACCCAATTCTCTGGGGAACAAGTGTGAGCACCCACAACTGAGCCCGGACTTTGGTAATATTTTTTAATAACTTCTACACTGTCGGGAAGCTTCAAACGGTAATCGATGAAACTGCAAACTATACTGAATATTCAACCGACAAATGTTTGTTGCAAAAAAAAGTATGACCCCTACGGACGGATCCTAATGTAACCCTTCATTTTTAAACAATGCTTCAAATATAAACATTGATACCAACTTATTATGAAAATAAATTCTAGGCACACATTTGTAAAGTATACACAAACAAATCCATGCATAATTAAAAAGAGCTTGTTTAAATAGTGCACTGCCAACATTAACGACTTTTGATGATAGATCTGATTGAACATTCTACTAATGCATCAAAATCTATTTGTCAAAATTTAAAACTACTGTAATATGTATTTACGAGGATTGAGTCATCGATACCGTATGTTCCTTCAATAAGTATACCCATCCTGGACAGTTTTCCAATTTGATCATATCGCATTTTGTCACATGTAATTCAGCCAAAAATAAATCATTCTACGACCAATGCAGCCATTTGCATGCACATGTCCCAGATTTATAAATGTAATTGCCTGATTCCGGATCCACTTATACATACATATACCTATGTACGGATGTGTGCTCATACCAAATTCCATTTCCATATCGACATAGTTAGTGGTGTTTGAACTGTGATGTTGGTACTAGAAGGGAATAAAACGTCCGGCACAAGCAGATATGAAATAGGCTCACATAAATCAATACTGCTTTCCCAAAATTACATTTCTCCTTAGGGATTTTTGTCAGCTCATTCGATTTTCGAAAGAGATCCACCCTCAAACGGCCATACCTTGACTGCCTCAAGCAGAATATGACAGAAATATTCAAAATGATTCTGTAATCATTTTTATTGACACAAACTCCTGCCTAGTTTAAAAGTATATTTTTAAAATGTCTGCAATTGGATATACATAATGCTGCAAGATTTCAATCATTCTCATTACAGCAATAACATATTTACACACTTAATATTAATACTAAACATACCTACGAGTATAGAGGGGTGAGGACTCCAATGTTGACGGATGATATTTATGCAACAACGCCGGCTTTTGTCGGGCCTCAGTATCAAAGTGATCCAAAACCAGATTAAAACTCATTCACTCAGCCTGAGAAATTAGCGTTCGGTGTGTTCTCTATATTTCTAAATATGTATTCTAAATAAGAATAAAATGAACTTACATTCATATACTAGAGGTTTCCCTGTCCAAGGAAGTGATTTGAATATCAGTACAGCGTATCTCGCATCTCGGTAAACATCACTGTCGTATAAGGCGAATGATGGCAGAAATCAAATTTCGTGATTTCTTAAAGGATTTGAGGATAATTGATTTGGTTTCGCCGGTTGATTTTGTAAAGGCCTTGATAGGTTCAAGAGAACTGTTATGGGTAACGATTAGACAAGAAAGATTTTCAGAAACGTACAAATGATCATGGACCAAGATTGACGTGCCCAGCTCGAATCAATAAGTACGTTGCTTTACACCAACGAATTACCTAAGTCATTTTATTATCTGCTTGAAGGATTTGTGACGGATTCCGAGATGCATCAGTTATTCTTTGCTGACGATGAAACCATCATTAGCGAGGAACAAACGTCCCTGTAATGAGCATATGCTTAATGTATGGGTGGTTGCCTTGGAAAGAAATGAGTGCTACTCGTTCTCTGACCCACTCCGACATATTCCAAAGATTTGTATGAAGGACATTTGATTTCGAGCATTTGAGTGGCCTCAGTGTTTTTTTTTTCTATAATTTGCACGGCAGAATGGAAATTTATATTGGAGATAGAGAGGAGATGTCTATGAACGTTGGTTTTAAATGTTTGTAAATTGTAATGCGAAGGAAAGATAGAGCATATTAGAGCATTCTACATTCGTGAACGATTCTTTGTACAGGGTGTCACACTAATTGTGCTACAATATGAAATTCAAATAACTTTTTTTTTAATTAATGTTTTTTTTTATTGTATTGAAAATTTTATTTTATTTTATATAACCAATTGTGTTTGAATATGATAGACTGTAAATGAGCTCCATGCTCATCCACGCATAGGCGACACCAGATCAGAAAATTAGTCATTGCGGTCTGAAGGGTTAGTTGGGATGGCCTCAATTATTGTTTTAATAGACTGCCTCAATTCAGTCAAATTCCTTGGTTCCGTTTTGTAAACATCTTGCTTGATATAACCCCATAAAAAAAGTCTGGTGCAGTCAGGTCAGGTGACCTTGGGCCCCAGCGGAAAGTGGAGTTTCTGGATATTAATTTGTTTGGGAATTTTCGTTGGAGCTCCGCCATAACCGATATGGCTGTGTGCAGTTGTTTCGTCTTGCTGGAACCAAATGCTGTTGAAATGGATACTTCTTCGGTGCAGTTCTGGGTAAAAAAAACTCCTTCAACATCTTTAAATGACGGCCCCCATTGGCAGTTACTGTTACACCGTTTTTTTCAAAGAACTATGGCTGGTTCTGGGTGCACTACCGTTTTATGGAGTATTTTTGGATTAGATTCACTCCATATACGGCAATTTTGCTTATTTACTTGCCGTTTAGATCAAAATGGGCCTCATCAGACATAAACAAGCAATTTATCAAGCTGTTGTCTTCTTCGGTCATTTCAATCATTTTTTGGAGAAATTTCAAGCGAATATACAAATCCAGAGGGTTTTACTTGCTTGCAATTTGGACTATGTACGGAAACAAGTTTAAGTCATCATGAATTATCCGTTGTAATGACCGTCTGCGAACTCCAATTTGCGCCGATAAGTTTCGAGTCGAAAAGCTTGGATTTGCCTGAATTGACGATGCTACAGCAGCGATTGTGTCTTAAGCCCAAACATAGGGATCTCGATGGTACGGTCTTTGTGCGATGCTTCAAGATTCGGCAAACATGTTTACCAGCCTCATAATCTTCCATCTACTCGAGGGAGTGCCGCCAAACTCTTGCCCAAATTCCTTTTGGACGGAAATGAAGGACTGCAAAGGATCGTCGGTATCCTAAGCGTTTGCATTGTACTCAAGCTTTGGGTGATGAGGTGATCCGATCAGGAGGCTTGTATATATATACTGAGGCGAACCCCAGAAGTAGGCAAGCTGGCCAGTAGGGATGCAGTAAAGGGGGAATGATCCCGGCAACCTGGATCACACAAATGCAATAACAACAGCATTTGATTTTGATCCGAAACCGAGAGGTCGGCCGATGTAGATAAAGGCTGAAGATAAGGATGAGGATGAAGATGAAGATCAAGATGAACATGAGGATGAGGATGAAGATGAAGATGAAGATGAAGATGAAGATGAAGATGAAGATGAAGATGACGATGAAGATGAAGATGAAGATGAAGATGAAGATGAAGATGAAGATGAAGATGAAGATAAAGATGAGGATGAAGATGAAGATGAAGATGAAGATGAAGATGAAGATGAAGATGAAGATGAAGATGAAGATGAAGATGAAGATGAAGATGAAGATGAAGATGAAGATGAAGATGAAGATGAAGATGAAGATGAAGATGAAGATGAATATGAAGATGAAGATGAAGATGAAGATGAAGATGAAGATGAAGATGAAGATGAAGATGAAGATGAAGATGAAGATGAAGATGAAGATGAAGATGAAGATGAAGATGAAGATGAAGATGAAGATGAAGATGAAGATGAAGATGAAGATGAAGATGAAGATGAAGATGAAGATGAAGATGAAGATGAAGATGAAGATGAAGATGAAGATGAAGATGAAGATGAAGATGAAGATGAAGATGAAGATGAAGATGAAGATGAAGATGAAGATGAAGATGAAGATGAAGATGAAGATGAAGATGAAGATGAAGATGAATATGAAGATGAAGATGAAGATGAAGATGAAGATGAAGATGAAGATGAAGATGAAGATGACGATGAAGATGAAGCAATTTAGGCTTCAACACAATAGGATATGACATAGTCATTATTATTAGGGACAAAGATACAAATGAACTCACAACACGTATGCAAAACGCAATTAAGACTGATGCAACAGGGAACATCTTTCCATCCAGCCTAGCAAGGCTATCATACTTTCTTTAAATAAAGAAATTTAAACCAAAGCAAATTTTAATTCACGATACGGTCGTTGAGTATTCCGAAGAAGTCAAATATCTAAGAGGGGTTGGGTTCGATATCCCGCTATTTATAATCCCAATTCTTTAAATCCCGATATTAAAATTGTTTTCTCGAACTTATCCTTAATATACTAAGCAGTGGTTGCTGAGAATCAAACGTCCTCCTTTCTTCCGCAAAGCAGAGGTGTCCCTCAGGGATCTATACTGGGACCTTTACTATTCAGTATGTACATTAATGACTTCTCCTCGCTTGGTTTCAACTCGTCCTTACACATGTATGCTGACGATGTACAGCTTCGGTACAGCTGCCCTTTGAGTTTAATTGAAAATGGAGCTTGCGAGTTAAATGAAGATTTAAGTAAAATTTTCCTCTGGTCCCGATCAAATGGACTCTGTTTGAATCCATCCAAGATCAAATGTTTGATTATCTCTAGAAAACCATCAGACACTTCGTCCTTTCCACAAATACTACTCAACGGTACATACATTCAGTTTGTTGAGTCAGCAAGAAATCTAGGATTAGTCGTTAACAAAACCCTAACCTGGACCAACCATATACAATTGGCAATCGGAAGAGTGTATGGTGGCTTACGTATGTTATGGGCCACCCAAAGAATTACTTCAATTAAAACAAGAATAATACTTGCGAAGTCACTACTAATCCCCCTATTATTATTTGGGTGCAAAATTCTTAGTAACTGTGATAGCAGGCATAGGAGGAAACTGAATGTTGTATTCAACAGCATGGCAAGGTATTGTTTTGGTCTGCGGAGATATCTACATATTCTAGACAAATTGGTTTCACTCTGGAAGACTTATTTGCTCTAAGGACCTTACCAATGCTCAACAATATTCTGCGAACACGGAAACCACCGTATCTATATAGCAAAATCCAGTTTTCCACATCAGCTACGCTACTCTTACCTCGTTTCGAATCGTCAATTTTTTGTACATGCGATTCGGTAGTGGAATTCCCTCCCCCAAACTATAAGGGTGGTAGGATGTGGCACTCGGTTCGTAGCAAGGCTTAGGCAACATTTTGCGGCGTTTCGATGATAGATTAATCGTGCGATTTTTTTAAAATAAAGCAACTACTTTTGATTGTAAAAGCGGGATAATAAAAAGGTAGATCAACCACCACCAAAATTGCCTAGAGCTCAATGTTGCGAAATGCCAATCCATAACCTTACCACGTAAATACAACAAGTCCCCTCCCCGTCTTTACCTTCTTAATGATCAATCTATACCTATCGTACAGTCTCTTCGTGACCTTGGCATATTGTACGACCGCGAACTTAATTTCCGTTCGCACATTGACGAGATAATTCGTAAAGCCAATTCATCGATTGGGTTCATTAAACGGTGGTCAAAAGAATTCTCTGATACCTACGTGACCAGATCTCTCTACATTACTTTTGTCCTCCCCCTCCTCGAATACGCCAGTCAAACGTGGTCACCCTCTCAGCAAGTTCATGTAACCAGAATCGAAAACATACAATGACGTTTTCTTCGATTTGCCCTCCGCGGACATCCCCTAATTCTGCCTCCCTATCAAGACCGCCTCAAACTCATTAACTTGCATAGCCTTAATGACCGCAGGGATGCAGCAGACATTATCTTCATTCGTCGTCTCCTCTCAGGCTCTATCGATTGCCCGTCCCTTTACAACTCCATCTCCTTTAATGCTAACCCTCGTTATTTAAGACATCCCCGTCTTTCCTATCTACCAACCCACCGCACGTTCTATGGCTCCAACGAACCAATTTCCCGTATGCTACGGAAGATAAATTCAAACGTTTCCATTTTAGATTTCAACCGCAGCACTCCCTCCATTAAACTTAGCCTCCTTCTCCATAAACCCTAACTTTACTATAAGTCATAGTTTTAGTTTTAGTATTTTTTTCTCTAGCTTGTAAGTATTAGTTTTAATAGTCTAGCTATTTTGTAGTTTAAAGATATATAGCTTGTATTAAGCTGAACAAATGGGGGCGCATACCCCCACCAAATTAAATGAAATTATCCAACAGTTCGCCCAGCGGACTTTAGCCCGTCCCTATATTTTTTATTTTGTAGTACAAGTTGTTCTTAGAAAAATGTTCTCTACAACATAATTACATTTTTCTCAAAATCGGAGAGGGCTCTTTAAATATTTACCCGATTTTTATACCCTATTCTAAGGGTATATTAATTTTGACGCATAGTTTGTAACATACCTTAATATTGCCCGTAGACCCCTAAAAGCTACTATATTTATGATCAGCATCGATAGTAATGTCGATCTAGCCATGTCCGTCCGTCCGTCGCCAAAAATTAGGCCTTTAAACTGGGTCTAGAGAGCTGAAATTTTAACCATATACTCTCTAGGGTCCCGAAATAATCAAGTTTACGAATTTTTAAAATTTGCCCCTCAGACAAGCCCACAAACTCAAAAAAAAACAAAATTTTGGAAAAAATCGAATTTTGAGCTAGAAATCTGAAATTTATAATATATACTCTCTAGGGGCCCTTTAAGCTCATGTGTAAATATTTTTAAAATCCGCCTACTGACACGCCCACAATTTAAAAAAAACTTTTTTTGAAAATCCAAAGTTTTAGCTAGGGAGCGGAAATTTATAATATATACTCTCTAGGGGCCCTTTATGCTAATGTGTTATTTTTTTTTAAATCCGCCTACTGACACGCCCACAATTAAATAAAACAATTTTATTGAAACACCCAAGTTTGAGCTGGGGAGCGTTTTTTTTTTATGAAATCCTTTAAATGTTATATAACAAAATATGTAGAGCGTTCTTAACAATTCAACCATACTTAGACTTTTGTCACGCCCACTTATGAGGGACAGGAATAAGAATAGGGTATCCAACAGTTCGCCCAAGCGGACTGTAGCCCGTCCCTATGTTTTAAATTTATTTTTAATAGCGACTTAGCTATTTCTGATCTAAACGCGATGAACAGGGCTAGTTTATGTTTTTTGGAGGTTCCGCCGGTTCAACAATCGCCTACCGTCTTGCGTCTTGCGCGTGGAAAATGGATAGAATCGCGATACCTTCCTAAGTTACAATGGAAGGCCCATTTTTATGTGTACTCAATGCTATAAATGAAAGCATTTTCGACTCTGATCGTGGTGTGCATGTTCTTGTTTCCTGCATCAAAGGGGCTGAACGGTCTTTTCCACATTTTGGCAGGCGCGACGTGAAACAAATATGTTACGACCGGGCGTGGGCGCAGCCAGAAAAAAGTATTTTTCTTAATCAGGAAAACAGGTTCGAGCTATGCAAAAACTATTTACCAAGAAGCCAAGGTATTTAAATGCATTTGCAGGGCAAAGCAAAACAGTTTATAGACGAGCTTACGAGCACACTACAAGCTGTAAGAGAATTTAGTTAAGACTCTCCATTGCTGAATATTTACAGGAAGTATTCAAGTCGATTCATCAGTAATAGCTAAGCGTTTTGAGCAATTATTGAATCCGCCAAGTAGTGCATTTCAAATAAATTATACAATGTCCTACATTATGGTAGACACACTTGACCGGTCAATGGCGCTTCATGATGTCTGTAAGGTACTACATTGCTGCAAATTCTTTAACAATACAATCCGTCAATAAATTCCTTTTGTAGAATTCTCTCATTTCGCTTAATTTCTTCCTCTATTTATACCCTTGACTTCTGTTACATAGCTTCCCATCTATTTCTTCCATTTCAGGTTATGTTATATTGTGTTTCGTTTTTAGTAGTTGCCAAAATCTCTCTGACTATAAAGCACTAAGTACAATAAAAGATACAAATCTTAATGTACAAACCTCTTTGTTTAATAAAATTAAAATTGAAAATTGAAACTGAAAGCTAAATAAAGCTCCAGGGGAAGACTGTATCCCATACGAGTTTTACAAATTTGCTACAAGTTAATAAAAACTTATGTTAGCACACAATTTTGCTTCAAAAGTATGGTTCTGTGCGTTAAACCTGAGCACAGGCACCCTTTTCCATCCGGCATAATCGACCAACTGAGACCGCTAGTCGCCGTATTTTTGACCATTTTCACTTTTTTCGCGAGTCATGTGTTTTGTTCAAAATCAAAGTTAGTACTGACTTGGAGGCCTATATTTGGTATATTTTTTAATAAAGGCGTTATTATGTTCTTCTCTCAGGAAAACAAACCCTTAAGGCATAACAATTCATTTAATACTACAACATCACCCGAGACGCCTGCAGATAGGTGTTGTTTACTGGCTGCTGGTTGCAAGTTGTAATGTACCGAAAAAGTATGTCTCGGCTCAGGAGACAAACACTAAATTTTTGGTTGATATCTATAAATTTTTGTTTTACGACTTATCATCAACAAAGTTTAACTTTGAGCCATTAATTAAGCATTAATTCAAATTGATTTCGTTTTCTATGCACGAAACAGAACCAATACAAAGCAACGTGATGAACCGACTTAAATTAAGCACAAAACCCATTAGAAGATTTTTGCAATCATAAATTTGAGTTTTATCCGTAATGAGACTGGAGGAAGGCGGTCCCACTAAACCATTCATGTCCTCAAATAAAATATTAAAATTCAGTCTTAGTAGAAAAATACACTGCAATTCTCCACCACAAAATTAACTTAAAAATAAATGGCCAAAACGAATTTGCTCTGAAAAACAGAAATAAAATAACTAACTCTTTCCACAATGGTACGAAATTACAGGTTATCTACTCTCAAATGCATTCTGCCGATGCTGAAAAGCTTTTTTTTTTTTTTATTTTCTTATTACTTTAGTATACTAAGGAGAACGGTATTGTACGCCCTTATTTAAAAAAAAAGTTTTATCGAAAAGTCAAAGTTTTAGCTAGGAAGCTGAAATTTATAATATATATACTTTCTAGGGGCCATTAACGCTCATGTTAAAAGATTTTTACATGCCCACAATTAAAAAAAATGGTTATGTGTATCGAAATATCAAAGTTTTAAACAGGAAGCTGAAATGTCATTATTGCTCATGTGTTAAAAATTTTAACATCCCACTCACACTGCATCTAAATATTTTGCTTTCTTCCTTTTTAAAATTTCGGTATTATAGCTGATACATACTATCATTTAAAATAATTTTGTATATTCTTTTTTTAATAAATAATTTTCTATAATGCAATTCGAAAACGCTTCTAATGAAACCGCCAAAGCTTCGTACGACCCGGTCGTGAACTTAAATTAGGTTTACCTGTTAGCTTAATATACTTTTTAGCTGCGTTTTGGTGTGAGTAGTTTGAGTGGGTAACTGAATTGACCGTGGAGTGTATATGGTATGCAGGAGAATCCCACAGGAAAATAAAACTTCAAATTGCAATGTGGTTATACAAACTAAATAAATTGTGGATGTAACTGCTATGAACAACACTTAGACATAGAGTGAGAGTGCATGGATGAACTAAAGGCAACTACGATCATAGGTCATCAAACGCAAAACAAACATGAAAGGAAGAAGGTTATGCCATTAGATAAGGTTAGTTGATTTTGTAGCGGAAATTAGTTAAAAATATTGATTAAATATTGGTATGCATTTGCTTTTTACAAGAATATAGATGTAATATAACTGTGTAATTTAAACTTTAAAAATATACAAACTTTTGTTTTTCAAATTTTATAGAGATGCAAATGCATTTGCCATGTAAGAAACACGGGTATATAAGTTTCGGGCATAGTAAGAGATAGAGCACATGATCTAACTATCGCCTAACCGCGTTTGTCGCTTTCAGATGCTTTTAAACAAGTTCATATTGCTGTTTACCAGCTTCTGTCCCTTTCTTGCAACCATAGCAACATTCACAAACCCTTTCCCTGCCATTTTCAAGTAGAGTAATAGTTAATTTCTAGTTTTCATAAACGAAACGAAGGACTACAGTTAAGAAAGTGCATTATGCACTCGGTAAAGCAGGTTAGTCTTACATAGTCTTATATGCAATGTATTCATCGTATATATTCACGTATAGAAATAATTTTGACGTCGTAGATTTGACATTGTCGGAATAATTTTATTCTTCTGAAAGCTGTTTTTAAACTTTTTTCACTAAAAATCAAACTAAATACAAAAATCCGAATGGGTCCTAATTGGGAATGGGTAAAAATTACAGCTACATTCGATAATATCGTCTCTTAATGGAAAACCCTAAGCAAGCCTTAAACAAAACCCACCCTCGTGTACCATTATAACCAAAATGGTAGCTAAAGGAACACTTGCGTTGGAAAAGAGAATAATTTGTCGGGCTATGGATTAATGTTAGGTATATATATAAAATGTACTATTTATATTAACTGGTACGAATACCGCGGGGATCAAAAAAAAAAAACGTTTAAACTCGAAATTTGTGTTGTTTACAATTACTCTATAAATGCTGCTGTTGTTGCACTTGTGTGATCCAGGATTTTTAGACCTGCCTCTTTGTTGCGATTGTGTAGGAACATTGAGTGATATTGCCTTTTTGACGGGGTTCGTATGATATCTACTTTGACCGACCCAACTGAGCCTCTCGCGCCCCATTTTCTTAAAGATATGTTCTCTGACGTGAAAGCTTCTTCGGATATTGAACATTTTTATTTGATCAAGCTTTGTTGCGTCTGCTGTCACGCGAAGGATTTTCATCTCAGCTGGCGTTAATTTGTCCTAATACTTTTTGTACGTTGTCCGACATTGTTAACGGTATGTGTAAGCGCAGGGCGCACAAATACAGTGTGGAACTTCTTCTTTCATATTAATGGGCATTTTCGGTTACATGGATGAGATTTCCCGCCACTTCATCCAGCCTATGCGTACGCGAAGTTATAAATAAATTGTTGAAATGTGGCTTATGTATTATTGATGTAATTTAAATATAAATTAATATTAAAATTATTATTAATTCAACTTCTCAATTCACAGAATGTATCATCGTTCCTATGATGTGTTCGTTTCAATGTGTTAACTGTTCCACTTTTTAAGTATTGCTATAACTGGGTCCTTAGTATGCCTCCTTGTCAGACTCGAACAAAAGGCTTTTAAGATTTCCATGGCGACGGCTCATGGTTATGTTAAGTGCATGACGCTGTGTGTTAAATATGTAGATAGTTGAGTAGACCTCCAATTGAATGTCTTTTTCAATTGACCTACTGCTTGTCATTTATTATAATATGGCAGGAATTAAAAAGTTTATTATGCTATTGAGCGGTAATTTTGTGGAATGAAATGCACATTTCGTTTCTTGTTTATTAATCGATTGAGGCGAAATTATCTTTGAAAGTAAGTAGTTTACATAGACTATAAAGTTGAGTAGAGAGTTCGAGTCATTATATAATATGTTTAAGAATCATGTATGTATGTAAACCATATCCAATTTGATATAAAATACGTTGGTTGAAGAATCATTTAAGTGGCAACATTAAAGTTCCCAATAGTATTACCTACTTAAAGTAGAAACAAATTCGACGTTCAAGTCAATTCAAACTTTTTCTTCTTTTACCATGTGTATAAAATTGTTATGTTGGATTTTCATTTGTAGGCAAATAGCATTGCCTCAGCGTTTCCTTATTAGATGTTCTTCATTGCTGTATCAAGAGACCAGCGTTTTATTTTAGAGCTTAATATTTACATATGGGTACATTTCATTTCAGAATTTCGAAGCTATTGGAAATTGTGTGTTTGTGATTTAAAATGAAATCCTATGTATATATCATTATTATTAGCAAAGCATTAGATAGATTGCTGGAGGCTCTTGCAATATAAAAAAAAATTTCCTGACGTAGGAAAAATATGTCAGGATTTTACCTTTCCCCCAGCAAAAAAATAATTACAAGTTCTTAAATACAAACTAAAGAATACATATCTAAAGGCCCAAGAGTTGTTTTAAGTCCTGGGAAACCCTCATAATTGTCGTTTGTCTGAAATGCAAATTAATATCTCTACACTTTAACTTTAGTTAAAAAAAACTTTATTTAAATTCATAATACTAAGTTAACATTCTAGATTCTAATTCTATTCGATGGTGAACTGTTCTTGCTGATGATTGAAACTGAGGTGAAGTCTGGGTGGTGGTTCGGTGAATATCCAAGCGGCGTATTTTTTTTTTGTTTTGTTTACATTACAGCAAGTGCTGGCTTGACACATTTCTTTGTATCCACATTGATCGTTGGTTGTTTATTCAGCTGCACTGCATGGATCCATTATTGATTTGGAGTGACTGACGGCTGACCGTAATTATAACCATAGTTTATTGGGTGGTTAACTTGCATAATGATTAATTACATACTTGAGCTTAGTATACAAATTTAATTTTATCAACTAAAAAAATAGTTTTTACTTGAATTTTCTGACTCAAATTCACTTTTAAATTAATTCATGTATAATGCATTCACAATCTTATGTAGAACAATTTTATTTCATTGTGTCAAACGACATACTGCAAAAAATAAAGTACTATAGCCTTTTATCTTTTCTTCGTCACAAGAGTCAATGAAATAATTTTCAAATCATGAAAATCAAACCTCAAACCCATTAACTTGTGGACCATTGTTCATAAGTACAATAGAAGCTCATCATTTAGTTTCCTTTTATATTCGTAAAATACAGAAATTGCTATACTAAAATAACAAAGCGAACCAAAAAAGGTTATAGATGGAATGAGGGTATTTTAGAAAATGATAACAGGATATTCCGCAAATATTTGCGATGTTATTAGAAAAATTGCTTCATTTAAGTCGTTCATTGTGTGCCTTCAACATGTCATTACATAAATAACGTACAAAGACCATAATCGGTTTTCTTAAGTATTTAACATTTTCGAAAAAATTCAATAAGAATAAATATACTTATGTAGGTACTTAGCGGGCTATCGAACCGTGAAGAGTCTCTACCTTTGAGACTGCAGCCTTTCATCCACTGCGATTAGACTAGAATAAATAAATGGAACTGAAAATATGGTGATATCAAAAGTCATTCAAATATGCAAAAACTTTTGAATGCTTATGTTTATAATGATAAGTAGGTATAAGAACAAATTTTGATAGGTCTAACGCTATAAAAATGTATTGTTAAATAAACGCGAAATCAATATTATCATAATAATTATAGTAGAATAGTCTTTTTTACAAATGTCATATTATAACATGAAAGTCTATTATAAATGTTGTTACTGATAAATTATATCTGAAACCTGAAAAATATAAAAAATATTCCGTTCCTGCAATAATGAAGGTTATTATGTGCTATCTTAAGGTTAAATAAATTTTGATTAATAGTTCGTAGCATGATAGCTGGAGGAAAAAAGCTTGATCGAGTAAGAAGATCCGAGAAAGCCTTTAGGCCAAAGAACCTGTCTCAGAAAAAAATCGAGAGCGACCGGCTCAGTTGGTATTGTCATTTTCAAAAGAGGGATACTACGAACGAATACAAAAAACCAATATCAATCCACGTTCCTATACAATCGCGAAAAAAGGCAGTCCTAAAAGCACCTGGATCACACAAATCAAACGACACTAGCGTTTAATTGCCCTCAATGACAAAGTGATTCGAAATCGGCCTACCGATATTTTTTATTTTTTTTATTTTTAAATTTTGCATGGTGTTTCAGAACTTCAGGCGAAAGCTTTTGAACTTTCTGACGGATTTCCTCCTTGAGGGCTGAAACAATTTGTGGATAGTTCATTTAGAAAGAAGTCTACGGCGGTTAAATCGGGTGATCTTGCTACCGGGAGACGCCTACTTCAGAATAAAATCAGGGCTGTCATCATGTAATTTGAAGCATGATTGTTGTTCAAGCGATCCTAGTGAACGATATCGTCATAAGTTTAATCCATGCAACTGTAACACCATCGTATCGTCTATCGTCAATCGCTTATGAACCCAATTAAGAAATCTAGTATAATTACGAACCCAATTGGAATCATACTCCTAATCAACTATAGACGGCGGCGTTGTTACCACACTTTTGCGAAACTGCTGTTTTTCGGGAAAACTTAAATGTGTTGTTATACGTATATTCACGAAAGCAAGTCCTAATTTTATTATTCTAGTACACGTCTTATTCTATTTTTACTTTCCAAATAAATTATCCTTTTCACTATCCCTTGTTATCGAACTAGTATAAATGTTTTCGGGGTGGTAATTTTGTTTAATGTCCGAACCTTTTTTATTGTCTTTGCTTACTCACTGACGATATCAGCGGATACATATATTTGTTTGGCATTTCTAAATCGCAAGGAGAAAAGCAATGAAATACAGTTTTTTTATTTATTGTTAACTAACCAAGCAAGCGATGTGGAAAACGAGATCGTCAGCCTAACGTGATGAGGGCCCAGAAGAAAAAGAATCCTAACAATGTACACACTACAGATTATATACGTATAGCTATAGTTGCTCTTTTTTTATTGCCTTAAAATATGCAGTTTGAATAAAAATGTTTTTTTATTTTTAGTTTCAAATGCACCTGGTATTTGTATATGGAGTATGCATACAATGACCTGGTGAATATATATCTGTGTTGAAATAACCTCGTCGCCTCTTTTTTTCTTGTTTGGGTTGATTATCGTAGAAATATACATTATGCAGTATAAACATAAAACTGTATGTTGGTATATCCGAAGCTAATAGACTGCGAAACCACCAAACCGATTAAGTTCAAAATTTTAATCTTCGGTATTGGCCCGTGAGTGTTTTTGTGAAGTTTGGTCAAACTCTTTCCAGCGGTTTGCCCACAGTTGCATTTTTTCGCTCTTTGTAATCGTATAGATACATATATCGCATATATCGTGCGTTCGTCTTCTACTTCTTTTAGTTGTTAAAGGGCACTAACGCGAACGTTTCCGGCACAGTACCATTAACTTACAATTGGTGGTGCGCTTATGTTTGTGTGTTTGTCTCATATACGTTTGCGCATCGTTAAGCCGATTGAGTTTAAAATGTGTACAGCTATTGTTTTCACTTGCTTAAGTGCTTTTGGTATAGTACCATTAATATACAATATCTAGGTGACATGCATGTCGTATCCGATAATTTTTCTTCGTCTATGCCGTGTTTCATAACAATCATTGTTTAAGTCTTTTGCCATTTTTCTTATAAACTTTATAAAAAAAATCGTGAGAATCTGAGTTTGCTAATTTGTTGAAGGTAGTCAAAGTTTTTGAAAATACTTCACTAGATTTTGAGATATAGGCATTTTTCTAATGTGCCGTTATTCGAGTCTTTATTGAAAAACTGAGCCGTTATGGTACCGTTACTCCATTTGAGCTTGAAATTTCCGCACATTGCAACAGGTACATATCTTTCTCTTTATTATACTGAAATAAAGGAGAAATTAAAAAATAGTTAAATGCAGGGACGTGTTGTGGTGCTTCAGGTTGGGTGTGCGGTATGTTTTTTTGGAGTTAAGTTTGCCTATTCTTAGTTGTAGTCCAGGATCACGACGAGGACGTGATAGACACCGATCCCATCTCCTTTTTTTTAATTTTTTTTTTGGTTTGTTTTTTTTTATAATTTTTATGTTTTTTTTATAGTTATAGTTATAGTTTTTTTTTATTTTTTTTTGTTTTTTTCTGTTTTTAGTGTTATTTTTTTGGTTATGTACATTTTTTTGATACGATTTATTGGTTTTTAATACTAAGTTTCAGTAAATATTTTAATTTTTTTGTAATAAAATATAGACGATAAAAAAAGTATTTACCTGCACAAAAGATCAATTCGCCGAGATTTCATCAAGAAAACTTGCGTAACTTCATCGTAAAAAATATTTTAGATTTTATTTCTTTAAGAAATAATTTTTCTATTGAAATAATTGCAAGTTCTGACAATCTGTTCTCCAGCATTTTATTTCTTGCATATGATTTTATGAGCTTAAGAGCAGAGAAGGAACGTTCAACAGAGCTGCTGGATGTTGGAATTGTTAAGATAAGCGAGCTTAATTTAAATTATTTTGAAAAGGGCCTCTTAATTCGAAAGTATCAATCATTTTGGGAATGTCTTTAATAGAAATGTTTTTAAATTGTTCTTGCGAATATTTGTAAAAAACCACTTAGTTCATTTCTAAGTTTTATGAAATCAAAAAATAAGAAGGTTTTAAACATTCAAATTCTTCAGCTGGAAATTTATTTTGGTAATCACCAAACTTTTTTGAGGAAAGCAATGCTAAACATTTTAATTTTTTAAGTGAATCGAACCTAGTTTCCATTTGTGTCGATAATTTCAAAAAATATTTGCCTATACCTCAGTTCAAAACTCTCCAAGCTTTCGCCTCGTTTCGGAACAGGATAAATTGCATTTTTAACTGCCTCAAAAATATTTTGAAATTTTGTTCTTATGTTATTAATTTCAAACATAACTAATTCCATTTGCTCGCAGCAGAAATTTATATCAAATATTTTTGTTTGTAAAGTCACTCAAATGTGTTTGGACCAAATTAACAAGATGCGATGAATAGTTCCATCTTGTTGGAGCAACAGTGGGCAATCTTTTTTTTATTACTTGATCCAAAAAAATGTTCGTTTTGTGGACTGTGAGAAAAAAGCCGACAGACCAGACAAACTTGAAAAAAAAATATTACCTCCCGTAGAAAGTTAACCGATTGAGATAAAACTAGGTTTAATACATGCACATTGCAATGGATAAATATTGCATTTGGAAACTGAGTTTTCACTATTGCTTGGGTTCCATCAGTTTTTATCTGTTATCAAGTCTATAATTTTTTTGGAAATTACTCTAGCTTTTCGATCGTCGCTTACATCCCAAAATTGGTAAAATCTCTCTTTTGCGGAACCATTTACGTCAACATACCGAAAAACTACAGACAATTGAGACTTTTTTGTAATATCTGTAGTTTCGTCCAGCATTGCAGATAAGAAATTTGAAGTATCAATCTCTTTATCTATGTTATTTGAGATGACAGTAGATAATGCATTTATCAAGTCGTTCTGTATGTTGTTAGACGTACCTTAAATATGGATGCAGATTTTAAATGATTTTCTAATTTTGGGTCATATTTTGATATAAGGTTCAAAAGCTCAACATAATTTCCCTTATTTTGAGACTCTTCTCGTTCATCGTTTCCCCTGAACGCTAGCTCTTGGGAGCCCAAAAAACAGACAGCATCTATAAGCCTTTCCAAAATTTGTCTATTTTCAGATACTTGCTCGTTGTGACGCGAGACAGATATTTTTTTTGTTGGTTCGTCAAGCAACAAGTCTATGCGAGTGGTACAGAACGTTTTTAATGTTAAGCAACAATTTATGTGGGCTTGGGAAACTATATGTTTATTCGATGCAACTGTGAAATGGTTTAGATCAGTGTATGCTGATGTCCAAACTCCCCTCTCTTGGTTGCTTGAAAAAAGCAAGCAAGGCCAGCAGAATACTTTTCTCAACGTGGGACAGCCACATAGCCATAGCTTTACCTAATAATAATTGTAGCAGAATGCCAAGCAAATAATTATGTCTCTCATGACGAACACAACTTCTTTATATTGCCACCAGCACCATCTACATGGAGATTTAAATTTATACCTCGGTCTAGTTGTCTCATTTAACTTCAGTTTGCACTCCTTACTCATCATTATTCTTGTTCGCGCCCTTTGTTAAAACATCACAATTTCTTCACTTTGTCTTTAATTGTACCTTGAAGCGAATGGGAGAAGTGCAAACTGCGGTTAGAATATTAAGATAATCGCCATATAATATTGTAAACTGTTATTTTCTAGAAATAAAATCAATCGTATTCATCCTGCATTCTCGATTTGGATTAGTTTCGAACTTCCCCATTTCTCAAGGCACACATTTTTATTTCGCATATTGTAATTGCGCCGCCGTGGACTGCATTGGAATTGCGAACCACCATTTTGCAGGGCGATTGAATGCAGCCATCGCAATCGAAAGGTATGCAACGTACACCGCCAAGAAAGAGCCCACGTCTTCACCCGCAACATACAGAAATTATATCTCGTATTATTAATATGGAAGTAGAAAAAGTCAGCGTCAGGGATTCTGACATCGCCGCATCAACGACTGCGTTAACGTTCATGGCACCAGTTACAGATGTATCTGCCACTATTTCAACGACTGCTTCCATCGCCAGTGTTCCTGTAACGAGAGCAATATCCCCGTCAAATGCTGCTATTGCAGATGCAGGTCAGCAACAAAACCTGCTTGAATCCATACAGAGCCAAGTCAACATTTTACGAAGTGAACTTCGAACCACCCAAATGAAATTGAGTGAACGTGATTTGGAGTGCCAGGCCTTAAAGGAAGCACTGCAAACCAATAACGTGTCAGTGCCGACATATTCAATTGTGCCGCCGATTGTGCAGTTTACTCCACCATTATCGTCTGTATCTGCTGTTTCAACCTGTTCAGCTGTAGGTACCGGTGCACACAGCCATGTAGCGGCACAATCAACAGTATCATTGCCAACCACTAACCCGCTATTTCCGACAACTGAGTTTGCACCACATTTTACGAATAACTGCATCACATCTACCGGTATCCCAGTAAATTTGAGATCAGCCGCAAATAACGCCACCTGGTTTTATCCACATCGCCAAGCATCTGAACTAGGACCGACTCGTATTGGAAGCAGCAACTGCTTATCGCAAGCTTTGTTCACTGTTCCTCGGAAACTACAGGACCTACCTGAATTATGTGGTGACCCGGAAGATTGGCCAATGTTCTCGACCGCGTATGCTGAGTTAACTGCAGCGTACAGCTACACCAATCTGGAGAACAGCATGCGCCTACATAAGTGTTTAAAAGGGGATGCGCGAAAGGTTGTAAAATGCTTGATGATTCATCCGGACAACGTGAGTGCAGTGATTGAACAGCTGCGGTTTAGCTTCGGTCGCCCGGAGCAGCTGATAAGCAGCCAGTTACAGCAAATAAGAGAAATACAACCAATTACGGAAGCTTCAATCGAAAAGTTGATCCCCTTTGCCACAAAAGCGAAGAACCTTGCCGTGTTTTTACAGTCCGTTAATGGTCAACAGCATTCGTCTAACCCTACTCTACTGGCAGAGCTCGTGTCTAAGCTGCCTATGAACAAGAGGATCGAGTGGGCTGCATATGCTTCGTCGCTACAACCGTATGCTACTGTAATCGACTTCAGCAACTGGTTGAGTGCAGTAGCAAGTTTGATTTGTACAGTTCAGGATAATATCCGCACTACTTCTGAACCAAAGCGACCTGCAGTACTTCATGCAGCAGAAGGTCAGCGAGTTGATACGTTCAGGTGCCCAATATGCCAGGGTCGACATAAGATTGTGGAATACAGCCAGTTTCTTGACTCTACCGTACGTGAAAGGTGGACTGAAGTGAAGCGTCATCGTTTGTGTTTCACCTGCCTTGAAATGGGGCACTTAACACGCAACTGCCGTCGTCGAAAGCCATGTGGGGTGAATGGATGCGGTAGAAGTCACCACAAGTCGCTTCATGAATCAGGAAACTTCGTCGCTGAAAACCAATCATCAAAGATCGAGAAGCCACGAGAATCAACCTTGGAGGAAGCCGTTCTAAGCTGCACAACCTGCCCAGCTCAGAATTCTAACCTGTTGTTTAGGGTGCTGCCAGTTACTTTGCATGGACCCAAGAAGCGAGTTAATACGTACGCATTGTTTGACGAAGGTTCATCCATAACGATGATGGAGAGCGCCCTCATTGAAGAACTTGGCCTGGAAGGTCAACAACATCGGCTGAGTCTTCAATGGTTTGAAGGAAGAGCTACTCAGCAGCAAGCGACGGTCGTTAACGTGCATGTAAGTGGGCCAACATGAAGAAGAAACACAAACTGAACAACGTTTATGGTATATCCAATCTTGAACTGCCGACACAAAGCCTATGTGAAAGTGACCTTCGTGGGAATGCCATCCACCTTAAATGGTTTCCAATGAAACCCTATTTCAACATCTCCCCAAAACTGCTCATCGGCATTGATCATTGCCATTTGGGTCTGCCTTCTGAAGCAGTTCAGCTAAAGGACGGAGGCCCGTATGCTGTTAACACTGAGTTAGGATGGGTAATATTTGGCCCAACGAAGGGAAACAAGCCAGTAACGTCTCCTTGCCTGTTCACGAATTCCATGAAAAAGGATGTCTCACACGATGAGGACCTTCACGAGATGGTAGCAGATTATTTTGATGCAGAGAGTTTTGGTGTGCGGCCAGCACCACATGTGGAGACGGAAGCCGACGTCCGTGCCCGGAGTATCTTGCAAGCTACTACCATAAAAGTCAACGGCCGATTCCAGACCGGACTCTTGTGGAAGAGCGACAATATACAGTTACCCGATAGCTACGCCATGGCTAAGAGGAGGTTGTCTGGAATTGAGTATAAAATGAAACGTGATGTCTCCTTTGCCGCCGCCTACAATGAGATAATCCGATCTTATGTCACCAAGAATTTTGCCCGAAAGCTGCAGCCAGCAGAAGCCGCCATCGTTGGACCAAGAACTTGGTACCTGCCACACTTCGCCGTAGTGAATCCCAACAAACCAGGCAAGCTACGCTTGGTCTTTGATGCCGCCGCCAAAGTTGAAGGGATTTCACTGAATTCGTGTCTGCTGAAGGGACCTCAGCAGCACAAGCCGATGCCGTCAGTCCTGTTCAACTTCCGAGTGGGAGCCGTCGCCGTTTGTGGAGATATACGCGAGATGTTCCACCAAGTTCGCATTTGTCCAGAGGACAGGTGCTCACAGAGGTTTCTCTGGCGTGATGGCAACTCTGACCGTCAACCAGACGTCTACGAAATGTCAGTAATGACATTTGGAGCTGCTTGTTCGCCATGCGCAGCTCAACATGTCAAGACCGTGAATGCCTTGGAACACGGTGACCGTAATGATCGAGCAGTCAATGCCATCCTTGAGCACCACTATGTCGACGATTTCGTAGACAGCTTCCTGTCGGAAAAGGAAGCCATTCGTGTTGCAAAGCAGGTACGAGATATCCACAGCGATGCGGGGTTTGAGCTGCGAGGGTTTATATCAAATTCACCTGATGTCGTAAACGCTTTGTGTGGTGAATTGGAAACAATAGCAACTAGGATCAACCGTTCAATTGAGGATAGCCTATCAACGGAGAAAGTGCTGGGAATGTACTGGCAGCCGGTAAGCGACACGTTCAGATTCCAGTTGAAATTCCATCGTGTTGATGCAAAGATCATTGATGGGAGTAGATGTCCTAGCAAAAGAGAATTACTGAGCATTGTCATGTCAGTATTTGACCCAATGGGTTTTTTGTGTCACTTCCTGGTTGGAGCAAAACTTCTGATGCGAGAAGTTTGGCGGCACGACATACGTTGGGACGAGCCTCTGCCCACCGATATCAACGCGGCGTGGCTTAAGTGGTATCAGAATATGAACCGAGTCGTCGACTTCCAGATTCCACGCCACTATTTTGTCAACTCAACGCCGGAGAACCTCCAGCTTCATATCTTCTCCGATGCTAGTGAAGACGCCTTCGCTGCGGTAGCATACTGGAGATCCGTCAGTGCCAACGGAAGAGTAGCACTCGCATTTGTGTGTGCCAACTGCCAAGACCAAATGCGCGCCGTTAAAGCCGATGACCATACCACGCCTTGAACTCCAAGCTGCCGTCCTGGGAACACGCCTTATGCAGACCATCAACAAAGAGCACTCTTTCGACATCCGTAGGTGCCTTCTGTGGAGTGATTCTAAGACCGTGATCAGGTGGATTGGTTCCAAGAATCGCCGCTACAAGCCATTCGTAGCACACAGGATTGCCGAGATTCTAGCCTCTTCTAAGATATCCAACTGGAATTGTATATCTACAAAGGATAACGTCGCTGATGATGCCACTCGATCAAATTATCGAATCGACTTCAGTCCTTCATCCCGATGGTTTCGAGGTCCAGAGTTTCTGCTGGAAAATGAGGAACTATGGCCTGTTGATCCTGCCTTCACTAACAGCCAAAGCGAAGATGATGAAGAAGAACTTCGTCCGAAGTTTAGCTTACTAGCTGTGAGTAAAAGTTTTATTGCCTTTAACGACTTTTCTTCTTTCGTGCACCTGAAACGAACGTTTGGATGGGTCATTCGATTTCTTAACCGCTGTCATAAAAGGAGTGTCATGGGTGTATCCGTTAGTCTGACTGTTGAAGAGCTTAATGCGGCAGAAACCATTCTGTGTCGTCAAGCTCAAGGTGAATCCTAAGCTGCAGAGATTCGTCAAATCGATAGCGGTCAAAACATTTCCAAAGGGAGTGCGATTTATAAACTTGTGCCATACAAAGATGACAAAGGTGTGCTTCGTGTCAATGGTCGCATAGATGCAGCCGGCTGGTTACCATATACGACGAGGCGCCCAGTCATATTGCCCCCTGATCACAAGCTGACGCAATTGGTTGTGTTTCATCACCATTGCCTCATGAAGCATCAAAACCTTGAGGCTACAATTTGTGAAGTTCGGCGCAAATATTGGATCCCGCGTCTGAGGCAAGTAATGCGCAAGATGATTGCAAACTGTGCAAAGTGCAAAATAGCTCATGCTTTACCTGTAACGCCGATAATGGAACCGCTTCCGGAGGACCGTTTAACGCCATATGTGAGACCGTTTTCGTATACTGGTCTGGATTACTTCGGCCCACTCACAGTCACAGTTGGCCGTCGAACCGAAAAGCGGTGGGTGGCATTATTCACGTGTCTTGTCGTGCGCGCCATTCATCTAGAAATCGCCAGTGATTTATCGACGGACGCCTGCATCGTGGTCATGCGGAATTTTATGAACCGCCGTGGAGTACCACTGCGCATACGCAGTGACAACGGCAAACATTTTGTTGGCGCTGATCACCAAGCGAAACGGTTTGCAGATGTCTTCGACTGCGAACGTATCCAGGACGAACTTTCAACGAAGGGCGTTGAATGGTTGTTCAACTGCCCCAACAATCCATCAGAAGGAGGCATATGGGAGCGTATGGTGCAGTGTGTGAAGAAGGTGCTGTGTCACACATTGAAGGAAATCGCTCCCCGTGAGCATACTTTACAATGCCTCATTATTGAAGCCGAGAACGTCGTGAATTCACGGCCACTGACACACTTGCCGATTTCTATCGATCAGGAAGAGCCGCTGACACCCAACCATTTTCTGCTCGGGTCTGCCAACACTGTGAGCCTCTGGAGAAGTTCTGTGTTCTACGAAAACAATGGCGAATTGCTCGACAGCTGCGGGATCGTTTTTGAAAGCGCTGGATCTTAGAGTACCTGCCTACATTAACACGCCGAGCAAAGTGGTGCCAAAAAACGATGCCGTTGAAGGAGGGTGATCTAGTCTTCATCTGCGACGTGAATGTTCCTAGAAAGCAGTGGTGCCGTGGAAGAGTGGAGCGAGTGTACTATGGAGCTGACGGGCAAGTAAGACGAGCGGATGTGCGTACGAAATCAGAAATATTGTGCCGTCACGTATCCAAGTTGGCCATTCTGAACGTTGTTGATGGTGAATCTGGTTGATTCACGGGGCCGGGGATGTAGCAGAATGCCCAGCAAATAATTATGTCTCTCATGACGAACACAACTTCTTTATATTGCCACCAGCACCATCTACATGGAGATTTAAATTTATACCTCGGTCTAGTTGTCTCACTTAACTTCAGTTTGCACTCCTTACTCATCATTATTCTTGTTCGCGCCCTTTGTTAAAACATCACAATTTCTTCACTTTGTCTTTAATTGTACCTTGAAGCGAATGGGAGAAGTGCAAACTGCGGTAAGAATATTAAGATAATCGCCATATAATATTGTAAACTGTTATTTTCTAGAAATAAAATCAATCGTATTCATCCTGCATTCTCGATTTGGATTAGTTTCGAACTTCTCCATTTCTCAAGGCACAATAATAATAATTTTAATAATAATATAATAATTTTTTTCCTGAAAGTATCTAGTAAATGTCTTGTTTTTACAAGTCAAATTTAGAAGAGGTGGTGTCGGCCTACCAGAACTAAGAATTTGTAATTTGTCAACCGAAGAAACCATTTTCACGGTCTTCAATTAGCTTGTCGATGACGCACCTGCAATTTAAAATGTCCGCATTCATTTTTTTTTCTCCGACGATTCAAACGATCCTATCATTCAGAAGACCAAAATGATAATGAATTCTCTTCCGCAAAAATTGATGAAGGCGACAAAATGACACATCATACTTCTTATTCTTGCTATATTGCATTAACTTTGCTTGCTGCTTGTCTGGATATGGTGTGTGGTACATAGAATGAATCCGCACCGCAGGCGCAACACAACGAAAAATAATTCTCAACGACTCAACGTGCGAACGAACACAACTTGTTTTACCTTGGTGCAGGGAAATGCGAGGAGAACCATCCTAAGAGTAATTTTTTGTTACTCTGGCCAAAAATGAATTCTCAACTGCCGGCCAAATGAAGGAATGAAAAATGAATGTGGGGATGGTGCGGTAATGAAGTTGAACCTCAAGCCATATGGATTGCAAAGGGAGAATGTATGGTCGTGTTCTTTTTTTTAGTTTCTTTGTATGTATGTAGATATTGCTCAACCTCGGTGAGCTGATGTGAGGAGAACATTTTTAAATTTGAGTTTTGTTTTACTTTGGCTGAAAATGAATTGCCGATGCCAACCGAATGAAGAAGGTGGTGCTTTTAAAGAGGTAGAACGAAGCTACTCGTATTTTGATGTAAAAGAGATAATCTATTGGATTTTGGATCTAGTGAATTTGCTTTACATATATATCGGTGCGTTAAGTAATGAGAACATCCTAAATAGTTAAATGCTTTGATTGGAAGGTAGGTACTCGTAGTTTAGATTGTGAATTGAAATTAAATGTAAAAGTTGTTCTAAATTTATTGTAAATAAAATATTGAAAAGAAACACAGAACTGAATTTTATGAACTTTAGTTAGCTATGGAAAAGGATTTTGATAGGGTGTGCGGTGATCGGTGAACACCTCCGCACCTTCGAAAACGGCACGCCATGTGACTTTGAGTGACTTTGAGTGGATGTAATGGCTCTTCGTGCCATGGGTTTTCAGTGCTCCATAACCTTGTTCACGACTCACGTATCCACAGAGGTGGAAATAGCAGGGCGTAGGAGTGAACGAATATTACTACATTCACGGTCAATAAACATCAGCTGATGCACTGTCTTCACTTTTTAAAGCAATATCTTAAAGTCGTTCACCATAATGTACCGCAGAGACATTCGTGAAATGGCTAAACGTCGCCTGGTCGATGTCGACGGAGCCTCCACGGCATCATCACAAACAGAAACGATATTCTACGCCAAACAAGAAACACGGGCCGTCCAGGACTTGCACATAAACACCGCCTTGAATGACCAACGGGAGTCGGCGATCGGGAAAATGGGCACAAAATTGCTTTAAATTGTTAGCAGAAAATCACAAATCAAACAAACAAATAAACTTGCATGTAGGTAGGTAAGTAAATAAATGCTTCAAAATATTTTGCGTAATAATGCCTTAGGGACTTAAAGTATTTATTTATTGCTGCTTGCTTTTGTATTGTTTAGGTACATAATATGAAATTTACTTGTTTTTCCTATATATTGACTATGTATGTTTTAGTGTAAGATTAACTAACGCCTGCACCAAATGATGAGCTTGTGGAAGCACTTTATGCGCCGGCAATTTCTGCTCGTGATAGCTGCTTGCTTAAAGCACTCCACGACACAGATTATACAAAAGTAGCCGAGTAAAGATTCTTTACAAACACGCCAATATCTAAAAAACGGTTGAAATGCCTCCGAGCTAATACTACCATTTTGAACACTTCTGCGTACTCAGACTTTGTACGACATTACATTGTTTATTCATTTTGTTTTCTTTTTTCTTCCCTGTTCCCCTAAACGACACCAACGATTTATATATTTTTTGCTGGTTTAGATACTATGCAAACGGCAATATTTCAAAAACGAAGGAAGTATTTTCAAAGGATACTACAAGTTCGTAAGACTCACTCGTTCCCCTTATAACAATAAAATATAAAAAAAAAAATAGCTCGAAATGCAACAGAACCACTCCCATTATATGTATCGCAACTGGGCTAATACTTCGTTTTGCAATTGAATTAATTCTGAAAATGTCAATGAGCAAATCACCTGAATGAGATACATTTACATGCATATATGCAACATGTTTCTTTGTATATATAATTATTACATTATTACTGAATCCAACATTAGTCTAAGCTTAAAGTCCCTAATATTTTAATGAAATAGTAGTATGAAAATAGATTATATTTTATATGGGTATTTATGTAAATTGATATCTTATCTGCCGACAGATAAATTACGCACAACGAAATTTTAATAGTAAAAACCTTATTACATCTCCGTTCCCTCGGCTTCCAATCACTTTTGAATTAGTCTCTACCATTATGATCTATCCTTGCTGCCAACAAATGCCACCCCGTATAAACATGACGGTTACGACCGCCTCTATGAAATAGAATAAAGCTGTTTCAACAAACAAAATAGCCACAAATGCGACATGGGACTGAGCCATGATTAATTGTATTTTTGGGTTTCAACAAGTTGTTGTATTGCTATGGTCATAACCGATACTCTGGTCATTTCCAACATTGAAATATTTAAACAAATTAATGTGCATCCTCTATTGTACCGAACGTGATATGTAATTTTGCATACCGTTAAAACAAATTCACACATGGCATTTTGAAACAAGTCTCAGCCACATGCAAGTATCAACGAACCGTTAGCAAGATTCATAGTGCACAGTTGCCTAAAATCAAATTTAAAAGGATATGGTAGTCACAGCTTATACTCTCAAATTGTTTGCAAGCACAATGATGCAACCGCACTCTATCAACATGCTCCTTATCAAGGATTTTAAATCAAATTAATTAAAAAAATGAAAATGCATTATGCGAATTACTTTACTGCTTTTAGTTTTGAAAGTTCGTTATTCCCTTCTGGCATGTTGCTGGGTAATAGAATTGCTTTTAGTATTTAAAAAAGTACCCGAAATAATATGCATTTGTTAGTGCTAAATTTATCAATCGAATTAAGGATCGCTAAACACTAGTTTTACAAAAAAAACCTTGCTTAGCGCCGTTTATAACTATCTTTGCTCAAATATTTAAAAAAAAACATTTATTGCTTAATCTCCTAAAGCATTTTCTTAAGCACAAGTATGTACTTACATACATACGGGGCATTAGGGCGTATACTTGCTAACTATATGGTACTCCATTTTGCAACCCCATTCGTTCCTGCTTTTACTTCCGAAGCTTGATTTTTTAACTTCAACACCACCATTGATAACTTAGGAGCTATAAAGATGCTGGCAACGAACATATTTATGTTTTTTCGTGACTGTGAAACACATCAACGGTAGCAATAACAGTCGCAGCGGTAGTATCTTTACAGCTAAAGCATTTGCGAATCATAGTTAAAAGTCACTTTGGCAAGACGATGGGTTCTCCTAGAATATTTTGTTCTGCTAAGTTTCACCATTTCATGCAAAGTTCACTGCTACCCCAAAGTTACATGGTCTGGTACTGATTTGACGGTGAAGTGGGATTTCCTGTTATTGCTTTAAACTTTTTCTGCAAAGCACAAATTGGAGAAAATGTGCATAAACCAAATAATTGAAGAAATTTATTATCGTTGCATGCTAAGGAAGTCGCTTAAATGCTTCACAATGACCGCCACTGAGGATACAGAGCGAAACATGTCTTGCGGTTTGTCACAGTTTATATACTGTATATATATGAATCAGATGTCCTATAGAACGAAAAACTTAGATAATGTTTATATATGTATATAGTTTGTTACATACGTTAATATATAGACCATCATAGACCATTAAAAGTATAGACATGTGCTTTTGATCAGCATCGAACATTATATCGACCTTATTTGAGCATTTTGCGAGTCCGTCACCAGTTGCCCCAATAAGGTAGAATACTTTTTTTTTCTACGCTGGGAGGTGGTAATCTTCCAAAGACGAAACCGAGCCCGTACTCAGTAACAGTGTGGTGATTTCTACCCACTAACCCCTTCTCCCGTCTTCCCGTTTTCCCTGCGATACAACCTTCTTGGTATTTCATTGTCGCAGGGCGGGGATTAGCCAGCTTTCCAATTATTGCACCTAGTAGTTAAACCAATCAGCAATTTGTCTTTCATATTTTAAAACTCATATTCTAAGTATTTGTCCATAGAGGATTTAATACTGTTTTTGTTTTATTTTTCGAACTATGTAGCTAGTTCAAAAGGTTTTATTCTTCTTAACCTCCTAGTAATATTGCTAGTATTTAATAGTTCCTTCATTTCTGAGCTGACATGATTGAGAAGCCTAAGTTTATGTCTATTAGCTACTTTTTTGACTTCATCTTCAATCATTTCTATTTCTAGATCTCTATGCAGATCAGCGTTTCTTATGGTGTATTTACTATATTCCGTAGAACTTTGTTTTGAAATGTTTGAATTTTCTGTAAATTTGTTTTGCATGTGCATACTGGAGCCCGTAGGTCCATACTGGTTTTAGAATTTGCTTATAAAGCAGTAATTTATTTTAATTTGACAAACAAGAGTATTTCCCTATAAGCCAATACATTTTACTGTAGCGCATATTTAGTTCTTCTCTTTTTTTCTTTACATGTGCTTTCCAGCGTAGTTTTGCGTCTAGTGTCATGCCTAGATATTTGGCTGTGTTTGTGTAATCTACTTCTTTATCATTTATGAATACTGGTATGTGCTGAACATTTTTATTTGTAAAATTTATATGGACCGATTTTAGGTCATTTAGTTTAATTTGCCAATTTTTTGTCCATTTTGTTATATTGTTCACTGCCTTCTGTAGTTTTTTTGTCGCTACTTCGACTGTTTCTCCCACAGCAAGTACAGCAGTATCATCTGCAAATGCTGCCACAGTTGTTTCATCACTGTTCGGCAAGTCGCTAGTAAATAAGAGATATAATACAGTACCTAACACACTTCCTTGTGGTACACCAGCTTTTATTTCTCTTAATGTGGAGTAGATATTTCCTTGTTTAATTCTAAAGAATCTCTCTAATATATAGGACTCTAAAATTTCTGAGAATTGTTTTGGCAGATGCTTTTGCAATTTATAGATCAGTCCTTTGTGCCATACTTTGTCAAAAGCTTGTGCTATATCGAGAAATATAGTAGAGCATATCTTTTTTTCTTCAAATGCTTTTTCGATTTTATCTGTTATTCTATGCACCTGATCGATCGTGGAGTGTTCATTTCTAAAACCAAATTGATGGTTTGGGATTAGCGATTTTTCTTCGATTATTTTGTTCAGACGTTTAATCAACATCTTTTCGAATAGCTGGGACAACATAGGTAATATAGATATGGGGCGATAGGAGGTGATTTCACTAGGCGGTTTGCCTGGTTTTGGTATCCTAATCACCTCCGCGACTTTCCACATGCTAGGTACATACCTTATCCTGAATGCAGCATTTATGATCTGTGCTAGTTTCTTTAAGCCCTTTTTTGGGAATTGTTTTAGGATTTCCCCTGATATTAAATCAAATCCCGGGGCTTTTTTAGTACTGATGCCCTTTTTTATTTCATTGGCAATTTCTTTAGCCGTTACCGGTTGAATGTGTCTTTCCTCTTCGCACAATTCTTCGCTTTCTTGACAGTCTTTATCTTCATATGGTTGAAAGACGCCTTCAAGATATTCAGCAAATAAATTAGCATTTTCTTGGTTGTTTTTTGCCCAGTTATCTTCACTGTTTTTACCTGGTGGAATGTGAGCAATTGGCCTTTTCATTTTCTTTGTTGCCTTCCAGAGTGAGTACTCGGTACTAGCATCATTTGTAAGATTGGAAAGGTATTTTTTAAGAGACTCATTTTTAAATTCTCTTATCGATCTTTTAAGCTGACTGTTTAGATTATTCAGTATTGTTTTGTCTCTGGGGCTTTTGTTTGTTGCCAACGTTTTCTAGCTCGTCTCTTTTTCGTAATTATATCACATATTACTTTTGGATACGAGTTTTGTTGGGTTTTAGTTTTTGTTTAAGGTGTTGCAGCCCATGTAGCTGTTTTACAAAGATGACAGTTCCTAAAAACCTCAGTTTTCTCAAACGGCTTTGAGGATTTTGATTTGTATTTGTGTTTCAAATAGTGGGGAAATAGGTAAGAAAATGGCACACTCAGCTTTTACCAACGGTAATGCATTATTACTATTTTTTTTTGGATTTAACGAGTATAAAAAATGGCTAATGAGAAAAGGTATTTCGAAATCAATGCTTAAAAGCGAAAAAGTTTTGTATGACCCACTCGTGCACTTTATTTTAACACAAATTTTTTTGCTTTCGACAATACCTAGTTCTGAATTTATTCAAATAAGTCCCTCTACATTATTTTTTTCCTATGCGAGCGAATTTTCTTGTGCTTTTATCTCGAAAAAGATTGCTCACTCTTGAATTTTCTCTTTTTCAACTGAAAGTTAACATTAACAACTCAGGTGCAATATCTTATATGTATTTCTCTGAACATTGAGGAGAGCATAAAAAGCGAACAATTACACGGTAACTACCTTGGAGGAATTCATGATCCCCATTTAATCTTGCTACACACAACTAGATAAAAGTAAAACTATTCCCTTAAGACTGAAATAAAACTCATTCCATTTCTGGCATTACACCGTGTCTTTGTTTGGCTATTTGTGTGGGAATAAATTTGTGTTCAGCTTAAGTATTTATGTAAATTAAAAAAAAAAACTAAATCTACGGGTTTAATCACACTTTTCCAAGCTGTCAAAAGATACCACTGCAATGCGCTGCGAGTCATGTACATAAGTGTTTATGCATGTGCACATGACACAGTTGACAGTCTACAGATGAAGAAAAAGCCAACTCAAGCATATGTCCACTGCAATCGAGGCGTGGAGAGAGACACAAATCCCGACGGGTGCAACCTCTTGCATTTGCTGTTTTATGAGCGTATCCTTGCTTTTATTTGAGTTTCCGCTGCTTTTAGTTTCCTTATACATGTACTTGGTCCTACATATATTCGTATAAATGTTAAAAATGTAGCCTGTTTTTGTGCCGCATAGTATAAATTAAAATTCAAGTGAGCAAGTTACCATCTATAATTTTGTATCAGTTAATGAACCACATAATTTTAGGCGATTCCGTTTTTTTTAATCCTTATTTAGGTATAAAAATATATGTATCTATCTATATGTATATTTAAGTATATACGTATTGATATTGTGTAATTCAAATCAAAGTTAGGAGAGAATAATAACATATGAAAGAAATGCAGAGTTCATGATTTTTCGTGAAATGTCGTTTCGGTGGGAACGTAGGTACTACTCGTATATTAAGTCATGATAATTTCGTCAAGCTGAGAGTACTAGATCGACAAAACCAATTAATTCTAATAGGTCAGCTGAAAGGGGTTGTAAATAACTTCAATACGGTGATAGCTGCGCATATACTAACATTCTTTCATTCCAACTATCGACATTTCATTGCTTTAAAGACTTACAAAGCCTTTCATCGTAAGACGCGTTTGGGCCGCAATATAGATGGAGTATGCTGCCTGTTACTTACAACATAGTCATTTACTTACTTTTCCATGGCAATTAGTATACATTTTCACTTCACTTTATTTCAGAAAAAAACGAGATAAAGAGTTTTTGTAGCCCTTGAAATGGAAACAAAAACGGAACCCGCTGGCTTTTCCCGAGCCTGATTAATTATCACATAAATTATATTAACACACATTACAACTTTTCCGCCGTGCTGAATTTAAAATGCGTATATCTCAATAATCTTTTAAGGGAATTCGCTGCATAAATATGGTATGCGGAAAATGGAGCTAATTAAGCTGAAATGTTTAAGAGTTTTTGCCTTCTTGTTCGGACTGTATGATTGCTTGCATTTTAAATCTATTCAAAAGCAATGTAGCTCATGCTTATAAAAGTGCTTCCATAAGAGAAATCATAAATTGCTTTTATGTATTCGAATTTCTTAGGGGAAGCCTATTAATTTGTATGATGTACCTACTTTCAAACAGTACGATTTAAAAATGACAAATGATGTTTGCTTATATATTATGCTCGTTGTACTTTCATTGAAATTAACTTATTAGTTTTGTATACATTCCACGTAACAGTGCCCGAATGCAAAAATATAATAAAAATATTGGTTAACATACATCAGCCTAAATTTATGTTTTAAATTGAGACATACGTCGTTTAATATTATTTAGAATAATTATCCAGACGTACAGGTGACCTAGTAATAAAACATTTCCAAGAAATATAATTAAAAAAAGTAAGGCAATGGTAGTTGACATACATAATCGAGGGAATATATAAGCACCAAGTAGAGTGCATAAATAAATGTTATTTATTCATGTCTTAAAATACATGAAACACGATACAGAGCCTCGGTATCGTTCTAGGATTTTAACTTAAATGCGAAAATTATGTTCCGCTTGGTACATTTATCGGAAAGAGGAGGTAAAATTGTGAAACGCATCCGCATGAGGAGGCCAATGAGAGAACTAACGAAGTGTTGCCACTTACACTTATTAACCTAAAGTTAGTTCTCTCGATAACTTCACTCATAAACTTGATTCCAGTCGTACTGGAGACTGAAATAAACTATAATTTTCTAGACTAATTTCAATAAACTAGTACATATTTGTCATTTCAGCGTCCTTCTTGTTCTTTTCACTTTAATCGCGAGCTTATGATCTAGATTAGATGAACAATAATAATTTATTAATTTCCTATTGGAGTATATCTATCCGTGCTTTGCTAGGAAAATAATATTTGAAAAGCAGTCACCGCGTCTCCCTAACATTGTTTTGCCGTGTCCGCCATTTCTACTACATAAAAGCCAACGGCTGACATTTTTTGACACAATATCTATTTGGAAATTCTCTTTTAATAACAGTTATCAGATATCCTCCAATGCTTCTAATTTTTAAAATATTTAATTTTTTATCAAAAATAAGTTTGCCATCAAAATCAAAAGTTTATATTCTTTATCGTCAAAGCGGCATTCAATTAAAATAGAATATATTTTTATTTAATATTTCTTGAAGATTTTTTTTTAATCAGTCTATTTTGAAGATTTTTTTTAATAAACAAATACATAGTACACATACAAATATTAAGTGGGCGCAGTGGCACAGTGATTAGTGTGTTGGATTACTAATCAAAAGATTCTAATTCGACGGAAGCGCAAGTAAACATAAAAAAACACTTTATTATGTTGCTTGTTAGGAAATTCAAGTAAATAAGAAAAAAACAAAAAAAAAATATGACTTCAAAAGTTTTTGCACTTTTGTTCACTTTAAGGTACAAGAATTATAACATAAAATAACTTTTATGGTATTATAATAACTACAATTAAAAAAAAAAAAAAATTCAAATCATTGACTAAAAAGAACAATATTCTTCATAGTATTTTTTATCTTCTGATGACATAAAAGGAAACAGACTTTTTATATCACGATTTTTTTCGTTAGATATATTTTTTGGTCTTTTATGAATTATTCAAGCTTTTTGATGATATAAATTTGTTGGTGTTCCAAAAGTAGATTTCTTACTTTTTTAAATTAATCAGCCCACTTGATATTCCTAATGTCTAGCATTTATTTTGAAGGATAGTTGAAATAAATCTGGCTTTTCGTTTTAATGAATCTGAAACTTATTTTAAAAGGCATAGTTGCAAAGTTCAAGTGACCTGCTTGAAATCTATTGGTTGATCTGATTCAATTTAAGAGTAACTTGCTGATGGTTTTAAACTGCCTTCAAAGTGTAAAAGCATTTTGTATTTCAATGTCCTTAAGATGCTTGTCTATTGCGCTATGAACGCAAAAAGTGAATGTTATGAAACCGAAAATTTTTGAATGATTAAGTTTGAATGCAGTTGAAATAATTTTAACAAGAATTACTATAAAGTGTCAGTATTTCCACATGAGGGTGTTTAGTCAAAACTTGATTTAATATACTAATTTAAGTACTTGGATTTCACTCCAAAAAGTGCAATATCTTATTTTTATATTTTCAGCAAACTGTTGCTATGAATATATTGTTCAATTCCTGGCGGCATATACATTCTTTGACCGGGTCATTTGTGCATTCCCTAAACAAGTGGTACATCTTCGTGATACTTAAGTGAGGTTCTAAATAAGTATTTTCAAAAAGTGAATTATTGCGTACAACGCAAATCTTTTTTGTGTATTACAAACCCAATTCTACTTCATAACTCTGGGATAAAATAGTAATTTCCTTTCTGTCTCCTCGGCTTTGTGTATCTTCAAGTTCTTCAACGAAGCTGAAGCTTCATAAAAGTTAACCAATTCTTTTTTAATAACCCGTGAAAATAGTGGCATCAATAAAACTTTTGTGAAGCATCTCCAACTTGGTTTCATTAATATACATTAAATGGTCACTCAATTTATTAAAATTACTATTTGACCCACCGTAAGTAGGAAAATTGTACACACGAAGTCGCGAATTTGGGAAGTCATTCCCCTAGGAATTACTTACCTACCCATACGAAAATTTCAAATACAAAAAAAAAAAAAACGTTTCTTACCTATCTCTCGAGTGTTGACCCGTTATAATCACAATTAAAAAACACATACAATACAATGTAAATACTTACGTTAATGCATCAACTAGAAATAAACCGCAATATTTTCCAGTTCGAAACAGAAAACAACGAGAAAATTCATTTCCGACATCTCATTTTGGTGAAAAAAAATTAATGTCAGTAACAATAATTATCTATGCACGACGCAGAGCCCCAACTAATTTTTATATTTTTTGATATTTGCTTTTTTCTTTCAACCCCATACAATTAATAAAAAAAATAGTACACTCACATAGTATTAATGCATCAACAAAACATTACGGAATAAATATTTTTCCAAATAAGAAAAATTGCATGGACACGCTTTGTCAAGAGATGAATGTATGATACTAATCCAACTATGTAGGTACGCACATTCTGCATAAGCATGTTTGTACTCTATGTCTATTTATATCCATCAACTTAGAGTATCGATGTTGGAGTACCAGGTAAAAAAGCCGAAACAAAACTTTTCTCTTTGAGATTTTTCTGTAGCTCAGCTTCCGAATGGAGCAGAAACCTGAGTGATAGCAAAATAAAAGTTTGACATCTATTACGTCTTACGTGCAAAAAGTCTGAAATTTGAGTTCATAAGATTTGGATCAGTATCGAGCACATATCTTATAAAAAATGTACATAAATATATATTAAACATCATTATGCATGTTGTGCATAGTTATACGTCATATCCCTATAATATGCGACTCTACTTTTAATACCCATTTCCGGCCTCTGCTCATGAAGGTACAAAATTAAATTTAAAGATGTTTTTTAACTTACCCATTCACAAATGCAATTCAGACAAATTAGATACATATAGCTGTCTACATTTAATCAACACTATTACGATTCTTCTTTTCCTGATTTTACGAGTTTAGAAAATGACTTGTGAAGAAATGTGATTCGAAACTAATTCTTATAAAAGCGAGAATGTTATCGTAAGACCCACTCCTGCACTTTATTTTACTCGCAAATCAAATCAGTTCAAAGTTTACCCTTACATTTTGTCAATTCACACATAATAGATGTCCTACCTATGTTCTGCACAACCTTCTTTATCATTGGCTTCATTTGTCTGTATTTTTCAAAGCTTTTGGAACTGTTGATTTTCTGCTACATTGAACGAATAAACTATCCAAATTATGTTCAAACTAGTTTTTGCTAGCATTTCCCTTTTTAAAATATTCGGCTTTTCATTTGTGTTTCATTCTCTCTTTGCTATGCTCATTTGGTTTCTGCTTTTAAAAGGAACGGATGCCCCTGCAAATCGAAAATGAATCTATTAAGGATTTTTTTCGTTTCGTTTTCCTCAATGACCTTTTATCTTAATCTATAACTTCAACTCGAACTGAGCGAATTTTATTTTGCTTTGGACGTGAAGGAATGCTGTTATTTCTTTATTAATTTCCTTTCGTTTTTTTTCAGGTCTCAATGTGACAGTGTCACCTTTGTAGGGCAATGAAATCGCGGAAACACCACAAAGGCTTCGTGCTTTGCGGCTTAAATTGCTTGACTTTTGTCTACTTTCCATTAGTGCTACCCGTATTACTTTGCACAGCCAACGATTTCGATTATCGAATGCAAAGGGTAAAGAAAGTATTGAAAGAAGTGCCTTTAATAGATGGGTAAGTTAACCTGAGACTTTGCTTTCCTTATTTATTTGTTCCACAGAGGCAGACCAGAGCGTTCTTTTGATGTATACTTTCAGTAACGTGCGATTTAGGATCATCACCGATTTTCAATCCTGTAGACTACTATTGCCTCTTTTTTACAATGTCGACGCATGCTTGCTCCTGTTATTGATTTTAGATTAATCCTTTTTACAACGCCGGTGATCTCCAGTTCTGCCAACCCACAGATTTGGATGCTCACTTATGACAAATTTTCAATGCATTGCTAGGCTGTCCTGGATGTTAGAATTGCATTGATGTGATTTGTTCCTTAAGTCGCCTCTTACAATAAGCGCTGTTATTTAAAGGTCCAGTGATTTTCTAAGCCCGTCCCTGTGAGAGACGTATAATACGTTATATTTGCGTTGTATTTTATATTAAAAAGGAACATCAACCAACAATTTCTTACTCCCTCACGGGCGGCTGGAAATTTTTTTCAATTGATTCATTGACTTAAGGTTATATCGGCCGCCAACCCCAAACGACTACACTAATTGGCTCGTAGAAACCATAGTTGATTCTATGCCTTTTTGTTTAAAATAAGATTGTTACTTCTAGAAGAGCATAGAAACGAGTTTATTAAGTTGTATTACTCATTACAGAATAGGTCATTTCATTAGTAATGAACAAAAAAGAACGTGGTTTTCAGTTTAGCAGCCAGAAAAGTCTTGGTCCAAAACCTACTGGAATTATTATAAGGAATGCTCACACTGAGCAATCCGTAAAAGGAATATTTTAAATCTCAAAGTTCAATGTCTTAAGAATATCTTACAAAAAATTCGTTTTAGAAACACATATAACGGCCTTAACTTAAATAAATCATTCTTGGAGTCCCAGTTAAGGAAATAATTTTGAAAGTAAATTCCTGCTGAATTGGATGTCAAAAGCAATTTATTTCCGAACGTTATTTCTCAAGGCAATTCAAATGGAAATTCGGGACCTTTTCATTTTTTATTAACTGTAATATGCACAAAAAAATTTCTGTTGCAACCTTGAGAGTAATTCGTTCTTAGAGATATTTAGCCGTATGAAGAAGCTTGCATTTTTCTAAAACATTCATTGCACTATGGAAAAATAAACGCAGCAGTATAACAATTTTGCTCTAAGAGTTTCGATGATACATTATATAGACCCTTAGACACGATGCAAAGCAATGAATTTCCATAAAATACATCTGAATGCATTGTATTTGTCTTTTTAATCAACAATTAATTACGAAGATAGTATTATCATCCTCACGTTCTCGAATCACTTCCATACTGAGGTCAATCAATGTTGTGGCATTTGTGTGATTCAGGAGTTTTTATACCTGCCTCTCTTTCAAGATGGTATAGAAACATTCGTTAATATTGCATTTGTGACGGGGTTCGTAGGATTTCTTCTTTGAACATGACAGTATCAACTGAGGCGCTCGCGCTCCATTTTTTTGAAATAGGTTTTTGACGAGACGGCTTCCTCAGATCTTTGAACTTCATATTCGATAAAACTTTGTTACTTCTGCTGTCTTGCGAAGCACCTTCATCTCAGCTGCAGTCAGATTTCGCTCATACTTATCGTACGTTTCCAAAACTGAGAAACTGAGAAACCTGAGCTAAGGGCGCATTGTTCGATCATAGACGATGGCTGAGTTTTTCCGCCACATCATCTATCTTAAATGATGATTGATGTCATCATCACGGGTTGCTTCGCTAATTTAAGTAAACTTAAATGTCTGGAATAGGTTGGAGTGGATCGGAGAACGGACAGCTTAGGTATTCTGTTTTTTCGTACATCAAGTGCTCATTGCAGGGATCTTTGGTCCTTGCTTATGATGGCTCCACCGTCATCGAATAATATCATATGCTCTTAGGGAGTCTTTTAGTAGTATCATTATCTTCAAGCAGATAATCAAGGGCTCTAAAAAATATGAAAGGAATAAGGACGCTTCATTTGTGTACACCGACTTTGATTGGAAACTCTAATGTGACTTACCTGAGAACCTCACGCTTGTCTTTTCTACCAACACCATTAGCAAATCGTTTAAGGAATCTCCTTTTTTTCAAAATATGGTTCTTATCCATACATACTTTGAATTTCATCTGATCAGGCGTTTTTTAGCGCCATTATAAAAGAACACTTTGACCAAGCTTTCAATTCCGCTTTCTTTTCACTTGTCTTTACTTAAGCTTCATCGGCCCACTACCTTCAAATATGTGATGGAGATACATTTGCATATTGGCAACAAATGCTCCGTCTTGCTCTTTACTCCAAAAAGTACAATTTGATTTTCGCAGACACTTTTCGTTGTCATTTTTTATTTGTCGAAGATAGTATAAATAATGGAAAACTAAAATAATTTAAATATGCGAAATTTTCAAATTATAATGCTTACAGTTTTTTTTCTGCAGACATTCGTATGTGTAAATATATGTTTTTACACGAATTAAAGCGACGTATAGTTGACGCCGATTCCAAACAAAATTTTAAAAGCTTCTCATGTCAGTTCTTGGATGCTTGTCATACTTTCGCCAGGTGTATTCTTTTAGGGGATTTGACGCTAGAACCCCTCGTTATATTTACGTCACACTCTTTAGGATGAAATTGTTATTTATCTTTGAGTTTGCCATTTTCTTCTTTTTAAAACTTTCATATTTCCAAACAATTTTTTTTTTATATCTAAAGACACAACGACCTTCCATGGAATATCAGAAAGTTTCTAAAGAATCAATTAAGAGATTTTCGTTTTGGCGGCGACTTACGGGAAATTCTTCCTTGGTCAACAAGTGCATGGAGTCATACGGACTTGAGGCGATTGAAAGAAGGGATGGTGTCAGCGCAGGTAAGTAAAGCGGGACTGGTTTTGGGGTGCCGCCTATTTAACGTATACGAGTTTTTTTTTTACTAAAATTAATGAAAATTAACAAAATTGAATTTTATATATATACCCTTATAAAGTTTTCTTCTTCCGCAACGACAAGGCTATGATCAGGATTACATTGATCATTAACGTCACACATTTTGCTGCATGCCTACTGGGCCGCCTATGTGGTTCTCCGGTTGGAACTGAATTAATATTGGCCTGAGGCCACTGAGGCCAATTGATTTTGTCGTTTGCTAAGGACTTATATAGGACTACTATAGGACCTATATAGGAAATTTCTTTTCCAGTACTGCGATTTGTTGCATAAAAAATATAAATCGCATTTTTGTTTAAGCGACAACAGGGCTACAAGTGTATTCAGGCTATCTGCAAGAAACTCTTTTCTTTTCTTCAACGCGCTTCATTTTATTGCAGATACATAGGTTCTTTGACGTGAAGGTTTCCTCGGAGCTTGGAAATTCTTATAAGTACGTAACGATTTTATTTAATAATACACTCCGTAGGTCCTTGGAGCTAAAGAATACATAGACTCACACGCAGATCTCATAATAATGCAAAAACACTAATAATAAAGACAGATTACCCAGGTAAAAACGAAGCTAAGCGCAGTTAGCTTTCCACTCCTTTTGTTCGTAAAAATATAAAAAAAAACGAACCATTCGGCACACTTTATTGTTAAAGTTTTGCATTACACTAATTTTAGTATTTTCCTTTACCTTTTCATTTGCGTGTACCTGCCTAGTTTTATTCTAATAATCGCTCGCATTCATTCTTGGTAAGCAATTTATGGAATAATAATCACGAATTAACAAAGCGCTGGCAGGTAATGGCATATAATGGAAGCTGATGTGAATGACTGAATCCATTAAGGTACCTTTGGAATGCCAGAACGGAACGGAAAAGTGCTGCTGTAGCTGCTAAAGCACAAAAAGGATGATAACCAACTTCCTCATTTTATTTTTAATAAATTTGTTTTTCAACTTCGATTCTCTATAATAGCATTCGTTGTTGAGCAAGAAAATAACCTGTATTATTATACAGAGAGAAGAAATATAAATAGAAAAAGAATATAAAAAGTCGTATATTTTGAATTTTCGATTGCAGACCTTTTCGTAATGGAACGAAATAAATTTCTTAGAAGCCTTGTATTACTGCGACAATCTGAATGTTCGCGTAATGGAAATGGACTTGTTTAATACCCTTGAGCTACACATGAAATTACGAAGTTTAACCTAAAAAGGGTCTTTATATAAAGCTTTATCAATATCTCGTACTACCTATCTTCTCGTCCAAAGCGGTTTAGACAATCTTTACATTTAAGATGGATAGTGTCCACTGAGCTTGTTGTTTTTTGTATTACTGCAAAATCAGTAAACCTCTGACACTACATTTATGAAACTCATGTAACTACACACGCGGTGAGATGGATAATGCCTTCAAGGTTATTTGTGGAGCTTTCTGCTATTAATGTGATTGAGCTCTTGGCGCCATGTTGAAATAAAAGAAAAGAAAAAACTCAACTAGCTAGCCATGCAATGAAATAAAGAAGAGGAAAATATTTGCACACATTTATACAGAGTGTCCCAGTTCATGGGCTCGACTTGGTAGGTAAAGACTCCTGAAGCTGCGGCGAACGAAAATTAAATTTAGAGAGTTTAAAGGTATCGTTCGCTAATGTCTCCAATTTGGAAGTATAAATACATATAACACAAAGAGAAACAATAATGTACTTTTAAGAATGGTAATTTAATGGCTAAGGAAAGTTGGAAACTTCGTGTTCTAGTTTTTGGCTATTTTTCCTATCCTATCATAAATGCCCGAACTCAGTTGGTACCCAGTTTTGTTCCACACTTTTTCTCGAAATAGGTACCTATTTGAACCAATATTAACATTATTTCAACATGCCAGATGCCGGTGTAAGCAAAGTCCCCGCTAAAGAATGCACAGTAAAAGATTGATCCACAATTTGCATTGAAAGTGGCACAAAATCCGATTTCGAAAGCTTTGAATTTTGAATTCAAGTTCCTGACTCACTTTAATCGCAATTTTCGTTCAAGGGTCCTGAAAAATATATTGACGAACAGCCTAAGCAGAGTTTTCCACCATTGCTGGGTTTTTTTGATAGCCAAGATCAAGATGTCTATCAAAAAGGCAAGTCCACTGTGACAGCACTGATGGGTCTATCGGCCAGATTGCGCAAGGTGCTCGGACGTATCATGCACTTGCTGTATTTATGGATATTGAGGATGTGCTTGCCAAACCCATTTTTAGCAGTATTTAGTCTGCCTTGTCATCGAAGTGCTTTGTACGAAATCCTGTTGTTGGGTATGCTGATGATGCATGTGTTATTGTCAGAGGTAGTTTACTTACCAACTCTGTATAGGCAGATAAACTCAGGACCTCACAAAGTGGTTGCTGCAATGAGCATACTTTGTCAGTCAACGCCACTAAGACTGATAGGTAGGACTGAGCAAAGGAAGTCACAAAACCTCCCTTCACAGACCCTAACACACTTCCTAGACCTACCAAAATACCTGCCTTATTTCCAATTAAACTTCAGTATATTTAATGTTAGCTTAGGAGGGGGTCCTTCCCCCCTTTCTCTGGCTAAGAACAAGGAAACTTCAAGTGGTGGCTCACAGCACACATCCTCAAGACATCTCTGACAAAGCTTCAACACATTGCTTTTGAGAAACTCCCAGTGCTGCTATGGTATCTGCGCTGTTTGCTGCCTTTGCGGTTCTTTGTTAAAAGTGAGACCAACAGATATACATACCGTATTTATGTTTACAGTTCTTGGAGGGCAGATCAACTTACGCACAGGAAACAAAGGTGAGACCAGAGCTCTTTTGACAGCATACCTGGCCATCTCCCAAAACTGATTTTTGAGCGCCTTCTTCGAGTTCCCCTTCCATATCGACTGCAATGGAACAGTGAGAGGTGGAATGCATTAAGTTCGAATAATGTTATCGCTAAAGCGGATGGGTCGCGAATGCCACTACCGCAATACCCAGGGTAACAGGCTCAGATAGCTAAGAAGCTTTCGAAGCTTGGTCGGCAGCTTTGCTCAACTACAAAATGGTTAATTAAGCGATCGCTGAGCTAAACAGGTTGGGAAAGTATAATTCTGAAATACTGACTAGGCTCTAGGGCACTCAGGGATCCAGGGTAATGAATGACCGGACGTTCCAGCCAGAAAATGGGGATCGTCAAAACCAACCATAGGACGCTGCCGTCCGTTCCCACACGTGATATGACTGACCCTCTGCGTCTACAGCATACCGAATATTAGCATGATCTTACCTCATTTAGACATTCGAAGAAAGTGATCGACGATCCCAAAACAAGCAAAGTATATGCTCGGGTTGAAAGGGAAAGACTTGAGATCCTTTGTTGGTCATTTCTCTCTGCCAGCATATACAAACTATCAGTGTAAGAAGCTTGGGCCTATGTGAAAGCTGCCTGGAAGCGGACGAAACGGCAACGCATTTCTTTTACGAGTGTCCTGATTTTGCCCGAAACAGGTTGGAGATCCTAGGTAAGGACTTCTTCTATGAAGATGAGTTATTGAGATATATCTCGCTAGTCTCCATCGCTTTGCATCCTTACAAGGAACTTTTTTTCCACGTGGTAGAAGAGCCTATCACTTCACTGTACATCCGTATAAAGGCCAAAGGGTGAACTGCTGCGCATTCCTCGCATTACGGTTGAAATATTATAGTGGTAAGCGGTGGAATGCAACTCGCTACTAGGTCTAAGTGCTTGTTATTTTCTGATGACCAAATATGTACATTACAGTTCCATACTGTAATGAAGCCTGGACAACTATAAGCTACGACTTATTGTAATAACTCAAATTTGAAGACTGGTTCAATGTATATAATAGTTATACTAACTGTAAATCTATATATCTATATATATATAAATATATGTTGGTATATCCTAAGTTAATAGGCTTCGACATCGTTTAACCGATTACCATCAACGTTGGCACCTATACGTATTTTTTTTATAGAGAAGGTTCTTATGAATCCACTTTGTTATTACTCACAAAGGGGGCGCCCAAAATTTGTTTGATTCGAAAAATGATACTGACATAGGCGTCTACCACACAACAAACATGAAGGCCTAAACCATGCGCAGAAAAGGGTGAAATCCATTTATCCACTCAACGGATTGAGCTCAAACTCTCAGGCAATCTTCTGTGTTGGCATGATAGTGAAGCTTGGTCAAAAACGGTCCAGCAGTTTGCTTTGCAGTTTTGTTTGTTACTAAAAAAAATGTGTTTCTTTTGTAAGGCTCAGCTAACCAACGACCATACCACGTCGAGTTAATCGGTTCTCGTTAGATCACCGCAATTAAACGACGTTGAGCGCTGTTAGTACATAGAGGGGCATGGGCCTTCGGGCATGGTTTATCCGGTTGAATAGAAATTTTGTTGGTGCCACTTGCGCGAAAGCTTGTGATATAGTATCATCAACATTGGTTAAAATATACGGAGAAAAGGGTGAAATCACTTGAACCGGCGAGTGGGCCACTTGATTAGAAAAAGTAAGCTCCCTTAGCGGAGCAACGAAATTACGTAAGTGGGTGCAATCCCTTTAACTAACGAATCGATTGAGCTCAAATTTTCAAGCAATTTTTGGTATTAGCCCGAGAGTGTTTAGTCAAAATTGGGTCAGCTTTGTTTGATACTGAAATATGTACTAATTACTTTTTGTTAGGCGCAGCAACGCATTCCGGGCACCTGATAGTAATGAAATAAGTAGGTATGTGCGTATATAGAATTTATATAACGAGCATTCACCCTATCGTGGAGGGAGTGATTTACGTTGTCATAATGTTTAGTGTAGAAGATTTATTTTATGTGTACATCCACAATTATGTAGCGCATTTAAGACAACTTTTACCTTCTTGAATCATATCTTTGATAAATTCGTTAAGTGCCTACAATCTCTCTTTTCAACTTAATCTATAACAAACACCAACTTCTCAATGACATCGTTTGAGCGTTCAAAATGGTTTTATGTTAATTATTCCACTCATCTACTTGAAAGAAAAAGAATTATTAAAAGAATAGAAATAAAACGCTCGCCTCTTGGATGTATTTTATTCCAGGCTAATATTTATAAACAACCACCTTCAGAAAGCCAACAAACTGGCGCGGTGGGAGTGTAATAATTTCAGACACTTTGCTAGGGCGTTTCTTTTGATAAAGATATAGAGATTCAAACTTGAATAGAAAACTAGGGTGGGAAAACAATTAAATGACTATGTGCTAAATCGTATCACACTCAAATACGTACTACATACAAATAGGCATATAACATCCATTAAGGAAGGCTGCCTAGAAAAAAGAAATAGAAGACGTGCTATAGCGAAAGCCAAATCTAAAGATTATTGTTTAGTTGATTGTAGTACTAATGAGCTCCGACACCCTCCATGGTGCCAGACATTTTGGCGGCATACAATGAACTTGTTATTCTTTGTTTATTTTTTCTGGCTTTGTCTTACCCTTGCTTATTTCTGTAAAATGTTATGTCACTTATTTGCGGAGAGCCTTTGAAGGTTACGCTGGGTGACACATTCTGCTATCGCATGGTAAAGACAAAAAAGCTATAGGTATGAAAATCAAAATGTAATTTTCTATTATAAATTGATGTTATAAAAGTCGGTGTAAGTGGACTCAAGGTGGCCTGTAAAATTCAATAAACTAATGTGCTCGTAGATTGTTTGTTTATTTAATGCGTTCTATACCTATGGGTTCGATTTTTTTTATCAGATCTGATAAATGCATATCTTATTATTTTCACTAAGAAATTAAATATTTTTTTTTGTTATACATCGTTATAATATGAATGTACATAGGTATGTTTCAATTCATCCATTACGATTGATGATTCCTTGCTCTTTTTCCTGTACCATAAACTGTTCCTCTGTGCAAATCCATCTATGTATTGTGACCAATTAAACATAATTCATATATACACATAGGTATGCATCATATTTTACGAAAACGTGTTGTCTGTGGCAGTGAACATTGTGGCCACTTAGTGATTTGAAGCGGTTTTATTTCGGAATCTTAATTTTTTTTTCTCAGCGTCAATGATATCATAAATTTGGAAAGCAAACTCAAAACGTCGGCAACGACACTGACGATGAGGAAAGCTTATATAAATCCCCTTTATACTGTTGGGATTCTTATCACTGGAGTGAATTGCGGATTGTGGAAACAAAGCGCTGCTATCACTCGGTTAATCAACCGTGTAAGTACAGAACCGCAGATAAAAACATTTCTTAAATGGATATGCGGGAAGTCTGACAATCACTAATTTTGCAAAAAATGAACAGAAGCAAATGGTTCGCATAGGGATCCATTGTGATAAGAAAATTGAAAATTACATGGAGCATTAGATTGAAATATGTATAGGAATTCAAAGGAAGGGTAGCATCATCATTTTTCAAATTCGGTAAAAGAACGAACACAATCTATTTACGATTAAATGAAATGACAAACACTGTCACTGGCACATAGGTACGATACTTGGAATATTCAATGATGGTTATATATATATTAGGTATGTAGTAGCGTCAAAACGAAATTTTTCATTTTGAATGTGGGCTGGTTTTAAATAGATTGAAGTCTGTAATAAATGATCCGATTTTGCATTATTAGATAAATGCCTTTGAGATTTTTTTCAATTTTTTTTAATAATGTATAACTTAAATATTTATATTCAACTTTCAGTTTTGGTCCGCATATGCCCCTTGCTCATCTCAACATCTAGATGCAGTACAACTTACATTAGAGCAAATAGATTTAATAAGGCGTCTCGTGCATTTATACCCTCACCATATGACACTTGTGACTTCTGCCTCAGGTATGTGTATAATCCTTTCTTTTAACACCCTGTTGTACTCATCTTCTTCATTTCATTATTTAAACGAAACCTTACTGAGTTAAAACACAATGGTATGTTTAAAATATCTGTATTATATAAACGAGAAAGGGAAAACAAGGATTCATGGAAATATTATTCATATATACATACTTAAGAATTTTAAACCGCCCCCCAGCAAGGATACTGAAACAAAATAAAAACAAACGAAAGATATAAGTTTAATGACAATGTAAGTTTTCACCCGTAGCACATACCTACTGCAAGGATATCCTTGTGGGTTAACCTTATAAATGTAAAACACGGGTTTTGTTTTGATATAACGATATCCTCTTCGTAGCGAATGAGGTATGATGGAAGGACGAATCGAAAGAATTCGCATAAAAGGAAATCATCGGAATTACTTTTGCTTCAATCGTGTTTGTATTGGTTTAATTATTTTATTTATTTATTTTTTTGTTTATAAAAATATCTATTTCTTTTATTTTGTCCTTCCTGTTTGTACATTTTGATAAAACGTCTTTCATTTTTCTGTCTGCTTGTTTTATTGTAGGGATAGAAGAAACTCACAAGAATGGGAAAATTGCCAGTCTGATTGGAGTCGAAGGTGGTCATGCTATCGGGACAAGTTTAAGTGTCTTAAGGATGTTTTACCAATTAGGTGCCCGTTATTTAACCTTGACACATACATGCAATACCCCATGGTAAGTTTTAGACGGTTAATTGTTATTATTATTAAACCAGAACTTTTTAAAAAAAAGTCAACTGTTAAGCTAGCATTATGAAAGCTAGCTAGAAAGGTATTCAATTGGATTTTCGATATTTTTGATAACTATAGTTTGCGTCAATGAACCTATCTCAAACAAAAGAGTGACCAGCTCAGTTGTTATTGTCATTTTCAAGCGAAAGATCCTATGAATCCCCTCGTATAGGCATTATCAATCAATGTTCCTATACAATCGTTAGGCCTAAATGCAGTAAATGAAGAGGACTTTGATGTTCTTAATCCTGATCATGGCTTCGGTGTGAAAGAGGAGGAGGATTTCCTCTTCTGTAAAGCTGCGCTCAGCTGCTCAGTCAATTTAGTATGAGTTCATAGAGTGCGATCTGATCATTCTCTCACAATAAACTCTAGTCCACTTTTTATGCACCTGTCCGGCACTAGTTAGTACTAGGCAGCGATTTGCGTGTACACTTGTCTTGAAGTTTCAAGATGCTATATGTGTCGCAAGGCTCACCTAAATTTTCGCTTGAGCAAACTGTTGGATATCCTTTTTCTATCCCCAAAAATGAGCGAATTGTTTAGAACGATATTTTGTACATATTTTGTTTAACATAAATATTTGTAGGTTTTCCGGATTTTTATCGAAATAACAAGGTTTCTGTTAAAGCGAACGTCGCCTTACATTGGACATGGCAAACAACTTTGTATGGCGGAACTGCTAAAAACTACTTTATCTATATACTTTGCAGAGAATATCACTCATTTTCAATAATTTCTTCAATAAAACAGTTCTTTTTAACAGGGGGCGTTTCAGTGGAGAATTTTAAAAACCTTTGAGTTTCAGCATTTCGGGCTCCTAAAGAGAGTATAATATGTAATACAGCTTTGTAGGTCAAATTTGTATTTTTTGATAAAACACTTATCTCTCAATTGTGATTGTGCGAATGGGCGAAAAATCTGTACACTTGTTTATTTCGGACCCCTAGACAATATATAATCCAAATTTCATTTCGATTTTTTTTGGAAAATCGGATTTTTAAAAATTGTGGGCGTGGGGCGGAATATAAAAATGCTTTCGCTTGATTATTTCCGCACCGAAGAGAGTATATGTCCCAAATTTCTGATTTCAAACTCGAATTTTAGTGATGGATGGATGGACATGGCTATCTTTTGCTATCGATACTGATCACAAATAAAGTAACTTTTAGGGGTCTACGAGCAATATTAAGGAATATTAACAGCTTTGAGTCAAAATTATAATACCCTTAAAATACAGTACACAAGACTTAAGAAATAGATAGATAGATAGATATGTTCTTTGTTTTCATATTTTATTATAATTACAAGTCCTTTGTTTAAATAAATTCAAGAGCATAGCTATATAAGCTAAAAGCGGAAACAATCTAGCTTCTAGGGTAGCTAAATCAACCAAATAAAAATGAAGTTTAGTAGATATGTAACAATTCGGGCTTTCAGATTAGCTAAATCAAAATATAACAATTAGAAAAGACATATCCTAGTTTGGCTAAAGAAGACATTATTAAATAAATATTCATATGTACATAAATCCAAAAAAAAAAATACAAAAAGTCAGAAAGAGGATAAAAACCGGGCTCTTAGTTTAGCTTAAACAAAAGAGATAAATACGTGATAAAGTTACCATTCTCCATAAGTATTTCTTTAATATATGCAATAACAAACTGAATAAGTACCTTCCAGCCATAATTTCCATTTAATATTTGGACACATTCTTCAAATTGCAGAAAGCTCTTAACAAAGTATAGTCTGCGTATTTTCTGCAAGATTGGGCATACAGCTTACTGCAAACAAAATGGAAAAACACTTTATTCTGGTTTAGATTGCATAACGGACAGATTGGGTTAATGCCATTCCTATGTGGTCTTTGACTATGCTCCAGCATTTCAGTGGAAATTATGAAAATGAAACTCACTTCCGTTATTGCAAACTTCGAATTGATATAGTTTTCTGACCCTAGGTGCAGATTAAGGTGTCTGTAAATTGTTCGGGAAGCTGACAGTCTTGCTTGCTCTAGAAAGTTCTAATAAAGTCTATCATCAGCAGCTGCAATACAGTCATAGTAGATATTTTTCCATTCGCCGTAGTTACTTCCATTGAATGTCATTGCCAAATTGTTAGCGAAAGCTAACTCATACCAATTTTTGAAAGGTGAGTGTGAGTTTCGCAGAGCAACCTAGATCATATTTTTTTTAAGCTATTACCAGACCTTTCAAAAACTTTACAAATATAATCCGCACTCACCTTCAAATTTCTCAAATAAATTGGAGATAAGTCCGTTTGAAACTATGGCGTAGTTCGGTGTAGTTGTCGAAAGCCTAAAAATGCACTTGAAGAAGTAGTGTTGGATTACCTATATTTCTTCTAAAAACTGATACACGTAAGCTCCACTTGCACAGCAAAAACAGCTTTTGATATCATTGGCATTAAAGACCCTAAGTTTCGTTTCTGGATCAACAAATTGGCAACAAAAGAAATGGGACCACATGGAGTTGATTGAAATGTCAGACACAAATATATTTTTTCAGTTAATGTCGCGACAGTGGGCTTGTTAAGACATTTCCAAGATTCGAATCTTCTCTTCTTTAACGATATGAAGTTAATGGATCATAATCCTTCAACTTTACTGCATCCCTACTAGTCCGCCTGTCGGGTTGGGCGGGTTGACCTAAAAAGTATCAGCAGACTTCCCGATTTCGAATCTCTCCATCACTGAGGCCAAACAAATACTTGTGTTTTTGCATTTTTGTGATCCAGGTGATTTTTAAACAAACGTATTACCCCGCAACCGTTTACACTCAATCCCTCACAGTAAATGAATAATAATAGCTGATGTTCAATGAAATTAAAATTTCATTGAACATCAGCTATTACTCAAAAAAGTACTGAACGTGTCGTCTATATGCTAGAATTGTTAATAGTTCCAATTGGATTAATTCAAGATTTTTTAATTGAATTCATACACTATTGTGGCATAGTTTTGTGCAGCAAACTAAGTATGAAGACGATCTCATTTCTGATTATTTTTAATAATCGCGCAATAGAAAAACATACGGACGGGCTACAGTCCGCTTGGGCGAACTATTGGATACCGTATTCTTATTCCTATCCCTCATAAGTGGGCGCAACAAAAGTCTAAGTATGGTTGAATTGTTAAGAACGCTCTACATATTTTGTTATATAACATTTAAAGGATTTTATCGAAAAAAACGCTCCCTAGCTCAAACTTGGGTCTTTCAATAAAATTGTTTTATTTAATTGTGGGCGTGTCAGTAGGCGGATTTAAAAAAAATTAACATATGAGCATAAAGGCCCCGCTAGAGAGTACTCGTATATATTATAAATTTCCGCTCCCTAGCTCAAACTTTGAATTTTCAAAAAAAGTTTTTTTTTTAAATTCTGGGCGTGTCAGTGGGCGGATTTTGAAAATATTTACACATGAGCATAAAGGGCTCCCTAGAGAGCATATATTATAAATTTCAGCTCCCTAGCTCAAATTTTGGTTTTTCAAAAAAATTGTTTTATTTATTTGTGGGCGTGTCAGTAGGCGGATTTTGAAAATTTTATATCCCGAGCAGTTTTAGGAGTCATAGATCAAATAAAAAAAATTTCAGCTTTCTAACTCAAAATTCGTTTTTTTTCCAAAATTTTGTTTTTTTGAGTTTGTGGGCGTGTCTGTTGGCGGATTTCAAAAATTCGTAAACTTGATTATTTCGGGACCCTAGAGAGTATATGGTTAAAATTTCAGCTCTCTAGGCCCAGTTTAAATGCCTAATTTTTGCCGACAGACGGACGGACGGACGGACATGGCTAGATGGACATTACTATCGATGCTGATCATAAATATAGTAAATTTTAGGGGTCTACGGGCAATATTAAGGTATGTTACAAACTATGCGTCAAAATTAATATACCCTTAGAATAGGGTATAAAAAGGAATTCGCGTATATCGAATTGATATAGAACCTCATCTTACTCGTAGGTACCTGTCATTATTTAGTTTCTTCAAGTAACTGATTCTTCAAAAAATTACTAAAAGCCTTTCTCTCCTTTTGCGGTGTGGCAAACATCTGTCGCAAAGTTTGGTAGATGTTCAAAAATAAAAAAGGTAATTTCACAAAATGCGCTAGATATTCTCATGTAACTCATAAGAAAAATAACATTATTTCTGAAAATAAAAGGGGAAACAATTTGAATCGACATATCGAATAACTTACTCATGTTACTGTTTGCTTTAAAATTAAGCGATCTGAAATCTGATATATTGCTTGATGAATGCGTCTAAAATTGGGATGGATGAAGTGGAATGAGTTCCGTAAGATAGCTCGTCATCATTATATTCAGCTGATCGAATTTATTATTGATACAATATTTCATCACGAACATTTGGAGATAAAATTAAGTGGGTTTCTATATGTTGTTTCGATTTTGGTATTATTGTAAATCCAATACAAAAGATATCATACATATTTAAATAGTATAATGAATTGAATCCGATAATCTTCATTTGGCGAGATTTATTTGATTTACACTCATATAAATGCGTCTTTGTAGCAAAATCATATATATATTTTTCAGGGCGGATTGCTGCAAAGTTGATGAACCAGGAAAAATTCCCCATATTGGGGGATTGTCGAAATTCGGAAAGGTTAGTTTTTGTTTACACATCTTAATACAATATTTTGTCTAATGTTATTCTTTGTTAGAGTTGTATTGCTTTATATTAATTTTCATATTTTATATTCTCAGTTGGTGGTAACAGAAATGAATCGGTTAGGGATGATAGTCGACCTATCGCATGTCTCTGTGCCAACAATGCTGGATGCTTTAGGAGCGTCGAAAGCACCAGTTATATTCTCACATTCATCAGCGCACGCAATATGTAACAGTTCGAGAAATGTGCCAGATCATGTCCTGCAGAGGATAGTAAGTAAAATTGTGTTTTTTATTCCATAATACCCTACATCATATTTTTTTTCCTTACACTATAAATATATGCTGGTGGCAACAGAGTAGTGCTAGTGTATTCACTTGCTGATCGGAAGGTTGCGCGTTCAAATCCCGAGCATCTCCATGAAGCAAAAATCCGCATAATAAAAATCAATAGAAGTGAAGCGTATGCTTGCTCATGTGTGCACTTAAATTATTGTACAAGTTTCTGCGGATTAAACTTGAATACGAAACTTCATCATAATGCTCCCTAAGCTATTCAGACGCCACCAGTGGAGAAAAACACCTGACCCAATGCACAAACCAATCTTTCCTATCATTCTACTTTTTCCTAGTTCTAGCACCTCAAAGTAGGCAATGGCATACACATATATACTATAAGGGTACAACTGTATCAGAAAAAGAAACCCCTTTAGCGCACGCTACTTATATAAAAAAAAAATGATTCTCTAACGATCCTGACATATACCATTAATTTTGATATAGAAATCGAAGAGTTGTTTTTATTAAGACCATATTTTGAATGAATTTTGAAAAAAAATATTTATTTATGTATGAATGTTTAGTATCTACATACACACTAAAAAGAGGTTTCTGGCATTAACAGTAATAACGTTATTTCCTTCTTTTTTGCGTTTAAGTGAGACGGACCTCACAATGTAAAAAAGAAAAAAAAAGTTTTTCTCTTTCTTATTGTGATTAATCCGTTGATTATTCCTTTTTAAGATTTTTGAAAGGAAATTTAATTAGCAATGTCACAAAAAAGAGACAGAATTTTTCTAAGACCGACACCGAGCTCTTATAAGGAGAGATTTTTTTGTTTTCCCCTAACGGCGGCTTACCGCGATGATATTATGTATATGTATATGGCTAGATTTTAATTTTAATTTGCTAAACAGTGGCATTTATATTGTGTTTTGGTTTAGAAAGAAATACAAACTTGAATGCAGGCCAAGCAGTTCGGCAGTGCGTGACGAATATATATATATATATGTTTTTCTTTATAAAGTACACGCACTAAATGCATTTGTTTAGTATTGTTATAATGTAATAGCTACATAGCGCGTGCGTTAAGGAAATTAGGATTAGACGATAGGGAGAGATGCCGATGCACGTTGGTTTTAAATGTTTGTAGAGTGAGAAAGAGCATTCCACATTAGTGTTGTACGGCCAAGGACAAATTATGTGCATTTTACTGAACGACCAAATACAGACTTAAGGGTGAACTAATAGATATTACGACGATCAGTAAAAGAGTCACATGTTTCCGCAATATCCCGATCCCGGTCAATAAGTTTTGTCGCGCGCTTTGGTATTCTTTTTCGTAGCTTCAAATATGTGATTGGGGCACCGGATAGTAAAGCGTTTGTCGAATAAAGGCCTTATCAATTGTAGCCAGATAAGACGTGGTACAATATTTGAGAGAACACAGAGCCTTGGGAAACACCAGCATTTATTTGGTGACTTGAGAAAATCATCGGTTTGCCTACATCGATGATATAATAGGTATACTATAAATATTCTTAGATTTGAATTTCAGTTTTCTCAAAAGTGGCATTAATTGTGTTTTGTTTCCAGTGCCCATATTAAGGGAATTTTGAAAATATATACACATGATCATAAAGGGCCCCTAGAAAGTATATATTATTATCAATTCTCCCTAGTTCAAACTTTGACTTTTTAATAAAATTGTTTTATTTTATTTCTAAAATCCGCCCACTGACACGGGCGGATTTTAGAAATTTCATCTCCCAAGCAGTTTTAGGAGTCAAAGATCATGTATAAAAAATATCACCTGGCTAGCTCAAAATTTGATTTTTTCGATAAATTGTTTTTTTTTGGAGTTCAAAAATGCTTAAACTTGATTATTTCGGGCCATAAGAGAGTATATAGTTAAAATTTCAGCTCTCTAGGTCCCGTTTAAAGGCCTAATTTTAGCCGACAGACGGACCGGCGGACGGACGGACGGACGGACATGGCTAAATCGACATTACTATCGATGCTGATCATAAATATAGTAATTTTAGGGGTCTACGGGCAATATTAAGGTATGTTACAAACTTCGCGTCAAAATTAATATACCCTTAGAATAGGGTATACATAAAAACGAAAAAAACACTGCCACGATAAACCAAAACGAAAATAATGCTTTCTTGTGACAGACAGAATGCAACTGTCAAACTGTTTAACCGACAGTTTTCTGTGCTATGGGGCACTTATTCCACCCATTAAGTTAAGTGGATATTTAACTACTGATTGCACTTATTCCGTTATAATGAATCGCACATGTGGATGTTATTTACTCATTAAGTTGCAAGTGGCTTAACTGTGTCTTTTTTTTATATGAGACAGGCCCTAAGTATAACCTCTTATATCATCTATTGTTTGGATCCTTCAATCCTGAAGATGTATTTTCAACATTTGGTTAATTTGTCCGCAAATACCTATAGGTACCTACTGTTAAAAGCATCCTGAGAATTAAGCAAGTAGTTAGAATATCCATACGAACATTGCATTACAATACTAAAAAACATACAATTGCAACCACAGCCACTGAGATATCCTAAATTACAGATCTAAATTTTCGAAAGCAGACAGGTAGGTAAACAATGCACACAATTTATGCACCGATGTTGCATATAACCTTACTGCAAAAATTTGTCAAAATCCTGTGTCAACACGAACGCAATCAATAAATCACAAAAGGAAACCCGAACAAAAGCAGCTATAGGTACCATTTGCATCTATGTTTATGCACAGTAACATACTTCGACACTTTATTATCGACGTAACAAATAAATATCCTACAGCGAACAATTTAAAATGTGGAAAGGGAAGGGGAGAAGCAAAATGTGTCCCTATTTTTGTTCATTTAAGTAAATTCCAATAGTTGCATACAACGACAGAAAGCGAGTGGGACCTACAAAGTTAGATAGAATAATCAACCATTTTTCATTTCCCTCATTTAAAGGAAAATGCATGACTGTGTCTGTGTAGTTCCAGAGGGTTGAGGTGGTTACTGGGTTATAGCTTTCACTCTCTCACTTCCATCCATTTTGCAACTTTCATTCGATTGCGCTGCAATACTATTCGTTGTTTGCAAATTTAGGCGCATAAAGGTTTTCTTGTCATTCCAAGAATGTGAGTAGCAGAGTATTCTTTTGAAGTATTGAAGTTTTCATTTTGTAAAGGTAACTTATTGCTTGCGTTGCGTTGTTCTGAAAAATACCTTTAGAGAAAGTTTCTAAAGAGTACTCATTCAGGCTAATGCAATCTTGAGAAAAATCCTTCAAATGCATTCATATTACGGCAGCTCGTCCATTTAAAGATCTAGTATATGCAGATGTATTTGAATAAAAGTTTGGCTTAAGATATTTGCAAAAATAAATAAATAAAACAGTTGAAAAGATGTGAAGCCGGATATATATTTGCACACAACTTACAAATAAAGTTCGGAAGACAAATACAAATATGAATCCAATAGCGCCTTTACTATTTTGAGCAAAAGGTCCATTTCTCGGTTCAGTGATAACATTATGGTTGTTTTAAGAATTTCAGATGTTTTTACCTATCTATTGAAGCGATTGTGATGAGATATTTTATGGTTATAGTTTCTTGAGACCCTTCTAGGAGCGTTGTTCGTATATAATGTTAAGTACATCCTCTTCATTAGGGTGTGATGATTTGAGAACGAGCCGAATTTCGCCAGCTATATAAAGTGGACTTATTATGACGTAACATAGCGCCGGCATTTAGTATAATAGATATTAGAGAACAGGGTGAGGTGTCGATGCACGTTTGTTTTGAATTTTGCGGAATGCAGCTGGTTACCTACTTCGTTAGAGCACTTAGGATTGAAGTACTGGTAAAACAACGAAAGACAGGAAATATTGCAGCGATGACGTAGAGAGTCAATCGATTCCGAAATGTCACTGTCGCCAATAAGTTTTATCGCGCGTTCTTGAATCCTGTCTAGTAGTTCCAAAAAGGTTATTGGTGAACCAGAGCAGATGTGAGCATTGAACTCAGGTTTAATTCAATTAAATAGGCGGTTTTCGCGTTTAGCTCAGAATAGAGCATGTCAAAAAAACAGTTCGTATATCTTTTTTCAAATCCAATACATCTGACCGTTCAAACTGAATTCCTTTTGCTGTTCACAGCTTAATCAGCGCGAACTCTATAAGCTCTGCATTAATTGACTGAGTACTCTGTTAATAAGCTGAATACAGCTAGGACAGACTGAGAGGGGGTAAAATAAAAAAAAAAACGTTTGTGTGTTTCTCTGGCTTGAAAAGGAATACAATTTAAACAAATTTTTTTTATATAAAAAAAAACATGATTGCTAATCATATAATAGGTGAGCTGTCAAGTCTGTTTCATAAACAAATCAGAACGCTCTGCACACGCTCGGATCAGAACATGCTCCTCGTGCTCACTCTGTTCACTGGTCTGCTCTTATCTAAAAAAGAAAAAAAACGGCCAAGTGCGAGTCGGACTCGCCCATGAAGGGTTCCGCGCGAATTATAATTATTATTTACTTAGGGACCTATTACAGATTTATTATTAGAAAATAATGGTTCACGGTTTACGTATAAAGGTCCTTCACACGGTCAATCGCTGGACATCATGCATCGTGTATGTGTGGATTGACGCTACCCCTTACACAGTTCAATCGATTGACATCAAATTTTTATTTTTTGTGAGTTTTCGTGGTGTACGGATGTGCGATGAGTGAAAGGGACGATTGTATTGCATATATTGCTCTTGCAATATATTCTTGAATTGTACTGCGAGATGCGCACGGATATTCGCTGTCTTTAATGAAACTAATTTTATTAAAATACCAAAGAGTTGGTTCACTGAAATTATCAACACCGGATCCGCTTTTGTTTAATTCATTTAAACGTTTTAGCTCGCGCCGAAAATTCGTTCTCAACGTATTTATTTTTCTGGTGACATCCGCTTTTTGTGCATCAGGATACTTTTCTTTATACTTTTGCAGTAAAACTTAATATTGTTGCATTTTTTTGTTTCGGTCGCTATAATCTTTCCCTTTGACATCCCATAAACTCGGTAATAACCGATACGTTTCAATTAATTCCAATACAAATGCTCGGTCTTCATCGTCCTTCAGTTTTTTGCACATGTTTTCGCGTCCGCGACACAAAACACAATGAAGTAATTACGTCAATCCAACCCTTACACGTATCAATCGGCATGACATTCATCATGCAAAATCAAACTTGCTTTGATTTTCGTCAATCAGACTTCACCAAATGTGTGTGACTCATACAGATACATTTTCACAAACACATGCTAGTGATTGATGTCATTCGATTGACCGTGTAAGGGCCCCTTAAGGTTTATGTTTATGAAATTAAATGTTTTTTTGTTTTTTTTTTTATATTTGAGTTGATTGAATGAAAGGTAAATTGCAGTTTACGATTTATGACGTATTAAAAAAAACTACTTACTAGATCTCGTTCAAACCAATTTTCGGTGGAAGTTTGCATGGTAATGTATATCATATATTTTTTTAGAGGGGGGGGGGCAACATTTTACTACTTTGGAAGTGTCTCTCGCGCAAACTATTCAGTTTAGAAAAAAATGATATTAGAAATTTCAATATCATTTTTGAAGACCTATGCGTAGATACCCCACACGTATGGGTTTGATGAAAAAACATTTGAGTTTCAGTTCTTAGTATGGGGAACCCCCAAAATTTATTGTTTTTTTTTCTATTTTTGTGTGAAAATCTGAATGAGGTTCACAGAATACATCTACTTACCAAGTTTCAACAGTATAGCTCTTATAGTTTCGGAAAAAAGTGGCTGTGACATTCCCGGACAGACAGAGAGACATGACGAATCTATAAGGGTTCCATTTTTTGCCATTTGGCTACGGAACCCTAAAAAACGACTAGTGCCTGATAAGCCAAATTAGAAGGGAAGAATTATTTCTAGACATTTCGAAGCTTTCTTGCCGAAATCGAATATGTGGTGATTCCAACCGAGGATCTCATTAACACACTTATCGAGGGTGGATAAGCATTGCATTCCACCCTATTAATTCAACCTCAATTAAGAGTGTCAAGATCGGCATTTAATGAGCTGACGATACTGTCATCTTCGAAGGAATGAATTGGATTAGTAAGAACGGACATATCATTTATAAAAATGAGAAGGAGACTCGGCTAGAAACAGGAAACGAATATGAGAAGCTGACGGTACTGTCATCATTGAAGGAATGAATTGGATTAGAAAGAACAGACAGATCATTTATAAAAATGAGAAAGAGAGTCTTAGACGAAAGATGGCCTTGGGGAACGCGAGCATTTATTTGGTGAGTAGCAGACTTGAAATCGATTTCAAATGCATGCATTTGTGACAAAAGAGCTTTATGCCAAACTCTGTCAAATGCTTTCGCGTAACAATTCGCCTATGCAAAGTTTCGCTTTTTTTAATTCCTCAAAAAACCGAACAATTATAACGGAATAGGTATCTAGAAAATGTGCTTCTTAACAACTCGCCCAAACAAACAATTACGAACAATTTTGGGGATAGGAATATAGTAAGAGAATCTAACAGGTCGCCCAAGCATTATCATATCAGGTATTCTTTAACGGCCAAGCTTTGGTCATCCCTACCGGTCCAATCAATTCAAGCATTCATGTTAGTCTAGCGACACGTTCATTATCTTGAAAATGTCCTGCAAGTGTGCATTCAAATCACGAACTACTGGAGATCACCCCTACTTGAATTGCAGAATTAAGATCAACAAATTGACAATAATAGCAGCAAATGTCGAAATCAAAAAAAGGTAAGCCTATAACTTCAGTATCACACAAATGCAACAACACGTGCTGCAATAATCGCGAACCTTGACAATTTATTCAAATCCACAAATTTTTGGAAAATCTGCAATTAAATTCGGGATTTTGATTCTCAAATTTGCCGTTCGAATTCGGCTTAAAACCGTAGGTCCTTCCACTTCGCACAAGATAGTGTTTGCAGAAGCTAGGTTCTGGCCCTGAATGGTCCGTTAATGCCTAATATATTTTATTTATATGCAACACGAACAAATGTTGTGGATTGTGTTTATAAATGCGTTCAAAGCGATTGACAGATTTTTTTTTCGTTCGTTTGCGCAAGATCATGTGAAATGTTCTTTAACCATAACCTTGCCGTTTAAGAAGAAAGAAAAACAATTTTTGGGGTAAATGCATTTAAATTTCTGTTTATCATTTCACTGAAATGTAACCAGTTTTCCTGCATCGGCAACGTAGATATCTACTTGAGGAAATTACATTGGCATGAAATGTGGAAACAAATCGGGCTACATTCTCCTGTGCTATAATTATTTATGTTTTATTATAAACACCAGAGCCTTACAGTTTATGTCGATGAATAATCACTTTCCTAATACCTACATCTAACCATTTGACAAACATTTATCTAGATTAATAATTACAAAATTTTCTCGGCAGGCAATAAATGGCGGATTAGTAATGGTGGCATTTTATCCACACTTTGTGAGCTGTTCAGAGAAAGCTAGCCTTCTTGATGTTGTTGGTATGAATTACATTATTATAGATATTTACTCAGCTTTAAAAAATTCCTAAACATATTTCTTTGTTCACATTTTTATTTAAGCCCACATAAACCACATACGAGAAGTAGCAGGTATCGACCACGTGGGCATAGGCGCCGGATATGATGGTGTAAATTTGTAAGTAGTTTTTAAAGCCTAAATATGTGAGTGCATTTTTATTTTATTTAATGTTTTCTTGTCAAAAATCACTCGAAAATTTGTTAAACAGTTTACAAACCAGCTTTAAGTAAATAGAAACAAATACACACTGTTAAAGAAACAAAACACAAAGTTCTCTTTTGCACACGATGTACAATTTTTTTTGTTATTGTCAAGTTTAATTAATGCTTACAACCAGATAGAAATAAACGGCGAAAACAAACAGACACATAAATAAATGCGAACTGACAGCACTCGAATCAGAACCAGAACTAGGATTCTGTTGTATTCCACACTTTTAGGACAATGTTATTTTATTTTCCTTTTAATTTTTTTTAATCCACTTTGTAACAACAAAGAGCTCTTGTAACTGAGACTTTGTGTCAAAAACTACTGTTCTAGTGTTTTTTCTCCAGGTTATGAATTAGATAATTGTTTGGTATGTATTGATGCCCATTAGGGAACATGATAGGCGGAAGCTAAATTTAATCGGTTCTACCTTTTCATTGGAGAAATATATTATATTTATTGTTCTGAAAAGTTTTTCATTCGATCTAAAGAGGCCGAAGTATTTGTTTCCTCCTACGTGTCAAAGTAAAAGAGCAGATTTTAAGGTGGCGAACCGTTTTTTGTTGACTTCCTCGTAAAATGAAACTCGTTATTACATTACAAAGAAGCTTGTTCGAAATTATATTAGGCTTGAATATTTTATTTTTAAGACATGGTCATAATTGAGTGTTTTTGAATTTTTATACTTTTTTCCCTAATTTTAAGAGTACCAAGTGGATTAGAAGATGTATCGAAGTATCCCTACCTTTTTGCCGCCCTTCTTGAGTCTGACAAGTGGACCGAAGGAGATATTGCAAAGTTAGCTGGCAAAAACCTTATAAGGGTATTCAAGGAAGTTGAAGCGGTAAATATAAAACAACTGATTTGTTTATTTAAAATTATGATTTGATGCGATCGTGTTTTTCCCTTACTGTGATATATTTTTTAATTTCTTTATACTCGTAAAATGACAACATCTTTCAGTAGTAAGATATCAAGTATCATATCTCTATGCAAGCTGTGCCAATCATCAAATGTAAATTTTTAACTATAAAGAGAAAATAAATATCTATTTATCTATTTCTGATTTGATGCGATATGTAGAGTAACTGCACGAGCAATAAAACATTTTTTGCAGTTTGAACATAAAATATTGTTAAATGAAATCAGCGTGAAAAACGTATTTGAACTAGGTTTTTATTTTAATCACAGCTTTATAAGTTAATTAGCCCAGTTTCGCTCGAGAAACAAAAAGGCAGTTATACCCATTTGATTTTAAGGTTTATTTTTTAACGTACTTCTGCCTAACATCGAATGAGCAATGTTGTTTGCCTTTATTCTTACTCTGGAATAAGCTGCATACAGCTCGTTTTATTGCATAAACATTAAAATCTTAACCTGTGGAGCTCTCCTGTTCAAAGAATATTGGCAGGTCTTTCGGTTTCGGATCGCTTTATAATTGAAGGCAATCAAATGCTCGTGGTGTTGCATTTGTGTGATCCAGGAGTTTTAGGCCTGCGTGTGCTTTTTTTCGATTTCGCCACGTACAGTGATCTCCAGTCGTGTCAACCCACGGATTTGCATGCAAACTTGCGGGACAGTTGAAATTGCCTAGCTGTGGTATCTGCCCTTAGTCGCTTTTTACGACAAGCGCTGTTTGGGTTGAGGGTCGCGGTGCAGTGATATTCTTAGCCCCTCCCTGTACGGAGAACTGCAGCCGTGTTTCAAATAATTATTTATTATATCCACTACCATCTGACAGACTATTCAAAAAAGCATTGACAGAGTTCAAAAATGTTAGTTTTTCTACCTTAGTACGATCGCAGAACTTTTTTAATGCGTTTCTGAATGCATTTACTGAACGTCATCGCTGCAGGTATGCTCTGGTTCAAAAACGTCAACATATCCATAGGTTTGTTGGCGCAGGGACATAAGTCCCGAACACATAAGTCCACTTAAGTGGGTCGTAAGTCCCGAATTGATTTCGGTAATAACCCACTTAAGTGGGACATAAGTCCCGAATTTTAATCGTTGAAAATGGGATATTGGGAAAATAGACATTGTACTGTTTATGCAATCTACTTTCGATTTCGCAACTAATCCCATAAACAGTGCAATGTATATGGGGGGCCATGCTGCCCCCCTGCAACCGCCCTGCTTGGGGTCACTGTTTGATTTGGGGTAGGTGCGAGGGCAAATTGTTGAAAACAGCACCAAGCGAAAGTGTCATAAAGCCAAATTGGCCTTGTGACGCTTTTCCAATGTGTCATAATACCAAATGCTAAAATTTGGCCTTATGTCACTTTCACAATGCGACATAAGGCCAAATTTCAAAATTTGGGCTTATGACGCTTGGGGTTATGTCACGGCACCGTTTTACCGTTAAGTCTCATAACATAATTGTATGCAAACAAATCGATAATAGTTGCACATTTGCGCACAACAAAGTGGTTTGGTCTTATTTCCATTAGTTTTTTGGTATTATTTCGTCATGCAAAACGAAATTGGCTCTATTTCGCTTTCGAAACCGAAATGATGCCAAATTTGGAATTTGGCCTTATTTCGTTTGGCTTTATTTCACGTCACCGATAATGAAACCGATTTAACTATTTGCTGCAGCATTTGGAGTGGTCTTCTTAGTGTCTCTCAGGCGTATATTTAGGAAATGTATAGTGGGACATAAGTCCCGAATTAATTTTTCGGGACTAATGTCCCACTTAAGTGGGTCATAAGGCCCTAATTGATTTCGGGACTTATGTCCCTGCGCCAGGTTTGTTCGCGTACTAATATGCAAACTTAAATTTATATAAACTTTTCTGTTTCCATAATCGTGCGTTCCACTTCGTACAAGCAACTTGTCGGAGAAGCTAGGTTTTAGGTCATATATAGGCAGTTAATGCCTAACATTTATTTATTTATTTTTTCGTGCGAAAATACACAAACACGTTCTCGTACTGAGAAAATAGTAAAAAGATGAACGAAAGAAAAATGTACTTTCGTAATTATTTCTTCACACTGAATTTCACCTGGCAAGAAATGCCAGCAAAAAAACAGCGGTTGCCAAACTTTGACATTTTACATCTTTTTACACATAAGCGTTCGCGTACTTTTCTTTGAAAGGAGACGATTCTCTCCCGATTGATGAGATATGTCGGAATATATCATATTTGATGTTAAATTTGATTTCGGCTAAAGAAAATTGGAATTGTTTAATAAAAAGGGGGAAAACTTAATATTTAGCGGATTTCGATAATTTCTAAAAAAGCTTATCCACTGACTGTCGGCTTTGTGAAAACTATATCGATACGTTTCCCTATGATATTTTCAAGACCCACTTTCGGATGGATATATCCACTTTCCACGCAAATCAAAAATACATTATGTTGAAAATATGACCAATACAACAAGTTTTATTTCTAGCTTGTGAAAAATGAAATACATTATTTCTGTAAAATAAAACAAAAAAACATTAAACATTTTCTTGTGAAAGCTTGCTAATAACTCAAGTTTCCGACGGCTATCCACTTTGTTTAGTGTCTCAAAAGGAACGTCATTCAACTGCTTCATGCAAGTGGTACGAGATGTTGTGGGACGAGGCCACGTTCTAGGAGAATCCGCTTACCCACTTACAACTTTACTTCTCATCCTATACCGAGACAATGGATTCTATAGAAAAAACCTTTGATTCAATTAAATGATGATATTTCAATATTAATTAAATTCAATTTAATTCCAACTTACCTTTTATAAAATCCATCTTTTAATTTCCAACTTGTACTTCTTGCTCCGCAGTCACTTTTCTTTAATAACTAATCTACCGGACAATGATGATGTTTTGACGTTGAACACGAGTTAAGGCAGTTTGCCTGCAGCAGTTCGCAGAAAAAAAGCATTTTTGAACGAGGGTAACGCAGATCTGTGTTAGTATGACGTTTAGGATTACAGGGATTACATAATACGAGTATGTCATACATTAGACTATTTTTTTTTTTTTTTTTAATTTCTGGCTCGCCAAGGCGATTTATAAGGGGTGTACTTCGACCTAAAAGATCTTTTGTACCGTATGGGCCAGAAAAGTTTAAACTAGTAGAATTTCCACTTTCCGTGTAAAGCGGACAATTTTACCAGTACATAGAAGAATTCTTTATGTCCTCGGGGCTCATTTGCTCCCTGAAAAAGATCTTCTTTCTAATTCCATTAAGGGCTGGACATTCACATAAAATGTGTTCAGCTGACTCGTCCTCTTCAAGACAGAGTCGGCACTCAGGAGAGTCTGATATTCTCATTTTGTGTAGATGATATCTTAAACCATGGTGACCAGTAAGGTAACCTACTAGGTTTTTGATATCGCGCCTGCTTAGGTTTAGACATTTGCTGGCATTTTTATTGAAGGGCCGAATGGCTCGTTTGGCCTGTCTTAGACCTGGGATGCTTTCCAAAAGATAGATACATTTTCTATGTTCCCAGCTTTTAATTGCTGCCGTTGCTGCTGATCTAGAAGTGCAGCAGAAAGGTTCGGGACCTATGAAAGGTGTTTCCGAACCTTTTCTGGCCAGTTCGTCGGCCTTTTCGTTACCTTCTACCCCGACATGACCCGGAACCCAAGATAATTTGGTCTTGTTTCTTATTCCGAGTGTTTGTAGGGTATTGAAGCAGTACATGACTGATTTGGAGTCAATGGTATACGAGCTAAGGGCGTTTATAGCTGCTTGACTATCCGTGAAAATATGGATGGTTGCACCTTTTATGCCAGATAAAATAATGTGGCTGGCGCATTCTTGAATGACGTGGAGCTCTGCTTGAAATACGCTGGGACTTTTTCCCATGGGTATCGTAAAGCGTTTGTGTGGTCCGTATATTCCCGCTCCTACCCCCGTTTCCATTTTAGAACCATCCGTATACCACTTTATGCCGTTGTGGCTGTTTGGTGGGTTATTACTAACCCATGCTTCTCTCTTGGGGATCTCCGTGGAGAACCGTTTGTTGAAGCATAGTGTTTTTTGAATGCGGTCTGTGACCGCGCAGTTCATGTTAAGTTCTGGCAGTTCTTCGAGAAGGGTCTTTAGTTCCGGATGATCATTAAGACTTATCTCGTTTAAATGTATTAGACTTATTGCACTGCGGATCGCCACTTTTTGAATGTATATGTGGAGAGGTGTAATTCCTGTTATTGCCTCTATGGCAGCTGTTGGACAGGTTCGCATGGCTCCGGAGATACCAAGGCACGCAAGCCGTTGTACCTTTTTGAGCTTCTCTATTGCGACCTTTTGTGTGGATTTTGTCCGCCATACTATGGAGGCGTATGTTATAATGGGTCTTATCATCACTGTGTAGATCCAGTGGACGATCTTTGGAGAGATTCCCCAGGTTCTGCCATATGTGCGACGACAGGCCCATAAAGCTCTATTAGCTTTAGTGATTTTGTTATTTATGTGAGAGTTCCAGTTAAGTCTCTTGTCTAGGATTACTCCAAGATACTTGACTTCATCGGAGTACTCTACGACCGTGTCGTTTATTGTGATTAGGCCTAGGTTTAATTTCCTCCTTTTGGTGAAAGGAACGATGACGGCTTTACTGGGATTTATGGAGAGATTTTCCTGATGCACCAGTCTATGGCTGTCTTTAGAGCATTTTTCATTTTTGATGTGACTCCAATTGAGTTTTTGCCCCTGACTATGATGACAATATCATCGGCGTACCCAATTGTAGTGTAGCCCAAATTGCTCAACTCGTGTAGCAGGTCATCGATGACCAATGACCACAAGAGGGGTGAAAGTACTCCCCCTTGTGGGCAGCCTCTTACGGCTGTTACTGATACTGAGGTCGTACCTGACGAGGAAGTTATTTTGCGACTTTCCAGCATCGCTTTGATCCATTTAATAGTTGTTTTGTCTATGTTTCTATGGTACAAAGCATTTGATATGGATTCATATCCAGTGTTGTCAAAAGCACCCTCTATGTCCAGAAAGGCACAAAGTGCGATCTCTTTGCAACGGTAGGCGTTTTTTATCTCTGTAGTTAGTCTTAACAGAGCGCCTTCCGTGGATTTAGCCTTTTGGTACGCATATTGGTGAGGGTGCAGGGGCATGCTTTTTGATATGCATTCTCTAATGTGGACGTCAATAATCCTTTCCATTGTTTTCAGAAAAAACGATGTCAAGCTTATCGGACGATATGATTTAGGTAATTCTCTCGGCTTGTTTCCCGGTTTAGGTATAAATACTACGTTTACCTCCCTCCAGGTAACTGGTATATACCCCCAGTTGAAGCTGAACCTAAATAAGGCAATCATGGATGGTAGTAAAAATTCTATTCCATTTTGAATGAGGGCTGGAAAAATACCGTCTGTACCTGATGCCTTGAATGGTTTAAATGAGTTAATTGCCCATTTAACCTTATCCGGAGTAAAAAGTGTTCCGGATAAACTATGAATTCTGCTGAGGTTTCTTGGAATTGAGACCTCCGCTGTATGGTCGTCTGTAATGACCATCGTGTGAGAACCTGGGAAGTGAGCCAGAAGCAAAGTTTTCAGCGTTTCTTCCCGGTCGCGTGTGATTGAACCATCTGATTTGATTAACAATTCCATGCTTTTTGCTTGATCCTTTGACAGAGCCCTTTGGAGGCGTGCCACCTCTGGCAGTTTTTCGATCTTCTCACAGTTTGCACGCCATGAGGCTCTTTTGGATCTGCGCAACTCTAAGTTGTATAAGGTCAGCATGGATTTATATTGTTCCCATGTGCCGGTGCGTTTGGCTTTGTTAAAAAGCTTTCTCACTCTCATTCGAATAGACTCAAGGTTATCATTCCACCATGGTACGCACCTTTTAACCACGGTTCTTTTAACCTTGCAACTACTTTTGAATGAGGCAAGAATAATATCATTTATTTGACATTGCGCAGCATCTGCATCATTTGTTGTTGATGGTGCTTCTGGCAGCATGTCAGATCTGACCGCAAGATTTTCGCGGTAAGTTCTCCAATTAGTCAGTCTCTTGTCATAACGGACTGACGCGTGTTCGGCATTGCATCTTATCTCGAATCGGATGTGCATATGATCCGATAGAGATCCCTCGCCAGACACATGCCACCACTCTATGATATATTTCATATAAGGAGATGAGATAGTAAGGTCTAGGACCTCTTCTCTTATAGAATTTCTAAAAGTGGGACTATTTCCCTTGTTTAGAAAAACGAGGTTGTTGCTATATAAAAATTCTAATAACGACTCACCTCTATTGTTAGTATCTCGGCTGCCCCAAATCGTGTTATGTGCGTTTGCATCGCAGCCGATTATGATGTGCACTTTTTGGTCCTCACAGTACCGGACAAGTTCCTGTACTGGTAGGGGAGGAACTACATCAGTGTCTCCAGCAAAGTACGCCGATGCACACACAAATTTGTGTAGCTGTCGGCCTTTGTGGCGTTCTATTAGAACTGCCACCAGGTCCCTAGTTGTGAAACCTGGAATGAGAGAAAATTTTATATCTTTCTTAATAGAAATGGCCGCCCGTGGTCTGAAAGGACCTTTGGCGAAAATGATCTCTCTATTTTTACAGTTTAATTCAGATATCTTACCATTGTTTGCCCATGGTTCCTTGATTAGACCAATAGCGATGTTCCCTTCGGCACATCGCTGGCTAAAGGTGTCCGAGGCACCCATAGCCCTGTGCAGGTTAGCCTGCAGCACGCTTAGACGGGATGTCATTATTTCCGTGCGAATTCAGGGTTACGTACTCTGTTAGGCTTATTGTCACCTCTCCTTCGTACGACACCCTATTGAGGGAGACCACTTTGTCTACCTCTCGGACTTTTGTTTTTGTGTCCGTTTTGCGCCCATGCCTTCTTACGATCCATACCTAGTTTAGGCCTGAACCGTTGTTGGCTTTCTCTGGCGGTGCTGTGCGCACTATTGGCCTTTTCGGCTGCGCTTGGTCTTTCTAGCACTGGTGTTGCCATGCTGGAAGCTGCTGGCTTCGCGGCAGAACTGGTACTGGTCCCAATTGGATCAGTTACGGTGCTGCCGTGAGCTTTGGTGATGTGCTTTTGAGGATCTTTCAGGCCCTGTTTGGCCGTCTTATCAGCACTTTTTAATATGAGTTTGGTCTGTCCAAATCGGAACGAGACCATCCCCTTTATCTCCACAAGTCTCCTCAGAGAGCTGTCATTGATTGCAAAGACCATATGAGCGATGTCTCTCTCATCCGATCTTTGCAGAACTCTCCACGTTCTCGTGTTTAGTTCTCTGTTTTGGCCATCTAATAAAGCCAGGATCCTTTCGCTAGCTACCCCGGTACTCTACGGGAAGAACCCTCTGATGAAATGTGGTTGTGGAAAATTTTCCTCTCCCACAAGCATCACCTCTAACCCGCATTTCTCCTTAAGCTTCGCGAAGGTTGTCTCCATCCACTTTGCAGTAATGGCGTCCGCACATGCTATCATAAGCCATCCGGCTTTGAAAGTAGTACCGCGGAATGCTGGTTTGACCTCCTCGTCACGTTTTTCAATCGTGATGTCCATAATCCTCTCTTGTATCAAACCCATTTGTTCGTTGGAGAGAGGATTACGATCGATGTCCACTGGTACAACCCCCAGTCTGACATAGCTCGTTATATTGCTATACGAGACTTTGTCAACGGTTGTCTTCCCAGTGCGACTTCGCTTCGCTTCGGATTGAGGCGGGGTATTATCCTCGGATCGCGTTCGCTTCACCTCGGGACCCTTGTTGACCATCGTTTGTTTCGCATAGATTCGGGCCTGCTCAATGATGCTCCCCTTCTTCTGCGCGCGCCTAAATCTGCGCTGGGGAGAAAGAGGAAGCGGGGAAGGGGGGAAGGGGGGCGGACGTGGAGTCCTGGTCAGTTCTTAGTTGACGCTCATCAGACGGCCTGTCCCTTACCAGAATAGCCCGATGACTCTTTACGCCGTAAGCCTCCGCACCGGCACCATCGAATTTGCGTTCCATGATGGTGCACACGTCAAGGTGACTGACCCCGCAAGGAGGTTACATATATACATTAGACTAAGTCTAAGCGAATAAGTAATATACCTTAACGGTACATACATTGCATTAAACATAGCTTCTTCAAACAGTTGCGTATGCGATGTATACGAATGAAAGGGATTTCGGATTTTACGGTGACAATTGGTACTCTTGAATGTTTGTCCGACTTTCCAATATGTGGAACAGTGGTTACGTGTTACTCCGCCCGGCCGGATCTGAAGATGTTGTAACAACGCCTATCCACTGAACCACTGCACTCACTGAACCTTAACATATATTTAAATATGCTGAAATAAAATTTAAACATTGAAATCTTTGACAATGTAAGCCAAATGTAGGAACCTATCTAGATTAAGTTACCTATTGCAAAAACTCATTCATCTCCAACTTGGTTCCCTTTCATACTGTAAATAGTCACTTGATTTTAATGGCTGATACCAAAAATAAAGTAGGTGTGAAGCCTGAATTTGTACACCTATATAAAAAGAAATTTGAATGAAGGGTACAACTAATTAAAACTCTAAGTACATTTCATTTGTTATTGGTAGGCCCTACGAAATTATTTTGTGACCCACCTTAGGTAGGAAAATAAAGAAGACACATATACATACCCCCACATTGAGTGAATTGCAATTTAAATCGAAATCCAAATAATTAATCAGCATTCATCTTCGATCGCACTGGTCAGCAAATATTTTTGTAGTAAAACATTTTCACACTACATAGCTTTCTTATGGCTCGTGCCCTCATCATCAGCGAAAGATAAACTGCAATTATTCCAGTAGGAAAAACACAACATTATAATACTCATTTACGACATCTCACGAAAGAAGATTATTGAATGGAATGACAGTCAAAAAAACAAAAAGTTCCTTCGAAATCCCATCTTGCCTTGCGTCTTGAGCATATAAAGAACCATCATGCTGAATTGAAATCAAATTTCAAGTACTTGGTGTAATGTTTTCGGCTCTGTCGTAATTATACGATATTTTTCGGCTTGTTTGTATAGTGTTAGGTAAACGCAAACTCTTAACCTCATTTATTTGTATACAACAAAGTTTTATATAGAGCTAGGTGTAGAAAACTAAGTCCTGAGTTAGTTGAATAATTTCTTTTCTCTAACAAACGCAGTCAGCAATATTTCCCTAAAGTTAGCACCTCAATAAAAATAAGAAGGGATATTTCGGAGTTATTACGTATAATTGCGCTGCCATTAAAAATGATCAACAGCAGAATAAGTAAACCGAAGAATATTACTTGCAAGGTAATAAATTTTGCAAAGTACAAAGTACAAAGTACAGCCCAAATACATTCGAAAAAGGTTAATCCCTTACACTTAATTCCCAATTTTATTACCAACCATAAGTCTAGCAGCGCAAAACAAGGTCAAACACTCAACCAAATTTATTCTCCTATGAGAAATATTTATATTACCGCACAGTACACCCGTTTTTCAGAAATTCAGACTGAAACTTGTCAAATTAGGCAAGTTTCGGAACGAACAACTCATTTCTCTACTGAGGAATAGAAATAACTTTTCAACGCAAAAATAATTAATTCATTTCAGTTGAATACGAAAATTTTTACCATTGCTGCTACGAGTGAAAAAAAAAACCTTTGGACGTTAAATGCAAAAATTTTAATACTGTAAATAAAGGGTTTTTCGATAAGAGCGCTACAAAAGTTTTTTTTAAATAAAACAAAAACAGTTTTGGATATCAATGAAATTCTTTATTCCTGTGAAATTACGTTCGATGCCATTATGTATGGAACTCGATTTCTTTTGCATGGCCACCACGGGCACGCTTGCAGAAGTCCAGACGCTGAACCCAATTTTCGACGGCTTTCAAGCATAAATCGGCCGATACTGCTGCAATTTCACGTTCGATATTCGTACGAAGTTCATCAATCGTCGCTGGCTTGTTGGCATAGACCATATACTTGACGTAGGCCCACAGGAAATAGTCTAACGGCGTCAAATCGCACGACCGAAGCGGCCAAGCGACTGGACCATTTCTTGAGATAACACGGTTTCCAAACTTGGTTTCCAATAAATTGATTGTTGCATTCGCTGTGTGGCTTGTGGCGCCGTCCTGTTGGAACCACATGTCCTCCAAGTCCATATCATCCAATTGGGGCCACAACGACGTCACAGAGATGCCCAACGCTTGAGAACGACGTGTGAGAGACACATTTGGGCTTTCTTCAACTGAAGCCTCAGCGGCAGCAATATTCTCGACACTACGGGCACTTCTTTGTCTCACTGGCACGAATTCGGGTAGTAAATTTTAATAATTTCGACTTGTTGTTGGCTGGTATATCTTTTCATCATGAAATTGCAAACCTTACTGAAGAGAAATGTCGAAAGAGTGGCAAGAAATTCGGCGGCCTTTGCTGTCCCTGTCGCTCTACTTTTGTAGCGTCCCTGTTGAAAAATCCTTTACGAGTAAGGATATATGCGCGTTATTTTTCATTGGATACCTAATACAATTCTAATATCAATGCACATATTGTGACATAACAAGAGATGTTTGCTTTCGAAGTGTCGTCATAAAGTGACCCCTGTATCTTATCTAGCCCTAGGAGTGGAGTGCTGATTGAAATTACTATTGCAGTCTAACCTCAAGCAACCATTTTTATTTGGCAGGCGTACAGGTTGGGATGACTGTTCTTAGTCGAATCACAGCCTGTTGTGGATGACTGTTACGGTACGAACCTCCAGATACACAGGTCCAGGGAAAGGGTGCATGGAGTGGTGCTTGTCAGAGGGGTCTAGAGGGGTTCAACCTCAAGTTAGTTTAACCATTTGGATTTTGTGACGAATTTGCTTACGGAGAAACCATCTGTCTCGCTTAGATCTTGAAAGAAATAGTTGCAAAGAATTTGTTTCCTTGTATTGGCTAGTGCAGGGCACTTACATAGAATGTGTGTGATGGTTTTTTCTTCCTCAACATCTCTGCAGCTTCTGCAGAAGTCATTGGAGGGTACTCCCATTCTGGTGGCGTGTCTGCCTATATGGCAATGGCCAGTGATACCTCTAACTACCGAGCTTATATTTTTCCTGTTTATTCATTTTTTTTCATCGTACTTTGTCCATACATGTTTGGACGACGAACATGTGCTGATGCTTAAACATCTATTGTTCGCTAGTGCAGTTTCTAATAGTTTGAGCTTTATCGATTGAATGGGAACGGTCGCTGCCTTTTGGTTATTAGAATGGTCTTGTGCGGTTAATTTTCTGGATAACTCGTCCGCCTTGCAGTTGTCTGGATGTCACTTTGACCGGGGACCCAGCACAGTGAAATGTTGCATCTGTCGACGATCACATTTAGATAGTCGCGAATTTGTTTTACCAAATTAGATCTGGTCATTATTGTTTTCTGATAGTGAGTCTGCATGCTGCTTCGCGGATGGCCATGACTTCCGCCTAAAATACACTATAGTGGTTAGGAAGTCGTAGCGCGATATAAGGTACAGTGTTATCTGAGAAGATGCCTGCCCTCGTGCCCTCCGCTGTCTTTGAACCGACGTCGTAGTATATTTCAATGGCGTCTTTGTTTTGAATTCGACCTTCCTCCCAGCCGGCTCGGTCCGGGATGACTGTCTTTTATTTCTTGATGAAATCAATTATTGTGACTAAGTATTCCGTACTATAAGGAATCTTGTGGGCAATTAAGATGCTCGCGTGACTAATGTTTTTGCTTTGCCGCATATGCGATTCTCTCAGTCTGAGGGAAAATATGCAGACGATAGCCGGAACTGCTCTTTCCCGACTTGATCTAACCAAACGTACGTGAAGTCTGTCTCGCTGAAATCGGGTAAGAGGAAAGCTTTTTTACTAGTCTTCGCTTATATCAAGTTCTAGGTTTACCTAAAGTTTTTGCAAGGAATAGTTCCTTGCCTATAGTCCGGCTATGCGGTCATTGTTTATGACCCATGGCTTCTGGATGGGGGTAACGTATTTTCCACCTTTCTCAAGGCGGAGAATTCAATTAGATGAAGCTTAATTTAGGTGGTGGAGGTTAATCTGTACTAATCGGAGCATCATTGTTGACCGGTACAGATACCTCTTTAATAGTGGTGTTCCCGTCCTATGATTCAAAGGACAGATCGCCTATGCTTTGCTCTTTGGGGAGCGGTTCTTTTGCCGAGATAGCCTCTGTTCCAGTGGACTGTTCGCCAATTAATTTTGCTGCATTATCAGCTATTGGTGGATCCTGAAAGGTACGTTCGTTCATAGCCTCCAAGCCAAGACTGCTTAACGAGGAGATCATACCTGCGGGTAGTCTTTCGTCCTTCTCGTGTATCTCAAGGACCATGGTGTCCATACCATAGAAGATCCTAAGCATTTGTTTGTTCAGGATCTCCATGGACTCCTGATTCAAGAGGAAGCTGATTAGCCTACCCTTTCTCCTGGTTCATCTGCCATGATGATCCTATAATTCTGCGTTAGAGGGCCCGCCTTTTCCTTTTGGATGGGACGTAGGATCTCGTCAGGCATGTTTGATAATGTGGGTGGGTACCCAAGTGCAACCTCTTGGGCGGACTGGAATGGCACTCCAATGTACGACTTGGCGTTGGCCCATAGATTTGAAAGTCCAGGGGCCGTCGCCTTCAGGTAGTCTATGGACACCTGGTCGGATCACCTCGCTAACTTGGTAAGCTTAAAATATCATCCGTTCCCGATGAAGGTGGGAAGCTGTACCGAAGGGTCCTTGTCGCTTAAGGCAAGAAGGTCAATAGTCAATCTTGCATTTAGCGGGCGCCAGTTAGTTTTCGCTACTGATTATTCTCTCATAGTTGCTCCAATCGCAGATACCAAAGACTAGACTTCCCTTCTCCACCTCATTGAAGGGTCTGTGCACTGTTTCAGAGCTCTTTGCCTTCTTCTGGGCTTTACGGGTGTCGTCTTGTGACCTTGGTCTTCTTGACGCGTAGTCATTTTGCTTTTGGTTGTACGTATTCTCGGGGTTCCCAATTATACGATTGAGCTGGAACCTGGCTATGCGCGCCGTGAGATACCTTTCATCACTGGGACCTCCTCTTCTGTGTGCAGGCGCAAGAGTGCAGCTGGCCGTTTCGAAGAGAGTCCGAGTAAATTATGAACTCTGTGCCGATATTGACCACATAACTCAGTTGGTCACTGACGTTCTATGTGCCTGCGTCAGTTTGTATTTGTAAGCTGTTATTAGCTCCACTAGTTGTTTAAGTTCTTCCTTTTGTTTTCGTTGTTTTTTTTTTTTTGTTCATTTTGAAATTTGTTAGTGATTCCCATGAGTATGCGGATGAGAATGTCGTACACCCCAGCATTGCCGGATCTACTAGGGTAAGGCACTTATAACGACAGGCCCTGCCAAAGCACCTGAAGGAGCTCGTTATCGGTTGATCTTGAACCCTCAACCTTTCATCCTCGGGCACGGTTTGTGATTCCATACAGCATACTGCAACCCGCCCAATGCCACGTCTACAATTTAAAACAAAATTGTTTTATTGAAAAATCAAGTTTGAGCTAGGCAGCTAGATTTTTGCCACGTCCACTTAATGGCGTGAAATTAAAATATGTTAGGTTGACATAAGTCAAAAAAGATTTTGGGTCATATGTCCGGGTGACTTATGTCCTGCGCCGATTTTGTCTTTTTGACGGGGTTAGTAGAATCTCTCCGTTGAATATGACAGTACCATCTGAGCTGGTTTAATCCTTTTCATACTTGGCATTGATGTTTTAAAGGCAAGTATAAATTATAGTAATATTCTTATCTACGAAGGACAGTCTGGTCTGAAAATATATAAATCCGTTTCTAATCAGCAATTTCATTTCGCAAACCATATCAATTTTGTTGTTCATAATTCCAATTCTATGTTGGGCTTCGTAAATAATTTTTTTTTTTTTAATAATTTATTCTATTTTATTTATTTCAAAATCGCTTACAGAGTAGGACAAAAGTCTTATAAATTTTTGAAAGCCTTTAAATTAATTTAAGAATTTGAGTTTAATGTATTTATTAAGCTATTTACAAAAAAAAGAAGAGAAAGCAAGCAATAAAAAAAAGGTAGTCTTACTTTTCTTTGTCTTTGTACAATTAGTCCATCCAAATCTAGAGTATTCATCACAAGTTTGGATACGTTCTACAGCATTAATTCAAATCGAATCGAGGCTATTCAACGTAAATTTATTCGATTTGCCCTAAGAGGACTTCTATGGGAAGATCTATTTAACATTCGTCCTTGTAGTCAACACATGAAGCTTCCTCAAATGAAACCACTCTTTCTCAACGAAGGCTTACTAACGGTATTGTTTTTCTACGGCAGCTTACATCTTGCCATATAGATGTGCCAGATTTGCTGTCTTCCATTGGCTTCAATTTCCGTGGGGAGCCTATAACTTATGAAGTGTTGACTTTTTGTTTAGTCCTCATCATAGAACGAACTATGAGAGGAATGAGCCTATTAGCCGCTTGAGTAGAATCTATAATTGAAAAGATGATGTCATTGACTTGCATGTTACTAAAATAGAGCTTAACAATATTTTGCGAAATAATGCTAAAAAGTCTTAATATAATTGTATTTCATTGTGTCTGTGTTGTACCTATTATATCGTTGTTTGTTCGCTTCTATGTTTACTACGTATTTGTACTTACTAACACCTGCACTAAACGAGGATCCTGTGGGGCACTTTGTGTGCCGGCAAATTTCTGTTCGTGATAGTTGCTTGCTTTAACCACTCCACGACACAGATCTGATAGCGTAAATACAGACATAAATAATTCCAATTTTAGGTACTTTGATTCATTATAACTAATTCACCTGGCCACTTAAACAACGTTTGCTTGTTGCACATTAACAGTTTTAAGTTTATAAAAAAAATAGATGAATGTAACTAGACTTATACATTTGAAATTAAAAATAATTTTTTGAAAAAAGTGCAATTTCACCAGTGCCCGGCCACCGAAATTTAGTAGTCATTTTTGCACCAGTGTCCAGGCCAGGTTATTTTTACTTTAACAAAACTGTAATCACAAAATAAACTAAACATTATTTGATCAATTTAGCGATATGTATATATTAATATGTATATTCATAGGTTTATCTAACAACAAATATATAGTAAGGTTCCAGTCTTAATAAAAAACTTTGACAAAACAATAGTGAAATATACAATAATGGACTATATTGTGGGTGTACAAGCAGAAGGCGTTTAAATGCATTTTTTAAGATTTTTACTTTTTAATGCCAATTGAGTCAGGATGATGACACCCGTATTCTGAAAGAAATTTCCTGTATTTTGGGCATAACGAAAAATTGGTTTTGTCTCCGTTCATAATCATTCAAGGGTCAAACAGCGCATTTTCATTTCGTCTTTCTTTTAAACAATTAAAGAGATCCTTGATCCTTGTTGTTTTCTGTAACAATTCCCTTGCATTTTGAAATGGTCTCAGCTTCTCTAAGGCTTAGGTAGCGATTTCAGTGGCGTGAACGCCAAACCCATAAAGTCCAAAATGCATTTGGCCTTATTTCGCTTTGAAAAAGAAAAGCCATTATTAAAAATTATATATATGGACTGATGTCCCTGCGCCGTATACACGCCCTTACTTTAGCATTTGGCCTTATTTCACGTTGGGTAAGTGAATTCGTTTGGCCTTATTTCACTTTGTAAAAGTCAATCGTTAAAATTTTGCTTTATTTCGTTCGGCGTTATTTCACGCCACTGAGAAGTGAATTCGCTCGGCCTTATTTCACTTCACAACTTTGGCTTTATTTCGTTGGGCGTTAGTTCACGGAACCGAGATTCCTTTTTAAAAATAATCTTAGCAGAGAGGAATGGGAATTGAATGAACACGCAGGCGAATCTATCTCTCTCTATACATATGGCTTAAAGATGGATGTAGTTGGAGTGTTTTCCGAAACATTAAGGCTAAAGAAGACATTTCGTATTCCAGTCAAATCAGCCTCAATGGCAGCGATAGCGCGTGATAGTTTCACAGTTTTCGTTGACAGCCAAGCTGAAATAATAGCAATCTCCGCTGTTGAAATGAAATCGATACTTGTGAAACGGTGTCGCGAATAGGTGAAGGCTCTTCTTAGTCTAATAACAGACTCTGCTAAAGTATATAGGGTAATGAAATTGCCGATGAATTAGCAAGAAAGCTTTCTACAGTCCTGTACAGGCGGACCAGTCTCTCATACCGCCACTGTGCAAGCACGGGTGGGGCAGAAAATAATGGAAATTGCTAATAACATGTGGAATACACTTCCCATCTGTGAAACATCCAAGAAAATGTAGCCAGAGTATGACAAAGACAGAACCTACAAACTCCTTCAAAGCAATAGAAAATCTTTTTCGATGTTGGTGGGAATGCTTACTCTACACAATTTGCTAAAGAACTACAAAATGAAAATGCATCTCACCGATCACGACCTATGCTGCAGAGTAGAGGCTGCAGTGATGAAGTAATTCACGAGGATACCCTTTCTGTGAGACTGCCCAAGCCTCAGTCAATTAAGAAAAATAACTTTAGAAAATTATTTTTTCCACGACCTCTAATCTTCTCAGGTTTTCAGCAAAAACTGGATGGCTAGGGAGGGTCTCTGCATCACCAATGAGACAAGGAAGGCACCACAGACACGTGGATGATCCTATGGGCATCGCAATGGGTCAACATTGACCTGCGTGTGATGAAGTACTACTTCTTCACCAACTCACCAACCTTACCTAACCTTGCCATGTTCTACCTGGGCGAATATTTTTAAATGGATTCTTATTCTTTTCTGTTTTGAAATCTCTTCGAACTGTGTCAAAAAGGTCAGTTTTTAAGGGGTAAGCCGCTTTTGGCCACATCAATGCACTTGTTCGTTATAGCCTTTTCCTCTTCAGGATGCAAAACCGATCCGGGACCTTTTTTCATGCATTCCTCATCTACTTTCCTACGCAAACTAACTCTTTGGGATATTGTATTTATAGCAGCTTTTATGTGGCTCAACTCGTTCTGCCGAATATCATCCGCAACCTTGATCTTATCGCATCACTATATGTCTTTCAAACCGTTTCCTTCAGTTTCTGTGTCATTATAAGTAGGGACGTTATTTTTTTTTTAATTCGAAAGTAAGCCAGGATATACCAAAAAATGTCAGTTCTTCGTTTTCTTTGATCAAGGCACCCTACGGAGATGAAAACGTTCATGAAAACGATTCCAGTGATGTAAGTGGTTCGGATGACGACTTCAGTGAGGCCATTCCAGAAAAATTAGTGCAATTGTCATTGAATGCAGGGAAACTTGAATGTCCGCATGTGAGCAATCATTTGGACGATTCTGTTATGTTCACAAATACAGATGATCAGAACGCGACACTGACACTGAAGCAGAACATAACGAATTCAGTGCGGCATTGGATACGAGAATTCGTCATATAGGTACATCACTAAATGAGCCCGATTTCGATGTTGTTGCAAGTGAGTTGTTGGTTGGACCATGTTCAATCCCAACAAATGACAATGGAGAGAATTCGGGAAGAAATTCAATCACACGAGTTACCCAGAGCTTACATGCAATGCTTGCAACTGCTGCTGAAGATGAGGGGGTACGTGATAAATCGGAAAGTGTTTGTCGGCTGAAGCGAGCACTTTATGGTTTGAAGCAATCCCGTCGTGTCTGGAACGACAAACTAAATGATGTCGTGGTAAGGAAAATTAAGTTCAAACGATCCTCCATTGACCAGTGCATCTATTTCAAGCACTCGTACCAAAACACCATCATACTAGCTGTATGGGTTGACGACATTATGATATTTGCAAGCAATGCCACGATGTGTACAAAATTAAAAAGGGAGTTATCACCGCATTTTAAGATGAAAGACCTAGATCAGGCTACATCAATACTTGGAATGAATATAACTTACTATCCAGATGGATCACTTTCAATTGACCAGCACCACTACATCTCTACAGTTTTAAAGCGGTAAAACATGTCGAACTGCAATCCTGTCAACACACCAATGGATGTTAATCAAAAATTATCAGAGGAGATGTGTCCAAAGACAGAAGTCGAGCGCCGAGATATGGTGAATGTTCCTTATCAGGAGGCAATTGGGTGTATTATGTATGCTGCACAAATAAGTCGCCCAAATATTTGTTTTGCTGTAAGCGCTCTCAGTAGGTACAGCAAAAAAGGGTGCTACGATATCTTAAGGGTACCATCGACTATTAACTAACATTTTTTCCCAAGGAACATGATGAGATGATTGGTTTCTGTGACGCGGATTGGGCTGGAGACCTTGACAAAAGACGTTCAACCACTGGCTACGTGTTTCGAATCCAAGGTGGAGCAATTTCATGGGCAACACGACGTCAACCAACAATTCGACCGAGGCGGAATTTATGTCGATGCTAGCAGCTATTTAAGAGGCGCTTTGGTTAAAACGGTTCGAATGTCAGATCTTTTTGGAGGCGTCGAAGAAAATTGTTTTATACTGCGACAAGCAAGGAGCACTTCACTTGGCGAAAAACAAAAACTATCATGCACGTACAAAGCATATTGATGTGTGTAAATATTTCATTCAGGAGCATTTGGACCAAGGATTCGAAAGAGAAGTTGGCCTAAATCTACAGTACAAACTCACAAATGAAATGGTAGCAGACATCCTAAGGAAATCAGTAAATTCCTTAAAGCTAAACAAGTTTATTTTCAAATTTGGATTGGGCAAATAAATCTTAGAAATTATTTATTTAATTATTTTTTTTAAATTAGTTTTTCTTTTAATGATTGTTAACTAGGAAGGCAGTTGTAATATAATTTTGTTCATCAGTGTTCCATCATCTTTTTCTATCATTTGTGTACAGTCATTTGATTATAAATTATTAGTATTCATCTTATCTAAATATAAATTCTCTCTTGTCAATCATCGAACCTGCAGGACGTGTTTTTTTTTTTGGGTAATTGTAATCGGTGCAGGAAAATAACTTCACGGGCAATAACTTCACGTGTTCAATAACTTCACCTCGAGTGGGCAATAACTTCACTTTTCTTTTGTGAACTTATTGCCCACCATAGGTGAGCAATAACTCTACCGTAAATTTTGTGAACTTATTTCCCACCTATAATTTGAGAATTTGTCTATTATAACTAAAGACCCTTGCACCCTCTCCAAATCAAACAGTGACCCCAAGTAGGGGGGTTGCAGGGGGCAGCATGCCCCCCATATGCGTTGCACTGTTTATTTGATTAGTTGCGAAATCCCAAGTACATTCCATAAACAGGCAATGCATTTGGGGGGGGGGGGGGCATGCTGCCCTCCTGCAACCCCCTGCTTGGGGTCACTGTTTGATTTGTAGTAGGTGCGAAGTAAGGTTCTTGAATTATCATAAAATGTTAAGAGAAATTATTTCCCACAAAAAAGTGGAGTTATTGCTCACCTATGGTGGGCAATAAGTTCACAAAAAAAAAGTGAAATTATTGCCCACTCGAGGTGAAGTTATTGCCTTTGTGAAGTTATTGCCCGTGAAGTTATTTCCCTGCACCATTGTAATCCGCTTGCTCTGAAGAAATCAGTAGTTTTTTTCAACAATTTTTCTATGAACTTATACTGAAACAAGATGTTTTAGTAACCGCCCAGTGTGAACTTTCGAACAAAAACACTGGCCGGAGACTGGAACCTTACGTATTAAAGACATTATTTATATGGACTGATTGTGAAAAGTATTTTGCTTCATTTGAACCAAAAAGAAACAGAAAATTCAATTTTGACCAAAAATCGAGTACCCGGCCACCTTGGCCGAGCACTTTTCACTTGCTCGACGAACTACACAGATTGCGTATTTTTTTTTGCGCTACATCACTGGACCATAGCCGTGAAATCTTACAAGCATGTTAGATAGGCCAAATAATAATGACATATTTGTTTGCCTATTAAAATAAAGACTCATTTGCTTCTTAACAACCATTTACCGCAAAGTGGCCGGATACTAGTGACGGGCCGGGTACAGATCCCCTTTCGTTATTAAAAAGTTATCATTATCGTAAAATTTCAAACTATTTGAGAATTTTTTGTCAAGGACGACTAGTGTCCACGTGCACTCTTACAAACACTTCCCACAACTTAGGCTATAACTTTCCACATTAAAGGTAACCATATAATTTGAAATCATTTATTTTTACTAGTTACTTAACTTCATTCATTATCTTACCATTCTTTTCCAACAAAACCTCGTTAGAGAACAGACCGCAGGCATAACACTAATCTCAAAGTTTTGTTAATTGCCAAATTGGTGCTGAACATTTCTAGCATTATCTATATAATTTCCCCCTAAAACCACTTTTATCCAAATTCATCCCAAAAACACAACCTATTCGCTCGTCAATCTTAGGTGCACTTTCACTGATGCACAATGGTTGTAGAGAATGGCTTGGTTTTGTTCTGATGCTATTTCCCCCACGGCACAATAAATGGGAAAGATACACAGGCGTTGTTCTCAACTAACAAAAATACCTTAAACGAAATTGGTTTTTACAGCTAAGTGATTATACCTTGGAAATGATTATGTGAAATTACCAAAGAAGCTGGCACCCCTCTTTACGTCATATAATGGCACCTTCAGTGCCGAATTCGACGACGAACGAGTATTCCACTCTATCGTTGGAAATTGATGAAATTCCTTGACGTCCTTTGGCAAAATATATGGATAATATGAATGTCATCATCAATCAAAGATGAAATGAAAAAGAAAGGAAAAGTAACCCATACCACCGTCGTTATCATCATAAACACACGTATATATTACAGCTCCATCTATGAGGAAGCGGAAAAGGGTGAAAGCGGCATGATTAATTTTACTTGAAGTTGTTCTCATTCATAAGGCGTGAGTTTTTAGGAAATAACTTCATCTATCTACTCGTCACGAAATATTCTCCACAGTTCTTTTTATTTTTTTGCATTCTTTGGGTGTCATTCCCCATCCTTTACTTGCATTACACAGAAATAGAGAAAGAAAATCTGAAGGAAAATCTTAATTAGAAAATCCTTGACAAATAGAAAAGAAAAGCGATTCCGACATGCAGTAAGTACTATGCCCATCTTTCTGGTTTTCAAAAGGAAAACACCGTTATTACATGCATGTGAGAAAAGTCAAAATGACAGAAACGTAATCTTGTCATAATGTTTGCCTCATTACTCATCATATAAATGTGTTTGACTCTTAAAATAAAACCCTAGTGTTTTGTTTATTTGGGTGATTATAATTATTAAGATGTAAAGGATACTACTTCTGGTGGTGTCGTTTTCTGGGACTGTTTTTTAGACATTGAAAATATTGAAACACATAAATATATTTGGTATCTCACTGAAGGTAAATACTCGTACTTGGAAAGTCGTAATGTCTAGTATTTAATTCAAGCGAGTGCTTTAATGAAACATTTTAGTCTACTTATTATTTCTGTTTTACGATGATATTATGGTCTGTACTAAATTGATCATAACCCTCCATCCTCACTGCATCTATACCGGTCCCCCTGTGAGGTTCGCCGCACATTTTAGCCTACAGTTGTGTAAAGTTGAACTAATTTGTGTTTTCCGTTTGTAATTACTCTACCAATACCGTCCTTATATCGAAAAAGCTTGAAGCAACTTAAGTTGTTCTATTAGGCTGCTGTTGAGTAGAGGTTTACGTGTTATTTGTTCTTTGAAATCGAAATGTTTACATTGCATCATTATTTTTTCTCGAAAATTGGAAGTTATCTTAAGGAATTCCTGTTCCAGTTGCGGCAACTGACTATTTTCTCAATCAATATTTTACTATCTGTATCAAAAATTTTAGAGAAGGTCCTGGCTGAACAAAAACCCAATTATTTGGATCAGTATAGATTGCTTTTCCCTGTCAATTCAAATGTTCCCGTGCAGGAACGAGCTAAGAATATCACTTCAGCGCCCCCAAACACAGCGATTGTCATAAAAGGCGACAGGAAGTCGTGAAGTTTACGTGTTGGTTGTTTTTTGGTATTAAAATATTTCTGTTGCATCATTTATTGTTCTCAAAAATTGGAATTTAGCTTAAGAAAATCCTGATCCATAAAAGGCGACGCAGGGGAGATATCACTTCTGGGAATTTTAACATTCAAGTTAGCCGAGCGCTACATTTAATATGTATGAAACTTTCCCACAAGTGTGGATGCAAATTAAACAAACTTCTTTTGACCACCGGCAATCCTGATCATAGCCACACCTTTGAGGAAGAAGATGAAGTCAACTATTTCAGTTGTTCATTTTCTGCCTTCAAGATTATTTGTATATGGAATAGGTATGCTTGCGCTAAGGAGGTTTTGTTTTGTGATTTTTGAAGTACCCTTTTAATTTACGATGCCAGACCCTGATTTCTGAGAGTGATATTGGGCGCGTTGAATTTGCAAGGCAAATGCGAGTTCCCCAATAGATAAACCTCTATCATTTCGTCGTTCCAAACACGAAGTGACGTATGTGCAAAACTTAACTTCACAGTAGAGCCAAAACAAAAATTTACGAAATTTTGTTTTCTTATGTTTTTTTTTGCTTTAATTGAAAACTTTCAACAAAGCTAACCATTATTTCGAGGCAGTGGTTATTATAATGTGTTCAAATTGTTTTTTTTCATAAACATTTACCATTTTTAAATAAATTCTATTCCAAGAGAAAAAATGCAGATACGCCACTTCGTGTTTGGAACGACGATTTGCCAAACAATGGTCACGTGAGTTATTCAATCAATGAGAAAGAGTAAAATAGTAGTGACTTGCAAATTGAACATTTATGTCCGAAATATTTTTTTTTTCTACTCTGAAAATATATCGACAACCGAAAAGATGAAGACGGCATTGGTGTCCTCTTGGTTAGCGAACACCGACAAATTAGGGAGCGACCTAATTTGACATCTTTAGTTACCCTGTGTTTGCTGAGTTCAAACAATATCAGAAATACGTAATGGAAATTAATTTGCCCTATGTACACCTCTCTTTAAGTCGATATCTGTATCAATTCTTCTCCTAGTGCTTTCACTTATGACTATTTATAGTTGATGCAATTTGTCGTCAGACCACAAGTAGCCTTTTACTACTTATTAGTATGTATCATATTGTAGCTTCAGCTTCTTCGAGAAATTCGTAAGATTCCCAGAATTTTCTTTCAAATATGTATACCCAAATTGTAAAAGTCGTATCATTTCTTCCATTCATTTACGCTTTTTATTCATTTAAATAGTATTGACTGATTTGTTTTCCCGAGAACACACATTCTTTTTCTTCTTTCTTTTAATGGCGCTGAGGTTATGATCGCGATTAAAGGGATCATAACCCTCCCACCTAACCACATCCCTACAGTCCACGGTTAGCCGGTTCGACCGCATAAAACAATGGCAGGCACCATGGTTTTGAACCACTTCGTCGCTGAGGCTGATTAAATGCTGGTGTTGCTACATATGAATGAGTTTTTAGGCCTGCCTCTCTTTCGTTTTTGTATTGGAACGTTGATTGATTTTTGACAGGGTTCGTAGGATCTCTCCTTTGAACCAACTTTTTGTACCAACTGAGCCGGTCGCGCTCCATTTTTTCGAGATAGGTCCTTTGACGTGGAGGCTTTCTCAGATTTTGGAACTTCCTATTCGATCATTATTTGGTACTCCTGCTGTCATGCAAAGCATCTTCAGCTTAGCTGCCGTTAATTTGTACTCATACTTTTTCCGTATGTGAGTATGTGAGTGCCGGTAGTATCTGCGTCTGTAGCGACAGTCAGGCTGCGCTTAAGGCCTTGCTCAACCCCTTAACCACCTCCAAAATATTTCTTGAATGCAAGATCTCTCTGAATTCGGTCGGAGTGCTGAATTCACTTAAACTTGTCTGCTGTCTGGGTCCCGTACATAACGGGATCACAGGAAATGAGAACGCCCATAAACTTGCTAGACAGGACTCAAAGGAAGACTTCTCAGGACCTGAACCGGCGATGTGTCTGCCTGCGTCCTCGGTCAGTGCTTCCATAGACGGTTGGGTTTCATATGAACACAATCGCCGATGGCATGATTCTCCAGGGTACAGATAGACTAAACGATTTCTTCCCGACGTCTGTAAAAAATCCACGGCATTCTTGTTGTCTCTCAACAGAAAAGACTGCAGACAGACTACTGACGTTCTTACGGGTCAGTACGCTTTTGCCATGCATCTTAAGGTGTTAGGCCTAAGCGATACCACCAACTGCGAAGCCTGTGGAGAAAGCGATGACACTGCGGAACATTTACTCAGCAAAATGTGGTGTGTCTTCCTGGTAGTACAATGGACCAGTATTGAGTCAGAGTGCTTCAGTGTAGAAAGTCTCGCACTCCGACAAAAAAAAATGGGAGTGCCATTCATGTAGAGCTTTCAGCTTAGGGGGCATTTTTCGATCACAGAAGATGGTTAATTTTCCCGTCACTTCATCCACCCGACGCTTTCTCGATACTTAATGTCTTCATCGTCTATATAATACCTAAATACAGTCTCGCGTATCGCCTGTTCATTTGCACAATGGAAGAAGAAAACTTTCCCTCCACTGGGTATGTATTAGATCGTATCTCAATAGTTTGGAGATGAGAACCATGAGCCAATTGAACCCGATGCCTCCCATCTTTTTCCAGAACTCAGAGGTTATCTCGTCCGGCCCAACTGCGTTTCGTTTTTCGGAGTCTTTGACCGCCTTACTAACTTTTTCGACAGTAATGTCGGGTACTTTTTCATTGTTAGAAACGGCTCTCTGAAAATATATTCGTTAAATTGTTCATTTAGAATTCCTGCACAATACTGTTGCCACCTAAGTAGAATTTGTTAGTCATCTACAAGTAGCAGCCCTTGGACATTGTTGATGAACTTTGGCGAACGGATTGCCTGGGCATTTCTCCTTCCCTGACGGGCTATTTTGAAAATGGTTATTCGTGGATAGTCTGGTTTCTACCAGCAGCCGAAGAATAAATTTCTTCTAACTCCCGATACAGGCCCTCCGCACACTTTGCTTGAATCTTAGCGCACTTTCTTTCTGCGAGCCTCTAGCCTCTAGCATAGTCCATTTCCATTATTAGTGGAGCGCTTTAACCATTCTTTGAATGCCGCTTTCTTTTCACTTATCACTGCTTTAGCTTCATCTGTCCACTATCATGTTTCTTTGCCGTGTTGATAGTGTCATTTTCAAACCCCTAGCAGTGATTTGGCTCTATCCAAGCCAGGTTGTTGCCAAATATCTTGTGCTGTGCACTTTGCATCCTCAACTTCGTTGATAAAGCGATGGAAATAATTCTGCATATTTGCAATAAATGCTCCACCTTTCTCTTTGTCCAGATTGAACCATTTGATTCTCGCAGACACTTTTGTTTGTTAAGTTCTGTTTGTCCCAGCCGCTATAAAAATTTTTGTCAGGAGGATTTGGTGCTGCTGGACGATTGCCTCTCCTAGGATCACCTTGCATCACCAGACATCAAACGATCACTGGACTTTGAAATGGCCAAGGCGCTGACAAGTAGCTCTGCCGCAAGGATGATACAGATTTCGTTCTTAAACTGTTCCGTCCCGTAGTAGAACAACTTGAAAGCTTTCGGCCTAACGTCCATGAAATGCCCCCGATTCGGAGTGTTTCGCCATTTCGTTTCCTGAACACATAAGATGTGCCTTCTAACCACCATCTCTTTGAACTCGTAGCTACGACTCATACATCGATGGTTCCAACTCGCGACCCTTAGGTTTCGCCTCAGCTTAAGTATTACTTTGCTATCCCTCGGAAACCGAATAGCTTCGACCCGAGCATTTCAGCTCATCCCAGAATAAGTACCATGATTATAAGTGCCTGGCGGGGTAGTGCGTTTTCTATTGGCATACATTTCCGAAGTGGTTAAGTTTAAACGAGTTCGACACCTACATGCTCTTATTATTTCTTGCTTAATCTTTCTTTTACGACACCGTCGTGTCAACATACGGATTTGCATCCACACTTGCGGGACAGCTTTAAGATGTTAAATGTGTCGCTAGTTAAATGTGTCACCTGGATGTTTAAATTGCCTAGATGTGATTTTTCCTCTTAGTAGTGAATAAATAGCTTAAGTTTGGATCACCAAGTAATGGTTTTTGAATTCTGATGGGAATTATTTCTCCGGAATGACCTCATATAATTTCTTTATACGGATAGCAAATTCGCTATTCCAATTTTGTAGATTTAAAAGGGAAAATATAATCTTTTTCAGTCCATAACAAAGTTTCCTCACACATTTTCTACTTACAGATCAGAGATCAAATGGAACTTCAAAAAATCCCCCCCGCTGATCAGTCAATTCCACCAGAAGATATAATGGGTAGATCTTATTGTCGTTATCAAGGACCAAGAACATGATTGATGTGGATGTCATTTAAATTATTCTAAGGGAAAACGTTCCCCTGCAATGTATTATAACACAATATATAAATAAATATGTAAAAAGGCATTGTTAGGTTTAGATTTTAGTTAGTTTTTTTTTATAACAAATACTGTTTATAATTCATCAATATCATTGTATATTTTAACATTGTAAATATTTAATTCAGGAAAAAAAATGTAATAAGTCAACGCTTGCAAAAAATATGTAAGACGAATTTAACATTCTCGATGCATATTGTTAAATACCAGAAAACAAACTTCAAGTATACAACAAACATAATATAACTAAACCGTTAATATAGAAAATTATATAGTTAAGCTACTATTAAGGAAAACCTCTTTTGAAGACATAAATTGTATGAACCCAAATCATTACCGTGTCAAGTATATTATGTACATACATCTACTGGGATGATTAGCGATAGTTTATTTTTTATTAAATTTTTAGTTATAACATGATAGGAAATACAAAATGTATTAAACATATTTAGATACATGAATACATTGAATTAAAAAAAAAAAACTTTAAATTGTATAAAGAAGACCAACAAATGGAAAACATATTAAATCGAAATATTACGAAGAAAATTGTTTTTTAATCGTTTCTTATTCAGAACTTGTACCTACTGCGGCTTAGAAGGATATAAGAGGAAGGACCAGTGAATCATGGAAAACTTTCTACATTTGTAACAGATGTCAGCAAGAACTGTTGCGAAAATTTATTAAGAAATAAATGTCTCTCTTGTTTCCTCTTGCACCTATTGCTTTCCAATGCTTAGTACACAAAATATTTGTGTAACTAATTTGATTTTAATTGTTTATAGGAAAAGTTTCGATTTCAGTAATTCTGTCGATTATGTTACACTTGCAGCAGATGGAAATTGAACTTTGAAGAACTATTTCGGAAGTAATTGTTTTTTCCAGGCTAAACTGGATTTGCTAAGAAAAAAGTCACAGTGAGTATTTATAAATTAGTATTTTACGACAGTTTTGATTTGCATTCAGATGGAAAGATATTCTGAAGTTAGTAAGTTTAATAATTTACTTCGTGCAAAAGTGATACATCTCTAAACAAGCGAAAAGTCTATTATTAAGGGTGAAGAAACAACGTTTTGAGGTATCAATTTAAATTTTGCTTCCTTTTGAATCTAGTACAGTTAATTCTTCATTCTTCATGAATATAAATGTATCTCTTTTGAGCGCTTTTACCCTCGTATATGAATTTTATATAATTCTTTCATGTTTGGAACAAGTTTTTATTCAAATATATACCACGGCATTTTTTTATACTGACGCAACCGATCGCTCCAATTTTTGGTGCAGGAAAATAACTTAACTTTGCCCAACTTCACCATGAGTTGGCAATAACTTCCCTTTTTTGTGTGAAGTTATTGCCTACTATAGGTAGGCTTTCCACATACACATAGCACTGTTTTTGAAAGTTATGAAGAGAAATTATTTCAAACAAAAAAATGCACAAAGTGAAAGTGAAGTTACTGAAGTGGGCAATAATTTAACATAAACAAAGTGAAACTATTTCCCACTCGAGGTGAAGTTATTGTCCATATGATGTTGTTGCCCGTGAAGTTATTTCCAAGCACCCCAATTTTCGATCACCCTGTCCAACAATGACAAATGTTGGCTTGGTCCAAAGTCTGTGAATAGGCAGAATATACTTCTGCTTTGGCGTAGCCCCATACGAAAGTAATCTAGGGGTATCAACTTATATGACAGCAGCGATCAATCGCCAAACTTAACAGCGGCGGTGATCCAATTCTCTGGTGAATAAACGTTAAATTAAAATTTTGGTAATAATTTCTTAAAGGTCAGGGAGCGTCAAACGATGCATGGTGAAACTGCAAATTCTACTTGGGCAAACTTTTGAATACCTTATTCCTATTCCCATCACCCAAAAAGTGGGCGTGGCAAACAACTTATGGGCAAATTCTTAAGAAGGATATTACGAACATATCTTGTAATATAAAACTTTTTTAAACGTTTTTTAGGGATTTTATCGGAAAAACATTGCCTCTGTAAAAAAAAAAACCAAAAAGTTGGCGCAATTGAACTAAGAGATGACTTCTAAGCAAAAGCAAGAAAACACACCTCACAGCAATGATTCACCACTGCAAAGAAAAATCTCTACTCTTACTATTTTAAATTATGCATTTGGGATATTTGTTACGATGTTACGTAAGGTGTTAGTAGCTGTCGGAAGAAGCCGACACAATTATACCAATATAAGATCCCTGTTATACAACGTATGCAGGTCTAGGAAAAATGCCACCCAGCTCGTTGAACCAGTTACGCAGCGCAAGAGACTTACGAGTATGTCAGTATTCGATAAACAAATGCAGTTTTCGTTTTTGAGAGAGAGAATAAGAAAGCTTTTAAATACACTCCAAGCGTTGTTGCATACTTGGCTAAGAGACAGTGCCAGTGATGACACCTTTTATAGCAGCAATTAGTAATCTTTTTAAAAAGATCAGATATTTTGCGCGTTTCAGACCCAGTTTGCCCATACCTGGTTTGTCGCTGGATAAGTTGTTTTTTTGTCCACCTTATGTTAGTTCTTTCGATAGCATCTAGCCGTGAAAATATGCATCCGCCAAATTATAGTAGTAGATTAAATAAACAGAAGATACAATATATGTTAGAGGCATTGGCTTCCAGACTTAGATAATTATAATTTAAGATATTTAGAAAAGATGATAGACAAAAATTATATTTGACAATTGAAATTCAATATAAATGTTATTTTCAAACTGTGATGCGGTATCCGAGCAAATGTTAATCTGAAATTCATTCGGAAGGCGAGTCGCAGATATTAAAAGAAAACGCTATTCAAATTATTTCCGAAATTCAGAGACAATTTTATGCATAACTACGTCCAATATGTGTTAGTATAAAAATATCTCATCCCGGTAGACTGTTAAAATGTCAAGAGCAATAGCACAGCCACCCTCCACTTGCTTATAGAATCGGGGATGAGATCATCCTCATTTTAATAAACCCTCTGGTATGTACTGAAAGTAATTTCTGTAGCGGCACTCGACATGACCTACCCATCTAAAGCGTTGAATACATATCTTTATGGTCAGATTGATGTCGCTGTATAGCTTGTAAATTTACGAGTTGAATCGTGTAATCCATGTGCCGTCAACAGATATAGGACCACAGTTTTATTGAAGATTTTGTTGATACTTTCATTGAATTTTTATAAGATTCAAGGACGATATTACTGAGACTTTTAATAATCATGAATTTGCACTTCTGCAGAACATGAATAATTTTTTTCTTTTTCTCCTTCTGCCCGTCTCAATACTTAGATGCTCCTAACTCCTTCAACCAAAAATCGAAGTCCCAGGCCCTACCTCGTAACACACAAAATCCCACTGGCCAAAACTCACAGCTAGGCCAGCATAGTAGATTCAAATCTATGCCCGTCTCAATACTTAGATGCTCCTAACTCCTTCAACCAAAAATCGAAGTCCCAGGCCCTACCTCGTAACACACAAAATCCCACTGGCCATAACTCACAGCTAGGCCAGCATAGTAGATTCAAATCTATGCAATGTAAAATACATGCTTATTTCCACAAATATCATTCTGTATTTCAGTGCACTGACCATATTTTTCCTCAGTTTATGTATCTTGACCTCGGTAGGACAAGTGGTTCGGAAATAGCTCGGGCTTTAATATACGATTTTGGTATTTTCAGTCAAAAAAGTTACCACTGAACCTGAAACTTAAATTCCAAAAAAAACTGATAGGGTTAAAAATCTAATTAAACCACATGTGGCGAGAAAACTGCAAATTTAAAGTAAAACATAGGGACGGGCTACAGTCCGCTTGGGCGAACTGTTGGATACCCTATTCTTATTCCCATCCCTCATAAGTGGGCGTGACAAAAGTCTAAGTATGGTTGAATTGTTAAGAACGCTCTACATATTTTGTTATATAACATTTAAAGGATTTTATCAAAAAAAACGCTCCCTAGATCAAACTTGGGTGTTTCAATAAAATTGTTTTATTTAATTGTGGGCGTGTCAGTAGGCGGATTTAAAAAAAATTAACACATGAGCATAAAGGGCCCCTAGAGAGTATATATTATAAATTTCAGCTCCCTAGCTCACTTTGAATTTTCAAAAAAAAAAAAAAAAAAAATTGTGGGCGTGCCAGTGGGCGGATTTTGAAAATATTTACGCATGAGCACAAAGGGCCCATAGAGAGTATATATTATAAATTTCAGCTCCCTAGCTCAAACTTTGGATTTTCAAAAAAATTGTTTTATTTATTTTTATTCCGAGCAGTTTTAGTCATAGATCATACTCGTATATAAAAAATTTCAGCTTTCTAGCTCAAAATGCGATTTTTTCCAAAATGTTGTTTTTTTGAGTTTGTGGGCGTGTCTGTGGGCGGATTTCAAAAATTCGTAAACTTGATTATTTCGGGACCCTAGAGAGTATATGGTTAAAATTTCAGCTCTCTAGGTCCAGTTTAAAGGCCTAATTTTTTCCGACGGACGGACGGACGGACGGACATGGCTATATCGACATTACTATCGATGCTGATCATAAATATAGTAACTTTTAGGGGTCTACGGGCAATATTAAGGTATGTTACAAACTATGCGCCAAAATTAATATACCCCTAGAATAGGGTATACAAATTTACCCATATAGTGGTTTTGAAATGGTAGCGGTTCTATATTTTTTTTGGAGGGTATGTGTCAGTTCAGTAGGTGAGAAATATCAAACTCGATACCAAAAGTTATCGGGATACGTGGAAAACCGTGGTTGGAAGCAGTCATCTATATCGGCTTAAGGACTAAGCGCCGATAGTTATCCCCGCTAAAGTTAGCGTATATAGGCTAAGTTGATGTGCATTTAATATAGAAATGTGAATAAGCGTATAAACGTTTGAGTAAAAAAACACACTTTATGTAGATTATTGTGTAGATATGACTTTTCTGTTTCACTTAGCCGTCTGTAGGAGGAAGGTAGTGCATATTTTAGTTCGATCATACCGACATGTATTTGTTTTGTTTCAATTTATTTATGCTTTGTATTCAGTATTTTTTTTTTAAATAAACACGTTTAAGGAGTTTTGGGTTCCTTTTATAATAAACTAGCTGCACCTGCCCGGCTTTGCCCGTGCCCGAGAATTCTATTGGCCAATATGTTCGAGTAAACTTCCTTATAATTGTCTATAGCGGGTATCCGGTGTATGTTGCTGCGCCTAAAAAAAGAAGACCGATTTTGACCAAAGTTCACAGAAACACTCTGAGGCCAATACCGAAGATTGCCTGATTTGAGCTCAACCGGTGAAAGGGACTGCACGTTTTTCTCCGCATGGCTTAGGCCGCTCACACAACTTCGTTGTTCCGTTTAGGGTAGGTGCTTGTTGTCTGGCAGGCGCCTATGTCACCTTACTTCTGCGAATCAAACAACAAAGCGAAAATAAAAAACTTCGATTGAATCACTTTTCATTCACTTCCACACCGATTGTTATCAATGTTGGAAAAGCAACTTTCCGATGTCCGATTCACAAAAAAATGCAAAAAATTTCAATAAGAGTTATTTGAATAAAATATTGAACACACGATATCTCAAGAATGAAAGTGCGCACAAATTCCACAATAAGCTTGAAACGTTCGTGTGGTCTCCCTCTTTCATATGCTTGTTCGGATAACAAAATAAGTGACGTCTGTACGGTCTCTGTATCTGCGTCGTAATTTACACGCATACGCACATATGCATGTGTACTCACTCAAATGCCCATATCTCACACACCGATGCAGATATAGCCAAACATAACAACCTTCGTTTTTTTTTTCTTTTTTAAGAAACACATAATTTACACACCGATGCAGATACAGACATCGCACATACATAACATCCTTCGTATAGACGTCACCTTTCTTTAAAAAAAATTTCATTGGAATCGGTTAACGCGTTTGGCCAAACACCGGCAACAAACGCAAATATGGATTGATTTTTATATACATATATATATAAATAGATATAGATATATTCTCATATCAATTTTAATTCACAAAAACTCACAAAATCGCAATGAAGAAATCCGAATCCGACAGCGCCACCAAACATGAAACAAAATTGGCTTCTCCTTTGATCGGTAATAGATGGCGTTACGTTGCGTGTCTATCTGACAGTTCAATTGTGATACGATATGTTACATTCAAATGTGATTCTTTATTTGGTTGTTGCCAAAATAAATAAATACAAAATGAAAAAAAAAAAAAATTAAAAAAAAATCGAAAAAAACCTGTCGTAACACGCTGGGTGGTCAAAATAAGCCATTTTGAAATTTAGATTTTTTTTTCTTCTAAAACCCGTGCTGAGAAAATACCTTTCCAACAAAGTATAAATCATCAAAATCGGTTCGGCCAATCTCGAGTTATGCGGTTACATCGCTTCGGACACTTTATTTTATATATATAGATTAACACAACGCATTAAAAAGTAAGGGATTAGGGGTGATAAGCCGATCTACAGAGCTTGGTAGAGCGTTCCACATTCGTGTGGTCCTCGTATTTCACTGTACGTCCGAATACAGGCCTGAGAGTGACCTGATACGCATTCTTAACGTGTCGGGTATTGCGGTTGAAATGTTCTAGGGGTGGATACTTTTTAAATGACCCAAGAGGTAGACTGTGAAAGCGCATTTTTAGAGACAGTTTTATGAATTAAAACTTTATAAAAAAAACTCGATTGGAAATCTGAATACGCAAATTTGTTCAAAATAGTAGTGAGCTAAAATATGTTTTTTTTTTTTTAAATATAGCCGTTTTTCGAATCTCTTGCGAAAGTCTGAGTATGCAAAATTTTTACATTTACTCTAAGCACTCTATACCAAAAAAATTATCAAAATTATTAGAGCCGTTTTGAAGAAAAGTATTGTTTTTAAATTTTAAAAAATTATAAACAAAACGTATTCCGAAAATATGAGTATGCAGATTTGTTCTTTATTTGGTAAATTTCTTTGACATCTGAATTGTTTTGAGAAATTGCCGGTTTTCTAAATTACCGAAAATCGAATCTTTTAGGAAACACATTAGTAAGCCGTCTTTTTACACTCACCCCAAGTATTCCAAACATTAACTCATAAAACTCGTCTGAGTTGTTTTTAAGAAAAGTGAAATTTATACTCTTACCTATGATTGAAAAATTATAAAAAAATGTCTCGAAAATGTGTACATGTAAATTTGCTCAAAATTATTAACTGGAGTGAATATTTTTTTAGAGATAACTTGACCATTTGTGAGGTACAAGCATTTGCTTAAAGTATCGTTCGTGTGAACAACACTTGTGTGGTAGATAACGTTATTTAAAATAATGTTAAACAATTCAGGAGTCGGCCACAGATGGCATGACGGGCGAAAATGCGGGACAAACTTTTTTTGGACTCCTCAATAGTCTTAATACCATACCTCATACTCAGTTTGAGTTCAAAATTACAGCACTATATCATTCTCTTAATTATACTAAAGCACCTATACGAAAAAAGTAAAAATCATCTCCAAATACCACAGCTAAGTCAACGAACTTAACGAGGATTACCATTTTTGAGCTTTAAAGCCTTAGCAGCACTCATTTGCATTCCCTGGTAGAGAATAAAGCGGAATAAACAAAAACAAATATTAAAAGAAACACATTAACAGGAGGTGAGAAAAAAAAAGTTAAATACTATTTAGGTGAAATGTCGTTTGCTTAGAAGAGGTTTCTCTGTGCGTTTGCATTAGGATTTGTGTGTGTCTGAAAAATCATCCGCTTCAGTATTTGTTTAAAATATAAGATTAAATCCTTTTGCAGAAATTTTCGACTGCCTTTTATATTTGTTGTGGGCCTTTTAGAGTTTCGCAATTATGAACCGGGACCATAGAAAAAAACTTTTTTATCCAAAGTTATCACAAGGTCCTATGGAATGTTGGCTTATTCAATTTCATTCTCCCTTTATTATTTGTCGCCTAATATGAACAACGTTCACACCGTGCTACTCATAGCCATAATGATTTAACTTTCTTTCGTTGTGCAAAGATGTAATACAAATTCGTAGGCGCACTCTGTTCTAAGTGAGTTCTTTGCGGAATAATTAAAAAAATTATTTCACCCTCCATTTGTTGGCGGCGGTGATTACTGTTTAAGACTACGAAGAGAACTTTTAATTAATTTCATTTGAATGCCTATTTTTTTTACTCACTCCAAAATCAAGTATCGGTGGTGGAATGGGAGGAATAATTTAATAGTTATTTACTCTTGTGGGAGAGGTGAAATTTTTGTTTATGTTTGCCTTAAATTCAGCTCATTTTTATTTAATTCTATTTCCATGCATTTTTCTTTTAGTACGAAATTAGTTTTATGGAACCAAAATTTTTAAATTGGCAACGATTGATATACGTCAGACGGGAAGATCCATTATCATCGAGACAATTGCCCAAAAGTTTGAAAATCTTCGAAGTTATTCTATTGCATCTAAACTATTGCTTGTTCTTTTATTTTTGCTTGCAATATGTCAGACCGATACACCATTTTACTTAGATGTTCAGCATTTACTTTCCGTAGTCCTAGAAAGCTGTCATTTTTCTTGGTCTGGCATTCATCAGTGATTTTTTCTCTCCTACGCTTTACAGTGAGGGTACAGAGTCACTCACATTGATAATCATCAAAAACTTTTAGAGTAGTTCAGAAAGCTTAAAATTGCATACAGGCTGGGATCAGTGTACAAGTAAGGAGCACTACTTGCAGTGTAGTAGGGGGAACAGAGTCAAAATGTACTCAAGCAAATCGCCACAGTAAGATGATCATCAAAAATGAAACTAAATGTGCAAATGCAGGAGATATTGAAATAAAATAAGAACATGATTTACCTAGTAAATTCCATGATTGGCGGTGCAGAGCCACTCGCTCATCCAAAAGTTATGAAACGGAATTCTACAAAGAATTGAAGTCCTGTTTAAAGCATTTCATGTACAAAAAATGCAGTAAAGTCTCGCGACTCTTTTACTCTGATAAAGTACTGGGATGTGGAGCCAGGTCTATTTCATCTACACACCGTAACATTTTCATTCTCAGGTCGTTCTAAGTGTTTATATCTTAGCTTAGAAAAGTTTCCATGACTATTTTGCTGACAGCCAATTATGCAAAGAATTTTACAAAAAAGATAGGGCTAAATAATTCAGTTCTAACAACGATTGTTACTGTTAGACTTAGCCATCATCAACGCACAACAAATCATGATTTTCTTTTATACGATTCTTCTTCCATTATGGGCCCATTTCCATTCATCCATCCAACCATCTATTCAAATGCTGATTTCAACATCTCGCTCTTGAAACGATTTGTATCAGTTGATGGCAAAATTCGATTGAAATAAATTCGTGGTACAACGCCTATGACACATGCTTACATGACACGTAAATATTCCACTTAGAGAATCAAAATAAATGGCTATCATTATTCGAATATCGTTGGGACGTGAAATGTTTCCATAAAAAGATTGCCAATGATCCTATAGATTTGAAAGGAACTAAAAAATAAAATACTTGAGAGATCTGTGTATAAAAGATTCCGAAGGCAAATCTATCTTTCGAGAATTCTGTATTTCAGACAGTGGTTGCCATTGTGATTCGTGTGTGCCCACCTAATAGTTTGTTCTGCGATGTGGTTCGGCAAAGTGAAACTGAAATATGAATATATATTTATGTAAGTACATACATATGTATTTTCGTCGACGCAAATCCATTGATTCCGTTTTCTTGCTATCTATGGGAATATGCTATATGGAGCTACCTAAGTCAAAGTCGATTGATTGCCAAACGTTTTTGGTAACTCCATGGACTACTAATAAAATTTGCCCAAAAACGTGTTTATATATTATCCATTGAAAAATACATTTTCCTTTTCCATTTTCATATATAAATTCTCATTCACAATCCTATCTCGCTCAGAATTGTCAGTCAAATGATTTGTATCTGTAACATTTTATTTCCGTTAAGGTGATGGTACAAAGCTATAATTTTTTTTATATATATTATATATGCTTTTTTATTGCTGCAAGTATCAGCATCTACCCAGAAGCTAGTAGATTGGAAAATAATTCATTATGTGATATTAAAAGTGCGTCCTCACCTGTAATTTTATTTTTGATTATTGAATTCTTCATATTTGCGCTTTGTGCCTAATGTGTTTAGGAAAAGAAAATACCTTTTCGACATTCAGTTGTTCAAACAAGCTGCGCCATAATGCAAATACAGCTTTATCACAAAAAATCAAATTTAATGACATTTTTATTTTATTTTTCGCAATTTGTTCTTTTTTGAATTTCATATCTGATTTACCATTCTTTAAGGCATGTGTTTATTTCATGCTGTGATGGCGATACTGAAAGAAATAATCAATTTTCAGGTAGGTTTCTAATATGGAAAGGATTTTGACTTATACAACATTTTCCATACACTTTTTGGTTTTAAGTACCCGTATAGCCGTATATATGGTATAGCCGGAACCAATCAAAAAAATTATATTAGAAGTCGTTAATGACCATAAACACCAAAAAAGAAAAAAAACGCGCTCTCCAACTTTGCATATTCAAACTCGCACCTACTCTAAATCCAACAGGGAGGCAGAATGGCCCAAATACCCAGTAGCGGGGTGGGAAGAATTTAAAATGGGTAGTCGAAGCTAAATAATGTTGATATAAAAAAATATTAGGAAAAATTTGTTTGTGCGAAATGGAAGGGACCTACAATTTTAAGCTGAATCGGAAGGGCAAATTTGAGAAGCTTCTCATGACAATTGATACTCTTGGATGTTTGTCAGATGTTTGCAGCAGTGGAAAAAACACTACATGTTACTTGGCCCCGGCGGGATTTGAACCGGGTACCTTTCGATTAGTAGTCGAACACAATAACCACTGAGCCACTGCGTCCGACGATATGTAGATATATGTTGCTGAAATTCCATTTTTCATACGGAAGGCTTTCTGGAAATCGAAATTCCCACAAAATCCCACGATGTTTGAACACTGGCCCGACCTGCTGAAGCTGAACACAAACACAACACATTGAGAGAGAAATCAGTATAGCTTTCATAAACATAATTACCCAGGCGCGATTTTGGGAAGTCATTCCCTTAGGAATATGTTCTCGCACTACTAGCCGTATAATGAAGCTTCATTACAAGTAATTAAGACTCCAGTGTCCTGGTTAGTTCTGCTTCTTCCAACAGGTATTCTCCAAGCATATGAAAGTAATCCCACTGGATTACGAAGTCGATGCAATGTAATGTAGAAGGTATTGGGGTATATTAAAAATTTGTTTGAGTGAGCCTAACTGTGACACTGCAACTGTATGGATTGGTGTCGCCGCTGGGGCAGTTGTGCTGTCAGAAAACGTTCGTTTTGAATCGTCAGTTAACCTTTGCGTTTGCGATTCCGCTAGTAAAGTTATTTTAAGTAAAAGTGCAAAATAAAATCAATAATAATCATTTTCGAATTCAAAAAAAGTTTTATCCACGGAAGTATTAATAACATAAATATAATATAATTGTAAAATAATGTCTACAGTTTGGAAATGCTGATCGGGCGTTCATTTGAGCATCATGATTTGCCAAAAAATACTTTTTTCATCCTTTTCTCCCATTCACTCCCTTCCAAAAGACAACTACACGAAACAATAAATTCAAATACATGCCTGAAATAGAAGACCTCATACGAGAAAAGAGGAGAGCGCGTAAGAGATGGCAACAATCCCGCGCACCCCCGGATAAAACTTATCTGAACCATCTTTGCAACTTACTTATAAATGAACTACAGGATTTAAAAAATCTCGAAACTTCTACTTACCTCGGGGGCTTGACTGCTAAAAAGAGCTCAAACAACTCACTTTGGAAAGCCTTGAAGTCCATAAGGAAACCCAAAATGCACTCTCCACCAATAAGAAACAAAAGGAGACAAAGAGAAAGCGGATTTATTTGCCGAGTATCTAGAAGAAACATTCAGGCCGTTCGATGGACGACCTTTAAACGAAGAACCGAATCCTAATACGGCATCCGATAACTATAAAGTAAAATCCATATCCCTGCTACCGTGAGTAACGAAGTAACAACCTCTGCTCGCAAACTTCGTACTCGTATTCATGGTCATTGCAATAATGAAATAATCCGTATTCTAAACGTGACAAACCTTGAGCGCAAAGAACAAGACCGCTCGGCCTAGCGCCATAAGGAAAAACCGCATATAATGACGGTATTAGTAGGTGCGTTCGCTGGAAAGCTACATACCAAACGCGATTAACACTACAGAAGCGTAAACTACTTGTTAACGTAACTTAGTCGTAGTCATCAAGAGAGGAACGAATTTCATACTACTATGAGCGCGCGCGGCCGGTCCTCATAGTGCCTCTCTGAGTGGTGAGGTTTAGCCCGCAGGCATACTCTATAATATACGAATCGGGCATAAGCAATGGTGTGGGCCATTGGTATCTTAAGAAGATTCCTCACCTCCAGACACAACCGGTATCGTGAAATAACTTTCTTATCTCATGTTTTCAGGAGCTACATAAAATGCGAGGACAGCGGATGAGCGAAGCAGGAATTAAGGATTTATAAAACGCCAAAAGGTTTTACAGATTTTCAATAAGTCCACTTTTCGGCGACTTGGCAATGTGCTAAATTTTCGGTAATGCACGATGGAGATCCTAAATGGGTTATTAACTCGATAATGTAATATAAGGAGGCCATGAATGCATTACTTACTGGGTAATGCATGGTGGGAGTCCTGAACGCAATGCAGGGTGTGAGGGTGGGCAACGCATCGCTTACTGGGAAATAAAGGATGAAAAGGGACATGAATGCAGAACTAACTTGTAAATGAAGAATCGAGTGGGGGTCATGAATGTCTCGCTTACATTGCATTCTTATGACTCCTTGCGGGATCAGTCACCTTGACGTGTGCATGTGCACCATCATGGAACGCAAATTCGATAGTGCCGGTGCGGAGGCTTACGGCGTAAAGAGTCATCGGGCTATTCTGGTAAGGGACAGGCCGTCTGATGAGCGTCAACTAAGAACTGACCAGGACTCCACCTCCGCCCCCCCCCCCCCCCCCCTTCCCACCTTCTCCGCTGTCTCTTTCTCCCCAATTATCCCCCTCCCTCAAATCCCTAAGTCCTACTTCCCCAACAAACCCCTAATCTAAAGGTAGCAAGCGCCGAGAGATGCATAGCTAAGAGGGTGCTTAGTCGCTAGTTTGCAAACTTCGGATACCAGGCGACCTCCGATTTTAAGATAGCCTTCCTGTAGTTAGACGGGTAGACCACGGGCGACACAATATCCCGAAAACTCGTGGGAATCAAAATTGATCCAAAACAAAAAAAACAAATAGAGAATGATGCCTCTAAGATTGCATCATCAACTAGGGATGTTTTAGAACACCCTGTCGATGACGACACGACATCTGTCAATGGGATAGAGTCTGTAATCATCGACTCTGAAATAGGGGAACCTGAAGAGAACTTGTCTCAACTCAGTGACTCTATTTCAGAATCCAGCACCATATGCAACAGCATATTATCGGATGAAAGACATCCCGATACAGAGGACGTAACTAAGACAGTCGGCAATGTGGCACGGACTGAGTCTGAGTACGTCAGATTCACACCATCGGAACAGCGCACATTTAGGCGCGCGTAGAAGAAGGGGAGCACCATTGAGCAGGCCCGAATCTATGCGAAACAAACGATGGTCAACAAGGGTCCCGAGGTGAAGCGAACGCGATCCGAGGATAATACCCCGCCTCAATCCGAAGCGAAGCGAAGTCGCACTGGGAAGACAACCGTCGACAAAGTCTCGTATAGCAATATAACGAGCTATGTCAGACTGGGGGTTGTACCAGTGGACATCGATCGTAATCCTCTCTCCAACGAACAAATGGGTTTGATACAAGAGAGGATTATGGACATCACGATTGAAAAACGTGACGAGGAGGTCAAACCAGCATTCCGCGGTACTACTTTCAAAGCCGGATGGCTTATGATAGTATGTGCGGACGCCATTACTGCAAAGTGGATGGAGACAACCTTCGCGAAGCTTAAGGAGAAATGCGGGTTAGAGGTGATGCTTGTGGGAGAGGAAAATTTTCCAAAACCACATGTCATCAGAGGGTTCTTCCGCAGAGTACCGGGGTAGCTAGCGAAAGGATCCTGGCCTTATTAGACGCCCAAAACAGAGAACTAAACACGAGAACGTGGAGAGTTCTACAAAGATCGGATGAGAGAGACATCGCTCATATGGTCTTTGCAATCAATGACAGCTCCATGAGGAGACTTGTGGAGCTAAAGGGGATGGTCTCGTTCCGATTTGGACAGACCAAACTCATATTAAAAAGTGCTGATAAGACGGCCAAACAGGGCCCGAAAGATCCTCAAAAGCACATCACCAAAACTCACGGCAGCACCGCAACTGATCCAATTGGGGCCAGTACCAGTTCTGCCGCGAAGGCAGCAGCTTCCAGCACGGCAACACCAGTGCTAGAAAGGGAAGCCACAAGCGCAAGACCAAACGCAGCCGAAAAGGCCAATAGTGCGCACAGCACCGCCAAAGAAAGCCAACAACGGTTCAGGCCTAAACTAGGTATGGATCGTAAGAAGGCATGGGCGCAAAACGGACATAAAAACAAAAGTCCGAGAGGTAGACAAAGTGGTCTCCCTCAACAGGGTGTCGTACGAAGGAGAGGTGACAATAAGCCTAACAGAGTACGTAACCCTGAATTCGTTATAACAACAGACTGACTAATTGGAGAACTTACCGCGAAAATCTAGCGGTCAGATCTGACATGCTGCCAGAAGCACCATCAACAACAAATGATACAGATGCTGCGCAATGTCAAATAAATGATATTATTCTTGCCTCATTCAAAAGTAGTTGCAAGGTTAAAAGAACCGTGGTTAAAAGGTGCGTACCATGGTGGAATGATAACCTTGAGTCTATTCGAATGAGAGTGAGAAAGCTTTTTAACAAAGCCAAACGCACCGGCACATGGGAACAATATAAATCCATGCTGACCTTATACAACTTAGAGTTGCGCAGATCCAAAAGAGCCTCATGGCGTGCAAACTGTGAGAAGATCGAAAAACTTCCAGAGGTGGCACGCCTCCAAAGGGCTCTGTCAAAGGATCAAGCAAAAAGCATGGAATTGTTAATCAAATCAGATGGTTCTATCACACGCGCCCGGGAAGAAACGCTGACAACTTTGGTTCAGGCTCACTTCCCAGGGTCTCACACGATGGACATTACAGATGACCATATAGCGGAGGTCTCAATTCCAAGAAACCTCAGTAGAATTAATAGTTTATCCGGAACACTTTTTACTCCGGATAAGGTTAAATGGGCAATTAACTCATTTAAACCATTCAAGGCAACAGGAACAGACGGTATTTTTCCAGCCCTCATTCAAAATGGAATAAAATTTTCATTACCATCCATGATTGCCTTATTTAGGTTCAGCTTCAACTGGGGGTATATACCAGTTACCTGGAGGGAGGTAAACGTAGTATTTATACCTAAACCGGGAAACAAGCCGAGAGAATTACCTAAATCATATCGTCCGATAAGCTTGACATCGTTTTTTCTGAAAACAATGGAAAGGATTATTGACGTCCACATTAGAGAATGCATATCAAAAAGCATGCCCCTGCACCCTCACCAATATGCGTACCAAAAGGCTAAATCCACGGAAGGCGCTCTGTTAAGACTAACTACAGAGATAAAAAACGCCTACCGTTGCAAAGAGATCGCACTTTGTGCCTTTCTGGACATAGAGGGTGCTTTTGACAACACTGGATATGAATCCATATCAAATGCTTTGTACCATAGAAACATAGACAAAACAACTATTAAATGGATCAAAGCGATGCTGGAAAGTCGCAAAATAACTTCCTCGTCAGGTACGACCTCAGTATCAGTAACAGCCGTAAGGGGCTGCCCACAAGGGGGAGTACTTTCACCCCTCTTGTGGTCATTGGTCATCGATGACCTGCTACACGAGTTGAGCAATTTGGACTACACTACAATTGGGTACGCCGATGATATTGTCATCATAGTCAGGGGCAAAGACTCAATTGGAGTCACATCAAAAATGAAAAATGCTCTAAAGACAGTCATAGACTGGTGCATCAAGGAAAATCTCTCCATAAATCCCAGTAAAGCCGTCATCGTTCCTTTCACCAAAAGGAGGAAATTAAACCTAGGCCTAATAACAATAAACGACACGGTCGTAGAGTACTCCGATGAAGTCAAGTATCTTGGAATAATCCTAGACAAGAGACTTAACTGGAACTCTCACATAAATAACAAAATCACTAAAGCTAATAGAGCTTTATGGGCCTGTCGTCGCACATATGGCAGAACCTGGGGAATCTCTCCAAAGATCGTCCACTGGATCTACACAGTGATGATAAGACCCATTATAACATACGCCTCCATAGTATGGCGGACAAAATCCACACAAAAGGTCGCAATAGAGAAGCTCAAAAAGGTACAACGGCTTGCGTGCCTTGGTATCTCCGGAGCCATGCGAACCTGTCCAACAGCTGCCATAGAGGCAATAACAGGAATTACACCTCTCCACATATACATTCAAAAAGTGGCGATCCGCAGTGCAATAAGTCTAATACATTTAAACGAGATAAGTCTTAATGATCATCCGGAACTAAAGACCCTTCTCGATGAACTGCCAGAACTTAACATGAACTGCGCGGTCACAGACCGCATTCAAAAAACACTATGCTTCAACAAACGGTTCTCCACGGAGATCCCCAAGAGAGAAGCATGGGTTAGTAATAACGCACCAAACAGCCACAACGGCATAAAGTGGTATACGGATGGTTCTAAAATGGAAACGGGGGTAGGAGCGGGAATATACGGACCACACAAACGCTTTACGATACTAATGGGAAAAAGTCCCAGCGTATTTCAAGCAGAGCTCCACGCCATTCAAGAATGCGCCAGCCACATTATTTTATCTGGCATAAAAGGTGCAACCATCCATATTTTCACGGATAGTCAAGCAGCTATAAACGCCCTTAGCTCGTATACCATTGACTCCAAATCAGTCATGTACTGCTTCAATACCCTACAAACACTCGGAATAAGAAACAAGACCAAATTATCTTGGGTTCCGGGTCATGTCGGGGTAGAAGGTAACGAAAAGGCCGACGAACTGGCCAGAAAAGGTTCAAAAACACCTTTTATAGGTCCCGAACCTTTCTGCTGCACTCCTAGATCAGCAGCAACGGCAGCAATTAAAAGCTGGGAACATACATAGAAAATATATCTATCTTTGGGAAAGCATCCCAGGTCTAAGACAGGCCAAACGAGACATTCGGCCCTTCAATCAAAATGCCAGCAAATGTCTAAACTTAAGCAGGTATGATATCAAAAACCTAGTAGGTTACCTTACTGGTCACCATGGTTTAAGATACGAGGGCGGGTCAATAAGTCCGTGACTTTTGGAATAAAACACAGATTTTTTGTTAAAAAAATAATTTTATTTTTCAACGTAGTCTCCCTTGAGCTCTATAAACTTTGTCCAACGCTTCTCCAATTTTTTTTATCCCTTCCAAAAAAAATGATTTGTCGAGGTCCTCAAAATAGGCCTTTATTTGCGAGATGACTTCATCATTGGAGTCAAATCTTTTTCCACCAAGCCATTTCTTCAGGTTTGGGAACAAGAAGTAGTCGCTCGGAGCCAAATCTGGAGAAAAGGGTGGATGAGGGAGCAATTCATAGCCCAATTCATGGATTTTTGCCATGGCAACTGCACATGTGTGCACCCTTGCATTGCCTTGGTGGAAAAGAACTTTTTTCTTGGCCAAATGAGGTCGGTTTTTTATCAAATCGTCATTGAATCGGTCCAATAAGTTGGCATAATATTCCCCATTGATTGTTCTTCCCTTTTGAAGGTAGTCAATGTGGATTATCCCGCGTGCATCCCAAAAAACAGTCGCCATAACTTTATTGGCTGACAAACCCACCTTGGCCTTCTTTGGCGCCGATTCACCCTTAGAAACCCGCTGTTTTGACTGTTGTTTGGTCTCTGGTGTGTTGTGATGGATCCATGTTTGGTCCACGGTTACAAAACGGCGCAAAAACTCCTCCATATTGCGATTAAACAACGCCAAACCTTCCTGTGAAGTTGTTACACGATTGCGTTTGTGGTCGACTGTGAGCAAACGCGGCACCCATCTTGCGGAAAGCTTTCTCATGCCCAAGTGATCATTCAAAATTGAAACCACTGAGCCATGCGAGATCCCTGCGGCTTCCACAATCTCTCGCACTTTCAATCTTCGGTCGGCCAACACCATATCGTGAATTTTTTCGATTGTTTCGGATGTAGAGACCTCAACTGGGCGTCCAGGACGTTCGGCATCTTCAGTGCTTGTACGGCCACAACGAAATTCAGTAAACCACTTTTTTACCATTGAAATCGATGGTGCAGAGTCCCCATAGTATTTTTCAAGCTTAGCCTTGGTCTCGGTAATGGTTTTTTTTCCCAAGAAATAATGCTTAATAAGCACACGAAATTCACTTTTTTCCATTTTCCCCTCAAATTAGTGAGTAGTCTGATAAAAATAGCTGTCAAACACAAACTAACTGACGCAGCAAGTTTAAATTTTGACAGGAGTCAACTGACAGATGCCTGTTGACAGGAGCAGTGTTGCCGTTTCAGTAAAGAGGTCAGAAATTCAAAAAGTCACGGACTTATTGACCCGCCCTCGTATCATCTACACAAAATGAAAATATCAGACGCTCCTGAATGCCGACTCTGTCTTGAAGAGGACGAGTCAGCTGAACACATTTTATGTGAATGTCCAGCCCTTAATGGAATTAGAAAGAAGATCTTTTTCAGGGAGCAAATGAGCCCCGAGGACATACAGAATTCTTCTACTGGTAAAATTGTCCGCTTTACACGGAAAGTGGAAATTCTACTAGTTTAAACTTTTCTGGCCCATACGGTACAAAAGATCTTTTAGGTCGCAGTACCCCCCCTTATAAATCGCCTTGGTGAGCCAGAATTTAAAAAAAAAAAAAAATGACAGGACGTGGTAAATGTAATTATTTTTTTACAGGGGATGGAATTGAGTCGATAACTACCTGCCCGTACCAAGAAGCACTTCTAGAATTAATTTTGGATGCGTAATTTCGTTACTGCGAAATAAGTCGGAGAAAGGCATGTTATTTTTATTATAAGAACCCGAGTATTGAACAAGCGGGAGTCAAACAGAGCACAGTGCTAATGAAAATAGGGATGCAAAACAAATTTCTTTTGAATATAGTATCCAGTGAGAGATTTTTCAACCCGACATGGTTGATTGGCTATTGCCTTTGCCTTCGCTTTTGATTTCTCCCGACGATGAGTGTGTGGATGATGATATAGATACACACAAATTTATTCTCAACAGCAACTCTTCAGTGAGAGATTTTATAATCCGACACAGTGCTACGGGATCTTGGGAAAAAATCCTTTTTGTGGGAATTTCACCCTCGAAAGGGAAAAAGGAAAACCTTATTAGTTTATGGGAATTTGTTTTGTTAAACAAATCAAAATAAAGAGATTATCACAAAAGTTCCGACCGTTTAAGGTTTTTAATTACTTTTTCCAACTCTTTAATATAAGACTTACGAAGCTCAGTTTAAATGCCTAGGAAATAATCTGTAAGTTCTTTTATATTACATTCTCTAAAACTACTTTCTTTTTTTTGGAAAATAAAAAAGACAACAGTTTTAACTACAAAAGAAAAAAAGACAGCATTGCAACTAAAATAACATATTTTGGTTTCACTTTCCGCTTTGAATTCGTTTACTGTTCACTATTGCTGTTCGTTTCTAGTAGGTTAAGGCAGGCGTGCGATTACTATATTGCTGTAAACACAAACAAATAATTGATACTAAGGTAAAAAAAAATCAACTCTGAACAACGCTTTACTGGAAAAATTGGTTAACTGAAACGAAACCTTACCAGATCTCAATTTTTACAAATTTTCATATATAAAATACTCCTCTCCACTGAAAACCGTTTAACTAAAAAACCGGTTAACTGAAAGAATGGATTAGTATAGGCACGTAACGTAAAAAGACAAAATTGCGATTATTATATTGCTGTAAACACAAACTAATAATTGAGAATAATACAATATTTAAGACTGTATAAAAAGAAAATAAGATACAAGGTAAAAAACAGTCAACTCTGAACAACACCCTACTGGAAATATCAGTTAACTGAAACGAAAACCTTATCACATTGCAATTTTTACAATTTTCATATAAAATACTCCGCTCTACTGAAAACCGTTTAACTATATAAAAAAAACCTGTAACTCATTGAATGGATTAATATAGACACATAACAAAACGAGACAAAATTACGTATTGATTAGATGTGTTTGTGGTAATCTACTGGTGATCCGACACCACCACAACTGGGTGAAACGCCAATTCGAAAAAAGGTCAATCATATAAAAAAATATCCAAACATCTGCAGCTAAATAAATTTTTGTTTAATTATTTATTTATATTTCGTCGTTATGTAAATAAACGTTAAGGAATCCATATGTCTCCTTCAAAGATTTTTTTTTCTGTAGAAATAAAAAGGGAAAGAAGAGAAGGTTTATAGGAAATAAAGGGATTTCTTCGGCTTGGGTTATGGAATTCCAAAAAAAAGGAATAGAAGATATTTAAAAAAATGGATAGTAGTGCCTACACAGAGAGGAGCAATGGGAAAAAACTCTTCCATTTCCAACAATGAGATGTTATAAACTTATTATAATAAGAAATTGCCACACGGTGCGAGTCGGTTTTAAAGCATAGGCAATACTTTTCATACCTAATCAGAAATAATAATATAGCTATCGAATGGATACAGACAATATTTTCCGTATGAGAAAATTAAACAATTTTCTTCGATCCTTTCGCGAACTCCAATCGTCTTGACTGCACAAAAGAATGAAATTCCAGTAAAAGGCTAACTCGGATAGTACCAACAACGAAATTGCTTTTAGAAATGAAACGGCAATAATAACAAAAGAAAATAAGAAGAAGGTCCTTGCGTTAAATTCCATTAGGGGTTCGGTTAAATGGTTTGGTATCAGATATGATGGGAAATGACTTCTTAAGGTGCAAGTACGAATAGATTTTTTTATTTACATTACATTGGATGGGTTTCTCCTATTTCTTGATTTGCCTCGGTTTGATTACATATCTTTCAATTGAATAGTTGGATTGGGATATTCTTATAAAGTAAGTCAAGTGCATGAAATTGCAATTAGTTAATGGCCTTTTTAGAAGCACAATATGCTTACATACTCCAATTGTTATGTTATTATATTAAATTCTTATCAAAATAAACACGTTGATTTTATTACTTCTTTAGGAACAAATTGTCTGGCTGTGTCGTTATAGCACTTTTGGTGGAAATATGAATAAAATAGCCATGGACAGGGGACATTACGACGATGACTAAGAGAGTTAATCGATCTCGTGATGTCTCGGTCACCAATGAGTTTTATCGCACGTTTTTGAATCCTCTCAAGTAGCTCCAAATATGTGATTGGTCGCAGTTATGAGCGTATATTATGAGTATATTCAGGTTTGGGGCGATAAAACACCTTATAAGTTGTAGCCAGATCAGATGGGGTAAAACATTGCTTTCACCGCTTAAGGAACCCTTGACATTTCGCAGCGTTCATGGCGACATGGAATATGAGGTTATTTCAATGAAGGTTGTCATTATCAGACATACCGAGAATAGAGAGCCGTTCGGTTTAAGCGATGCAAGTGCCATTCATAGACAATGGCAGGGTGTTTGGGTTTTGCTTTAATGACACCCTAATTATTATAAAAAAAAAAAAAAAAAAAAAGACAGAAGACATCATTGCGTTTTGGCTGCATTAAATTAAAGTCTCTTAGTTACGCTCCACTGGGCTATGCTGTCAAGATGGGAATTTAATGAGCTTGGGTTGCCCTTATATGAGCGTTAGCTTACCTCTTTTAACCTGAATGCCTCTTTGCGGCTGGAGTCACACCACGCGGTTACCATGGCTTTGATTCTTTTTATCCTATTTGGGATGAAACATTTCATGCCCAGGTGAATTATTTTTGTTACAATATCAGCAGCAGCATCCACGTCGCTGTCGAGGAAGTACATCACTTAATGCCAAAACAGATAGTTTGATGTGGAAAACATGGGCGCATAATGAAAAAAAAGGTCCTTAACCACCGGATGTTGCTCACATCCACTACAAAGTTCCCACACATCATAACGGGCAAATATAAAGAAAACACAAAATCCCGCGCTAACTACATAAGCAGAGCCCTGAAGTGAAGATCTCCGTTGGATTTTCAAATCAATTTACTGCAGGTGCTATGCTCGTACGGTAATTTACTTTGGTCCACCACTAAAATCAAATCACCACGACCCGCTCTCCGCCAGATGCCGCCCCGGCGCGAACAAACCGTTACGTACACACACGAAAATCGTACGGCACCTGTAATGGCCAAGCAAAAGCGCAGCGATGGAGTGGAATGGAGTACAATGACTCAACGTTGTGCCTTTTTTGCTCTTTTTTGGCACTGGAACTGTTTGAATTTAGGTTTTTGACTGCGCCACACTGCGCGATTTGTTTTATACTATACTAGAGGCAGCTGTTAGTCGGTCGAGCGAAACCGAATAACGGCAATAATTTAAACTCGTACGTACGCGACGGGAGGCAATCAGCAACTAATGCCTCTCGCTTCAAATTGGTTAACAAAGTGGAGGCAAAAAGTATGTATCCACCAGACGGTCATCGATATTGGAGTCCATCAAGGATCTTACCCGTGGGTTTGGATGGGAGGTTGGTTAGGTTAGGTTAGGTTTATGTGGCTGTCGGCAGAAGCCGACACACTTAGACCAATTTAGGTCCATTGTGATACCACGTATATTATCTACCTCAACTCTGTAGATGGGACTGGCCAACGACACGCGGTTGTTCTCAAACGGTCCCCCATCTACGTACTAACCGCGCCCAACGTCGTTTAATTTCGGTGATCTAACGAGAACCGATTAACTCGACGTGGTATGGTCGTTGGTTGGATGGGAGGTTACTCGTTCCATCTCTTTTAAAAGAAAATCTGTGTGGTAGGTTATAAGAGGTTTGATATGGGTTACGTCGTATACAATTTTGTAATTAAACAATTTTTTATCCGACATTCTAAAAAAGCGGGGATAGCCATCGCCGCTAAGTCCTTAAGCGGGGATAAACAGTTCCAAATGGGGGTAAACAGTTCCAAAACCCATTTTCTTCGTTTTTGATGTCAATGTTTGGCATCCCGCCGACAACTGGCACATCCCGCCGAATATTTTGTTCGGGATTTTATTATATTTTTTTTCAAAATTTAGTAAATCTGAAAATGTGAAACAGTTTTTTATAATTTTAGAATCAGGGCTATCGTTAAAAACAAAATTCCCTCCGGAATATTTCCCATTTTTCAAAAATAGGTATCGGCATGAATTTCGAAAAAAGGGAAAAAATTTGCTCCGGAATAAATTGGTATCGTAGACAAAAATTCACCCCGGAATTTCGTGAAATTTCCTCCGGAATATTTCCTTCGCAAGTATGCTGGTGGAAATTCAAAATTCTAAGCATTTTGTATGTGGATAAGTAGTCGGTTGCTTTTAAGTTTGTATTTTAAATCAAAACATAGGGACGGGCTACAGTCCGCTTGGGCGAACTGTTGGATACCCTATTCTTATTCCTATCCCTCATAAGTGGGCGTGACAAAAGTCTAAGTATGGTTGAATTGTTAAGAACGCTCTACATATTTTGTTATATAACATTTAAAGGATTTTATCGAAAAAAACGCTCCCTAGCTCAAACTTGGGTGTTTCAATAAAATTGTTTTATTTAACTGTGGGCGTGTCAGTAGGCGGATTTAAAAAAAATTAACACATGAGCATAAAGGGCCCCTAGAGAGTATATATTATAAACTAGGGGTCGCCCCGTGGTCGAAATTCGACCAATTTTTTCTATAAGTTCATTCCCTCTCTCTCTCTCTCCCACTCTCTCTCCCACATACCCTCAAGCACAAAACTTAAACTGTGCGCATACAAAGTCGTCGCTCGTGGTTGTTACTGCTCTGTGAACGGAGTTACTACAACAAATGCATGCACATATGAAAACGCCCTTCGCGGCTAAGTCGCCTGTTCGCGCGTTTATTGACGTTTATTGACAAAGTTGCCTGTTTGTTTTTATACCCTATTCTAAGGGTATATTAATTTTGAAACATAGTTTGTAACATACCTTAATACTCGTAATATTGCCCGTAGACCCTTAAAGTTACTATATTTATGATCAGCATCGATAGTAATGTCGATCTAGCCATGTCCGTCCGTCCGAACGTCGGCAAAAATTAGGCATTTAAGCTGGATCTAGAAATAATCAAGTTTATGAATTTTTGAAATCCACCCACGACACTCCCACAAACTCAAAAAAACAAAATTTTCGAAAAAATCGAATTTTGAGCTAGAAAGCTGAAATTTTTTATATATGATGTATGAGTCCTAAAACTGATCGTTAAATAAAATTTTCCAAATCCGCCCACTGACACGCCCACAATTAAATAAAACAATTTTATTGAAAAACCAAAATTTCATCTAGGGAGGTGAAATTTATAATATATACTCTCTAAGCGCCTTTCAAGCTCATGTCTAAATATTTTAAAAATCCGCCTACTGACACGCCCACAATTTAAAAAAAAAAAAAAACTTTTTTTTTGAAAATCCAAAGTTAGAGCTAGGGAGCTGAAATTTATAATATATGCTCTTTATGCTCATGTGTTAATTTTTTTTAAATCCGCCTACTGACACGCCAACAATTAAATAAAACAATTTTATTGAAAAACCAAAGTTTGAGTTAGGGAGCGTTTTTTTACAAAAGCTTCGTTTTTTTTTAATAAAATCCTTTAAATGTTATATATGTAACAAAATATGTAGAGCGTTCCGCATAATTCAACCATACTTAGACTTTTGTCACGCCCACTTATGAGGGATAGGAATAAGAATAGGGTATCCAACAGTTCGCCCATGCGGAATGTAGCCCGTCCTTATGTTTTTTGTTTGGCAGATCACTATCTACCTAATACCTTTCAAATCCAGTTTTTTTGTGTTTTCTTCCTCACACACTAACAATTGACAATTGAGTAAGAATAAGGCAATATTAACCAAAATAGTTTACAATTTGTATTTGTTTTTTTATTTTTCATACATAAAACTTTTAATTAACAGTAAGTGATTCTATATGATATCCGATTCGTTACTACTAATTTAACTTAAAAAATCTTACTAATTGTAAAGTGATCAATGAACATTTAAAATTTCTCTATATACCTACTATGTTTTTTGTTAAAACTCTGTCATCTTTATAAAGTTTTCCCTGTCCATTTTCTTCATTAACGTAAATTGTTAAACCATTAAAAGACCTTACTCTACTACACGCAAAATATAGCTGACCGTGTGAAAACACTGGTCGCCTCAACATTATTCCAATTTTATTAAAAGTTTGTCCTTGCGATTTGTTTATCGTCATGGCAAATGCAGGTATAACAGGGAATTGTGTTCTTTGAAATTGAAAGGGTAACACAGTTCCCGAAAAAGTCAAATTAATTCTTGGTATCAAAATTCGTTTTTTCACTGCTGTTCCCGTTAATACCTCACAATCTAAAGTATTGTGGTGCATGCGCTTAACCCTCAACCTTGTTCCATTAACTAAACATTGAGCTGTATTTAAATTACGTATTAACATAACAACGCTATTTTCTTTCAAAGTTAACTTATGTGGTGGCATCCCGCTTATTGTTAATAAATTTAAAAATTCTATTGGAAAATCATTTGTATTTATACCTTCGTTTTCCATTATTTTATCGTAACTGTTGTACGTTTTTTTTTTCCATCGATACGGTTTAAAATATCACCATTAATGAGAAAGCAATCTTCATTCGTTGGTGCTAAAATTGCTCGCTTAAGCACTTCATCCGACAAAATTGTCTCTCTTATATCACCGTAAATGTCTTCAATGATATTATTCATATTTCCGATTGCACTCTGTGGTATCTCAATGATATCTTCACCAAATAAATCATAAGTAGTCAAATGTCCATCTCCCATTTTTTTTTTTAATTTTATAAAATCCACTTCTTCGGGAAGAGCTCGCATATTTTGATTCAACTTAACTTTATGGAATTTATGAAATTCCTCCCAACTTATAATACAATTTTCTATCAAAACTGATCTTGATGCATGAGGTACAACGGGTAGAATTTGGAGTAAATCACCACATAATAAGACAGATTTGCCTCCAAATAATTAATTTTTTTTCTTCACCTGAAGCTAAATCTCTCATTAACTTGTCTATTACTTTAAGTGCAATTTTCGGACACATTGAATATTCATCTATCAATATCAAAGATGCTGCACTTATAAAACGCCCTTGACTACTATTTGGTCGCACATTGGCTGAAGAATTTTCTAAAATAGGTATGGGCAATTTAAAAACATTGTGTAACGTACGACCATTTGTAAGTAAAGTTGTATGCAATTCCACTGTAAGCGGTAGCTATGCAACGTAAATTTAACGCATTCATTCTATGGATGATTGCAGTTTGCACAAATGTCTTTCCACATCCAGCATGCGCTGACAGACAAAAAACATTTGATCCAGTATCTTTGTATTGTACTTCACGCAAAACTTGATCAATTATATGTTTCTGTTCGTTATTTGCTCACATTTGCTCATAAATGAACTGTTCGTCAAATACGTCCACAGTATCTATATCATTGACTGACAAATTTCTTGGCACAGGTAAATTAAATGCTTCACAATTTAATTTATGAATAATTAAAACCTCCTCAATCTCAAATAAAGTAAGGCCACTGTATAATATGAACGCAGTCAAACTCCAAATGTACCGGTTCGAATGTGGTTACGGTTCTAAAAATCTAAAGATGATAATTGAGATGACTGAATTTAAAAAAAAAACATTTGTTTCTATTTATGCACTTACAATCTGAAATGTATTCACTATAAACAATACTCGTAAATCAAAGCTTGTTTTCACAATTTTTTTGTTTAGTTTGTTATTTTTCACTTAAAAAAAAAAGAAGAAAACTTAGGCCACTGTATAATATGAACGCAGTCAAACTCCCAATGTACCGGTTCAAATGTGAGTTTGTTATTTTTCACTTAAAAAAATAAAAAAGTTAGCAAAATGCATTTATTTGACCGTTTTTGGAGTAGAGAGCAGATTATTGCCCCACACAGCAATGTTGTTGTTTTGGTAATTTCATCCAATTCGCTTTATTTTACCTGCTGTATTTCGTAATGTGTGTTATATATGTGGATGATTTTTGTATTGTGCACTTCTATGTATTTTTCCCTATCCAAATATGTAATATTGTGTTGGCATATCTATGCTACGAATAATAGCAAAAATGGGTGGAAACACGTTATAGGCAACTCCGTATTAATATACTCGTATAGATAGATTTTCAAGGAACTTCAAGTAACTTCAAGCATTTTCAAGTACCTTCAAGTATTTTCAACTAACTTCAAGCATTTTCAAGTAACTTCATCACATGATATAAAATTTTTCCGTTCAGATTGGCAGATTATTGCCTCACACAGCAATGTTGTTGTTGTTGTTGTAAATGTAATTTGATCCAATTCGCTATTTTTCACCTGCTGTAATTCATAATGTGTGTTATATATGTGGGGCTATGTTTCACACGGTATATTAACTTTCCACTGAGAGCAAACGGGTGTCTATCTATCGAGGTCGATGAAAGCAAAAGAAGTCGGGAGTCGAAGACGATCAGCGAAACGAAGAGGACGAAAAACAACGACGAAGGCGCGCAGATCGAACCATCATTTTATTTCTTTAAATTGTTAAACGTTCCTTTTTTAAACTTACTCTTTGTTTTTTTCTTTAAAATTAAACCCAACTGAATTATATTGAATTTAATTTCTTTCTTGTTTCAATTTCAATCCTACATGGGGGCTCAACCGGGATCGGTTTTAATTACCTTACCCAACAACAATTGAAACAATTAAAACAAGACATTTTACAAAAAAAAAAAAGTTTGAGTTTGCATGTAACCAGCACCCACTACAGTTTCGGCAATACCAATTCCAGCATATGAAAAGCACCGTATACCAGAACTCACGCTCCAAGACGTTTTTAGTTTTTACACGGCACTACGGCTGCAACGTTTTTTTTTGTCGAATGATGGTCGGAAAACGGGGTAAACGATTAAACAGTACAGCAGTAAATTCGGGAGCAGATTTTTCTGAGATGTTCGATGCGCTTGTGCAGCGGGAAGTCGAGATACAAAGACGGGAAAAAGAGTTGGAAACTTCCAAAAACGATTGGTGGAGATCTGTCCAAAGACGAAATTTAAGATTGCAGCCGACTGAAGATGTGGTAGTGGAAGACGTGGTAGAGGAAGATGATTTGCCTAGTGGTAGTTCAAGGGCATTTGAAAGACGATACAACGACGGAATGGCACCATTGCGAGCTGACAGACAAATAGACGAACGAGAAAATGGCGGTGGGGTGTGGAGGGTGAAGTCGCAGGAATATCAACAGCAGCATCAGACGAGACGCACTCAGCAGATTAGTAATGCGGCTGCCAAGTTACCTTCGCCACCCAATAATGCCGCTCCAAATCTCGAGTTAGAGTGTTCCCTACTGCGAACGGAAATTGATGCATTGAAGGGACGTGATAAACAGGCGAGTATTGGCTCTTTTGAAGACGCTCTTAATGCTGTTTCGTATTTTAGTGGCGAAGGTGACGTAGGGGCATGGGTAGATCAATTTGAAACCGTATCTGCCCTTATGAAGTGGGACGAAACCAGGGAGATACTGTTTGCTAAGCGGTTACTAAGTGGGACAGCAAAGATGGCGATGCGAACTAAACCAACCATTAGAAAATGGGTGCATTTAAAAGGACTGCTTCTTGATGAATTTGGCGGCGGAATGACCACTGCGGATGTTCATAAGCGTCTAGCAGCAAAAAAACAAGCAAAGAGCGAAAGCCTAACAGAGTATTTGTTTGCAATGCGCGAATTAGGATCGAAATGCGGCGTGGATGACAGATCCGTAATACAATACATAGTAGATGGCATTGACGACTTACCTGCTAATAAAGCGATGTTGTATGGTGCACACTCGATGAATGTTTTTAGGGGGAAGCTCTTGGAATATGAGCGCTTTAGAGGTTCATTGCGTCAGCATCCACCAAGTCAGCATTCATCCAATTATCCAGTCAGTAAGTCATTCAATAAGCCGAAGCCAAGGGACAGTAGCACCGGCGAAAAGATGCGCTGCTTTAATTGTGGAACGAGTGGGCATAAAAGCAAAATGTGTGAGTTTAAATCTCGAGGGCCGAAATGCTTCAATTGCGAGAGGTTTGGTCATTTGTCGCCAAATTGTCCGCTGCGGAAGGACAGCACTAAAACTGATGGGTCGACCGCTAATATGGTGAGTGTGGTAGAGACGAATATAAGCGACCTGGAAGTAACGACGGTTAAGGTGAATGGTATTGACGTTCGAGCTAGAATTGATACGGGGAGCGATGTAACAATGATGGGTTCGGAGGAATATTTCAAAATAGGGTGTCCGTTCCTAGAGAAGGACAACCAGGTTTTTCGAGGACTATCTGAGCAGTGCACGACGCCATATGGATATTTTGACGCTTTTGTTAATATTGACGACACCACATATCGCACAAAGATTTATGTCGTTTCTTCAAAGTCTTTAAATCATGCTCTTTTGGTCGGGAAGGATATTTTACGAGGAACGCGCATTACCCTTGGAAAAGATGGCGTATTAATCGAAAAAGCTGAATCTGAACTGAGGAACTGCTTCCAAGTAAGTAGCGAAAACGTAGATGTTTGTGTAGGCAACCCACTGTATAGAAACCAAATTCGGGAGTTAATTGCTGCATACGTGCCCGAAAAATCAAGGAGTACAAACGTTGCGATGAAAATTATTTTGACGACGGATGTTCCCATTGCTCAACGGCCAAGAAGACTCGCACCCTTGGAGAAAGACATCGTTCAAAAACAAATTGAAGAGTGGCTCAAAAAAGGTATTATCCGACCAAGCAATTCGGAGTATTCTTCGCCGATCGTGCTTGCAAATAAGAAGGACGGCAGTAAAAGATTGTGTGTCGACTACCGCTGTTTAAATAAGGTAATAGTCCGTGATCGATTTCCATTACCACTCATCGATGACCAGATTAATCAGCTTAGTTCGGCGAGAGTTTTTTCTACGATGGATTTAGAAAACGGATTCTTTCATGTCCCGGTGAGCGAGGAAAGCCGAAAGTATACGTCGTTTGTCACGCCTGGGGGACAATATGAATTCAACAGAGTGCCTTTCGGTCTCTGCACTTCACCGCCTGTGTTCCAACGCCATATCTGTAGGGTTTTTCACGATTTGCTGTTGCAGAAAGTCATGTTGCTGTATATGGACGACATAATAGTGCTCGGAAGGGACCATAATGAAGCTCTGCTAAACCTTAGGCTGGTTTTGACAGTTGCCAGTGAGTATGGTCTGGTTTTCCGATGGAAAAAGTGTCAATTTTTATGCAACACAATTGATTACTTGGGGTTTCGAATCGGAAATGGAAATATCAAGCCGTCAAAAGAAAAAACTAATGCGGTCCGGAGGTTTCCACAACCGACAAGTGTGGTAAAAGTACAAAGTTTTTTGGGACTGACTGGCTACTTCAGGAAGTTTGTCCCTGGGTACTCTAACATTGCGATGCCATTGACAAGTCTTTTGAAGAAGGGTCAGAAGTTCCGATTTGGGCCAAAGGAGAGAGCCGCATTTGAGGAGCTGAAAAACATTTTAACCACACCACCGGTTCTGAAATTATATCGTCCAGACGCTGAGACAGAGCTTCATACGGACGCCTCAAAGTGGGGTTTAGGGGCTATTCTTCTTCAAAAAGAAAATGATAACTTTTTTCCTGTTTCTTATTTCAGTAGGAAGACGCTAGCGGCTGAACAAAATTATAGCAGCTACGAGTTAGAAGCACTCGCCGTGGTTTCCGCTTTGAAGAAATTCCGGCATTATCTTCTTGGGCTCCGATTTAAAGTTTTCACTGACTGCGCGGCGTTTAAGGGAACGATGGAGAAGAAGGAGTTTTCATCGCGAATCGCAGGATGGTTGCTAGTGACCAGGGAATTTGATTTCGTTGTGGAGCATCGTAACGCCACGAAAATGCGACATGCAGATGCCCTCAGCAGAAGTGCGGTAGGAGTTGTTAAAGGCGAGTTCCTTCCTAGGATTATAAAGGCACAAGAAGATGATGAAAACATTCGACTTATTAAAAGCCTTCTGGGGTACGGAGCCTACGAGAGTTTCATAAGCGAAAGAGGGGTAGTTTTTAAAGTCGATGACGAAGGACGAAAACTTTTGTACATTCCAAAAAAGATGCAGGCCGAATTTTTGCGGAATGTTCACAATGTGGGTCATTTCGCGACGAAAAAGATGACCGAGATCATAAAGAGGGACTACTATGTGCCAAATCTGACGAAGAAGCTAGAGGAAGTTCGAAGCAACTGCATCGCTTGTATATTGTCTGAGAGGAAAGCTGGGAAGCAGGAGGGTCTTCTTTGTTCCATTGACAAAGAGAGTGCGCCGCTCAGCACATATCACGTCGATCATCTTGGACCTCTCGATAAGACGGCGAAACAATACAGCTTCATTTTTTTGCGTCGTTGACGCTTTTTCCAAATTCACGTGGATTTACCCTACCAAAACGACATCAGCAGCTGAAGTTATTTCTAAACTGGAAGTCCAGAAGGCAATATTTGGCAATCCAGCTAGGATTATATCAGACCGAGGATCTGCCTTCACGAGCAACATTTTCGAAGACTATTGCAAAGATAGACAAATTGAACACCTGTTAATTACCACAGGGGTTCCAAGAGGGAACGGGCAAGTGGAACGTATCAACCGAATGATAATTTCGATCCTCGCCAAATTGTCAACCGAAGATTCGAGGAAATGGTACACGCATTGCAGCAAACTTCAAAGGTGCATCAACTCTACCTGGCAACGCAGTATCAAGACCACACCCTTCGAGCTAATGTTTGGTATCCGAATGAAGAATGATGCAGACCCTGAGTTATGTGAATTGGTGGATGCGGAAATAAGAGAACTATTTAACGGTGAACGAGAACAAGCTAGACAGCTAGCACAGAATGCCACAGCCGAAATACAAGCGGAAAATCGACGAGCATACGACCGAAAACGACGGCCAGCCAGTAAATACCTAGAAGGAGACTTGGTAGCAATTCGTCGCACTCAGTTTGGGCCGAACTTAAAAATAGCTGGGAAGTTTCTTGGTCCATACAAAGTTTGCAGTATAGGCAATAACGACCGATATGAAGTGCAAAAGATAGGCGATCACGAAGGACCAGCAGTTACGACCAGCAGCGCCGACATGATGAAGAAATGGCGTCAAACCGACTTGGATTTAAGCTCATTGTCTGACGAGGAGGTCTTAAGCTAATTTCGTTTATTTTTTTTCAGTACGCTGAGGACAGCTTGTCTGCAGGATGGCCGATTTGTGGGGCTATGTTTCACACGGTATATTAACTTTCCACTGAGAGCAAACGGGTGTCTATCTATCGAGGTCGATGAAAGCAAAAGAAGTCGGGAGTCGAAGACGATCAGCGAAACGAAGAGGACGAAAAACAACGACGAAGGCGCGCAGATCGAACCATCATTTTATTTCTTTAAATTGTTAAACGTTCCTTTTTTAAACTTACTCTTTGTTTTTTTCTTTAAAATTAAACCCAACTGAATTATATTGAATTTAATTTCTTTCTTGTTTCAATTTCAATCCTACATATATGTGGATAATTTTTTTTTTTGCACTTCTATGTACTGTCCCCTACCCAAATATATATAGTGTTGGCATATCTATGTGAAGTATTATAGCAAAAAAGGGGGGAAACACGTTATAGGCAACTCCGTATTAATATATAGACTAGGGTTCGCCCCATGGTCGAAATTCGACCAATTTATTCTATAAGTTTAAAAAAAAAATCGACTGTTATACATATTACTCGGAAAATAAAATTTTTGGAAATTGCATTCTCTGATTTCACATGGTATACAAATTTTCCGGCATTTTCAAGTAACTTCAAGCATGTCCAAGTAACTTCAAGTATGTTCAAGTATTATCAAGTAACTTCAAGTTTTCGAGCATTTTCAGGTAACTTAAAGCATTTTCAAGTAACTTAAAATAACTTCAAGCATTTTCAGGTAACTTCAAGTAACTTCAAGCATTTTCAAGTAACTTCAAGTATTTTCAAGCATTTTCAAGTAACTTTAAGAAATTTCAATGACTGTAATGCCCTTATTAATAGTGTAAAATTCTCCCACGACCAAAAGCTGAGGCAAAAAAAAATTGAGTGTGCCTTACCACACGACTGAAGTAAAACTTCTTTCGCTCCATCTAATTTAACACATTGGCTGCCAAGGCAAATTTGAGAAAATTTCATGGGGTGCCAACACAAAAAATGTCATTAATTGTACTTTTGATCAAATAAGACTACAAAAGATCGACATAAAATACATTTGCGATGTATCCTGGACTTCCAGGACGACTTTAGTCCTAGCTATTAAAAGAGATATCCTTGGCACCTCATGAAAAGATAGTGAAAATTGCATTATCTTTTCATGAATATATTATATGAATATCTGTCAAAAGAATTGTTCCTTGTTTTTATGAAATATACTTTAGTTGGAGCTAGGCTTCTTAAATTTTGTGAAATTGTTTTTTTTAATTCTATTTGAAATAAAGTTTATGAAATGAGTCATATTATAACATTATATATAGTTTTTCTTTCAAAATTATTACTATCTAACAATGGTCTAACAATTTTGGTCATAATTCAGTAAGTTTTCCTTACTTGCTTAAACCAAAAACGTTTATATTATCGTAAGGTGCCAAGCAACTTTGCCCCATACCGAATTTGTACGTATAATGGCTATCATTTCTAAGAGCCAGAGCCTCAAATGAAATTATAGTCGGCTATCATATATGATAGCCATGGCACCCTGGGAAACATCACCGGTGTGCGAATTTTGAAAATATTTACACATGAGCGTCAAGGGCCCCTGGAGAGTCTATATTATAAACTTCAGCTCCCTAGCTCAAACTTTGGTTTTTTGCCGTCCGACCTGAAAATCTGACGATGACGGTGACGCTCTATATTTCCAACTAATGAACTGCGATTCATGGACACAATCACTTTACTCACTTCCGGAAAATTCCATCTGTCGGCAACTGTTCTCCTTTGGATCGGTTTGGATAGATGATGAGCTAAGTATTGCCCTCTATTGAGGAGATTCAAGGGTGTTTACCCATTCCACGAACCTTTCCGCCAAAAGGTTGTAACAAAAGAGTGTACGTTTTTCTATACTTCGGTATTGAGGGAAGTCTACATTGGTCTACACTTCCGATTTTGGTTAGTTTTTAGCTGTAGCTTTTTAGCTGCCTAGGTAATAATAACTATATCAAAACTTTTTATTTTGCTAAAATTGTGATAATTTATTTGGATTTATTATGCATATTGCGTTTAAAATAAAAATTGATTGAATGTCCCTTTTATTTTAAATCAGGTAATTTAACAAAGAGGTCCTTGGAGCCACAATAATTAAACCCGAAAAAGGATATTTTCCCAAAATGTCTTTAGAAACGGCACGGTATATATGAGTTCAATGTTATTTGAATGAGGGGTGCTAGGAACAACAAACATTTTGGTAAAATATCCTTTTTTCGACTTTTAAGGACCCAATTTGTTGTTGCAAGGACCTCTTAGTCAAATAACATTGAGCCGGGATATACTGTGCGGATTCTAATGACATTTTGGAAAAATATTCTGTTTTCGACTTTTAAGGACATTTTTTGTTGTTGCAAGGACCTCTTAGTCAAATAACATTGAACACAGATATACCATGTGGATTCTAACGGCATTTTGGAAAAATATCCTTTCTTCGACTTTTAAGGACCTTTTTTTGTTGTTGCAAGGACCTTTAAGTCAAATAACATTAAATACAGATACACCGTGTGGATTCTATCAGCATTTTGGAAAAATATCCTTTCTTCGACTTTTAAGGATCTTTTTTGCTGTTGGAAGGACATCTTAGTCAAATAACATTGAAGACAGATATACCATGTGACTGATATGAATGCCTATGATTTTTTGTTTTGATCTGTTTTTGTTATGTTTTGAAGAAAAATTAATGTTTATCTTATTATTTTAAATTATTTACATATGTGTATTATGTTTCTTCTTGTTTATATTTTGAAAATATAAAAATCTACTGCGAAACAGTTGAATCTACTGCGTTTTTTTCAAATCCACTTCGGACATTTTTTCACAAAGTCCCATCACTGAAGTTTACGTTTGTCTACGCTTCCTTTGTACCCTTAGGTGTACACTGTTGCGCCAGAAGTCTACATTGGTCTATACTTCCCTTGCGCCGGAAGTCTACATTGGTCTACACTTCCGTGTCGCATTCACCAGCTTACTCCCCAAGTTAAGCGTGCGTAAAGAAGTTTTACTTCAAAAATACTACAAAGTCCCAAAAAAAGTAAAAACTTTTGGTCGTTTGTCAAAAAAATTAAGAATTCGGCCTCGTCATCTATCCCGACACTCATTTACAACGACATTCCAGCCGTCAGCTCATCGGATAAAGCCAATCTGCTTGCTGCTCACTTTGCAGCTAGCTTAACGCTCCCAGATTGTGCTTTATCTCCCCCCGTACTCGAGCGCGTAGAATACTCCATGGGTCCAATCCACTTTCGCACTCGTACAGTGGCTAGAGTACTTCGAGATCTTGACATACATACATCCGCTGGTCCAGATGGTATTTCCCCCATCGTTCTGAAGAGGTGTTCTTCTACGCTGGCAAAACCATTGCGTAAGCTTTTCCAACTGTCCTATTATTCAGGACTCTTCCCGGGAAGATGGAAAACAGCATTTGTCCAGCCTGTAACAAAAAAAGGCGAATCTTCTTCTCCCTCCTCCTACCGACCAATTGCACTAACGTCCCTTCTTTCTATGATCATGGAAACGCTGATCAACCGTCAGCTAATGAAATATCTTGAATCTCGAAAACATCTCAATGACCGGCATAACGGTTTTCGGGGCAATAGGTCCACCGGTGATTTGATGACATATCTAACCGAAAAGTGGAACAAATCTCTTCACCAAGGTGGTGAAAGTAAGATCGTTGCGCTTGATATTTCAAAGGCATTTGAGAGAGTTTGGCATCAATCTCTCTTGTCGAAAATGCGTGCATTTGGAATCAATGATAATCTTCTTCAATGGATTAGAAATTACCTTTCGGACCGTTTAATTCAAGTTTTCTTGGAGGGTTTCAAGTCTGCAACTCACCAAATAAATGCTGGTGTTCCGCAAGGCTCCGTCCTGTCCCCGACCCTCTTTCTCATTTTTATACATCTCCTGTCTGTTACTTCTAATCCAATCCATTCCTTTGCTGATGACAGTATCCTCAGCTTTTCATACTCGTTTCTTGGGTCACGCCCCACTTCTTCGGGTGTGGAACTGGAGCGGCAACGTATGTTAAGCTCATTAAATTCCGATCATAACAGCATAACTCATTGGGGTACAACCAATAGAGTGGAATTTAATGCTTCCAAAACACAATGCTGTCTCCTGATATTAAAGCAAAACCCACACACACTGCCATTATCCATGAATGGCACTTGCATCGCTGAAACCGAAAGACTTTCCATTGTCGGTATGTGTATCAAAGACAGCCTTCGTTAGAATGACCACATATTCGATTTCGCCAAGAACGCAGCGAAATGTCTAGGCTTTCTTAAGCGATGAAAGAAATATTTCACCCCTTCTGATCTGGCTACAATTTATAGGGCGTTTATTCGCCCGAAACTCGAGTATAACGCTCATATCTGGTCTGGTGCACCAATAACTTATTTGGAGCTACTTGACAGGATCCAAAAACGCGCGATAAAACTCGTTGGCGACCGAGACATCGCGAGATCGATTGACTCTCTTAGTCATCGTCGCAATGTCTCCTGTCCTTTGTTATTTTATCGGTATTTCCACCCTAAGTGCTCTAACGAAATAGCCAGTTGCATTCCACCCCTTGAACATTTCAACCGCAATACCCGCCATGCAATGAATGTCCATCAGTTTACCCTCAAGCCTGTATTCAGACGTACAGTGAAGTACAAAGAGTCTTTCCTCAGCCGTACAACACGAATGTGGAATAATCTTCCACGCTCAATTTTTCCTTAACATTATAACCTACAAACATTCAAAACCAACGTGCATCGGCAACTCTCCTTTTCTTCTTATCCTTATTTCCCTAACGCCCGCGCTGTCTAGCCAATACATGATAAGGGTAAAAAAAAAAATTCAAGTAACTTCATGATATAACATTTTTCCGTTCAGGTTGGCAGATTATTGCCTCACACAGCAATGTTGTTGTTGTTGTAAATGTAATTTCATCCAATTCGCTACTTTTCACCCGCTGTAATTCATAATGTGTGTTTATATGTGGATAATTTTTTTTTTGTGCACTTCTATGTACTGTCCCCTACCCAAATATATAGTGTTGGCATATCTATGTGAAGTATTATAGCAAAAAAGGGGGGAAACACGTTATAGGCAACTCCGTATTAATATATAGATTTCAGCTCCCTAGCTCAAACTTTGGATTTTCAAAAAAAAAAAAATTTAAATTGTGGGCGTGTCAGTAGGCTGATTTTGAAAATATTTACACATGAGCTTAAAGAGCCCCTAGAGAGTATATATTATAAATTTCAGCTCCCTAGCTCAAATTTTGGTTTTTCAATTGTTTTATTTATTTGTGGGCGTGTCAGTGGGCGGATTTTGAAAATTTTATATCTCGAGCAGTTTTAGGAGTCATAGATCATATATAAAAAAATTTCAGCTTTCTAGCTCAAAATTCGATTTTTTCCAAAATTTAGTTTTTTTTAAGTTTGTGGGCGTCTGTGGGCGGATTTCAAAAATTCGTAAACTTGATTATTTCGGGACCCTAAAGAGTATATGGCTAAAATTTCAGCTCTCTAGGCCCAGTTTAAAGGCCTAATTTTTGCCCACAGACGGACGGACGGACGGACGGACATGGCTAGATCGACATTACTATCGATGCTAATCATAAATATAGTAACTTTTAGGGGTCTACGGGCAATATTAAGGTATGTTATAAACTATGCGTCAAAATTAATATACCCTTAGAATAGGGTATAAAAAGTGAAATAAGAGTTGCATTGGTTTGTTCTGACTCAAATAAAAAGAAACTTTAGCTTTAGAAAAGAAGAAGAATTTTGTCTTTATGTTTCTTCAAGTTTTATTTCGATAATTTTATATAAAAATAAACATATAGGTCTAACTCAACTAATCAAAGAAAATTGGAGATGGTGGTACATTTTTGTGATGGAAGCCGCGACGATAATAATTTAATGTCTAATGAAGCTTCATCAAAATATTTTTTAACTCAAGCATTAGCTTCTTCAATTGCCAATGGCCTCATTACGAATAGGAGCAAAGAATTAATTTTAGAAGCTTCCAAGGAAGGAATTGAGCAGCGTAGGACCTCCAATGTCACTTATTTATGTCACTTCACTAAATCGAACGCGAGTATACTAAAATAATTAACAACTTTAACACAATTTTCTATTAAAAAACATACATTACCAAAATCTTCCAAATCCAAATATGAGCTTAAATTATAATTGAATTAATGGCGATTGACAACTGTCAACGCCTTCGAACATAACTTCGATAATTCCGGGGGAAATAAATTCCGATGGAGATTCATGATACTACGAATAATTTCCAGGGAACAAAAAATGTTCGGGGGGAATTTTTTTCCACCGGAATTGCCGATAGCCCTGAATATGTTTGGCATTAATTTCGACTGTCGGAAATTAATATTTTTGAATTTCACGATTTTCATACAAATTTCTAAACTCAACTTACAGCTGTGTCACAAATAAACGTCGTAGGTGCATGTGTGCTGCCAAGTTTTTTTTTTGATGAATTTTTAAGCGGCGATGGTCGTTTCTTAATGCCATGCCTATATCCGCGTGCAAAGAAACACGGTGGGGCAGGGGAAAAAATGTTTAGGTTTTACTGGGATTCCCGGCGTGATTTAAATCTTAGACCACTCAATTATTAGTCCAACGCTCTTACGACTGACCCACTGCCCACTGCACACATCATAAATCTTAATACGCCAATAATCAATAATTTTTATATGTCATATAAGCAGATCCACCTGGCACCGTTCGAGTCTTTTCATACATCCGTTTTATATTCGTATTCCCCGATTCATTAGTTTTTCTAACAAAATAATCAACAGTTTAAAGTTGGAAGCCCCAGTTATAGTATGTGAAATGTTGGTTGTTTTTTTTTTGGTCCAGTTACAATGAATAGATCGACACAATCTTTGTCTTAAAATGTTATGAAATATTCAACTAATATGTCACAAATAATTGAGAATTTGAACATTAAATAGGTTAGAAACGAATTTATTTATTTTTCGTACGGACAACTTTTTCTGTTCAACTTCTCAGTCAATTCACACAAACGATATATATCATTCCGTATCGTTCGTCTGTCTGTCTGCAAAAATTAGGCACTAAAACTGGAGCTGGAAAGCTAAAATCCATATACTCTGTAGGGGTCCGCAATAATCAAGTGATTTTAAAATTGAAAAAATTGAACTTTGAGCTAGAAAGCTGTTACATCATTTTTTGTATCGTCTTTGGGGGCCTAAAATGCACGGTAGATAAAATTTTTAAAATCCGCCCACTGACACGCCCACAATTAAAAAAAAGACAGTTTTGTAGAAAAGTCAAAGTTTGAGCTAGGAACATGTGATTTATAATATGTAGTCTCTAGAGGAACTTAATGCGCGTGTGTAAATATTTTTAAAATCCACTCAATGATACGCCCACTATTAAAAAAAGAAAGAAATTATTCGCAAAGTACGAGGGCGGGTCAATAAGTCCGTGACTTTTGGAATAAAACACAGATTTTTTGATAAAAAAAAAAATTTATTTTTCAACGTAGTCTCCCTTGAGCTCTATAAACTTTGTCCAACGCTTCTCCAATTTGTTGATCCCTTCCAAAAAAAATGATTTGTCGAGATCCTCAAAATAGGCCTTTATTTGCGAGATGACTTCATCATTGGAGTTAAATCTTTTTCCACCAAGCCATTTCTTCAGGTTTGGGAACAAGAAGTAGTCGCTCGGAGCCAAATCTGGAGAATAGGGTGGATGAGGGAGCAATTCATAGCCCAATTCATGGTTTTTTGCCATGGCAACTGCACATGTGTGCACCCTTGCATTGTCTTGGTGGAAAAGAACTTTTTTCTTGGCCAAATGAGGTCGGTTTTTTTTCAAATCGTCATTGAATCGGTCCAATAATTTGGCATAATATTCCCCATTGATTGTTCTTCCCTTTTGAAGGTAGTCAATGTGGATTATCCCGCGTGCATCCCAAAAAACAGTCGCCATAACTTTATTGGCTGACAAACCCACCTTGGCCTTCTTTGGCGCCGATTCACCCTTAGAAACCCACTGTTTTGACTGTTGTTTGGTCTCTGGTGTGTTGTGATAGATCCATATTTTGTCCACGGTTACAAAACGGCGCCAAACCTTCCTGTGAAGTTGTTACACGATTGCGTTTGTGGTCGACTGTGAGCAAACGCGGCACCCATCTTGCGGAAAGCTTTCTCATGCCCAAGTGATCATTCAAAATTGAAACCACTGAGCCATGCGAGATCCTTACGGCTTCCACAATCTCTCGCACTTTCAATCTTCGGTCGGCCAACACCATATCGTGAATTTTTTCGATTGTTTCGGGTGTAGAGACCTCAACTTTGCGTCCAGGTCGTTCGGCATCTTCAGTGCTTGTACGGCCACAACGAAATTCAGTAAACCACTTTTTTACCATTGAAATCGATGGTGCAGAGTCCCCATAGTCTTTTTCAAGCTTAGCCTTGGTCTCGGTAATGGTTTTTTTTCGCAAGAAATAATGCTTAATAAGCACACGAAATTCACTTTTTTCCATTTTCTCCTCAAATTAGTAAGTAGTCTGATAAAAATAGCTGTCAAACACAAACTAACTGCCGCAGCAAGTTTAAATTTTGACAGGAGTCAACTGACAGATACCTGTTGACAGGAGCAGTGTTGCCGTTTCAGTAAAGAGGTCAGAAATTCAAAAAGTCACGGACTTATTGACCCGCCCTCGTATGAAGGTAAAGTCCGTTTGAATCATTCCCTCATATAAAGTTTTCCGACATGCTCACTTTTAGGGGGTGGTTTTTTTTACAAAAAAAAATGTTTTTTGGATAAAATCCTTTAAATTTTGTGTAACAAAATTGGAGATCCTTCTTTACAATTCAGCCATACTTTGATTTTTGTCACGTCCACTTAATGAAGGAAAGGAATAGGAATAGTTCGCCCAAGTGGACTGTAAACGTTAAACGTTTTGCTTATCCTGTTTCGATTATTTAGTGCAGGTTTCCTGTACATACTCATCTATATTGGGAACAATTACCTTATCAAGCAAGAAATCATAGGAAATCAAAGTCCTATTTTCGGCAAGGCATATAAAAAAGTTGTTTTTCACATATTTTAATTTTTTTTGCACGCCCACTTTTTGGGGGTTAGGACTAGGAATAGGGTATCCAAACGTTTGCTGAAGCAGACTGTAGCCTCTCCTTATGTTTCTAATTCAATTTCAAAAGTTCTCAACAAGTAATTTTAGTAAGCAAACACTCAGCGAACTTAACCCCCAGTCCTGCTATGCGCTTCCGACTTCATTTTTAGAATTTGAAAACCCTGCATTGAAAAAAAATATTTTCAGTCTGTTTGCAAAAGCGCAGCTTGATTTGAAACTGCAACATTTGTTCGTTCATAGCTTGAGTTTTAATTCTATGTCGGGCGCAATGGCTCAATGGTTAGCGTGTCGGACTACTAATCGAAAGGTTCCCGGCTCAATTCCCGCCGGGGCCAAGGCTGGTCTTATGTGGGATGCCTAGTTTAGCCTGTAGGCCAGTGTCCCGTGATAATCGCTGTTACTCAAGCGATATATTTACGTGCTCCACCTGCATGTGTACATAGGAGGTCGATTGTTTTTCCCTTGTTTTTATTTTGCACACAACTCTCTGGATATGACGCATGTTGTCTGCCTTTTCCACCTGAGGTTTGCTTTCGTGAGGTGTTCTTATGTGATGTTTGCCTTTACTGCTCCGAGCGGAACTTTACCTGGCTTCGTCAGTTGTTAGTTTAAGTTTCTAAGCTTTATTATAATCTTGTATTAAGCAAAATTAATAATTAAATATTTAAAATTGCTTAATGCTAAACTAATGATATAATCAGAACAATCAGAAGTAGAAGGACATCAAGTTACGGACATTTGCGGCCACAGTGATCTGGGATTGATCTTTAATCTAATCTAGGTCTGTCTCTCTTTTACGATCACATGATTGATATTGTTTTTTTTTGTTGGGGTTCGAATAAGATCTCTCCTTTGACCGTGACAGTCTCAACTGAGCCGGTCACGCGCCATTTGCTCTAAGCTATTACTCCTATTGTCAAAAAGTATATGCTTTTATTGTTTGCATATAAAAAAACTACGTGATAAAATCTAGAAATCGATGGTATATAGTCGAATTGTTGCCCTGAAATGCTAGACGTGCGTCCAGAATTGTTAAAACGCTCATATGCACTGCACATAATTCTACTTAGTTTCAGTAGAAACCAATACAAAAATATATATTATGTACACATGCTCGTACATATAAAAGTTTAGTGTAAGTTTACCTCAAACCAACGTTGTCTTCACGGATTACAAGTTTGTAAATAGTATTTAATAATCCATTGCAAATTAATTAAGTACGATATCCTCTTCGAAATCGAGTATCTACAGGTCTTTCTGGCACTTTAGTATGTTTTTTTAACTGTATGATTCAAAGTTTTCTATTGACTGATAACTTATGAAGAAACTGTAGAGTATTGTTGCGAGGCGTTACTTGACATGGATTAGTTGGTTGATAACGCCATTAAAGGTATATTTATCCTGCTGAGAATTTATTCCCCTAAAAACATGATCTATTTTGTAAATATTTGATACACTGCAAATGACGCGAAGCTTTATTGTTGAGTGTAGAAAAACACAATAAATTTGCGTAATCATTGCAAGTTCCAATTCAAGAACACAGAGAATTCATTCATTTGGAGTGGCTTGCACTTTTATTATCTCATCTAATGCATGGCAAATAGACACGAGTTTGTTCTTTTTAAGCATTGCCAAGGTTTTGCTTAAAGCATATAAATAGAAGTTGCAGTTTTGAAAAGAGCATTCACTGTTTAGTTCGCAATACTCGTAGTAACATACATTTTCAGAATTGAAATATGTTGCAAAATATCGTTACCATTACTAGTTTGACTTTTATTTTAAGTACCGGCGTTTCGCGGCAGATTGACCTATTTGACGACAATTTATTCGATAATGATATACTTGGTGTCGAATCACCAACGTCCTTTGTCAATGATTCACTCTTACACATCCGATATATTGATGTGACCGAACACAGTGGAGAATTGTGCAATCGACCTTGTATTGATAATGAACAACGGGTCTGTTATTTTAATTTTGTTTTGGAACACTATCAGGCGATGGGAGTGTAGGTGTAAATTATTTCCATTCACGCAAAGTAGGTTAACATCTTCTTTTTTCAAAAAGTGCCTGTGGCAGATGTTTAGATGGCGTTGATGAAGACTGTGACAATCCACAATGCATTGTAGGTGATGGCGTCGAAAAAGGTGTGATGAGTATTAATAGAATGATTCCCGGACCGCCAATTCAAGTTTGCAAAGGAGACATGATAATTGCGGATATAGTCAACAATGCACATGGAACAGCTGCTGCAATTCATTGGCACGGCCTACATATGAGGCATACACCCTTCATGGATGGAGTTCCTTATACTACGCAATGTCCTATTCCATTTGCGTCAACTTTTCGCTATTCCTTTTATGCCACAGAATCAGGAACACACTTTTATCATTCACATTCCGGTAAAATTTGTTTGTAAATATTTATTTGTGTAAATATTTTCGTATACGTAGATATCTGATTCCCTTAGGGCACCACAAGGTAAACGGCCAGTATGGTGCTTTGATTGTTCGTGAATCAAAAAATAAAGTTCCTAACTCCGATGAATACGACTATGACTTACCAGAACATCACATACTTATTTCGGATTGGATGCATGACTATGGAGAACAACACTTTCCAGGCCTTCCTTCGACAAATGGAATTTTTCCAAATTCTATATTGCTAAATGGTCGGGGCACTTATATAAATGTAAGGTTGATGTTTTACGGATTAATGCGGAATAAAATCATTCTCCTTTCTTTTCTACCGCTAGCCAAAAACCATGGAGCGTACAAATGTGTTAGTAAGGAAGTATTTTGTAGAACCTGGGAAAAGGTACAGGTTTCGTGTCATAAATTCTATTAGTCACGCTTGTCCAGTGCAACTTCAGGTGAGTGAAACATCCTGGTGAAAAGTAGTTTTTTACTTTTCTTTTCTTAGGTGGAAGGTCACAGCCTGTCAATCATTTCCTCGGACTCATATAATGTCGAAAGACGGCCATTCGACACCCTAGTATCAAACTCTGGGGAAAGATACGACTTCGTCTTAACAGCCAATCACACTAATGGAGACTTTTGGATCAGGGTGTGCGGATTAGGAGTGTGTGCTATCAATCCAACTGAGGCATTTGCTCTACTGCGATATAAGAGTAATGGTGCGGATGTCGATATAGAAATGCCACAACCACCATTCCCTGCTTACAATGAAACCTATCCTCCCGGAATTGTAAGTAAAACGCAATTTTACATCGTAATTTTTCTCTCTTATTTTTGGTTATCAGATACTTAATCACCCTAATGCTTCCTGTTTTGGTGAGAGTGGAGATCATTGTATTACCGAGCTCACCGCAATTGAGGAGGATAGGGAGCTGCGTACTAGAACACCGGATCATAAATTCTTTTTAGCTTTTCATAATTTTCCAGTACCAAATGAGGAAATTTTCCGTCCAGGAATGTTCCAACATTTCGCAAGTGAGTACCTTCTACGTCACATTACTACGTCAGAAGATTTCTATAGCTGGAACTGGATATTCACATTATTTTCTATTTAGATCTTGGCTCGAATTTGACTATAGTCGGTGCAATCAATAATCTGAGCATGATATTTCCCTCATCGCCACCCCTTACACAACCTTTTGATATTGATGAGTCTCAATTTTGTGATGAAACTCGTTGGCCGCAACATTGCGATGGCAATAGGCTATGCTCGTGTATTCATCGGTTAAAGATACGAAAGAACAGCATTGTGGAGTTGGTAATTGTTGACGAGTCTGTCTGTAAGTTAACCTAAGTATCCATCGATTGTAAATATAGTTCTGACCCTTATTATAGCTGTTGGGCGAATGCATCATCCATTCCATTTGCATGGCTACCGTTTCATGGTAACTGGACTCGGCCAGCATCCGCTGCACATACCGATGAGTGTAACCGAAGCGATTGAAATGGAAAAGCGAAGAGGCCTACCGAGGAATTATTATAATGAAAAGCCACCGTTCAAGGATACTGTTTCGATACCAAGCTGCGGATTTGCAATTGTACGATTTCGAGCTAATAATCCAGGTAGGGTTCGCTGAGTTTTGTGTATTCGGGTCCAGTAACGCAGCAATGTTTTTATTTTGGTAGGATATTGGCTTATGCATTGTCACTATGAATGGCATTTAGCCATAGGTATGGGATTAATACTTCAAGTAGGAAATCAAAACCAGATGGTATCTGCACCGAAAGATTTTCCAAAATGTAAAAGTTATGTACCGAAAATATTGGTGCCAACATTTTAAGACATTTGCACCGAGAAGAAAGTGCAGTATTGTTAAAATTTTCGCAACTTGTTTATGTATGCACTATAAAAAGAATAAGTCTAAACCATAATCTGGATAGCCCATGTATATGTAATTATAATATCAGCGGATAAGATATTTCGCCTTCACATTAAGTTACCAAAAAGCAATCCCTCATATATCATTTTTCAACAAAAAGCATGTAGGCAGGATCTTACTCAAACGCAATGAAACCATAGCCCTATAGCGGTTACCATTTGCAGTATGTGATCGCTATGAGCATTTTTGAGAAATTAAATGTCTCATAAAGATGTCATGCCGTATTAAGAAAACTTTCAATTTATTCTTTGAATTCTTTACAAATGAAAACTGGGTAAGCGCATCGCTCATGTGATTCTTTAACATCGTTGGGCACTATTAAATGCTTATCAAAATCAGCAGCCTGCATCAATGAACATCAGATTGTATTAGATATATAGAGCATACGTGGAGGTCGAGGACAACATATAGCAACCTTACTTCAAAACAACAGTGTAATATTGTGTATATAATACAATATCATCGGATGTTTTTTAAGCTTATACACTTTCATCTTTGTCAATTTCAAAATTTTGCACGATAGATTTTTTTGATATTATGTCACTTGCATATTATAATGTAATAAGGTGCCTATGTTACCCCAAAGTTGTCTGCGCGTATTTATTAGTATAATCCATTACAAATTAATTAATAACAATTTCATCTTTAGAGTCAAGTAGGTATCTATCAGGCTTTATGATTCTTTCGTTTGTTTTTTTTTAATTGTATGGCTCGGTAAATATAATTATCCATTGACTGATAACTAATGAAGGAGATTGTCAGTATTATAGCGGGCCGTTTGTAATTGACATGGATGAGTTAATCGACAAAGCCATTAAAGATTTATTTATTTTGCTTTTAGCATTTATTTCTCCAAAAGCATGAAATATTTTGTAAAAATTTGATACACCATTAACCTCACAAGGCTTTATTGCTGAATGTAGAAAAAAATAATATATTAACGTAGTATTTGCAAGTTCCAATTTAATGATAGATAGTGAATTCATTTCAAGAGTGGACCACGCAAAATCTCCTTTTGAGCCAATTCCAGGCTGGTTTCAGAGATAACCACTCAGCGACAGATCAAATTTTCATCTTAACAACTGTGGCACAGAACTGTATTAGATTAAAAAAAAAAACTGTTTGCGTTTTTCGTGGACTTCAAGGCAGCCTTTGACACGGTAGATAGGAGCGCACTTTTCTACAAATTATATAATAAAGGTCTCTCTAGGAAGTTTGGAAATCTAATCGAAAAACTGTATGAAAAAACATTCTCAGTAGTTTGGGACGGCAAGCAGTTAGGAGATTCTTTCGAAACGGTGACGGGCGTTAAACAGGGATGCAACTTCAGCCCTCTAGCATTCATCATGTTCATTGATGACATAACAGAATACCTAGGTGGAGGTATAAGAATGGGAGGGATCCTCATAAAAGCACTGCTGTATGCAAATGATTTGGTGTTGCTGGCAGACACTCCGGAGAATTTACAAAGAATGATTAATCAGCTACAAAGATACTGCCATGAGTGGAGGTTAAACGTCAACTTAACTAAGTCTAAGACAATGGTATTCAGAAAAGGTGGAGGAAGGTATGCAAGAAACGAAAAGTGGTTCTTTGACGGACAGGAGTTGGAAACAGTCAAATCTTACAAGTATTTGGGTATGAACATATGCAGCAACATGAACATGGAGCACCACTTTAAGGAGAAACTTACAGTGGCTAAGTCGGCGATGAGTGCAGCCTGGAGAAATTGTCTCGAAGATAAACAAATATCGATTAGAATTAAATAGCAAATATTTCAGGCTGTTTCCAAATCAATAATGATGTATGGGGCACAAGTGTGGGGTTATAAGCAATACGACACAGTAGAAAAACTTCTCCGGTTCCTTTTAAAAAGAGTTTTTAAATTACCGCAGTGTACACCTAATGATATGCTGTTGGTCGAAACTGGTCTGTCACCTATATTTACGGAAACGCTAAGACTCCACTTCAACTACATACAAAAAATTATGTCCTTGAGCGACGAAAGGTTGACTAAACGTGTATTAAATCATGTTTTACAGGCGAAAATATTGTTTATCGAGGAATGGCAAAAACTCTCAGAGTTCTGCGGACACACTTTAAATATAGATGCGGAAAATATTACTCATTGGAAGGAAGAGTTCAATAATATCATTTCTGCGGTCGATGAGAAGATCCACGCAGACTGTTGTGAAAAGATAAAAAGTTCTATTCACCGAGGGATATATGCCAACTTAAACCACAGCCTATGTGAAAATAACTATTTCAACGAAAGATACTCTACGGAATTAATATCAACGATTTTCAAGGCCAGAGGAGAGATACTGAATTTAAATTTTATACCACACCGGGAAGATCTGCCAATAACCTGCTCTTTGTGCAATCTGCGAGAGAGGGAGAACATCTATCACTTTCTGGGCAGATGTCCTATTTTAAAAGAGTTCAGACTACAGATTTATGGGAAGCGAGATTTGGAAGAAGCTGAGGTGAGAACCATCTTAAATGGCTCAGACTGGAACAAATTGTACAGTTACTGTAAAATAGCATTAAAATATAGGAGGGCAATTATAGAAGAATCTTTTTAAACAATTGTAAAAATTTTGTCAAACCCGGGCAGACGGCTTTAAGCCATGTCTTAAATTTAATAGTCATAAACAAATTGTAAATGAATTCTGGAATAATAAATATTTATCTTATCTCTATCTCTAGTGAATTCATTCATTTGAAGGCGCTTGTACTTTTGTTCTTTCATCTTATGCGCTTGTACTTTTTAAGTTTTGCCAAGATTTTATTTTTAACAAGAAATATAGAAATTGCAGTTTCGTTCAGCTCATTCGGTGTTAAGTTCGCAATAATAACTTACACATCAGAATCTTCACGTATTGCAAAGAATCGTAACTATTACAAGTTTGTCTTTTTAATTATCGGTGGGAATGACATAGCCGGTTTCGATTTACAAAAGTTAATTTGTAAACAATTCACTCCTTATACGTATCTAATATATTGATGAGACCAAACGGAGTGGAGAATTGTGCAATCGACCTTGTATTAACAACAAACAACGGATCTGTTATAACAATTTGGTTTTAGAGTTCGATAAAAGATTGGAGTGTAGGTGTAAACTATGGAATCGGAAAAAAACCTTAGTTAATATTGTTTGGTTTTACAAAAAGTGCCTGCAACAGGTGTGCAGATGTCGTGAAAAAGACTGTGGCAATCCGGATGCAAAGTCATCAATGCACATGGAACTGCCGTTGCAATTCATTTGCTTGCCCTACATATGATGGATACACCCTTCAGGTATGAAGTTCTTTATACCACGCGATGTCCTATTTCATTTGCCTCACCTTTACGATATTCCTTTTATACAACAGAATCAGAAACACCGTGTTATCATTCACGTTCTGGTAAAATTTGTTAATCAATATTTATGTTTGTAACTATTTTTATAAACATACATGTATGATTCCCGTTTGGCACCGCAAAGTAAACGGCCACAACTTTGATTGTTTGTGAATCTGAAAAGAAAATACTTCGATAAATACGACTATGTAATATTTCCAAACTCTATTTAGATATATGGCCACGTCACTTATAAACGTAAGGTTGATGTTTTACGCTTAAATGCAGAACAAAATAGTTTTCATTTCTTTTGTATATCTAGCCAAAAACTATGGAACGTACAAATGTCTCAGTATGGAAGTATTTTGAAGAACCTAAAAACGTTATTCAGTTCAACTTCAAGTGATTGAAGAATACTTGTGGAATGTTATTTTTACTGTTTTTTTCTTTGGTGGGCAGCTGTTTTACATAATAATACCGATTCTGGTCGAAGAAATTATTCCTGAAAAAAGAGTTTTTAAAAAATTACTATACCCTTAGAAAAAGGCTTTAGAATGGAAAACATAGGGAAAGGCTACTGTCCGTTTGGGCGAACTGTTGGATATCATAAAAAACGCACCTCTAAAAGTGGGCATGGCAGAAAACTTTATACTAGGAATTGTTCAAAGCGACCTTAACTATTTACACACTTTGCGAATGATTTCTTCAATAAAACGGTTATTTTCGAAAAGTGGGCGGATTGAAAAACTATTTACCCGTGAGTATTAATGGTCTCTAGAGAGTATTATTTCAAATTTCAGCTTTCTAGGTCAACATTTGATTTTTCGAAACAACGATTTTTCAAAATTGTGGACATGAGCATTAAGAGCCTAGATATGATAAAATTGTTTCTTTAAATTGTGGGCACGTCAGTGGGAGGATGCTAAAAATTAAAACTTCTGAGCATTTTGGGCGCCTAAAGACAATATATTTATTAAAAATTTTAGCTTTCCAGCGATTATTTGATAAACTTGCTTTTCGAGATTGTGGGCGTGTCTGTTAAAGTTGATTATTTCGGGCCTCTAGAGAGTATTAAAATTTCAGCTCCAAATAAAGACCTAACTTTTGACATGGCTAGATCGAAATTACTTTCGATGCTGATCACGAATATAGTGAATTTTAGGCGTCTAGGCAATACTAAGGCATGTTACAAACTATGTGTCAAAATTAATATACCCTTAGAAAAGGGTATAAACATGGTGGCTGCAAGATATTTCACACATTTTTTAACAAAAATAAAATAAAATGCACGTCTGGGCCGTACAATAACCCTTCTCCTTTCATAAAAATTGGTTTGGAATTAAATTTTTTTAATTAGCCATTTTCTGTACTCGTTAAATCAGAAAAAACAAGATCGCAACGATGTCGATTATATGTAGATAGCTGTAGTTGATTGCATTTGTGAATGGGTAAACTAAAACAAGTCACAACTGAGGCCGGAAATGGATATTAAGAGTATAGTCGCATTTTATAGGGGTTTGACGTATAAGCATGCACAACATGTAATGTTAAATATTATGCTAACATTTTTATGAAAGATATGTGCTTGATAACCCTGATGGTATTCTTTTTTCAAATTTGACGTCATAGATATTTTTCTTAAACTGACTTAAATAAGGCGGATTCAAAGACGTTATTTCCGGTTGAAGCATAAATAACGGTAATTGACTTCGTGAATAGAATCTTATGACCGGTGTTCATAAGATTTGTCATAACAGCTTTCGATCTTTATGTGTCTCTTTGAACCAAATAAATCACTACCCATTATTGAGATATTGTCGTGTTCCTAAAGTACCGTTGTTTTAGTATTTTGGCAAAAACTGAGTAAACCTTCTCTAGATAATCAACCCAAGTATTTAAGGCTTAACAATTGATCAAAATCGTTAAAGCAGTTTTCGCGAAAAATGAAAAGTGAGTTTTATATGAATAAAAAAGTTATAAAAAAATGTTTTTATATTTTTTAATGCAAATTTGTTCCAAACAGTAGTAACAGGCGGTGTGTGAATTTTCTTCGAAATAACTTGACCAGTTTTTGAGATGCTCGCATTTTTGGTATATTTTAGCATAGGTAAACTTTCTCGTTGTGCGATAAATGCAAACTTGATAGAAAATGGAATGCTTATGAGTTATGACCAGAGATAAGATCTTGCCAAAATTGCCTCTTTTTTTCTTTATCGTAAGAAAGTATCAACTTTAAACAAACACTTTTTTTGTCTTTCTAATTTTAAATATATGTTTGTATTATATTTTGCCTTTTTTACCACAGTTTCCTTTTTTGCCTATTTTGACTTTTTCTCAAAGTCGCCAGCGGTACCTTTAAAACAGTTTTTTGTTTTTAAAGGTGAAACAAATTAAAACAATAAAAAAAATTTTTTTTTTTGAATAAAAGATTAACTTTAATTGTTCTTAAAATTTTATTTGCTTTATAAATGTCAGAACTTTTTAATTTTTCGCCCGAAGATGAAGCAGGAGCTTTGAAACGCGTCGCGAACGAAAAACAAAATTAAAAAGTTGTGACATTTATAAAGCAAATACAATTTTAAGAACAATTAAAGTTAATCTTTTATTCAAAAATAACATACACAACCGGAGACGGACAAAAATAACAAAAATGGAATAAAAAAATATCTTAAAATCTGTTTGACATTAAAGAACTCCATATTCTCATTTGCAGTTTCGCTTAAAAACATGAACCTAACACAGCCACAAGCAGAAGATAAATAAGTTCTATTTCGAACATTCTTTTAACTGCTTCAAAATTAAACAGATATTTAAAAAAAAAAAAGTTTAATTTTTTTTTTCTAGACGTAGACAAAATAAATTAACAATTTTCAATACATTAGGAGGGAGGAGCACATTGAAGCGATGTTATTTTTTTTCCGAAAATACAACACGAACGCGTAATTTCAGATAGTCCGATAGTAACTCACGCAGCTCCGCCTCCAATCTCAAAAACATGTGGATATCTCAGATTACCTATAATAGATAGTCAACTTCCACAATCCCCGTCACCTACGACCCGCAAATGGGCGGTGCCTAATCGTCTCTCACAATGTTCTATTGGTGAATAGGTATATGTAAAACAATAAAAGTGAAGTTAACACCCGTTGAATTTTATTAGTTCTGTCAGAGTGCAACTGATTGTCAAATATGACAAGTTTCTTGGGGAAAATTTAATTTTATAGAAATTGGTACATACATGTTTTTTTCTGTAGCAATATTCTTTTACTTTGTATCTGCTTTTCTGTAAAATTTATAAATAACATTTTTTACCACTCCGTCCAAATTTATGTTTGGCGTTTCTCACAATTCCTGATTTTGTTTTTGTGGTGAGATGGGGGATGTGTTCGCTGAGTGCTGTTGTGGGTTTGAGATAACAAATAACGAATGGAACAAATGGATATAAACAACTTGGTATTATATAGCATCGAAATTGTTAGATATGGAGGGAGGTGTTTTCGCTGAGTGCTGTGCTGGGTTCGGGATAACAAATAACGAATGTAACAAATGGAAATAAACAACTTGGTATTATATCGCATCGAAATTTTTGCAAATGTATGGAAATCTTTTTTACTGATTTATTTGACTTATGTTACAATCGTTTCTTCGTTAATTACTTTTATATGGTTTACATTTTTTTTGTACAATTTGTTAACCTTAAACGAACGAAAAACCAAATGACAGGATAGGCACTTTTAATGCAGTTATGAACACAAAATTGGGCATTTTACTATTTCAAGAGCAGGATAATAAATTGGTTTATGAATCTGTGACAATAAATATAATTTTATAATTTACTTACGCTAAAGGGTTTTTTTCTATTGTAACAGTACCCTTATAGTTCTAAGAACACAGCGTAAGCGTAAGTCGACTGATGCGAGAAACACAATCACGCTTTGGAACGTCGTGTTGAAAGACAACTATAGTTGAACAATAGGAAATCAGTGAAACAAGTGACAAAACATGTTTTAAACAAATTGTATTGATTTTTTTCTCGGAGATTTTGTCAACAAAACAACTAGAATAATTCAATGGAACATAATTTTAAAACAGCTTAGGTTGAAACACAACCACAGTGCACCGTCGCGTTGAAAGACGCATAAGGTTGAACCAAAGGAAATCAGTATAACCTATCACAAAGCTCCGATGTCCGATCTGCTTCAACGTCAATTTTCATAAAACCAGAACGTAATATTTTGAAACGTTGCTGTAAAGCGTCGTGTGTCAACGCGATGGTAGAGAATAGTATTGACTGTCAAACTATTTCTTGACTACGACTTGTGTCTTTTAAAATATTTAAATTTTCGGTTTGAATCAAACAAAGGTCAGAGCACACGCACGTACCAAATCAGCATGACCAACGTTGTATAAATAAATATTCTTTCTAAGTTGTTAATGATTTGTCGATGTAAATGGGATTTTTTATAGTTTCCATGCATCATGTGTGAACATGGTGCCAAAATAAGTGATTATTCTTCCGGTCACAGGTGGTGTGTCGCTCTCTTATGAATGGTCATTAATTTTATAGACACTGATATGCTTTTACAAAATCATAAACAAAACAAAAAGGGTTCGAAATGTTTGCATAACTGATTTGGTTTACTTTAATTTATGCGAATGTCAATCTACACACAATTACTATTCAATCATTATAAGTCATTAATATAAATGTCATTGGTATTTATCGTATTTTTCTAAAAAAAAGAGAAGTATTACAAATGATTAAAAGCATTATTATAATTAATATAATTTATAAAAAAATCCACTTCGAAATGATGGTGGTTTGTATCATCGTATCCTCATTTTGAGAAATTTTTACACTCATTTTCTTCAGTTCTTCCCAACTTCACACCTGATTCCACTAAATGTAAAATAAGTGTAAAAGCTTCCCGTTTGCTTTGAAGGCAAACACTGGAACAGATAGGCAATTAATGGAGTTGTTAACCTTTTTTATACCCTATTCTAAGGGTATATTAATTTTGACGCATAGTTTGTAACATACCTTAATATTACCCGTAGACCCCTAAAAGTTACTATATTTATGATCAGCATCGATAGTAATGTCGATCTAGCCATGTCCGTCCGTCCGTCCGTCCGTCCGTCCGTCCGTCCGTCTGTAGCCAAAAATTAGGCATTTAAACTGGACCTAGAGAGCTGAAATTTTAACCATATACTCTCTAGGGTCCCGAAATAATCAAGTTTACGAATTTTTGAAATCCGCCCACAGACACGCCCACAAACTCAAAAAAACAAAATTTTGGAAAAAATCGAATTTTGAGCTAGAAAGCTGAAATTTTGTATATATGATCTATGACTCCTAAAACTGCTCAGGATAAAAAATTTTTAAAATCCGGCCACTGACACGCCCACAAATAAATAAAACAATTTTTTTATAACCTATTCTAAGGGTACAATAATTTTTGAAAATCCAAAGTTTGAGCTAAGGAGCTGAAATTTATAATATATACTCTCTATGGGCCCTTTATGCTCATGTGTAAATATTTTTAAAATCCGCCAACTGACACGCCCACAATTTTTTTTTTTTTTTTGAAAATTCAAAGTTTGAGCTAGGGAGCTGAAATTTATAATTTATACTCTCTAGGGGCCCTTTATTCTCATGTGTTTTTTTTTAAATCCGCCTACTGACACGCCCACAATTAAATAAAACAATTTTATTGAAACACCTAAGTTTGAGCTAGGGAGCGTTTTTTGTGATAAAATCCTTTAAATGTTATATAACAAAATATGTAGAGCGTTCTTAACAATTCAACCATACTTAGACTTTTGTCACGCCCACTTATGAGGGATAGGAATAAGAATAGGGTATCCAACAGTTCGCCCAAGCGGACTGTAGCCCGTCCCTATGTTTTTATAATGTACACGCACTAATGGGATTTCTTTAGTACCCTTAAAATGTAATAGCTACACAGCGCTGGCGTTAAGGAAAGTAAGATTAGAACATAGGGAGAGATGCCGATGCACATTTGTTTTACATGTTTGTGAATTATAATGTGAAGGTAAGAGCATTCCACATTCGTGTTGTACGACTAAGGAAAGATTCTTTGTATTTCAATGCACGACCGAATACAGGCATAAGGGTGAACTAATGCGCATTCCTGGCATGGCAGGTATTGCGGTTGAAATATTCTAAGGGTGGAATGCAGGTCTATAAAACAACTTGAATTGAACGATCTGAAAAGTAATTTCTAATCCATTGAAGAAAAGAATCATCGATTAAAAATGCACGCATTTTTGACAAGGATGCCAAATTCTGTCTTTGAAATATCAAGCGCAATGATCTTATTTTCACCACCAAGGTGAAGAGATTTGTTCCACTTCTCGGTTCGATAAGTCATCAAATCACCGGTGGACCTGTTGCTGGGAAAACCGTACTGCCGGTCATTAAGAAGTTTTCGGGATTCAAGATATTTCATAATCTGACGGTTTATCAGCGTTTCCATGACCTTGGAAAGAAGGGAAGTGGATTGGTCCCACGGAGTTTCTACGCGCTCGAGTACAGGGGGAGGTAAAGTACAATCTGGGATAGATGACGAGGCCAAAATCATCATGTTTTTAACAAACGGTCAAAAGTTTTTACTGTCCGTGCGACTTTGTAGCATTTTTTGCCTCAACTTTTGGTCATAGGAGAATTTGACACGGTTAATGTTTGCATTGCAGTAATATCTGACTCGTTTTAACTTTTTTTGGTTATCCTCAGATGGATTGGCCTCATATGACCGAAAGCTTACCTCTTTTAATTTTATTGCCTCTTTGCAGGTCGAGTCACATCACGTGCTTAGTTTGATACTTTTAGGGCAGACGACAGATAATTGTCATGTCCTTTATAATAAATTATAAAAGAATTTGTTAAATTGGAAATTGTGCGTACAAATGTAAATTGAATAAAAATAATCTAATCTAAATCTAGCTATATCTAATCTAATCTACTTTTTATATGTATAATTTAGCGTAGAAACCGAATATGCTTTAACGCTTTTGAATTATCACTGAGAAATGCTTAATTTAGTTGAAATGACATATTTCGTGTATGTGCAAACGTACCTTTTATAAGCTTTTTGTCGTACATATTTCCTCCTTGGTTAATGAATTTCTTTTACCCATAATTGTTGTTTTTCTACAAATATATTTTAAGCTCATTTCTCTAATATTCTAAATGCATTTATATTTGATTTAAAATATGATAGGAGATAGATTTAGTTACTGTTCAAATTGTATGGCCTTATTGGGAAAAGCAATTGAATTTATCTACCTAATTCCATTTTTTTTTACAACATAAACATAACAGATATATATTTTGTACATACAATTCTAAGCGTATATTAATTTTGACTCATAGTCTGTAACATGCCTTAATATTGCCCGTAGACCCCTAAAAGTTACTATATTCGTAATCATCATCAATAGTAATTTCGATCGAGTCGTGTCCGTCCGTCCGTGGGCAAAACATAGACCTTTAAACTGGAGCTAAAAAGCTGACATTTTAGTCATAAGCTCTCTAATGGCCCGCAAATTTATTTTAAAATCCGCCCACAGAAACGCCCAATCTCAAAAAAAATGATCAAAAAAATCAAATTTTAGATAGAGAGCTGAAATTTGAAAAATATACCCCCCAGAGGTCTTTTATGCTTATTTCCAAATATTTTATAAATCCGCTCAATGGCAAATAACTGTTTTAATTAAGAAATCATTCGCAAAGTACGAGTATAATTATGTCGTCAAGTCCAAAGAAGGATTTAAAAAAAAGTCGTAAGATTAAACCAACAATTACACCCAGTAACCAACGGTCAATCTGATACAATAAAACACACTTGCAGAACAATAACAACGAGTGGATACAGGTGCAATAAACTCGGGACAAAGAAAGACGCCGAAGCTTTTTGGAGCTAATGACAGTCCGATTGCATCCTGCGAACCGATATAAACCTTATCTGCGACCGGCGATTGTGAAAAAGAAAGCACAACAGTGTGCAAAGAAAACCAACCCTTTCATTTTATTATATTTGTTCATTGCCACAGCAAAATTCGTAGACGTCAGAACAATTCTTAACAACAAAATATTGGCAAATTGCTATTTGCCGTATATGTCAAAATTTGGCGTTTGAGGCTAATCAATACGTGAAGTTCAGTATTTTGATAGATATACGTCAAACCCATTCTAAATATCTCAGCAAAAAGTGGGCTATAAAAAACTTTACATTGCTGTTGTGAGACGTCTGTGGATAAAAAGTTTATATAACTTTTCGTCTAATGTTGTAATCCTTAAGATTTTTCAAATTTATTCAGTTTATTTGAAAAATATAGATTTTTTCTAACTTGCAATATTCGTCAGAAAAAGTGACCATTTTCAGAGGCTATAATATAAGGCTGCTAGTCCCTAATTAAAGCAAATATTTTCCCTTAATTTGATTTAATATTTTAAGCACACTCATTAGTATTCAATTATTGATAAAAGATTATTTTGACTTATACTTTGAGCGTTTATATTAAGGTTAACGCAGCAAATTGCGTACGAGTTTGATGTGGTTGTGGTAAATCCCCGAAGGATCCCACACCACCACATATGGATGAATAAAATACATAGTCAACTACTAGAAACAGGGGAATATTTAAACCTTCTAATTTCTATTTAAATGTTTGCATATGTAAGAAATAAAAATAAAAGCTTATTTGCTATTCTGCAATCGTAAGAAACCTTCAAAAAATGTACCCAATTCGCTTCAGACGCTTTGGCGTGATTGACAACGAACATCCAATAACTCATTCATAATATTAAAAAGGATGTAACTCCAATGTGTAAATTTATTCCCGAAATGATAAGACCATGCAAATACAGCATAAAATAACTGACACAAAGTGATCCATTCTTTGTGTGTCGTTACAGTGATCCAAAGGTTTAAAAAGATGGATCAACCCAATATTATCATGCTTGATGAATCGACTAGCTAAAGCAAATACATCAAAAATAAACCTTTTTTTTACTGCATTTACAAAACTGTTGATTTTACTAAATTTGAATGTTGCTTTAAAAATTTCATGAGTAGATTCTCAATTTTACATTTTAAAGGATAGTGAGCTAAATTCGTTCAGGCGTTATTGTATAAACTTAACTACATGCCGTCCGCTTTAATATACCTATTCCAAATACGTTCGACGAATTTTCTACTAATATCTTGTATACTTGTTTCACAATGAACAGCAACTTCCGGGTTGAAGCCAATGAAATGAGAATATTTTTTGGCTAACAACTTTACCCATTTTATGGCATTAACTTTGATATGACGACTCAAAGTCGCAAAAGTTTTTTTCCGAAGAGCTCTTCGGATATTATTACATTTGTCGACTATTTCTTTAGACCAAGCATCTTTAAATCCTTATTCCCACTACATTGGCTCAGCAGTGACGTGGTTCATAAATTTTGTGCGTACAACGCGCTCATAAATTTCGTACTACCCGTCAAATATATAAACACACTAATGTTGTCGTCTGGTTTTTTTGGTGATATGTTGTGTTGAAATGGATTTTGTATATATCTACGCGAGCGTTGTAAAGAATGTATAGCTACGAGTACTATGGACCTGGTAATAAGTTTACGTAAATTAATTAGGTATATTTATAATGCCACAAATTTTCGAGTAAAACCGCCAAAAACGGTGTGAGGGTCGAGACAAAGAGTCAATTCAAAGAACAAGGAAAGGCTATAGTCCGCCTGGGCGATCTGTTGGATGCTCTTTTTCTATTCCGATACTCTTTTTCTATTTCCATCCCAGGGAATTGTAGGGCAGACGAACTCGCCAAAAAGGGAACAGCATTACCTCTTCTACCTGATAAAGGTTTCCTAGGTATGCCCATCGCTACTTATAAACTCATGCTCAAGCTAGCCGCAGTCGAGAGTACAAACCTCAGATGGACAGGTACTGATACGTGTCTAGCGACCAAGCATATCTGACCAAAGCTGGACCTGCGACGCTCCCTGAGTTTGATCTTACTTAACCGACTGCATATTATTATCTCTGTCATAGGTGTCATCACAGGACACTGTCTAATAGGCAAGCACGCATCAAACCTTGGTGTCTATTATAATGACTTCTGCAGAAGTTGCAGGGATGAGGAGGAGGAGGAGACTACACTTCATCTCCTCTGATGAAAATCTCTATTTGGGTGCCTTCTTCCTTAATGAACTCAGTGACTTGGCTAACACAGATGTTAGAAGTCTATCACGCTTCATGAGAAGCTCCAAATGGTTTTAGCGGGTAGTGGTAGATACTCCCGATCCTAGTGGCATCACAATGGACCTATTTGGTCTAAGTGTGTTAGCTTTCAGCTAACAGCCACCTCAACCTAACCTTACTTATCCCCAAAAAGTGGGCGTGGCAAAAATTCAAGTATTGGTGAATTGTTATGGATATGGTCTGTGCTTTGAAAGTTTTTTAAAGGATTTTATCGAAAGAACGAATCTAAAAAGTGGACGTGACAGAAAACTTGGTATGAAAGAATTGTTAAAAACAATTCTATCTACATATTTTGCTAAGAATAGGACATTATTAACAACGATTTCTTCAATAAAACTGTTTTTGTTAAATAATGGGCGTGTCAGTTCAGCATTTCGGGCGCCTAGAGAGTATATAATCCAAACTATAGCTTCCAAACTCAATTTTTGAATTTTCTATAAATCCTTTTTTTTTAATTTTGGGAGTGTCAGCGGGTGGTTTTTAAAAATCTTTACACATTTACATTTTGGACCCCTGGAGAGTATAAATTCTAAATTTTAGCTTTCTATCTCGAGTTTTGGAGCCTACAAATTGCAGATGGATGGCCGGATATGGCTGCAACATTACTTTTGATGCTAATCACATACATAGTCGTAGTACCTTTTAGGGGTATAAGAGCAATATTAGGTTTTGTTACAAACTTTGATTCAAAATTATAATAACCTTAGAATAGAGTATACAAAAATGATCTTATGTTTACTTTCAAAAACTTCAAAACATAATTACAATGTTTATCAAATTAATTTGCCTTGTATTTGTACATAATGAGTATATTATCTACAAAACCAAAGAGGAAAATGTTATTGAATAAAAGATATTTAATAATTTTTTCACTTTATTTATTTTTCTTTTTCTACTTTTTAATTCTCACAACTTTAATTTTATTTTTAAATTATCGCTACGCGTTTCGAAGTACCTACTTCATCGTCGTTCATGAAGTACTCGCCCGACGATAAAGTAGGTACTTCGAAACGCGTAGCGATAATTTAAAAATAAAATTAAAGTTGTGAGAATTAAAAAGTAGAAAAAGAAAAATAAATAAAGTGAAAAAATTATTAAATATCTTTTATTCAATAACATTTAAACACAACCGGAGACGAAAACAACCAAAAACAAAGAGGAAAAGCTAGAAACTCCAACAATTTCATACTTTGTTTCAAAAATGTATGTCGGTTGAGATCTCGACATCTGAACGTTTACAGCGCATCGATCGTATATATGTAGTTAAAGTTAAAATTAAACTGCAAGTAAAAATTTCAATTTAACGAAGAAAAAGATTTGCCTGAGAGTATTAACTGAGAAATTCAGTACAAAAGTGCTTTTCTCTGCATGATTTGAATCGCATGTCAACTGACGAACAAGTCAAGCGAAAAATCCTTAGAGATCGACGCAGAGACATGTATGAATGCAAATTTAATCAAGAAACTTTGCTCACTCAATTTAGTTAAGGTACTTACACACTTATTCTGTTGGTTCAGCACACACCGTACCGATAGTGCTGAGCAGTCGCCTCAATCCCTTCAGTAGTACCAAATTAATTAAAATCGATGTCCTTTTGGAATTCACAATTCTCTGGTCCAATTTCCGATGACAACAGCAATGGTATAACCATTGGTATGACATCCTAATAGATGAATGGATAGCACAACTATGGTGAATTTGAATGAATGTCTGGGTTGGAAAATAGCCAGGACGCTTTTGATTACCAATTTATTTGTCATTCGATATTCATTTTTGGTCAAGGGACCCACGGTATGGCTTTCACAGCATCTTCGACCCTTTATTTGGTATAATTGCCACCCATTTTACTAACTTCTGAATAATAATAACCGTTATAATTAATCCGGGGTAGCTATACGCGTACCTGTCACAAGGAATGGGACTTCGATGCGGACAGCAGCGAACGGCATGGCAGTAAACGAATAACTTTAATATGGGATATCTAGAATACATGATCAAGTTCTTGCGGGGGTGGAAAAGCTTTACGACCCTATTGGGTATTGGGATCCTAGAATTATTATTTTAGGATTAACACTAAAATCTGTCGGCCGATTGTGTTGTTGTTGTCCACTTAAAGTAAGGAAAGCTGGCAGCATGTTGGGCTTAGTAGCAACATATACATACATACAGGAGCATTTTGCAGGGTGGTACACTCTGGGCAAAGACATAGTATTCTGCTCCGATCCGAGAATAATGGATTAGTAATAAAAGTTAATATATTTATAGCGGTTTAGTGTTGTTAGGATGCTGGTTAGCGGAATATCAAACATAAAATCGCTATGGACTTCTGTCCAGTAGGTACATAATTTATTCAATAGTATTTTGGAATATTAGACAGGTTCGCTTTTATATGCATTGGTTGATACCTGTTAAAATGTTCGATGGGGGAATTCCGGCGATTTCAGTCAATCGTAAATAAGGTGTGGAATTAGGGATTATATTAATAAATTTTCTAAGCCCTTCGCTTCGGCAAGCAAATTTACCTTGTGTGTTAATCAGCAGACTTGAAAATGAAAAGGTAGATGCGCGAGAAATAGTACTGCATATCTCGAAGTATCTGGTGGAATGTATCATATACGTGCATTAATGCATTTACACCCTTTAAATTAGCACGTCCAGACAAACACATACAAAAGTATTAATAACTGTCTTTTTCAATCCATTGTGAAAAAAATTCGTAATTATTTAACTATTTGCTGTTTACCAAACATCTGAATGAATCTTATATTCAGGTCTAATGAATGTTCAAACTGATGTTTGATCATCGCTTTATTGCTGCTACCGTTTTTGTAAGACATCCCATAAAGTTATAGATGCACCTTTATTATGTCCATCATTTTTAAAGTATTGTGTTGAAAAGATAATTATCCAGCTTTATGGCAGAAGAGAGAACAATAATAAGGTGTAAGATAAATACGTATGCTAATATCCATTGCGAATCAGTTTGGGTTAGCAAAAAAATGCATGCAGCTACGAACTGTACGGCTACAAAAATCCAAAGAATACATAATAATAAAGCAAGGACATTTTGCTCCTTGCATTCATTCATTGTGTTTGGTATGGAAATCCGATGAGTATCTTACTTGAAAGTATTTTTTTACTGCATGCCAATGCGAGGACTTTCAAGCCAGAGTAAGTTCGCATCAATTTTGCGTGTAAAGTGACAAGTTGTGTGAAGTCTTTTTATACAACCTGCATCATTTGACTTGAAATTAAATTGGTTTTCACTGTATATCTCGTGTATTATTGTTCAGTCGGCTATCGTGACAATAAGAAAAAGGAATCTCTTTTTTCTTGCAAAGGCCTTTTGTAAATAGGATTTCTTAGTTTATCTTTTCTTCGTCTTCTACTCGGCTGGAAAAATTTAGAGAAAAAAGGAGGCATCCAATTTCTTGCAAAAGAGAAAGGCTACCCGTAGCGTATTCATTTGCAAGGCAATGGTACAAGGAAAAAAAAGACATTGCACAACTTAAGCCCCTCTATAGTGTAAAAATCATAGTGACACTGTTTCGTATTGGTAGATTGTTTGCCGCGTCTGACTTCATGAAATATGAAATTCAATTTCCCGGATTTTTCTAGGTGAGGTGGCATTGTGTTGAAGTGAAAAACTAAGAGATAAGGGAGAATGACGAAGGCAACGGACAAATTCAGTAAGATCAAGGAGACTTATTCGACATCGTACACCTGCTGGAAACTTGGTTTCAAGTGGTGTATACTTATTGCAGATTTACTGCTACGAGCAGGATTGGATTTCTTCTATTATCAATATATTTTGCATTTCATTGGGACAGAGTGAATATCTATGGGTGCAGTTATTGTATTTTCCAAAACACATTGAAACACTTGAGTTTAGAGCTGCATATAAATAAACGTTGGCGTATATTAATTTAATTGAATAATTCAATATGTAAATAATTTTTTTTTAACAAATCAGATTTGTTTGTTGGTGCAAACAAACTGTTGGTGCTTCGATTAAGAAGCAAACAATATTGAGGTAAATTATGAATAAATAGTTTCGCATAAAATTATTTTTTTTTATTGATAAAGTATTCCTACTACCTGAGGAAAACTGATTCTTCTTTAGCGATAAGTTTATATTATGGCCTGGACTCGGGGGATCATAACCCTCCCAATTCAGTGCATCCCTACTGGTGCGCTTCTGGAGTTCGCCGGTTTTGGCCTCAAAAATTGTTGACAGCCCTACCGATTTTGAATCACGTCGTCACTGAGGCCAATCATATGCTGGTGTTGTGTGATGCGGGAGTTTTTAAGCCTGGCTCTCCCTTGCGATTGTACATTGATTGATATTGTCATTTTGACGTTCGATCTCTCCTTTGAACATCACAGTACTAAATGAGACGGTCATGCCCCATTTTCTTTAAGTTTTTTGACGTGAAGGCTTTCCCGAATCTTGGAAGTGGTGTAAAGATTACTAAACGTAATAAAATAACCCTTAATTTATTTTTCATTTGCAATGTTTTCGAAAATCTCAAATTCATTTTGACAAAAACCAATTATACCACTAAGTTTCAACTATGAAATGACTTTCCTAAATATGAATTATCTGGAAAGTATGTAATCCCACTACTGATTTTGATAAAAAAAAATCTGTTTAAGAAACAAGAAACTTCCAAATGATGCATAACTTAAGAAATTTCTTGACAATATGTGAAAAACCATTCCTTAGAAGATCGAAGTTGAACCTAGCAACTCATACTTCGCTAATTTGTTTGCAAGACCTGTTCAACCCTGTACCTTTAGGTTGCGATTGTTCTATTACTCGTACTTTTGGTATCGAATAGTCTGTTTTTGAAACTATAACTTCGGGAGAAATTTACAGTCTCATTTTGTCACTTAAAAATAAAAACCCTGTGTTTCAAAAGAATTTACAATTTTCTTTGCATGAGTTAGCCGATGTTGATGGTTTTATGCCAGAAATTTTCGCGCAAGTGCCAACAACAAGTGCACAAAGTTTAAACATAAATAGGTTTAGCGCATTGTTCGGCATACAAGACGAACATAATATAATGTATAGGAACATAAAGCGAAAAAGAAAAAAAAATCGGTTTTGCCCAAACCACACAAGAACTAAAAAAACATCTGGGCCAATACAAAAGTTTGACCGCAAATTTGAGCTATAGGTAGGTACATTCATCTTTATATGAATATATAGATTAACTGTTTAATCCCTTATTGCTACCCCATATCGGACTCAATTGAATTTTAAAAACTTTGATGTACATATCATTCAACACTAATTTCCGAGTTAAGGAATGATCACTATTATTTTATCTCTGTCTTATAGAGGGATCCTATACATGAAAATGATTGAATAGTCTTTAAGATAGAAATGAATAAAATATTACTACTACTTACTATAACTACTTGAACGAGTTAGTGACTGTACCACTCAAAACATCGCCGCTCCTATTTTCATTTTTAGGATAATACAAATGGCGCAGGGTCATACTCATAAGTCTACAGGCCAAAAGTGCATAACAGTACCTGGGCTGGCCACCGCTTCTATACTCACAAAAATTAAAACTCTGGACACCTCTTCGACTGACAAAAATAATATTCTAATGATTGAACAACCTTCGGCCTAATTTCTAAAATTAAGTCCCTTTCCATTATGGACTTTTGGCCTGTGGACTTATGGCCCTGCGCCCCTAAAAATGCCTTGACAATTTGGGCCATGGGGGCTCTACTCCATTTTCGCATTCTTACTCTCATCTGAAACGCAGGAGATTACTGATAAGTATTTAGATAGTTAATTTCCAAATCAAAAAGATCGTACAAGCTAAAATAAAGCGCACTCATACTCCTGTGGTACATTAACAGTTCAAACCCCAAAATGGTACCTTCCGAGAAGCCACGAAAAGAAACACTACACTTTGTAACTAATTGGTTATTTAAATAGTAAATTTTACACTCCATCTGCAATGAATAGTGGATCTGGGATAAGCAACTAGTGTAACATTTTTAAGCATTATTAAACCCAATATATTATAGTAACGACAAACAATTTTTAAAGATTTACATTTTTAAAGAATTACACCAACCTGACCAAAACGGATGACGCAACAGACGTCTGTTAAAATGTATCCATGTGGAAAAGATCAAATTTTATGCCAGGACTATCCAACTACATTATGCAATCCTTCGAATAACTTTTTGGAACTTTGTTTTGGGTGTTGGATGTGCACAAGCGTCTGTCATATCAATAAGGAATCCTGTAAGTGGCCACAATTTGCCCTCTTCAAAAAGAGATTTCGTCCATTTCATCTTCTTAACCTCGTCTGCTAAACTTTTTATCTCATTCCTCTTGACCGAGTGCCTTGCCTAAACTGAAAATCTTAAACAAAATAAAATATCAATAGAGGCAGAACAAACTTCTTATGTGCAGGATGAGCAACCGTTTGTCGATATCTTTATCCCGATATAGGGTTTCCATACTAGGTACACCTATCTAAAATAAAAAAAGTTCCACTATGAAATGTTTTATACGTTGTTAACGTGAATACTACACAAATATAGTTCTTTGTCAAAAAAGGCATTTTATATACATTAAACCCATTCTCTTAAATATGTGCATATGTATACCTACAACAAGGACAAGGATTTCGAAAACAGTCGTTTTCGATGTGGTTCTGCCAACAAGTATAATACCCACCCAATGAAGAAACTGCAACCGGCTATTTTGATTTCCATTGCTATGGGAGAGGACAACGGTCCAAGGAAACTTAAAGGAAAGCTGAGCAGGCAAAAGTAATTTTGTTGCTTTTTTCAAGGATCGTGGGTAGAATTTTCATGTTTTGCTTCTCTTCACCACCACAAGACTTGTGAGTTGTTCTTATACTTTCTTTCCTGTTAACAAATATACATTTGTTGTGTGAATATGGGTATATGGGTGTGTATGGCCCATACAAAACGTTATGGTCACCAAAAGGCAAACATTAAACTGAGCATACCACTACCATAGATATGTGAAATGTGAGACGGCTTATTTGATCTCACCAATTCGAACAAAAGGGTTGAGGTAGGGTTTAAATTACTTAATTTTTTTGTTTCTGTTGGGGTCGGGTCAGCATTTTTTGTTTAAAGCAAACTCTATAGCAAATTGAATTACAATTGTTTGGGTATTTAAAAAGAAACAAGATACACAATCAAATCGTTTAAATCTCTAGCATCCACGCAGGGTTTTACATAACATTACCTACTATTTCATATTGCGCATGGCCGCGAAGCACTCATATACATTTTCTTCTACTTCAACCAGCGAGGTTATGGCCTGGATAAGAGGGATCATAGCCCTCCCTATGAATAACATTCCCACTTGACCGCCTTTGGGATTTGCCCGTGTGACCTCAAAAATTATCGGTTAATGTGTCATAAAGTTCTCTTGGGCGACATTCTATATTTTAGCATACAAAGTTATGGTAAATAATAGTTTTACATGCTACTGCACCCTTTTAAATTAGTACACAAACATATTTTTTGGGTTGGGTCATACCCCTATAGAAAACAAATAAGACAGTCCAAAATAAAGTTTATAAAGATATAAGCAAGACTAAGTAAATATGTTTAAATAAAAACCTACAAAAATGTTTAAAGAAAAATGAAGGCCCATGCCATAATCCAGTCGATAAAAAAAGAAGAGAACACATTAAAAACATGAAGCAAAAAATGAAGAGCCATAATGACGAAAAATAAATTAAGATCAAACCTGAAAATTTGTAATGAATGATTCTACATAAACTAGCATTATTGAAGGCGGAATTGAATCCTTCAAAGGTGCAAACAAGGACGGATGCCATACCTGGAGTGGATAGTCTCGACAGAACCTTGGTCTAGACCAACAACAAGAGTAGAGCCTTCCTTATCTACTTTGTCGATCGATCTTTGTGAAATGTTGGCCACCAGTTTATGGAACAAATCCTTTATCATGGGGATTGGATAATGATCGATTTCTATTTGTGGGTTGACTGTGACTTTGAAAGCACAAATTCTAATTTTTTGAAGACATTTATTGGGGCTGCGCATTTACTTCAATTTACTGTCTTGAGGAAATTTTGTGACATTAATCGGTCGTTTTCTTGAAGTATATGAGGACAAGACCAAGTATATGCTATCAACAAACAAACAAACATCTGGCTATCACCTACGATAAAACGTCACTGTTGATAGTAAAAACTTCGAGGTAGTTGATGAGTTCATCTTCCTAGGAGTAAACATCAACTCCACGAATGACACCGTGGAGATCCGACGGAGAATTACCTTAGGAATCGGCTTTTACTTCGGTTTAGCGAAACAAATGGGTTCAAAACTCCTTACACGAAGGACAATGCTCTGTCGAACCTTAACCCTGCTAGTCCTGCTTTATGGTGCCGAGTGCCGGACGATAAAATAAAAATGGGAGCCAATATTGGGTTCTTTTGTGTCTTAGGCAGAGACTCTTCACGGATCGGGATCCCGTTAAGTAAGCCATCAGTCGATTTCTACACGGACGTCATTATAAAGTATACCATTGAATGGTAACTGGTATGACTTCAAGAGCTTTGGTCGATCATCTGGTTTTAATATTATGTCCTCTTTTAAGGACAAGCAATGACCCAGTTCATTTGAAAATAGTGTCGAATTCTACAAAGGCTCTTGAGTGGAATTTAGATATTGAATGTTCGATGATTGAATTCCTTGGTGTGTTCTATAACAGCTGGTATCTTCAAGTTGTATTGCAATTTCTGAAATATTCCGAAAAAATTAAATGCGCTGTTACTGTGTTCTACTACTACGACCAGGTTCTTCATCCCAGTACCCCGCGAAACATCTGCGATAAGTGTACCTTTTAATGGCAAGTATTACCACCATAGGTCATTAAGACTTTAGAGGTTGGGTTACACAGCGTTGTTTAACTGGCTGCCCCCTTCCAGACCTAGAATCTTTAGAGCTGTAATATTTAATTTGACTTCGACATACACCTTATCGGCTTAGGTAGACACAACTCTGTCCTACTTCGATATGAGCTGAATCCAAGGGCTGATCTTTTCGCATACGAACATTCATTCTTTGGCCACACCACTAAGATTGGCAGCCAGTCTGCATAAGTTTGGTTATGTTTCCTGAAAGTTCTTTAAAACTTAAATATTGCATTTAAGATATGGGGGTTTTTTTCTAAATGATAATAAGTTTTTCCATTAAATCTTTAAATGGGGTTTAAGTGATATCTTCGTAAAGAAAATTCTGGAGTAACTCTAATGACTCACCACCGACAAAACTAGCAGACACCTTGCTTAGTCGCATCCTCCAGCACGTTGTTTGCTATGAAATATTGGTTTAGTTGAAGGTTATATGTAGTCCAGCTTTCCTTTTTTTGTTGGAAGTTTTAAGAACGAAATAACAGAAGCTTTAAAGACTTTTGTTCCCATATCGATAAAAAAAATTGCTGATTGGCTTCCAGAATTTCTTTAAAAAGTTTCGAGTGTTTTGACGTCCACATTTACGATAAACGTTAAATATTTAATTAATAAAAAGTTGGGATATTTTAGTACCCTTATCATGTAAATTCACACAGCGCGGGCGTTAAGGAAATAAGGATTAAAAGAAAAGGAGAGATGCCTTAGGTTATAGGTTATAATGTAAAGGAAAAACGGAGCGTGGAACACTATTCCACATTCGTGATGTACGGGTAAGGAAATATTCTTTGAACTTTACCTTACATCCGTATACCGGCTTCAGGGTGAACTGATGAGCATTCCGTGCATGGTGGGTATTGCGGTTGAAATGTTCTAGAGGCATTGGATTGGAAAAAACGGACAGGAGATTATTTATATAAATGAGAAAGAGAGTCGGAGGCAGAACACTGCCTTGGGGCATTTATTTGGTGAGTTGCAGACTTGAAACCGTCCAAAACAACTTGAATTGAACGTTCCGAAAGGTAATTTCTTATCCATTGAAGAAGAGTATCATCGATTCCATATGCAAGCATTTGCAACAAGAGAGCTTGATGGCAGTGTTCAATTTCCTTTGACATATCAAGCGTAACGATCTTACTTTTACCACTATTGTGAAGAGACTGGTTCCACTTTTTGGTTAGAAATGTCATCCAATCACCAATGGACCTGTTGCTGCGAAAACCATACTGCCGGTCATAAAGAAGTTTTCGGGATCCAAGATTTTTCATTAGCTAACGGTTCATCAGCGTTTCCATGACGTTGGAAAGAAGAAACGTAAGTGCAATTGGTCGGATGGATGACGAGGCCGGATTCTTGATGTTTTTAACAAACGGCCAAAAGAAAGTTTTTACTACCAGTCGGACTTTGTAGTATTTTTTGACTCGGCTTTTGGTCGTAGGAAAATTTGACACGATTAATAAGGGCTTTGCAGTCTTTCTGAGTAATAGGCGGGTGAGAGGTAAGAAACAAGTTCAGTATGTTGGCGGTTTGACTGCTTATGCCGGTATTAGTGTCGGCTCATTTACCAGCTGAGTCAGATTGTTTACCTCATCAAAAATCTCAAGAAACCTTCCTTCGGGTGTTATCTGTCCAGAATATCGGAGCCAATACGAACTGTCTATATTGAAATCGCCCGCAACGATGATTTCAGTTTGAGGATGAAGGGTCAAAATTCTTCTGATGGAATCTGACAATACATCAAACTCATTATAAGCTGAATGTCTGTCCAAATTAGGGCTTCTGCAAATAAAGCAGTAGGGGATTACTTGCATTGGAACATTGGAGCCAAATGAATTTAATTTCGGATTGGAATATTGACCATATTGAGGTTGAAGTTGGTAGAGTAGGTACGTCACTACGTATAGAAACGGCGAGACCTCTATAGGGAAAAAATAATGGCACTTAGTTGTGCCCAGAAAGACTTAACTCTGTTAAATCCGAGCCAACGCTAACCTGTGATGCATTTGGTGCCATAACAGCTGGTTGGTGAACAAAAAAATTCCTCAATTCACGAATGTTAATGAAATCCACTATAAAATTCCAACACATTATAAAATACAAAGATAAATGAAATCCTCACCCGAAATAAGTTTCAACGAACTGTCAGATGGACACTAAGTAGGCGATTTGTCAAAAGCAGAGTTAAATTTTAACTAGTGACGCCATAAGTTATTTCATTTCCCTATCGAGGTTTGACATTCCTTGAGGGGTAAAATGTATAAGTGCATCTTCAGTGTATTTTTCGTTTAACAATCTAAATTAAAACACTTAGTAGCAGTTTAAAAATGCGGTATCATACGTTTTTTAAGTTTCTCAAAGAATTAACAGAAAGACGCGATATGGCCCTATAATAACAGAGGAGCATTTTTTAATCAGTGGATTAAGACTGAGCAGATATAATGATCGAAGTCGTTAGCAAACACAGCTGATACATCGAAAATTATTTTCACTTCATTTAATAAATTTCACATCATGTTCAGTGATATTTTTGGGCACGTACAGAACATGTTGAATTTATGTAAAAAGCTTCAGAGATGCGCGCCCTTCGATTATCCACTCTGATTCCTCTGATTTCTTGGTATTTCAAATGGAAGTTCGGTCTTCCTTGATGCCACAAACATTGGGGCTGGGAGTCGAAAAACTTTATGGCTAGAGCATTATTGTATATTCACTTGATGTGGCCGGCAAATGCAGTCGACGTGTTTTAGCTTTTTGGACTACATCCACATTTGTTTTAAAATAACCCAATATCAACTCTCCTTCGTTGCTTATCTTCCAGTTCTCGGATTCATAATGCGGATTCGGTAGAGCATGCGTTTTGTTTTTCGCGTTACGAGTAGGATTTTTTAACCCATTTATTACGCCAAACCGAAGTGGCAGCGGTTTCCTTGAGCAATTTTATCTTGAAAATATGCCTTCCAGCAGTGCAGTTTTATCCTAGTCGTTGCACAGGACAAAACTGTTTGTATATGTTTTGGTAGCTGTGGCAAATACATTCAGCCGAAATGGAAGTATTGTTTTAAATATAAGGAGTGCTCTCAAATAAAAAATGTATATGTAGATAAGTGCACTTTAATCCAGGTGTGTTGTATGTATATTTGGCTTAAATGATTTTCAGTCACGTACCTAATAAGGTCGCATGATTACAAGTTAAGCAATTGGAAAGATGGTGACAACCACGACTTTGTCGAACATCGGAACGAACATCACTATGACGTTTATGTACAGTACATACCTATTCAATTTAATTCTAATGTGATATGTTCACGTTATTATGTAATCGTCATGTTCAAATTAATTTGTTGTCTACATAAATATCTTAATCGTTGTGACACTTCAAAGGCGCGATGTTTAGCTAATATCCATCCATGTATCCGTAATCGCCTGTTTGTAATATAATTTCTACACATCCACCATAGAGTTTAATTCAAAATACATACCTACGAAAGCTCGTACAAAGTTGAATTTCCTCCTTTTTGAATTATCCTCATTGTTCTGATCATCATCATTATCATTATCATAATCACCATCATTGTTAGTCATGTCGCAATACTTTCCAAATAGAATTACCCTGATATCTGAAATCGAAGTAGTTTTTATTATCCCGTGAATATACAAGTCACTGTAAGTTAGCAGCAAAGCCAACTGACTGAACTTGTATTTATTTTGCCTTCCTTTTTAAAGTGCCTTCTCATTTATACAAAACATTATGTAAGTACATCAAAGACTTCCAAATTCATTGAGTGAGGGCGTTTGTCCGCTCTCAATTCACCGGACGTTGTTGTATCGAAGTGTCATTCTTATATTCTCGTTCGATTCAATGGATTTCAATTGTGTTGTCAATATCCTTAATTTCTTAATGTCCAGTTCGCCAGCTTTTATATTGTTATCCGACATTTGATATTATGTTTGGATAAGGACAATGTTGCTTGAATTTCGTGTTTTCGTGAAAAGAGGCATATGTTCCTACACAACTAATTATTTGAATGAATACTTTATAATACTGTATTGAAAACCGAGCGTTTTAGATTAAAAGCGTTAGTGACATCGACTTTAGCTATATTGTTACTAAATTTTAATTATTGAAAGCTTTAACCCTGTTCACTAAGCGTATATTTAGTTGTCTAAATTTGCTCACAAATAACCTGACTACTCCTTTAAGCAATGAACTAAGGATATTCAAGGTTAAACAAATAAGAAAATACCGAGAAGGTTTTGGTGTGAGATAAATCGTCTACAAGTACAGGAGGTACTCTCTCTTGGGAGCAATTTCGATGCCTTTTGTTCAGTCTTACCCGTAAACATAAGTCCTTCGCTATCAAATGGTGCTAAAAAGGAATACCAAAATTTTTGCCATTTTGGATGTCGAAGTCGAATGTAAAATATGACCAAGCGAGATTAAGGGAATTGAGAGAGATGCAGTCAAAATGGCCATTAAATTATTGAACACATTCATTGCTAGGTAAATTCGTTCTATTAGGGGATGGATGAATGATATATGTGTAATATGTATGAATGTATGTAGATACATTTATATTGTACGAGGACTCACATATGGTTTACTAGAGAAGGACAAATCTGTCTTAATTTAAGTTCATACCTAAGTTTAACAGAAAACCTCTTAAGATAGGTATATGATTTATCTGCAGATTATAAAGACATACAAATAAATGAGGTTATGCAAGTATTTTACCTATACTACTGAGTGTACTATTCATAAAAACTATATTTTATTACTTAATGAACATAATTCCTTACAACTTGAAATAACTAAATAAAGAGATAGGTGCTCCCTAAGGATTTTTTTTAAATATTATCGTATCTTCCAACGCACAATTTTAGGATCATCAAGGCAGATGAACCAGAAGAAAGGAGTAGGCTAATCTCCTTCCTCTTAAATCAGGAGTCCGTGGAGATCCAGAACAAAAAATTATGAACTCCCTGGTCCTTAAGGTACACGAGATGGACGAATGTCTACTCGGAGGCATGGTCTGCTTGCTAAGCTGCCTTGGCTTGGAGGCTATGTCCGAAGATTCATCTCAGGACCTACCAACAGCTGACAACCCAGCAACAAAAAAAGCGGAACGGCCCAAAGAGCAAATCAGTGGCAATCTGTCATCTGTATCAGAGGACGGGGACACCACTAATATAGAGGTTTCTGTTCCGGTCAGAAATGATGCTCCGAATAATACAGATTAACTTCCGCCACTCAAAAATATCTTCGGATTATTTATTTCACCGCCTGGAAAAGGGTGGCGAAAACGTTGCCCTCATCCAGGAGCCATGGGTCATAAAAAACAACCGTATAGCCGGACTCGGGGCAAAGAACCATTCCTTGTTCTATGCAAAAACTCAGGTAAACCTAGAACCTGCATATGAGCGAAGAATAGTATTAAGTTTTTCCTCCTGTCTTCACTTTATTGGGGTTAGATCGCATCGGGAAAGAGCAGTTATGGTTATATTCAGCGTTTGTATTTCACCTACGACGACACGGGGGACCTTTCATCAGCTACAATACACAGACAGTGACAGCAAACAACGTCACCTTGGAAGTAGGTGATGACGCAAACGAGCACCAACGCTATATGAGAAAGAAGTGACATCAACAAAAGGGGTGACTTTCTTTTTAATTATTTATTTAGGACTAACCTCGTAGTACTTAACACAGGGTCAGACCCTCACTTTTATCAGTAGAATCAGGGAGGAAGTCATTGACTTCACTCTAGTCGCAGGCTCCCCTAAGTTATAATAAATAAGTCAACCAAGTTCAAAGTCAGAAATCGATGAAATGGTAAACATAGCAAGGTCCGCCATGAACAAGTCCTTCCAGAAGGCCTGCCCAACAATCAGAGGAAAAGAATGGGGAAACCACCGTAGTAGTATCCCACTCTAGCTTCCCTCAGCAGTGAAAGCAGAAAAAAGTTAGCAATACAGCCAAGACGTCCAGGGCCCGACTGGGACAACTACAAGGAAAGCCTAAAGAACTAAAACAATGAGGTAAGGAGGGCAGAACGCAGTGCTTGGAAGCTTTTCTGTGAAAACATAGAAAAGTCAAACGACTCTAGTAGGCTGCGTAAAATCCTCTCAAAATCTCCACAAATACCCAGTTTCATACAAGGCCAAGACGGGGTGTACATTTCAGCTGCTCCCACCACAGATCAATTCAATTCAATTCAATTCAATTTATTTTAACATTAAGTACAAGTAAGACATAGTCTTTATAGAGCACTAACAAAATTAATTTTAAATTAGTTTTTCACATAAGTAGGTAGGTATGCATATTAAAGTTATTATATTCCCAGAAAGAAGATTAACAATTCAATTTAAAAGAAGAGTAAAATTGAGTGGAGAAAAGAAAAGAAGAGAAGAATAAAGAAGGAAAGAGTAAAGAAGGAAAGAAGGAAGAAACCTCTACTGCTGTTCAGAAAAATATTTAAATATAGCTGTCCTGAATTTCAGAGTTCCCGATGCTCGCTTAATGTGTTCAGGCAAGGAGTTCCATAGCTTAACGGCGTAAGTAAAGAATAGACGCGACGAGTTAATATAATTATAAGGCTGAATTATTAAGTTAAAATTTCTATCCGACTGTGTGAATTGCAATTTCTCATAAAGATATCGTGGTGATTTTGAGTATATTATTTTATGCAGAAAAATACAGTTTCTAGCATCAAGAAATTGCCTTAATGAACATCCTAATATACTATTTTGGTAAGCTGATACATGGTCATATCTTCTTAGTCCAAAGATATAACGAGTCATTCCGTTAAATGCAACTTGAAGCTTATTTTGTGATAAGGAATCAAGCATACAGTAGACAACTTCTGCATAAGTTATAATGGGAACCAGTAACGTTTTCATTAGTTTTAATTTCGTATCGCGAGGGATAAAATTGGCACATGTCCATAACTTACGAAGGCAACCATAGATACGGCTGATGACATAATTGACATGGTCATTGCAAGAAAGACTACTATTTATTTTAAATCCTAAGGTGGTAACTTTTTCAACAAACTTTATTTCTACGTTGGTCAGAAAGAGAGGAGGGAACATTTCTGGTGTGTAAAACTTTTTGGATATTAAAATTGCCTGAGTCTTAGATGGATTTAAAGTAAGTCAATTTTCAACAGACCAGCTGTGTATAGCTGAGAGGTCAAGGTTTATTCGATGGAAAAGATCCTCAAGTAATCCGATAGGTCTTGAGAGGTAAATTTGGACATCATCGGCATAAAGGTGAATAGATGAACTATTACATACAGGAGCAATATCATTTATGAACATACAAAAAAGAATGGGTCCTAAAATAGACCCTTGTGGCACACCCTCCCGCAGAAATTTGACATTCGACAAATGGTCACCAACCAGAACTCTTTGAGAACGATTGCTTAAATAGCTACTTATTAACCGGACTGCCCTATCACTGAAACCAAAATAATAGCGGAGCTTTGTACATAAGATCTGATGGTTGACCCTATCAAAAGCCTTAGAGAAGTCTAACAAACATAAGACCGTTAGGTAACTTCGGTCATATTGTTGCCTTATATCGTCAAGAACTTTCACCATTGCAGTAGCACAGCTGTGCCCGGGTCGAAAACCCGACTGAAAAGGAGAAAGTAAAGCATTCCCATTTATATGACCTACTATTTGCTTTGCCAGTATCTTCTCAAATACTTTTGACAGGGTCGGAAGAATACTTATCGGGCGAAAGTCATTAGGAAGCGAGGGTTGCGGTTTCTTTGCAACAGGAATTATTTTGGCGGCTTTCCAGTTATCAGGGAAAGTAGAAGAAGCAAGGCAATGATTAATAATATGCGTGAGTGACCGTAGTATAAAAGGTAAAACCATTTTTAAAAAGCGGAGTGGGATGCCATCCTCACCTGTTGCATTCGATTTAAGATCAGCAACGCTTTCAATGACATCATTCTCATTTACTGATTTAAAATCATAATCAAGCTCGCATAGAAGTTCTTCTTGCAAGGAGAACTGAGGATTTCTTGTACCGGTACTTGAAAGGAATGCGCAATTAAGGATATTGGGATCCAAGCGACAGACTGATTCTACTCTGTTACCAACACCTATCTTTCGTAAATTAGTCCATAGCTGTTTGGAAGGAAGTGAATCCTTTAATGCCCTTGAGAAATAGTTAAATTTAGCGCGGCGCATAACAAAGGTGGACTGATTACGCGCTACACAGAAAGCTTTCCAATTCCTTGAAGTAGGGCTACTTCTCCATTTACTATAGTACTTTCTGCGCTTATTTATTGCATCTAATACTTCTCGGGTGAACCACGGGCATTTCAAATTTCTTATTTGTACAGTCCGCAGAGGGACATGTTTGTTAAAAAGCTCCTCAGTCTGCGACTGAAGAAAGTTCAGCTTGTTGTTGACATTTTCTAGATACAAACAAAGTTCCCATGGTATTGTACTTGCTTCTCTATGTAGTGAGTTTATATCAACAGACTTAAAATCTCTGTAAGAGAAAGTATGCGGAATGGGATCATGAGAAAAATCAATATTATAGGAACAAAATAACAAGTCATGGTCAGATATCCCTTCAAGAGCAAGTTGATCCAAAAGAAGAACGTTTGAAGCATCAGAGACTAAAACCAGGTCTAACAAACTTGGTTTAGAATTTGGAGCATATCGAGTTGGGTAAGAGTTGCTTATAACGAGGCCATTGGAAAGCACTAAGTCAATGAGTCGGCGCGATAAAATATCACGCCTTCCCAAATCGGTGTTGAAATCTCCACAGATAATAAAATGTTCACATATTTGGGCATAATTAGTTACCTCAGCGAAAAACGGATCATGTAAGAAATTTCGACTTGGATTATACACACAGGATACAATACATTTTACACAACCATCGGTCACCTCTAACATTAAATATTCAATTCCGTTGCCAGCGGATCTACCAACTACCTTGCATTTTAAGGTTGATTTGCAATAAATTGCAACCCCACCTCCTATTGTGTTAGTTATTCTATCATTTCGGAACAACTTATAGCCAAACATGTCGAAGATATGATCATTAATATCAGGCTTAAACCAAGTCTCACTTACACAAATCACATCAATTTCAGAGCCCTCGAAAACATGTCTTAAGTAATCTAACTTTGTGTTGTTAAGACTACGGGCATTCAAGTGACACACTAAAAAACCCGAACGAATCCTAGATAGAATCCGTATCATAGTGCGCACAGTATTATTGCTCACGCCATTAGCCACGGACGATATACTACTTGTACTTGTCATAGTCAAAAAAACGAGCATCGGAACTAAATATTACAATTTTTAACATTCTTTGAACAGCCGAAGAGGAACACAGAAAAGTCATAGGAAAAAGATAGTTAGAAAGAGGAAATAGAATAGGAATAGATCTTGATTAAATTTTCTAACTAAGACAGATATCTGGGAATAATCACAGATGGCAAAGCTCAGTTGGAAACTGAATGTACAAGACCACATAAGAAAGGCGACCATATCCCTATACTCCTCCAAGTTAGCCCTAGGCTCCAGATGGGCTTTGAAGACTAGGGTAGTCTATTGAATGTACTTGGTGCTCATCAGACCAATCCTTACGGTATCCTAGCTTGGTGGTTTGCTTTATTTAAGAAATGCCACGTGAGCCTAGACGTCCACACCAAAGGCAGCCTTAAGAATTATGCTTAACCAACTAACTGTTGATAACATCGAAAAGCTCGTAGCTTCTAAGGCACTCCTTAGACTGAGAGAATCGCATATTCGGCAAACCCCACACATTAGTCAAGCGAGGTTCTTAATAATTGTCCACAAGATTCCCTATAGTGCGGACTACTTAGTCCCAATAAACGATTTTAACAAGAAATATAGGACAGTCATACCAGACCGAGCCGGCTGGGAGGATGTTCAAATTTTAAACAAAGACGCAATTAAAATATACACCGACGGGTCACAGACAGCGCGGGGCACGGAGGTAGGCATCTTCTCAGATAACTCTGTACTTAATGATGCGCTACGACTTCCTGACAACCGCAGTGTATTATAGGAAGTCATCGCCATCCGCGAAGCAGTATGCAGACTTTCTATGAGCGCGATAGATGGCAGAACTATCGTCATCTACATAGACAGTCAGCAATAAAAGCCCTAGAAATATCGACAGCAAGATCTAAGTTGGTAAAACATGGCCGTGAATCTCTAAATGAGATCCCTTTGCTGGATCCCTGGACACAGCGACATTCCAGGCAACTGCAAGGCGGACGAGTTATCCAGTTATCCGGATTCAAACATATGGTTCTGTACATGGTTCGGACTTTGGTCGACTACAGTAGTCACTCCTTAAGATATGCAGCTATGGTAGCCACACACCGGTCCCTCGTTAGGGGATAGGAATGGGGATAGGGTATCTTACGGTTTGCCCAAGTGGAATACCGAAAAAAAGATGTTCAAGTATTGAATCGAGAATTAAATAATGGATTCACTACTTGAACCTCTTTCATTTAGAGATTTTAGAAAGGAGTCTTAAGCTCTGGGTATTCTCCCCTTGCAATTTTCGCTACAGGAGATTCGAGTTGGGTATTTAAGTCTTGACGATTTTGTCTTTGGCCAAATGTTATTAACCCGAAATTGTTATCACCACGTCTAAAACAACACTATTTACGAGAAGTTTTATGCAGGACAAGAACAGTGTTATAACGAAACTTCTACTCTCTAGTTGCGAGTTTCGGAAAAAGAACATATATTTGAACCCTGTGAACCCGAATATCGTCCTAACTCAGAATTGATTTTTTGTTTGAGTCGTCACGTTATCGTTCTTGACGTGCGATATATACACACATTAATTAAAAGATACCACCATATGAGTGTATAATAATCTATAATAAAAAAACAACATTGCTCGTATCAGAAAGGACCCAGTCAGGTGCTATTTGTGTACTTTCGTTAAATCACAATTTAATTGTTTAATTGATGCAAATGAACCGTCATGATATTCAGACAAACATATTGCTCTGTAAGATTAATGTTCGCTCCGTATTCTTTTCATCAATCTACGATTACTTAAGGAATGGCCTCATTAGTAATTCCAGTCACACACATTTTCCTTGACAATAATTTTTAACGTAAATTCACTTTTGAGTCGTGTCCAGCTCCCCCAGATCTAATTAGAAACTAAAACATTAGCAAAAACAATATCCGTTCGTCGAGAATAAGGCAAAATAGAACACGTACTTGAAAAAGTATCGTCTTCACGCCGATAGTGTTCCGGTATAAGGCTGGCTACAACATCAAGCATACACAATAAAATTGAAAACAGAAAGGAAAGAGTACCTACATCGAAAAGGATATTTGAACGTGATTGCAAATTGTAACCGCCAATGGGCCGTAAATTGTTACGTGACATTGTGTATAGAAGTTGGCCAACGCGAGTTTTTGGTTGCACAAAGGATATAAGAACACGTTATTCCGTAACCTTAGAAAAAAGACACTATTATTACGGTAGCGGCAGGCAGTAAAAGTAATGACCGAAGTGTCAGGAAAGGTACCTACCACCTACCCAAGATTTGTTCACAGCAGAAATAAAAATGTTGCACCGAATTACCTATAATATTGTTTTGCTACTCAAAAACTTCCTACAAAAATAAATAAATATGAATTACAGTATCGATACATATCAGGTATCACACAACGGAAATAAAGCACTTATGAAAAAATAAAACTTTTTCCTTAATAAAACCTTCTTAAGTTGCAAGAATTTTGGGCAACTAGAGAGGTGGTGTGTGTTTTTTCGGATAAAAAACAGACTGGTACGTATATTATATGTTTATACATATAAATTTACTAATTCTGCATTTCTATCTACAATCTATTACAACAAATGTATTAAATGCAGCACGCAAAAACTTGAATGAACTTCTCGTTCTTTTACTGCTTTAATTGAACATTTTGTGAGCTGTTAACATAACACATAGAGTTTGAGGCAAAATGTAACATTTGTATGCGATTTTTCTGGTCCATTTTTTATATTGGCCAACTTCGGCAGGTCACCGACTTGTTAGCTTGGCCAACCTGACAAGTTTTACTATATATACTTTGAAGCACAATCAATTCATAATATGGCAAAAGTTGAACAATTGTTGCCTAAGGAAGGGAACATCAAGGTCTTTATCTCATGGAAAATGGTAAAGTTAGGTATTTCATTTTCCAATGCAAAGGCAATCGAATCACTGCTGACGATGCCATTTTAAATATTTTATTTGACAAAATGTCCCAGCGTACCTAATTGAATCAATTCACACTTAAGAATTCACTTTGCCACCGATTTGCTTGACAAGCCGCTTTTTCCTTCTAATCCTATTTAAATAGATAACAAACATAGAAACTGCACATCAGCTATCCAAAAGCTGACTCTTCCATTAAACGTCCCTGGAAATAAACCAATCAAACGAAACATCAATAGAAGTCCTTTATGGATTAAGGAGTCTGAACTCTAGTGAACGTTTTATTTGTCTCACGAAGTACGGGTACACGATTCTATTTTCGGCATGTGTTTATTGTCCTCGTTCGGAAAGGTGTTATTGTCACAACGTGATGAAATCAAAGCTCTTTCCGTCTAGCGCGTTGCATCTTTACAGTGACAAAGAGGGAAAAATATACAGTATAAATAAAACTAGTTAATCCTTAAATATGAATGATGTATCTCCCTGTATTGGGCCTGTTGATAGGTGGGTATCCATTTCTGTTTGTTTTTATATGCTATTCGGATCCATGTTCAATTTCGTTTTTGACGATGATAAAACTGCAAACAACAGGAAAATAGGAAAACAAAATCCAATTAATCCTTGTCCTCAGACAGAACCTAAAGGATGCAGATGAACAAAAAAGGCCAACAGCTTCTCTATAAAGGAAAATATGGAAGAAAAAATTGTGTACAGCAGCAGAGAAAGGAAATAAACAATAAAAAAAAGCGACACGACACAGGGAAGTTAAAATGTGACAGGATAAATGCCGTTAAGCTAAATTGGTGAGGGAAGTGGCAGTGATGCGCTCATTTACCGTATCCCGGTTGTCTCTTTGACAAATAACGGTGAAATTATTGACGTTGTGATACATTTAAATCTAATACGAATTTTTCGCTCCTGTTTCCTACATAAATAAGACAAAATCGGGCAGGACTTGCAACTTTTTTTGCTGTCGTCGCTTCAAACTGAAATAAAGCGAGACTTCGTTTTGCATAATGGGGTGGGACCTTCATTAATCCTAGCTCTCAACAGGTAAATTGTTGTCGACATGAAAATATATAAACCTACCGTAAAATACCCTAACTTTGAGCTGAGCTAAATTTGACCGAAAATCAATAAAAGTTTTCAACTGCCCTAACGACCTCTTATGGCCAAGTCAGGGGAATTATTTTACCTATTCCTGAGCAGCGGTTTAGTGGCAAGTGGTGAAAAAAAGGTTTGACTGCCACGTTGAATTTTACCACTGTTAACGTAAGGGTTGTTTGAAAGTGTCATTCCAAGCGGCCGATGAATATTATAATCATACTAGCTGCACCCGCCCGGCTTTGCCCGTGCCCGAGAATTCTATTGGCCAATATGTTCGAGTAGACTTCCTTATTATTGTCTATAGCGGGTATCCGGCGTACCTATGTTGCTGGCCCTAAAAAAAGAAGACCGATTTTGACCAAACTTCACAGAAACACTCTCAGGCCAATACCGAAGATTGCCCGATTTGAGCTCAACCTGTTCCGCTTAGGGTAGGTGCTTTTTGTCTGGCAGGCGCCTATGTCAGCTTACTTGTGCGAATCAAACGTAAAAAACTTCGATAGTATCACTTTTCATTCACTTTCACACCGATTGTTATCAATGTGGGAAAAGCAACTTTCCGATGTCCGATTCACAAAAAAAAATGCAAAAAAATTCAATAACAGTTATTTGAATAAAACATTGAACACACGATATCTCAAGAATGAAAGTGCGCACAAACACCATAATAGGCTTGATACGTTGGTCTGGTCTCCCTCTTTCATATGCGCCTTTGGATAACAAAATAGGTGACGTCTGTACGATGGTTTTTTTATATGTGCGGTCTCTGTATCTGCATCGGAATTTACACGCATATGCACATGTGCATGTGTACTCACTCAAATGCCCATAATTCACACACCGATGCAGATACAGATATCGCACATACCAAACATCCTTTGTACAGACGTCACCTTTCATGGAAAAAAATTTCATTGGAATCGGTTAACGCGTTTGGCCAAACAGCGGAAACAAACTCAAATATGGATTGATTTTTATATATATAGATATGTATAACAATAAGTTACTGTTTCTTATTTATTGAACTATTCAAGAGCGTTGCAGCTGTTTCATGGGGTGGCACATGTTAATGTTAACCGATGTCTATAAAATTTCCTTTTGGGCACTCAGCATATTTGAACGTTATATCACTTTTCGAGTATCTATGATTTGTATCATAGCTATCAATCAATTTCTCATTTAAAGACTCCCAATTGTCACAGTTACTTAATTGAACACAACTCCGCGTAGCGTCGCCTTGAGCACCCATGTGAGGCTGCAGGGTGGCCGATATATGAGTGGAAGAGATGTCCAGAGTAAGAAACCTAATTAACCCGTGGAGCTGGCTATCCAAAAAAATGTTAACACACACACGAATACCATATCGGGAATACTACTTTGTTTAGCTTGTCACGCTTTGGCGCTTTTTCTAAAGCAGTCCACCAGACAACCACACCGTTTATAAGTATCGGTATTTTTAGCCCCTGTTTGACTAGGTATTTGTTTCAGGATGTTCAGGTGTTTTCCTGAGATGGCAATTGAAATATCATCCGCATAGGCAATAACTCTGCAGTCGTCCTCTTCTATGTACATCAGCAGAAATGAAATAAAAATCCTAGAGCACTCAGACTCGGTAACGGTTGGTTAAGGGGTTGGAGAATCAAAGTGTTATTTGTTTCTCTCCTTTAATAAGTGGCGTTGTTGTTCCCCATGGGGATTGAACCTGTACCGCACGGGTCAGAAGCCAACACGAACACACTACCCTCTACACTATCGCCACCACTTAGTCTAGTGAAGATATGAAAGGACTCACAGATCTTCAAGCAGATAGGAAATAACTCTGCAGCCGTCCCCTTCTAGGCACATCAGCAGCGCGTTCACCACCTAGTTCCAGTGAAGGGCTAAAAGGAAGAAGTCTTGCTGGTTCCTCTACTGACAGATCTTCTGGCGGACTGTATACGATGGAGTGTTTAGCTGTAGGTCATTAAAACTGTCGAATCGACCTAAGTATGGACTCTTGGGCAACAAGAAGAGACTCGGAAGGTTGAGTAACCGCAAATGTCACATGTAACATTTGTTTCATCGGCAAGAAATGTATACATGATTGCACTTTCTTTTATGCGAGTTCTTACGTCACCTGATAAACTCTTTAAATGCATTTATTTATAAGAATGTGGTTATTCATATTGTCAAATAAATGCCTATAATATTTCGACATTATCAACAAGGCAGGGCAACTCTTACCTTTTGGCATATGCGACCTTTCATTATTGGCTCAAGTCTCAATACCATCAATATGACTTCAGTTGGTATACAATTATTTAGGATATAGAATATAGAATAAATAAAGTAAAATCAGAACGATTCAAAAGAACTTCCCTTGTGAGCTTATACAACTTCAAATTCACTGTAGGTATGGAATATAGAAAAAAAAATACAAATCAAAGATTCCATTTGCACTTCTGTCCAAAATAGGAGCTTTGCTCCAAGTGACAGCAAATCGAATCGATTCTTTCACATAAAATTCCAATTTTCACCTATACAATGTGTGTAAATTGAGTTTTCTGCATCTGGCAAATGCAAAATAGTTTTGCATATAGCAATAACTATATCGGTAAGTTGTTTATAATTTGATTTTGCAAACAGGTTAGTAGGTGGGCACTGTTAAATTGCAACATATTGTTGCGATTTGAAAACCGTGGTATATGGTAACCACAAAGATACGGCAAACAAAACACAAAAAAAGTGTTAAAAGGAAGCATAATGTCATTGCAGTGATGTTGGAATCCTATTAAGAAAGGTAGCAGCGCCAACAAGCCCAAAGGACAGAAAACTAATTACAATCAAAAGTTTTGTAGAAATTTTTTTTCAATAGATTGTAGTCTTTCTAGACCGAGGTTCAGGGACGTGGCCAAGAGAACACAATTGTTTTTTACCCTTTTTATAATTTCTTTTATTTCCATCCCTCAGGCACTTAGACAATATTACCATCGCAATTACGATCCCGTTTTTCGCAATGAACAGCTAGAAGAGCACTTGTCACAGGACACGTTAGTAGCAATGACGTTGCTCTCTGTAGTCAGGTGAGTGGCAATGCTATGTAAGCTCGTTACATTATAATATTTTGCCTTTTTTAGAGCTCAAGGGAACATATTTCCCCCAAAGGTAGTGGTAGCAGTTATCTTTGTATATGCAATGCTACGTATCCCCCGTAGCTACAGCACGTATAAATTATTATAGTTGCACGTAGGAACGTATCGCTCATTGTGGTGTCACCTGAGTGACCGAAGGCTAATATTTTTTTTTATATGTATATTGCTAGTCGAAATTAAGTAGAATTCGTGAAGGGCTTTTCACTTTGATGTTGTTTACAAGGTAGGTGGAATCCATAATTTTAATACATATGTACTTATAATATAGTATTTTATGTGTTTATTTTAATCTATTTTTTGTGTAGTAAATATGTGAAATAGGTAAGGTTAGGTTATAGTGGCAGTCGGCAGAAGCCGACACACTTAGACCAATAACAAAGGTCCATTGTGATACCACACGGATCTATTTTCTTCCTACTAATTAAACCAGTTGGAGCTTTTGAGAAAGCTTGAAAGACTTTTAATGTCGATGTTTATGGGATCGTTGAGATCATTGTAAAAGAAAGATCCCAAATGGAGTTTTCGTCTTTGAGAGAGAGCAGGGCTGCATGTGCAGAGAATGCGGAGCATAGTCTCCTCCTCCTCGTCGTCCAAGCAGCTTCTGCAGACGTCATTTGTTGCACGAATCGTAGTAAACATGTTTGCCGAGTTTGAAAGCATCGCACGAAGACCGTTCCATCGAGATCCCTATGATGACTTAAACTTGTGTCCATACAAAGTCCAAATTGCAAGCAAGTTAAACCTCTGGATTTGCCTATTCGCCTAGAATTTTGCCAAAAAGTGATTGAAATGACCGAAGAAGACAACAGCTTCATAAATTGCTTGTTTATGTCTGATGAGGGCCATTTTGATCTAAACGGCAATGTAAATAAGCAAAATTGCCGTATATGGGGTGAATTTAATCCAGAAATACTACATGAGACGGTACTGCACCCAGAACGAGTCACTGTGTGGTGCGCAGTTTCATCAAGGTGCATTGTGGGGCAATACTTCTTTGAATACAACGGTGTAACATTAACTGTCAATGGGGACCGTTATTTAAAGATGTTGAAGGGGTTTTTTTTATTTTACCCAGAACTACGCCAAAGAAGTATACGTTTTAACAGCATTTGGTTCCAGCAAGATGGAACAACTGCACACATAGCCAGACCGGTTATGGCGGAGCTCCAAAGAAAATTCTCAAACAAATTAATACCCAGAAACTCCACTTTCCGCTGGCCCCCAAGGTCACCTGACCTGGCTGCACCACACCTTGTTTCTGGGGTTATGTCAAGGAAGAGATGTACAAAACGAAACCAAGGAATTTGACAGAATTGAAGCAGTCCATTAAAAAAATAATTGAGGCGATCCCAACTTCAACCCCTTAGGCGGCAATGAATTATTTTCTGATCAGGTGTCGCAAATGCGTGGCAGGTGGCAATGGTGCGATGGTAGTGTATTCACTAAGTGATTGGCAGGTCGTGCGTTCGAATCCCGATCAGGGCCATGATTTTTATAAATTGAATACATACAACAAAAACTGATCTCCCTATAGCAATTTAGGCGCCACCTGTTGAGAAAAAAAAATCCCATCGCACCAAACTTCTTTCCTATCCTTCTAATCTTTCAGTAAGTAGCACCCAAAAATAGGCAATGAATTGCTGGACACTACTTTGGCAACAAATTAAAAATGCCTTCGCTGTGGTTTTACCATTATAAGGGTACTGTGTCACTACAGAAAAAAGAAATTCCTTTAGCGCATGCAAATTATATAAAAAAAAGCATGGAGGTCATTTACGGCCTATCATCTTCAAAAACAATAACTTATATAATATAAAATATACAATAAAAAAAATTAAATATGTACATTGATTAAAAAAAAATTTATTTGAATTTCTTATTGTAGCACAATTGGTGCGCCACCCTGTACTTAAATTCTGCTACAATACCAATTTTGAAGTGAGCCTCCTAGGATGTCCTATATAGTAACCCCAAATATTTAAAAATATATAGGGACATTCAATTTTATATGACCGCTTCCGTTACAACTAAAACTCCTCTTATGAAAGTGTTGTAAGGCTTGTATGAGAGTTTAATCATCTACATTTAATTTTTTTTTGTACAGTTTTATTTTCTTTTATTGCAGCTCGGCTTGGCCTATATTCAAATTTGTATTTCTTCCTCAAAAAATCCGATTTTTAGGGAATTGAAATTAAAATCTAAGAATATATGTACTCGTATATATCATCACTGTTATATCTCTTAAGAACCTTTTCTATTCCAAATATCTGAAACCTGATGTGAAAAACATTTGTTACCAAGCTTTAATTCGTCCAATTCTGACGTATGCGAGTCCAGTATGATGGAACATTAATCCATCGTATATGAACAAATTAAGAATGTTTGATAGAAAATGCCTTAGAGCTAGCATGCGAATGTACAACGGCATAACGTCTCGAACAAGAAGTATTTAGATGCTTCCGGTATGTCCAGAATTGACAATCTTATTCTGGACCTTGTGAGGAATCATATCGCCAAGTCATCCAATGTTACGGGGGATGAACTGACTGCTGGTCTATCTTATCCCAACCCTGAATCTTCTTCTTCTTCTTCTTATTCCTTACCAACGACCATACCACGTCGAGTTAATCGGTTCTCGTTAGATCACCGTAATTAAACGACGTTGGGCGCGGTTAGTACGTAGATGGGGGACCGTTTGAGAACAACCGCGTGTCGTTGGCCAGTCCCATCTACAGAGTTGAGGTAGATAATACATACGTGGTATCACAATTGGTCTAAGTGTGTCGGCTTCTGCCGACAGCCACATAAACCTAACCTAACCTTCTTATTCCTTCATGGCGAGGACCAGGATAAGGTATCATACCTCTCACTTTACTGCATTCCTACTGGTCCGCTTGTGGGGTTCGCCTGTTTGACTTTGATCGACGTCAAATGGTGGTGTTGTTGCGTTTGGAGCTATTAGCCCTGCCTCTTTTATTGTTTGATTGACCTTTTTCGACACCGGTGATCTCCAGCCTCTCAATCCACGGATTTGCATGCACACTTGCGGGACAATTTTAGGATGATTTACGTGTCGCTAGGATCACCTGGATGTTAAAATTGCCTAGATGTGATTTCACAAAAAATGGAACAACAAATTTTAATAATTTTGAGTTTAAGGAGCCATAACTTTTTTGTAGGTACACAGATCGGCGCAGGCACATAAGTCATAACTTTTTATTTTGGGACATACGTCCCAAATTCCACACCATCGTGACATAAGTTCCAAAATATTTCGTCTAAGATGGAATATAAGTCCCAAATTTTCTGAGAGATCTCTAATCTCTGCAGCAGGATAGGCTTATTGAGTTCCACTTCGATTCTGTGTTCGAAATCGGTTGCAAAGGAAGCGGGACGAAAATGGAACATTAGCGGTGCCATGAAATAACGCCAAGCGAAATAAGGCCATATTTGAAAATATGGCCATATGCAGTAGTGAAATAAAGCCATATTTCAATATATTCATTTACCCAAAGTGCAATAAGGCCAAGTGCTTAAATAAAATCTCGCACCTACTCCAAATCAAACAGTGACCCCAATCACTAGGCATTGTACTGTTTATGGAATCTACTTGCGATTTCGCAACTAATCCCATAAACAGTGCAATGCATATGGGGGCATGCTGCCCCCCTGCAACTCCCCTGCTAGTGGTCATTGTTTAATTTGAAGTAGGTGCAAGGCAATTGTTGAAAACAATACCAATGTAAAATGAAATGACGCCAAATTGGCCTTATTTCACTTTCACATCATTCGGTGAGACATAAGTCCGAACTTTTACTTTTGGGAGTTATGTCCCACTTAAGTGAGCCAAAAGTGCCAAATCAATTTTGGGAGTTATGTCCCACTTAAGTGATTAAAGTGATTCATTAAACAAAACTTGGCAGCACACATGCACCTATGACATGCACCGTGACTCAGCTGTAAGTTCTAGTTAAGAAATTTGTATTGAAAATCCTGAAATTGAAAAATATTGAAATTGATGCCAACATACATATTATAAAAATATAAAAAACCATTTCACGTTAACAGAGTCTTTAATTTGAGGTTTTTCTCATGATTTTCCTCATTAACAATAAAATTTTCATATTTATTTGTGTTTTTTAAAAAATAATAAAAAATGATTCAGTTGAAAGACAAAAAATGTAAGTTTGAGAAATAATAATAATAAAATCACGAATAAAATATTCGGCGGAATGTGACAGTGATCGGTGGGATGTCAAACTTTGAAAAATTCATCGCAACAATTCAACAGAAACGAAGAAAATTGATTTTAGAAGCACTGTTTATCCCTGCTAAAGGACTTAGCGCTTAGTTAGCGTATATAGGATAAGTTCTTGTTGTATTTTACATGCAAATTTCAAATTATCCATATATCCGCGTGCAAAAAAAAACACGGCTAATTAAGAAGTTATGCAATTAAAGTGGTAACACCTCCAAATTAGAAGTCACCCAATTTTATGGGCTATAACTAGAAATGAAGTAAGTAAAGACCCCCCTGCCATACAATTTTTTGTTCAGCGGAACTTCCTTAAAGGATTATACTGCTTTGGTTAACTGGGACACCCTGTATAGAACAGTTCATTGATATATCAATTGCTGAATTAGACTATAGTAAAAGGATGGGAACGGAAGACGAGTGGCTGTGTTTTCCCATGCAAACAGAACAATTCCTTGTATTTGATTAGTTTCGCGCGGGGTCGTATGCACAGCTCCGACTTAGTCGGTTTATTATTGAGAAATATTTTATTAATTATTTTCCCTTTAAAATTAGAGGACTTTTTATACGTTTTCCACACTAAATGTAAACATTTTATAGTTCCAAAATATTCGCTACCAATTCTAGCTAACCGCAAAAATATTATACGAGTTCTGAAGTGTCGTGTAGTACTTTATAAAGAATGGCAGTGCGCGCGTTTAATTTGCGAGGCAACTGCTAGCCCCTACTATTTAACCCTTCCTCACTGATCAAATAATTCACGTGACCATCGTTTGGCAAGTGATAGGGGTTTATCTTAGGTTTATAACCAGATTTCTAAAAAATCTTTTAACACTTGTACCCTTATTAAAGGCTTTTGATGAGATTACAACTCTTTGAGAATTGAAGGTCAACTCTCCAAAAATATTCTAATTTGGTGACCCAAGGTCTTGCAAACTCTTGTGGTGCTATACTATTATAATAATAGTACTATGAGATCCAATTTACGTTGTGACAGTGTTGAAGAGTGTTATGAGAGTCTTATGAGCTCCTTTTCAAAGTTTTTAGAGTTCAGCTCTGAGAAATTGTTAGTTGAGGTGCGATCAAGCTGCGGGCAAGCTGCTTCCAGTTATACACTTTTTTTTTACTTTTAAATTCATTTTTTATTGCTTATTAAATATCAACTTGCATACTAGACAAAAATGATTAAATCTAACTTAGAATTAACAGGATACTCATTCGAGATTATTGTTCCTTATGTGGACGCCCTAAATTTAACTATATCTTATAAGTTATAACTATTGCTTTTCGGCCTAAAAACTATTTTACTTAGTAATCTTACATAAATATGTTATCATCGAGAATTTTTTTTTTTAAAAACTCTGCGTCTGCATCTTTTTCAAATTGTTTAATTTTTTATAAAAATAAATAACAACAGTTTAAGTAAGTAGAGTAGCTAGTGTACGTTTTCTAACTATAATTAGGATTCTGAGCACTGGTTGCCTTGCGCGACAAGTGGTCAAAATCCCAATTGCTTTTCGGTCACCTAGCAGTCGTCAATGTACAAACGCGCGCCGTCAGTCACCTGCCGGAAGCACCACCACATGTTGGAATAACGCATCATCCTGGGAGGGCATGTTGACCCCTCCCTCCTTAACAAGCCAATAAAATTCGGCGAATTGCTTTTCCGTGTCGAATTCATCCCTTCTAGTAGTACAGATCAAGCACCTATGCCACCCGCGATGACTAGGTTCGGTCTTTCTTGCCTTCTCGAACCTGGGGGCTGGGAGTCAAAGATTTGGTTAAAACATTATAACCAGCGAATTAAGTTGATGTGATTACGCTTTTCGGACTATATCCACATCATGTAACAGCTCATAGAGTTCGCGGTTGCATCTTCTCCTCAACTCCTTCTCGCGCTTAGGACCGACTACCGATATCGATATCGTGCGCATACCCCAAAAGCAGGACGTACCATAACAAGTAGGTACGTTACGCTGTCATATTTCATATTCACAAAATTTGAAAGAAACTGGAAATTTCTTTTGATCATTTACAGGCTTACGAAAAGAGATATAGTTCACAAGAAATATATATATATGTATGTACATGTATGCATACATGTGCAAACTTCCCAACAATTTATTTTCCAGGCCACAAATTCAGACATGGTCGATTAAAGTCACAATAAAAAGGTAGCCCATTACAACCCTACCTTTTTTTGAAATATACATAAGGATTAAATAAATTGCAATCAACAACATTTACTTCCAGCAGCAACTTAAAAGAACAGGTAGTCGTCAGAAGCAACTAAGGGACTAAATAATCATTGCCATTTATTAGCTATATGTGATATTTTCATTTTTTTCTATTTATGCTTATGATTAGTTCAACATGATACCAAAATATTTGTACAAATTAGGCGATAACATCTTTCAATGTTCCATCATTTCAATTTACAACCATAAAGCATTCCCAGCGGAGGGTGGATCTCTTCACCTCTTTGGCTACATACATATTAAATTCCCGAACTGTGAACAAAAATTGCAACCATCAATCATGAATAAAATTCATTTTGGGTATTTTAAGAATTGTAGACAAATCACTTAAATTTGTCTAAGTACTTAAATGCTGTGGGAGTTTCCATAAAACACGATTTAAATCAACAACCTGATTGATTGTTCCACGTTCACCCCCATGATGTGATAATGTGTCCGTTGTCAGAGAGGATATCTCAATGAGTAATACACATAAAATACCGAGAAGAAGTTATAATTAATTATGCATTTTGAAAAAAACACATTTTTTGTTAGAATTTAAAATGCCCGAAATGCTGGGTTGTGAAACAAACGCAGTCATCGTTATTTAGATAGATACACCTTAAAAAGCTCAAATTTATATGCGAACATTGTTTCATGTGAAACACCACGCCATAAGGAAATTTAAATATGATTGAAAAGATTCTGCTGCTTAGTCAGTATGTTAAGTAATCTTAAACACTGTGATTGTTATTTGCATGGAAAGATGTCAGACAAAATTGTGCGTATTTTAATTTCATCTGTTTATCCATTTTTACCTTTAAAGAAATCAGCCTAACCGAAACGGAAATTGGAAGGCGGTTAGATACTAACTTATAGGGCAACCAAAAACTAATCTTATACTTCAAATACAATCCGAAAATCTATTCCTCAAATTCCGTAACAACTTGTTTGTTATTTATTAAGCAAAGTACTTCCCAGCTAAATACCTACAAATCCCGATTTCGGGCGTGTAAATAAATTATCTACATAGGTACGTAGGTAATATTTGCGCCGCAATCCTAACGGAATGAAAGCGAAAAGCGAGAAAAAGAAGAAATCGGATAACCTGCAAATGGTAATTTTGTTTTTGTCCTTTTTAATTTCTATCTAAAACATATATTATGACAAGGAAGGAAGTAGGTAGAAGATACCTATGTAAATAAACTCGGGCAGTATTGAGTGCTGCTTAGTAAGAAAACTGAATCCAAATCGTGTCCTATTGTTTTAATAATTTCTTATGTTAGAAACAGATGAACTGTTCAACTCTAACTTCGACTTTGGCAAAGGCGAGAACTTCGAATCAACCACATTGAAAAATGCAAAATACAAAACAACAAATTGTCGTAATCAAACGATTTTTTTTTTCAAAATACAAACAAAAGAGAAAATTCGCTCGAAATATAAGCATTTGTGTATTGAGAAAACTGAAAAAATCGCCGCAAGGTTGGTGAAATTTGCATTTCAACTTCGAATTTAGGACTTTGGTCTTACGTTGAAGTCAAAGTTGAGGTTGAGGTGCTAATGTGTCCCATTCCATTAAAAAGTATTAGTTCTAAAACACGCGGCGTGGTTTTTAAAATCGAAGTCGGAGTGACTCTGTTGATCTTTTTCTACCTTTAAGTCTTACCCATTTTCTTTTAACTTAATCTTTTACTTTAGTACACTTAAGAAAGGGTATTGCAATCGTGTTGATATTTCAAACTCAAGCTGGATATGAGTTATGATATTTTGACTATAGAGAAGTCCAACAAAGTGTCTCGCAGTTTTTCCCAAGGACTTAAACAATCGAAAAAAAACTATTAGCTGGCTCACACTACCATTTACAATTTAACATATACATACTAACATTGTCGAAGGTTTTTTTATAAATCGTTTGTGTATAAGAATTTTAATTTGCTCTAAACGGGTCTAACAATTTTGGGCTGCTTCTATATTTCAATTACATGAGTTGGATACTACCAGTTCTTCTTTCTTTTCTTTTACGGCTAGGTAAAGATCAGAATTAAAGGGAAGGTAACGTATCGTATCGTCTTTTCTGAGGCCAATCAAATGCTGGTGTTATTGCATCTGTATATGATCCTCCGTTTTTGTGATTTCGACACGTGTATGCTTTGGTCATTGATTTTTTGTTTGATCGCCTTAAGACAGTGGTGATCTCCAGTCACGTCAACCCACGGATTCGCATGCACACTTGCGGGAGATTTTCGATTTTCTTAGCCCATGCCTGCACGGGAAGTCGATACTACCAGCTGCAATAATTTTTATTTTTTAATTCTTCTCTCAGGAAAGGTGAATATAAGCATGTCTGTAAGATTCCTCCTCTGAAAATTAACTACAAAATCTATTCACGTCACTTTTTTTTAATTCAGTTAAATATTACAAATACAGTATTATCATGATACTAAGACGCTGGTTGGGTAAATTGAAAACACTGGTTTCAATGATTTATAATGTCCCCAACATGTCATATAAATAATTTAGTGATGCACTTGTTATTTAGCAAGTCTTATCGTACAATCCTAGCGTAGCGGCACCCTAAGCAGGCCAGTGTAGGTTTTTATAAGTAACCCTAGGCCATTGTCCTACTTGGACTTTAAGCGTCAATAAAAGTAAGTACTAAGTGAGTGTAGGTTTTAGTTTTACCTATGTTATCCTTAAATACAGATATGCAATTGTCGCTTATACTTAGAATTTATGTAAGAAGTCCTTTTATCAGTTAGCTTTCATTTTGCATGTTAATTATTTGTTATTTGCCTGTTTCTATCACAGCGAGGCAAACTTTCTTGAATTAATCTTCAGTTTTTAGATATCTTCGTAGATCGGCGTTACGTAGCTCTATGCCCGCGATCCACAATGCGTAGTAGATATACGGTCGATTCTCGAATCCCTTTAAGTCGAATGTTCCTCTTGCTCTAATTTTTCGAGCCAATTTTTCATCCCCTTCAGTTTTCTATCCACGTAAAAGACATCCTCAGATTCGGAATTAATCTTACCCGAACTGATTTTAAGCTTCCGTGAAGATACGACTTAGAAGGATTCGACTGAACATTTATTTAATTTAGAAAGGGAACCGTGTAGTTTGTAATTTCCTTTTAATAGAGCCCAGTGACGATGCGTGAGTAAAAAGTCTAAGATTTATGTACATTTTATATTTTTGGTGCGAGTAAAAAAAATAGAAGAACCGAACTTGGAAATAACATTTACCAAAATAAGAAATAAATTAAAAAGAGATTTTTTAAAAAAAAGCATAATACGTCGGCAAATAGCTTTCCAATAGGATTGCTATCAGGACATTAAGCAGGTTTTTCTCCATGACCAAAAAGCACACAACCGAAGAAAGTTAGAACAAACACATACATATACATGCATATAATATAGTTTGATATAAGAATTTTGAGCTGAATGACTGAATAGATGAACCCATTAAGGAAGATTCATCTCCTTTTCGTCGAAGTAGGGAGTTGATGTCATGCGGAAACATTTTCGGTGATATGTCACAAAACGAAACATATGTTGTCAAACACTTGGCGATGGCACTTTAATTAAAGTATGTCACAAGTTTCCCTATTCTTTCAATGCATTCCATATACATATATACTCGTACATACATTCCTTCAATGTCATATTGGTTGAAAATGTTCCCCAGGATCTAGTGAAAGGATGCTTTACATATGCCAAAGTTAGTTAGCCCATTTTGTTCGTTGTATGAATTTATTTCTTTTTCTGGAATATTCACAATGCAGCGTTATTAAGGCAAAATGAGAGGTTCTTATGCATATTGTTTCATTCATTCATCCTGGGTGATAATGACATTACAGTTAAGAAGTAGAGCCGTAGATTGTGGGATGGCATATTATCAGCATGCAATGCATCTCTCGTTTTGTTTGTTTTGGTCATAAAGGACTGCCAAAATTGTGTACCAATGCCAATGAGATGTATAGATATATGTATTCACCAACATATCTATATACATATCAAAGCACGTAGATATGATAAACAACTTCTCTCAAATAATTTAATGGGGGCTATGTATAGTTAAACGTAGAATCTTGACCATTTTCAAAACACTATACATAATGCCAACATTAAAATCTTATCTATTCGGTTCACCATATTTCATCTCTTATACGACTAGCCTCAGGAACAACAGATGGTTGACTATGATTTTATCTTTACAGCTGTACTATAATTTACACTACATCCACATCCCATATCTTGCAAAGAAACCCCATTTACACGCCTGCAAGTTTAGAATTGATGTGGTGTGATGATTCATAACTGCGACTGATGGTAACCGTAAGAATATCGTTAGCTTGTTTGCTTTCACTTGAGGTTAATAATCATACAGGATGCCTACTTACTCCTACGATTATTATACGTATGCATGAACAACAAAATTGGGGATAGTTTAACAATAAGCGTAGATAGGCACGATAAAAACTTATATATTTTTTTTTGCCACTTATAATATTGTCCTTGGCCGTTTGCAGTCTTCCTTTCGTTTATTTTAATTACAAATAAAAAGTTTAACAGTGAACGGTATTCATTTTGCGCACAAGGAACTTTTCGTAATTTATAATTTGATAGAGACTGAATGGTATAGAAGAAATGGAGGGTTTCCCCATCCAGCACAAGGAGAAGAAGAACTCTTTTATGTAATTAAAACCGAAGATAACTGTGAAATTCTTGGACAAGTTATACCTGGACATCTACTTATTTGCCTAATTTTTGTATCCGACTTCCACAAGCACCCTGCCACTACCACTACCACAGCCATCCTTGAAATATAGCTTTCCAACGTCTTTGGTATTTACTTTAATTATTCAAATGCAAGAGAAATGCTGCTCTTTTAATTGCAACTTAAAATTCCGAGCACAAGGCTGGAATGGATGCGGGGAAAGAGAAATATGTTGTTTTACATATTTTAGGTGATTTGGCTGCTGAGGCAGTAACGCTGACTTTGATCAAATTCTGTAAGGATTTAACTGAAGGACATTTTTTGGTTCATTCTTAATTATCAAACCGTTAAACGAATGTGTCCTTTTCTTGATTAGTTTGGTAAAGATTTACATTAGCCATATTTTAACGAAATGCAACATTATTTGTATTTGACCAACTTTATGTTTGTTAAACTGTTCAGTAAAGTTAAAAAATAATAAACAGTTTCAGCTGGGCAAATTTTGAACAAATGAAATTTATGTTATTCATTACATAATACATACATACATATATGTATTAGTGTGTGTGGGTATATAATGTAAGTTAGAAACTGGATGTTTGTCAACTGGATGTTTGGCAAGTAGGTTTAGAATAAAATCGTTTCCACTTCGACATCGTTCAAACGAAAGCAAGCAGAGATATGAGCTTTAAAAGCCTGTCGCTCTTTGGCTTTTTTATTGGCTAGAATGCGTTAATGCCAGCCCAGTTCCGTAGCTTAGTAAAAATGTCTTCACCCGTTTAAATATAGAATAGCAAGAGGTCGTCTTTATTAAGAATTTTTTTTTTTTTCAAATTCATAAAACACTTGTAAATCATCGAATTTTATGTTTCCTTTGATGTTTATCATTTTAATATTTTTTTTCAATTTTTGTTTTTTATTTGTTTCGCGGCAATTTCCATTTAATTTTAGATTGACAAGTAACAACATAACTTAGCTTAAGAAACTTTTAATTTCTTCAAATTGTATAGAAGTTTTTTTTAAAAAAAAATCAAGAAAAATTTAACAGGCTTTTTTTTGCACCAAAGAATTGAATATCTTTAATTAAAAGTTATTCATTGAAAAGCAGTTAGCCCTCAAACAACGCCGCAAGTCTTTTATGTTAGAAGTTTCTTACATTTTGCAATTCACAAAATGATAAGTTGTAAAATGTAGCCCAAAAGTGAAAGACGATTACTACCCCGAGGATGTCCATTTTTTCGCTTTTCAACGATGTTGTCGTAAACCCAAATTTATTATCTCATAAATTAAATCGCTACTATAGTTTGTAGTTGTTACTATGGAGATGGTAAAATGACCTTGAATATAAATGAGCGAATATTTACTTCGAGTGACCGCATATCCTTTGGTCAATAGACTATCTATCGAGAGCAGGGTGGACTTTGACAACAGTTTCCAGGGAGGATGTCAGCCAATATGTCAGGTTATTCCTTGAGGCTTGTTTACAAAATATAAAATATTCATTCCTAAGTGGACTCCTCAAATGACTTTCGTTGAAAAAGTATGTGGTTTAGCGAAAAGGAACTATTACGATCGATTAGTATAAGCATTTTTTGCTTCAGTTGATTGAAATTGTGTGTATGTGTTGTGTTCGTAACGAACGTTAAGTTTATTGATTATAAATACGTAAATTGTTTTGAATAACAAATTGAAAAGCAGTTAAGACCTTTAGGGATTATTTTACTGAGATTGCCTTAACGCTGGCCGTGTACGCCACACTCAACGTCCAATCGACGTGACCACACAAATTCACATTTTATCGCTATTTTTTCTTCTTTTGAAAATAATTTAAATATGATTTTTTTAAATCTGCGTCGTTGAAACTACGACATACGAGTATTTCATATATTGTAAAGCAAACGAATGAAGTGAACTAAATTCGTGAACATTTAAGAGTATATTATTGGAAACAAATTAGACATGATCTTAATTTCATCATGAAAGCGAAACAATTGGGTGCCACTCGCATAAGTACAGTTTAAGAGTTTTAACCTAGCTATTTAAAAAGAAATTGAAATTGGGATTTGACACTTTTCTCTGCATGGTTGCACACTCACGCAACTTTGTTGTTCCGCTAAGGGTAGTTGCTAGTTGTCTGGCGCATATATGTCAGCAAAATGTCAATCGTAAGGCGTTCTTTACCTGCAAAGTCGAATTTTCAAAATGCTTCAAAACTTACTAAAAATGAGCGCCACATGTATAGTACCTGGTTTCAAAACGGTTATTTAAAAATCTGCCTCGCAGAGTCGATTACACTTGTGTCAAAACGTCCCCATGTGCTTCTGTCGAGATGTGTTTTTTGAAGATCAAAATATTTATCACAAAACTTATTATTAAAATTCAATAAAATATTATAAATAATTTAAGAAGAAGCATTAACTTCTATTATGAGCGTCTATTATTCGCTCTAATTCTACGAGCAACAATAATGATTTTCTGATTCATGAACCACCTTGACTTCCCTCCACGCTGCTGGAATATATCCCAATTTTAGTCTAAGAATTTCCTTCATCTTGTCTAAAGCTTTCTCCGGTGCTTTTTGCAGCATGATCGGTAAAATGCTGTCTGGTCCTGAAGATTAATACGGTTTGAAGGACTCTCGATAGCATCATCTGATACCTACTGCAATTGATTCGCAGAATCGTTTCCACGCAAGCCTTTTAGATTACCTTTCTAAGTATTTTTTTCTTACTTGCTTATACTCATTCCATGTCTTGTCATCCTTTACGATTACAATAGAGAGTTTCTTAACTTCCTTTCCTTTTATATCGATTTTCCTATTCTACCATTTTGCCTGAGGCCTGTTAAGTGTTTTATTCACCTTACATGCTTTCTCAAAAGTTAGAGCTAGCTTTTTATTCTTATGTTCAGCCGCACAGTCTAATTCAACAATATTATCGCTTGAAATCTGCAGGGCATTTAGATGTAGACTGACTACCTTTGAAAATTTGGCCCCGTCTGCCTTTTTGGGATTTCTATAAAAAGTGCCTTGTTTTGAAGAGACAGAGACGTTTCATCTACCACCCTCCAACTTCCCGCTTCAAGTTTGTCCGTTTTTGAGACAATTATGATCACTAAAACCACTTGCCTATTTCTAACCACGAACGGTGGTGAAGTCCCTCTATTACATATATTAAAGTTGGAGATATAATAAAATCATATAAACAAGAACCTCTTGTATTTGTATCGCTGGCTACCCATTGACTGTGATTGGCGTCAGCGTCACAGCCCATCACATGCGACTGATTTCGCCTGGCCAAGTCCTTAAATTTCTCTGATTTGACCTCATCAGATTCGTAGGGCATATAGGCCGATGTCAGGCATAGTGGTTTACCACCCTCCCTTTCACAGGTGATTCCGTTAAGTCGCCAAAGCTGTAATTATTCAAAATAAATTGTAAAATAATATGAAGTACCTGATTCTCAGCCCCTGTACCACGTTGTTGTTATTAATCCAGGGCTCTTGAATGACAGGCCGTTATGGCCCGACTGTGGGTGCAGGTTTATCTGCAGCAGTCACAGTTTTTACCATAACCCTTCCCATCATGTAGCGTACCATATCTTTGGATATCTCCAGGTATGGTAGTAGTAGTAGTAGTAGGTATTCTTTTCTTTTCATGTTTAAGGTAAGAAAGAAGTGTTGACATTGCCGCCTTGGCCTATCTTAAGGACTCACCATGTATAGGCCTTAAGGTCCCGATTATGTATATGGAGAACTTCACTGGGTATGTGTATGAACACGGAATATATACCCATGCCGTCGGCAGAGTGTAGTTTGTCAACTCTGCCATCGTCATACATTGAGCTTGCCGCCCTCCCATTCGTCCCTTATCTCCGAAAAAAAATCATCTCAGAAAACCTACTGAGGGGTTGTTTCCACAAGCAACACCCTTGCGTCCTCTTTCCCAGCCACCACCATCGAACTGAAGGTCCCCGTTTCACGGAGCGGATAGTTCTTTGACACAAAGTGTCTTGGCGCCCATCGACGTTTTTCCCCCAAACGAGGGTCAGTCGGCCCTAAGGTTCTTGCTCGTTAACAGCAGCCACCTGAAACTTGTTTCGGGCCGCTTACGATGTATTCATGAAATTCAAGATGTGAATTTGGACTGCACGGCGTCGTCAGACATGGTCCTTTTGCTGCGGAAACTACCCTCCTTACCCTAGAAGTTTGCCTTTGTAATAGCCACATGGGATGTGGAGGGCGCCGGCTCGGCATTCGTCTCCCGTTCGCAGCTTTCGACCCTGTATTTGCCCTTTCGTTAAGTAGTTCGTCGGCCAAAACGGCTTTGGCTCCTCCTGACGCGCTCCTTCCTCATTCGCTGAGGGTCGTTAGATGATAGAAATCGTTTTTCTTTAACTTCTTTCAAATCTATTTTTTTTAATTTTATTCGATTGTTAATAGTTATTTTACCTTAGTCATACTTTTTTCTTTTCTTTTTTAATAAAATATAACAATAAACCTATTTTCCGTTAGCATGAAGTATCATAATTGAGAGGATTTTCTTACAAAATTAACATTTACATTTTGAAAGATTTTTAAAGTCTATTATAAAATAATGTTTTTACTGATGAATTAAATATCAAATATGAAGATCACAACCCTCATTTTTGTCTACTTTGCCTACCGCTTGCCAGAAGCGCATTTTTATCCAATTCCATCGCCGCACATTGGGGCAGAATGCACTAAAATCTGGCATCAAATCAGCCGTTAGAGCTAAGAAACTGAAATTTTGCACGATAGCATCGGAGAACATTCTCAAAATTTTTTCAAACCCGCCCACTCGACACGCCCACTAAAACGCCCACTTTTAAGAAATGTGCTTATTTTACAATATGTATTTAAAACTCAAAAAAGATTTATTGAAGATCTACTTTTTGCCACTACACTTACCTTGCACACCCACTTTAAGGCCCCCTTTTATCGTAAAGAAAAACAAATTATTAGAACGAATCTTAAATTTTGCATTGGGATTTATTATTGAGACTTAACAAACAATTGCCTTAATAAACAAATTGCCCATTAAATATAAAACAAACCAAAAATTAGTATTGCATCCTTAGAAATTATCGCTGTCATCACTGTCATCATCATTGTCATCATCATTATCATCAGACTCATCAGACTCAAGCAGAGTGTTTGATTACTGGACACTTGGGGGCTTTAGGAAGTTGACTGCTTCTTTGGGAAGAGACTGGAATTTTCGTCTATGTAGTTTTTGCTTGGATGTTATAATGGGATCCGAGCTCAGTAAAAAGAAATTAAATACGTCTTTATTGGTTTTTTCACGACTTGAAATCTTTGTTTCGCGCTTCTTCCGTTTCCTCCAAAAGTTAGCCGATCGGCAACAGTGCAGATGATATAATTCTTGGCCCATGAATAAAATATATATGCCAAGTTGGAGGCATATGATACCAGGGATATTTACTGATGAAGCATACCTATTGCTGTGTCATGTGCGAATTCCTTGAATTTGTATGCATCAATGTCATGGGTTGGGGTCAAAATTCTTTTTTCAAAATTCTACTTTCAAAATTCTGTTTTACAAAATTCTGCTTTCAAAATTTTGCTTTTCAGAATTCTTTTTTTTTTCAAAATTCAGCTTTACAAAATTCTGCAAATAATAAAAAAAAGGTTGAAAAATGTTTAAAGCACGCGCTTTTTTGTAATAAAATCTTGTAAAACAATATACCTATGTACCTACTCACTTGTTATAGAAGAAAAGGTAAAATTAGTTTTCTTAAGACATTATCAACAAATATTGTTTTCTCTGACTTTGTTTAGTTTCTTAATGGGAGCGGGTCGAAATTCTGCTTTCAAAATTCTGCTTTTCAAAATTCTGACTTTTAACACAAAAATTCTGCTTTTCAAAATTCTTCTTTTTTTCTGTTCTGCTTTTCAAAATTCTGCTTTTCAAAATAGGCAATATTTTAAACAAATAAATTCTGTTAATTCTGCTTTTTTTCCAATTTACGAATTTTAGGCAAACAAATATTTTTCAACTGTTACAACAAATTACAATATATTTCATATAAAGAAGGTACACAGGTGGGTAATTAGTTTTTATCGTTTGACCTGCACATCAAATTCAATGAATTTGTTGTTGTTGTTAACAATTAACAGACAACTAATAGGAATATAGAAACCAAGAGAGTAATCTTAAAACCAATAAAAAACTACTTTTACATCTTCTTCTATAACAAGTGAGTAGGTAGGTAGAATGTTTTACAAAATTCTGCAAATAATAAAAAAAGGATTGGAAAATGTTAAAAAGCGCGCGCTTTTAAAGCAGAGTTTTGTTAAGCAGAATTTTGAAAGCAGAATTTTGTAAAACAGAATTTTGAAAGCAGAATTTTGAAAACAGAATTTTGACCTCGGCAGAATTTCGACCCCAACCCTTTCTTAATGCTAGGGTTTCTTTTTTTTGTTGGTAATTTCAATTATGAAATAATTTGTTATTGTTTGGCTGTTTTTTTTTTTTTTGTGTGTTTCTGGTACCCACCTATGTACCTTTTTTATATGAATTATATTGTAATTTGTTGACAAAGTTGAAAAATATTCGTTTCCTTTAAATTCTTAAATTGGAAAAAAAACAAAATTAGTAGAATTTATTTGTTTAAAATATTGCCTGTCAGAATTTTAAAAAGCTGAATTTTGTAAGACGGTACAGAAAAAAAGCACAATTTTGAAAAGCACAATTTTTGTGTTAAAAGTCAGAATTTTGCAAAGCAGAATTTCGACCCGCTCCACAATATCATATCCACTGGCAACTGCAATCATTATTGTGTGCATTTTTTTCTACTCTCATTAACATTGTGTTGAAAAGCACCGGTGCATTGGACCCGCTTTAGAACTTCACCCCTCAAAAATTGGATTTGACTTTCTAATCCCTTTAACATTGAGCATTACACATTACTACCATATTCAAATCATAACTATTTATGTTCAGAATATAGCTGTTTTTAAATACATACATCAAATAAACAACGAGCCTATAAGTATGTTTGATTTATTGCACATCATATCTGGCAATGGCAGATTGAATATTACACCTAAAATAATCACAAAAACTAATACAAAAGCTCACCACTTTAGGTATGTATAGTCAGGTGAGCTTTTTGGCAAATGGCACGCACATTACCGCATTAGCTTTAGGCTGAATTCTGTTTGCTAATTCACCTGTCAACAGAGGTAACTGCGAAAACAGAACCAGTCTCTGCTTCCATCAGCAAACTAAGTGCGTCTACAACAGAGTCTACTATACCAGCACCTTCGTTCGACCACTTCAAAAAACATCTTCACTTATGCCGATTAACTAGTGAATCGGGAGATCTTTTATTGCTTTGAAGTTAGTTTAGTTGGAATCGCTCTACCGATCAGTCGGATTATTCGAAGAAACGGGTGGTCGTAATTAAGTATCGCGGTTAACAAATATGCAGCAATAGTTGCATACCTTACAAAAAAAGGTAAAACTCGTTCTTGGTACACAGCAAAACTTGGCTTTGCCGATTACTTGGTATCTATAAATCCGCGAAAAACAGCTCTAGTCATTGTATAATTCGATTCGATTCTATCCAAGAGAAACGTGCATGTATTTGATGCATGCAGATATTTTAACAAATAGTTGTGTAGTAATTCAACGAATAATTGTGATCAAATAAAGGAAGCTTCGACTAAGGAGCCAGTGTTATACAGTGTGTGTGAAACTAATAAATAATAAGCATATTAATAAGACGATAAAAATCACAAAAATACGGGTAGTCAGATAAGTATCTACCTACTTATCCAAGGTGAGATAAAGATTTAAAGAAAAATTTGATACTTCGCAAGCATTCATTACCTAGTCAGTCCCCTTATTAATTATTGGCTTCGTGTGAAACTACTTCGCCAGATGTATAAATTTGGAATAATGCTGCTGGCTCTCTGAAACAAGCTCAAGGCCATTTGATATGTTAATTTGGCAAATTTCATTACATTTTATTTAACACGTTGTTATATTCTTTGAACCAGTCATATCGGTTATTGTATATTATTATTTATTTTTTTTCATTCACTTCCAGCAAGCTTACGACAATCACAAATCGTGCTTTGTTTTACATGTTTTATGGTTATGACTTAATCTTCAAGATTTTATCATTAATTGGTATTATTATCAAATCCATAAATCAAATAAATATGTAGTTATTGTACTAGTGCCTTGTGTAGCAAACTTATTTTTTAGTAGAACTTACTCGTTAAAGTAGAACTGTCAAACTGTAGACTATTCAAACTATCAACATGTAGACTAAAAAAAATTTAATTCCAAGACATTCTGGATGCATATCAATAAAAAACTTAATTCCGTTGGAATAACATCAAATATGTCTTACTGTTGTCTGTTTTCAATGATGAGCGTAAGCAAATAAGCGATATATGTGCATCGTATTCCCAACCTTACTTCGCCAACGAAGCGATTATTTACAAGTCAGAAACGCATTCAAGTGCAATTACAGATTGAAGACTGACTCAATTGACTGAGGGTGATATACCTTTCGAGTTGACCTCACTCGATTCAAGTGTAAGCCTTGCTTCAGATAATTGTCCGCCACTTTTTCTCAAAATTTGTAAGTCTAGCCTAGTAAAGCCCTTGACCAGAGTATTTAAGTCCTTAGCTAGAGGCGAGTTCTTGGATTGTTGGAAGAATTCTTTCATCAGTCCAATCCATAAATCTTTACCCAGGATAGATATTGCTAAGTACAGTCTTATAGCTTTGCTCCAACTTATACCGAAATTATTCAAGGGAAATATACGCCTCAGTTCGAGGCCATATTTCCGAATTCCAAATTGAATTTGTGAGTGGTAGATCAAGTCAGGTCGTCTTCAAGTTGAGTCGATTTACACGGACTTTTCTAATGCATTTGGCCTTGTTGAACGCAATATCCTTATAAGTAAAAAAGATCTCGGTTTTCATTCGGAACGGTAGAAATGACTAAACAGTTAGCTTATAAATCGAAGAAAATTTGTTGATATTGGAGCTGACCTGTCTAATAAAATCCTTTACTCGTCCTGTTTATTAATGACTTTCTTTCATATGTTTCCCACTCTAACTGTCTTTTATACGTTGATGAGTCAAAAACGTTTAAATCAGTTTAATCTGTGGTGGATGTAATGGAGCTGCAAACCGATATTGTAAATGTTTAGAATTACTGTGATATTAATGGTTTGCATTTCAATATTAGTAAATGTTCGGTTATATTGTTCTCAAGAATTCTGTCACCTGTGTGCTATGAGTATAAAATTAGTAACAATATCCTAAAAAGAGTTACTTCACGAATGGATTTGGGGGTTATATTTGATGTCAAGCCGGCTTTTTCGATCCACATCTATTATATCATTTCAAAGGTAATACAAACGCTGTATAAATTATAATATAGCAGCTAATGTTATTGATTTTAATATGAATAGACCCATTTTTAAAACTACACTCTTGAATTATTAATAATGCCTATTACTTCAATTTACTTTTTATAGTTAAAAATAAAAACAAAAAACTATTAGGCGTTAACGACCCAGAGTCTTACACCTACAATTTTAAGCCGAATCCGAACGGCAAATTTGAGAGCTCCTCATGGTAGTTGATCGTATTGAATGTTTGTCAGACGTTCGCAAGAGGTGGGGCAGTGGAAAAAACTCTGGATGTTAATTGGTCCCGGCGGGAGTTGAACCTGGTACTTTTCGATTAGTAGTCCGACACACTTAGCACTGAGCCACTGCATCCGATATGATCTTTTACCCCGAAAAAAATATCCACAGAAAACTAAACAGTAGTAATCTTGATATTGCCAATTTATATAAACAATATAGTTATGACTATATTATAGCAACTAGAACGTAGCAACTAGAAGAGAGCAACTAGAACGCAATATACGTTTGACAGAAGGAGACAAAATAAAACAAACTAGTAAAACATAGGACAAAAAACGAACAAATTTTTAAGTTATGAAAAGGAGAACATAATAGCACACAACAAATCACGTTTACGAACCTAAAAAACGCTAGAATCGAAACTCAAATCAAAACTCAACTGACAAAATGGACAATCAAAACAGAGCAACAAGTTTAGGTGACGCACCCTTGTTTAAAATAAGCGACATATCTAGAGAGCTCGACGGTTAATCAGAAGAAATGATAAGATATTGAAGATTTTATTCAGCACAATTTCGACTACAAGACAAATAGCAAGGACAATGCAATGAACTACAGACCTATCAGCCTTATACCAACAATAGCCAGCTGATCGAAAAAAACAACGAATACAAAATCCCCTGTACCTTTTATATATTGACTTCGGCAAGGTATTTGTTTCAGTCGAACATGACAAAATGGTTCCCGTGCAGGGACGAGCTAAAAAACATAGAGACGGGCTACAGTCTGCTTGGGCGAACTGTTGGATACCCTATTCTTATTCCTATCCCTCATAAGTGGACGTGACAAAAGTCTAAGTATGGTTGAATTGTTAAGAACACTACATATTTTGTTATAACATAACATTTAAAGGATTTTACCGAAAAAAACGGTCCCTAGCTCAAACTTGGGTGTTTCAATAAAATTGTTTTATTTAATTGTGGGCGTGTCCGTAGGCGGATTTAAACAAAATTAACACATGAGCATAAAGGGCTCCTAGAGAGTATATATTATAAATTTCCGCTCCCTAGCTCAAACTTTCAATTTTCAAAAAAAAAAAAATTTAAATTGTGGGATTGTCAGAAGGCGGATTTTGAAAATATTTACACATAAGCTTATATTATAAATTTGAGCTCTCTAGCTCAAATTTTGGTTTTTCAATAAAATTATTTTATTTATTTGTGGGCGTGTCAGTGGGCGGATTTTGAAAATTTTATATCCCGAGTAGTTTTAGGAGTCATAGATCATATAAAAAAAAAATTTCAGCTTTCTAGATCAAAATTCGATTTTTTCCAAAATTTTATTTTTTTGAGTTTGTGGGCGGATTTCAAAAATTCGTAAACTTGATTATTTCGGGACCCTAGAGAGTATATGGTTAAAATTTCAGCTCTCTAGGCCCAGTTTAAAGGCTTAATTTTTGCCGACGGACGGACGGATGGACGAACGGACGGACGGACGGACATGGCTAGATCGACATTACTATCGATGCTGATCATAAATATAGTAACTTTTAGGGGTCTACGGGCAATATTAAGGTATGTTACAAACTATGCGTCAAAATTAATATACCCTTAGAATAGGGTATAAAAACACTTCATCGCCACCCCAGGAGACCCCCACCAGAATGCAATATCAAATCGCATTCAAAATAGCAAGCCCAGAAGTGCATGCCCAGATGTGGTACAAAATTCGAAAATAACTTTACGAAAACTCGTTGGCAAACGTTGAGAGCACACAGAAATACAAAAACTAGAGGTTTATTCTACTAGTTCGACTTCTTTGTAGCATTCAACACCACATGGAAAAAAAACCTTTCAAACGGCCAGCAAAACGATCAAAATTCCATCGTCCTGCCGGTTCGGTGTTTCCTGCTCAATTAAGGATGAAAATAAACATTTTGCAGAAATGAAAATTGTTTTGTGTTTCCATTGCTGTTTCTTTTTACAAGCGTAAGAGTAAATAGATGGAGTTGTGTTTGCTCAACGGATGAATGAATAACCTGTTGTTCTTCTAGATTCTTTTAGAAATCGCTTAACATTCGAATTAGAGTTGGTTTGTTTGGTGGTATTAACAAATCCATATTAAAACGAGATTCGTTCTATACGAACCTCACATAGAATGCACAAAGCCCAACTGTATTGTTTGTATTCTTTCTATTCACAATATGCTGGCATTGGCATCGGGTTAGAACAACAACAACAAAAGGACAAAATACATAGGTACCATAACAACATAGAGAAAACGCGAATAGCTACGGCGTATACTATCGGAATATGTGTGCGTATTTTAAAGCCATTAAGCTATTAACGAGCTAACGTTGCGGTGGCGGCCTATATCAGTACCTTCTTCTTTGTTGCCCTAAGGAATTCCCAAAAAGATTCCGGAATTCGAATTTACTCCAATTGATTTTAATATTTAGAGTTCAATGTTGATTGGAGGAAACAGGATGAACGATGTGTAAGCGGATGTTAGCGAAGCCATTAAATTGTTGAACAGTTAGCGTGAATTTTAAGAGCTCCGCCAAGCGGAGACAGACAGGAAAGAAGATAAGTGAGAAGGTACCGGAGAGGATATATAAGGCAGAAAAGGATGTAATAGGAGATTGTGGTATTAAGTGGGAAAAGCCGCTTAAGGACTTTGAGCAAGCGAAGATACATGAACGGTAATAAAAGGCAGTTTGCGGTTCTTGTGATTTCAATTAGCTCTTTTAAAGAAGATATTGCCATCAGTGAAGAAGATAATGTTATGGGTGCTTAAAGTTTTTTTTTGGGGGTTGGTTTTTCATGTTTGATAGATTAAACAAGTAAGAAAAGTGATAGCAGTAGCTCCCAAATGAACAGAAAACTTCAGTTTAGTCCTATTTTTTTATCAAGAATTAAGCGAATGTTATTAAGCTAATTATTGATAAATGATTGAAATTATAATATGCCTACTTAAAGAACTGACTGCTATTGACCCATGCGGCATATCAATTTCCTAAATACAGTCCTCTATTGTTGCAAATGTTATGGTTTTGTGAAAGACTGGCCAACATCCTTAAGTATAAATTGTCATGAGACGTTTCTCAAAAAAAAGACTCGTAAAGCTTTGGAAGTGTCGGTGTCTTTAATTCGGGCCAAACAAATATAATACACAAGAATGCCTGAAGAAGATATGGCTCTTTCTGGCCTCTAAATATCAGAAAAGCATATAAACCAGTTTAAAATGTGTATTCCTTCTAATTTAGCAAAAGTAAAATATGACTCATCATCGGTCAATAATATGACCTTTATAAATGCATATGCAATACATATAGGTACACTTATAGGAATAATCAAGCAGATACTTACACCTATTTGGTATTTTTATATATTGCGCAAAGTCATCTGAATGATCCATGACATCGTGAAAACCTGTTTTCACGTATACTTTCTGTCTACACCTGTTTGTCAATTAAGTACGTCAATCACTACAAATTAAGCTCGGTTTTGTATCTGCTGGCAATCCCATGGAAAACTACAAGGCATTGGAAAAATACATTAGTCCAAGGTAATTAATTAGTTTTAAATAACAAAAACTTTCCGTGCAAAATGTTATAATCATCCGTACTATAGCCCACCTCAACAATATCGATTGCATTATCATCAATAACAATCCCTAATAATGCTCTTTATTACTAGAATTCTGAATGCAATTTTCAATAAACTTACGAGTGGCATAACGAGTATAATTTGCAAAACTTGGCAGTAGTGAATAGAGGTCACTTCCGCCTTATCATATTATGATGGTACTTACATAATATTTGCTGTTGACCTTTTTTTTACATACAAATGGCACAGAATTGTAAACAACTTTGGCATTGGATAAACCTTAAAAGTAAATTCGCATGACTCAGCGGCGTTAGTGTTCCTCATACTTGCGAAGGTTGTTCGCCAAAATATTTAAAGATACTCACTCAGTGACGCCCGACTGTTATAGATTTGTTGACAGTTTTGCTGACTGCCTGCAAACGCGCTAATAGGTGAATGTGCAGATTCACCAACTCTCATGCTGATGCTAAACAAAATGCATTTCCAGATGCATTTTTCGCTCTGCTCACCATATTTCTATAGTTTAGAGGGGATTTTTTTTATTGTTTGTATAATTGAATTTTTTATTTTCTTTTCGCCTTACCACACATGGCGCAAACTAAAAATGCCCCAAACATGGACAAATGTGTGCACGCGTTTCTGGGAGTAATTAACGCGACGATTTCGAATTCAAAATGGTTTTGTGGTTGGTACTTTTTAATTCGATTCTTTTCATTAGTTTTATTTTGTAACAATATATAAAATATTCGAATGTAGATACGAGTAAGAGGATCAAGGGCATTTTTCGGTTTTTATGCAAATTGATTGAATGGAGAAAAAATACATTCACATCGTGGTTGTGCACATACTCGTATAAAGGTAGGTATACTTGTTCGGACTAATGCTTTCATATGAATATACAAAATAATAGGTTTATATAACTGATTTGTTAAATTCAGTTCCACAAACTGAATGAAAGAGTTAAGGCTAGGTCAAATTATGTGTGCATGTTTATTTTTCAAAAGTTGGTGCACTTGCATTTGATGGTGCATTATCGGTTGTATTCCTACTCTTTTTAGTTTTTAAGAAAAACTAGATTTGTGTTAATGGCTTACAGCATAAAGTAATTAATAATAACATAATATGGCAAAGGTGTGAGAGTGCGAGAGCCGTAATAATTTTATTCACACTCCAATAAATAGAAAATGGTACGGACTAATCGCATTGATATGCAAAGTAGAAATGTGTTCTTCTCCGATTGCATACCCCTGTAAAATAGAAAAGTACTCGTAACTGAGTGTGAAAATAGTTAAATAATGCAATTGTAACCACATTCGATTTAACATATGCATGCCGATGTATATGTAATGGTGTCCTAGATCTCTTTTTTCAAAATTTGGTGATTATCTTTATTGCTGATGAAAAACTTTATCGAAATTAACGGACTTTTTTAAGTGTTTTTATATACATATATGAAAATCTTAAAATATATTCAATCTTCAGGATATTTGTATCACGAATATAATATAGCTACTTCACAAATTTGTTTGTTAGTTGCTTTCATGAAATGCCTGGTATGCTGAAATACATATACACAATCAGATCTGTCTCGTGGAGTGCTTAAGCAAGGATCACATATACCGGATATAAGTTGCTATATACAAAAAAAACATGTTGCTACTTAGCCTTACGTTGAATGGCTTCGGTTCGACTTCAATGAATGTTGTAGAACAGTGTCAAAACCTGTGAAGCATACTCCAGATGAGGACGGACCAAGCAATTAAACAATAATAGAGAAACGTGAGGGCCGTCAAATTCTGTGTACTACCGTTTTAGAAAGGCCAGCGTAGAATTGGACTTACTAACAATAAAATTGAAGCCGAGTTTGGGATACAAATAAACCCAAACGTCCTTAAAACTATCAACATGACAAATAGTATGATGAGATAATGAATATTGAAAGCTGGAAGAAAATGTCATAGATGATATTAAACATTAAAAATAGCGGACAGAAAAGCAGCAGTTGTTCACTGTGTGGTTTAAATTAAGCCTTCCATAGAATGTCCAATTCAAATTAAAGTAATTTGAAGAAAAATACAAGCAAAACTGTAATAAGTTTCTGTGCTTGAAAGGTTGTTAAGTGTTAGACCAAACTAACCTTTTGGCTCGGTAATTACTAACATTACCGTCAATTTAAAATAAGCAAAACATGTTCACTTCATAGCACTAATATCTCTCAAGTGCCCGCCCCTCCAGCCTTATTTATTATTGTGTCGCCTATATGTTTTAAATCTTACTGTCTTCATTTGTAATAAACATTGACCTTCAACCTACTACACTCAGGCCAGTAGAATTATTTTTGCAACAATTTGTTCGATATAGTTAATTACTGTTCATTAGTAAGCATCGCGTCAACGGCCACCAAGAGTTACGTGTTTAACTTTACTCAAAATAAAAACACATTATAAATTTGATTTAGTTATCCACTTTGGGTTCTTTATTTAACAATGTTTTTTCTAAGACCACTTTTAGTTTGAACTTAACTTAAAAGGAAACCTCTCTCTAACGTTTTCTATGTCCAAGTGCAAAACACCTGCACTTGTTTACGTGCATGCACTTGCAAGCAAAAACAAGGCGCACGGCTCCCGAAAGCATCAAGTGCAAAACATCTGCGCTTGTCTGATTCCGTTGGTCCGCCTAAGTGCAAAACATCTGCGCTTATTTTGTATAAATGCACTTGCTCCATTTCAAGTGCAAAACATCTGCGTGTTGTTTACCAGATTTCGGCAAGTGCAAAACACCTGCATGTTGTTTACTACTTTTGGCAAGTGCAAAACATCTGCATTTGTTTTGTGTAATGCCGTTGACTATTTCAAGGACAAAGCATCTGATAATATTATGTTTAAGTGCAACCATATGGGTTTGCACGTAACTCAAGGGGCACCTATAATTCCTGATTAAGAGTATTTAAATGGGGGTCCACGTGTCTTCCTTGTCTCGTTGGTGATGTTGGTCATATCCTCTCCAGCAATCCGGTATTTCGAAAGAGGTATTTCTTATAATTCCGTTAGGCTGTGGAAAAAATAGTTTCCTAGAGTTCTTTTTCTCAATTGACTGGACAGTGGCACAGGAAGTGGAGGGTGTCCTCGTGTGCCTCCTCATCACCACAGCCCCTACAAAGGTCGTCGTCAGTAAGACGCATTTTCAGTCTATGGTTCCCCAGTAGGTTGTGTACAGTGAGTATTCCCACCAACATCGAAACAGATTTCCTGTTTTTTTGAAGGAGCTTGTGGGTTCTGGCTTTATCATAGTCTGGCCACATTACCTTGGATGTTTGACTCATGGAAGAGCCTTTTCTTGCCAGTTCATCAGCAATTTCATTACCCCGAATGCCCCTATGACCAGGGACCCAGCAGAGTTTCACATAATGTTGACCGCCAAAAACCCTCAGCTCTTCGCGGCACCGTTTCACAAGCTAAGATTTTATCTCGACAGCAGAGATCGCTTTAATTGCGGCCTGGCTATCAATGAAAATTGTAATATCAACACGTGATATCGCCGTCATTAAAGCTAATTTGACTGCCTCTGCCAACTGCCACTGAAAATATATCCGCCTGGAAGACGCTGCTGTGATCAGGGAGTCAAAACGTGCTCTTTCGCTTTAGTGTTTCGGAAAACACTCCAGCTTCAACGCCTATGTCCATTTTCGAGCCATCTGTGTAGATAGATATGCATTCGGCTACATGTTCGCTACTTTCCCATTCCTCTCTACTAGGAAGAATGAAAGAGAATGGTCTACGGAAGTCAAGGTGCGGCAGCATATAATCAGTAGATACAGTTGAGCCCAAGTATTTACTCAGGATCTGTGCGTGCCCCGTTGAGTTCGTTTTACATCAGTTTAGCTGGCTGATCTGAAGGGCGCTAAGAATATTAAAATGAGCTAACGAGCACTCTTAGCTGATTGCTTCCCATAAATGAGAATCATAATTGCAATCTTATCGACCTCTTTATTGACCGGAAGAATAATGGGTGGCGGATTACATGCCATCACATTTATGGTAAAAGAATGTTTGCAAGTGTGTATTTATATACATACATACCACGTTGATTTGATCGGAACTATGTGTAACCGTCCTTAAGCAAAAAACAGAAGCACTTATCTTAAGAAATGTCATCGGACTCTCTGAAATTGAAAATTTCAAGGTTGACCACATTGAAAGCGAAATGATTTTCCTGATCGACAATTTAATATAGGTACCATCGTAAGTTACACTCTTTATTTGTTTATTTTTTGCTGGAAACAAGTAAACTGGTTCAACTGCATAACAGGTAACATTTGTATACATCCATGTACAAATAGGTAATTAGATGCACCACAGCTGTATTGTGACGGTTTTTCAGCTGGCGTTACTGCAAATGTAAACCAAAGAAAAAGCCAAAAAACTAAATTCCAAAAAGAAAAATTAATTCAATGGAAAATTGCCTCTGCACTGTGAAACCACGACCGGGCAGAATTGTTCACTAGATTTACAGCGAGTGAGTGCAACAAATGAAAATACCAAACATGTATATGCACCAATGTAAAATAATATGACTACAGGAAATACAAAAAAGAAAAATCCCTTTGAAAATCATCTACGTGATAAAAAGTATCTGTTAATGTAAGTGAAATTTAACCTTAAAGATACCTACATACGAAAACAAATTCAACTATCGCCGAATGCTTTGGACAGAAATAGAATCGACCCATGAAAAAACTTATCATAAATACCTTACAGATATCGACGTATATCGTTTTATTATAATTTGGAAATTTTAGTACTCTATAATGAGTATAACGTGGATATGTTTATAGTCCCATATTAAGGAAATTGGGATAAGGATGACAGAGGAGAAACCAAGGTTTTAAATGTTTGCAGGTTATAATGGGTAGGAAAAACAGAGTGGGGAAGAGCATTCTACAATACATTCGTATTGAATGGCTAAAGAAAGATTTTCTGTATTTCACTGTACTGTACGTCCGAAGACGGGATTGATGGTGATTTGCTGTGCATTCGTTTTGTATTATGTGATTGTGAACCGGCCCAGAGAAGAGCATTGTATTTAAGTTTGGGGCAAATAAACGCCTTATAAATTGTGTCCAGGTCAGAAGGGGTCAATATATGTAGAGCATTCTTAGCAATTTACCCATTCTTTGAGTTTTGTCACGCCCACTTATGAGGTATAGGAATAAGGATAGGGTATCCAACAGTTCGCCCAAGCGTACTGTAGCCCGTCCCTATGTTTTTAAGGTTAGGTTCAAACGATTTCTTATTCGTCGGTGTGTGCAACGCGACCAAATCTTATTGATTGTGAGGGTGTTGTTCGCGGCCAAAAGTTTCTAACTTAACTTAATTTTAATTAAGTTATTTAAAGTGATTAAAATCTAATTTTCTTAATATTGAATGATCCTACATCATTAAAAAATATATAAAAAATAGACAAAATCTTTCTCTTACTATAACTGGCGTGTACCTTTTTTTAATACTGTAATATAACTCTTGCATGAATTCGATCTTCTGTTACGGATGAGTCATTTTGAACCAGTGACCATCAGTACAGCGGTCTGAAATTTAATGGTTAGAGCTGATTGAGTGTGGTATATTGCAAGAATATTGTTGTAGATACGATAGATAGATTAAAAAAAAATAAAAAAATAAAGCCAGACTGTGGCAGGAACAATATTTTGTTGCGTTTTGCCTTTTTTGGCATCATCAGCAGTCTGTATAGTAGCACTAGCATGCACAAAAGAAAGAGTTTTAACTGGTGTTGCCGTTGGTATGTATATATATGTATGTGCCAGCAGATTGAGTTTATTTTCGATTGCTTAATTAATGTAAAACGTAGCACCTGAAACGAATTTAAACCATATTGTGATAATTTAACAAAATCTGAATTTATCGTGGAAAATTGAAGAGTGGATAGGTACATACCAGTATGTTGTAAAATTGTCTCCTTGTATGTAATATATGTATTTTCTTTTTATACATATTCGTGTTGAAATTTTATAATTAATTGCCAACGTTCGAATTAAAGTCTGTTTGCTTAAAAAAAAAACTAAATACTCTAATATAGGTTGAATACAGCTGCTAAAGATAAATACACCCTAACGAGGTTGAGAATTCACTTTTATTTTAAATTGACTTAAGTTCAGCTAAATATTGACTAAAAAGTATTGACAACCAGTTGGATTAGGAAACGATTTTTAGAATTATTCGAAATAGTCAAAATAATTTGGACTTAAAATTTTCTTTACGATGAATGTAGATGAGTAATGTCAAAGATAAATCTGGAAGTTCGTAGATAAAAATCGTATTTCAGGTAATCTATCTTTTTGAGAAAACTGGTTGATATATTTTATGAAAAAGTTAAGTCGGTGCCCATCTAGGAAGGTAGCTATCTAAATGACTGACATTTATTTTAAGTCATCCTTTTTTGCAAAATGAAATAAAAGGAATAGGTTATGTGGGTAGCACAAAAAAGGCCAGCGGAAAAAAGGGTTTATATGTGCTTCTATTCTATTCGTCTTTATGACGTTATAGCTAAAGCTCAAAGAAAAGTTGCAAATTGTTAGGCTTACTTACACTTAAGATGTGTTTGTAAATGCCTACATACTACGTATGTATGTATTATGAAATAAGAGGCAAAGCTATTTTTCTTGACTTTCCATTATACCAATTTATACATAGAAACATATATCCAGAGAGCGTTATCAACACCAAAATATTGGTATTATTAATGACAGGCCTACGCCAAACTTTATTTAGGACTTTGGATAAATCCAAAGCAACATCGCTACATTTATCAAATTGATTAATGAATTGAATCTATATTAACTAAGGTCCATATACGGATATGTCTGTGAGTTATGTTTTTTACTCAGTTGCTTCGAAGACATTAAGATATTTTCTTCGAAGCACTTGACCTATAAGGTGCGATAATGGAATTTACCCTCGGTACCTAGGCATGTCGGATGTAAGAGGCGATTCAAAACCAACCCTCGGGTGGTTCATACGGGAGCCACGGTACGATACGTTCGCGATCCGATGTTGTAGTGTTATAGCAGACATGTAAGTGACGTCTGCATGTACATAGGCACAAAGTATGAAGAAATATCCTAGAAACATACCAGGTGGCACTCGCAACAGCGAAAATCCACCCGTGGTCTTAATGACCGCGGTCGGGGCAAGGATTCTAGGCCCCAAACCAGCATACTACCAACACACCCGCCTATACAGGTACAGGCGTTGACTTAGGAGTTGTAAGAACGCTTGCTTCCAAAGACTCTTGGAAAATGGAGAAAGTAGGTCGGCAGAAGTTACCCCAACCGAAGCCCACCAGCTGATTGAAATCAACGCTGCTTCCCCTTCCAATAGCTCAAACATAAATAAACCGAGAACGACTTCGAGCTCTCCTACCGCTGGAACTGCGGTCGTATCTTCTGCGCGCCAATCCACGAAAGACAAAAGAAGTTTCCACGTAAGTATGTTACTGCTGCTTTCGACAAACTCCAAAGGAAAGTATGTCTCGGTTGCAGGATCCCTCGCAGCATGCTGGCTCCGGCCTAGATGTATTTTCAACTCCCCATTTGATGTTTTCATCATGTGTGACACAATCAAAGCTGTCCTCATTTAAGAAGAGGTGGCTTTTGGTAGAACTGGAATTTGTATGACCTTGCGCGACGGTTATCCTTCAATTACTGTCTTATGGATATACCGTCCCATGCAATGACACCGGAACTTCCGCTGATGCGCAGTTATGAAGTTGACTTTCCCCTTGTTCAGGACCATGGCCATACATTGAGCCTTGAAAGGAATGCAGTCGAATATTCACGGATGGCTTCAGAACTAGTCAAGGATCTTTTGCTGGTGTTTTCGTGGAGATTGACAACATTAGACTTTGCTTCTCGTTAGGCAAACATGCGTCAGTCTTCCAAACGGAGATTTATGTTATCCTAATGGCTTTGAACTATGTTGTATAAGAAACCGGTGGAGACGGCGGAGTATTTGCGTCTTTTGCTCGAACCCCGACAAAAAAAGTAAAACTTACTTTTCCAAAGTTGTATTTGAACCATACAACAAGATAAAAGGTTTAACACTTTACTTTTATGTTAACTTCCAAGTTTAACCAGTAGTTTATTTTTGACATTATAATTTCACCTTATAAGATAAGGGTGGCAACTACAAAATAGAATAGGAAAGCTCATAGATGCAAAACAGGAAAGAAAACATGTACAAGTGGTCTACTTTAGATAAACGAAATGACTTACCTGCTAATTTAGATTTAAAGTCTTGGCGTTTGTAAAAATTTGCCTACATAAATAAACAATGGATCCTGATTACGATCATGGAAATTTGATTATTTTGAAGAGCATATTCCATGTCCAAGGGCTTTTTGTTTTGAACCTGCAAAAGAAAGAACCCTAACTCTCCATAAGTAACTACAATCGAAAGCTCTTTCAATATCTACTGCCATTTATCGACACATTATAAATTTGTGTAAACGTAACTTTGTAAAATTATCGAAAGCCTTGCAATTGGCGCCTGAAGCTTCATTCAAAATAAAAGCGAGGCTCTACCGCATACTTTACTACGTGTACAGTAGCAAACACAACTCTGCCAATTAACCGACAAACAATGAAGAACGGAAAAAGAAAAGAATTAATTGCAACATATACAAAATACATACGCGAGTATTTTGGCTTTATCCACGAGACCAGAGTTATTTGGCAAGATTCTGAAGATGAAAAGAGAACAACAAATCTAGCACCCATTGATTACTATTCGAATGGCAAAGTTATCGTTGCAAGCTTAACACGAACCGTATAATTTATGTACCCCTAATGTCCTTAAATGAAAACGACTAAGAAAAGGTGAGCAATTATGGAAATTAATTGCCTTATTTGGAATAATGCGACGAAACTTTGACTAAGAGAAATGGCACAATTTTTATTTTGGTATTAATTATGTGTATTTCGTTTAAATATAAGTTGCCAACAAACTTTTCACTCAATATTAACTAGATCTTGTGGCTTATACTAGCAAAGTATAATTATAATTAAAAATCAAAATTTTACCATAACAGCAAGAGGAAATACAAAAGGAAATCAATTAAAGAAAGATATCTAATGTTTTAATTACTTCGCCGTACCTTTTCCTAGGTTTTTTAAGTGTTTTCATTTATCGTTTATTTATCATTTTCAATTTATTGAAATATAAATTCATTGTCCTTAAACAATAAAAAGATGATTGTATTGCCAAATCAAAAAAAGGAAATTTTTTTGAAATCGTGAAACCCACTAACAACATTAAGCCCATCGAATGATTAATTGATTTCAGTTTAGGACTAAAATAAATTGTTTTTAGGTACCCGGCACTTAATATATTAGGTATTAGTCGTTGTATGTATCTTGACCCTTTCGAAATGGAAGAACACTGTGAAATGTGGATCTCTAAGTTGTTCATGATATGGAACCACAATATGGCGAATAACAATACAGAATTAATACTTTAATCATAATTTTCTAGATAAAAGAATTCGCAGCAACACTTGTAAAAAAATAAATCTTCAACTTGCAAAATGTACAGGTGGGTTTAATAATCTGAAGCATTGTCAACTGCAATTACAATTTTTTGGATATTTTAATTATACTCATTATTTAGAATAAAGACAATAATTAGAGTGTTAATTCGCAAGAGTTTTTACGAACTTTCGAGGATGAAGCCTCGATTAATTCAAATAGTATTTTTAAACTTGCAACAAAAAAAGAAGGCGAACGAATTAAAAGACTTTGGTTTCCACAACGTTATAAAAATGTTCTTTATTTGACCTCTACGTCAAGCGATTCAACCAACTACAAAATCCTTCCTTTTCCATTCCTTCTTATATGCATCAAAAAAGCTGTTAAAGTTTAAATTCAGCAGTAATAGATTTTTGAACGACTATAAACTAAGTACTAGTACTACCATTAATTCATGCAATTCACAATTATATTTTATATTTTACATTCAACTTAATTCAACCAAAACAAAACGTATTTATTATAAATGCTACTTTTAACATTCTGCCCGCTTTGAAGTATCTATGGCAATCGAAGATACTTTAACTGTCTAACTATCTACTGGAAGCGGAGCCAATCTGTGGATAGCTCTTCGCAGGATGCCATTCTTCGTTTTCAGATCCACCACTCGTACCTTACCATCTTGAGAGGGGACGATTTTGACAATTCTCCCCAGTAGCCACTGTTGCGATGAAGTATTATCATCCGATATTAGAACCAACGTATCTAATTTAACATTCTCCGAAGACGCTTTCCACTTTACACGCTTCTGCAACTCTAGAAGGTATTCCTTCGACCAGCGCGCCCAAAAGTGTTGTTTTATTTGAGATAGTCTTCGCCATCTGTTTAGACTGGATACTCGCTCATCTTTGATCAGGGGTTCTGCAATTGCGTTTAGAGGCGCTCCAATCAAAAAATGTCCTGGTGTTAAGACTGCCTCATCGCTAGGGTCGCTGGACATCGCACAAAGAGGGCGTGAGTTGAGAATGGCCTCTATATCAGCTACCACAGTTGCCAGCTCTTCGAATGTTAAGTACGCTTGCCCTATCGTTCGGAAAAGGTGATTTTTCGCAGACTTAACGGCCGCCTCCCAAAGACCCCCAAAATGCGGAGCTCGTGGAGGAATATGATGAAAATTAATCTGCTCCGCTGCGCACCAAGCCGCGATATCATCCTGAGTCTGCTGCTGGATGAATTCTCTTCGGAACTCTGCTAGCTCATTCCTGGCACCAACAAAATTTGTCCCATTATCGCAGAATATGTCGCGACATAATCCGCGGCGAGCCACAAACCTTTTAAGCGCAGCGATGAATCCCTGACTAGATAAGTCGGAGACTATCTCCAGGTGCACTGCTTTTATAGCGAAGCAGACGAACACCGCCACATACGCCTTGTAGCTGCGTTGGCCTCGACGTTTTAAGGTGAGGTAAAATGGCCCACAAAAGTCCACACCGCTCTTCAGGAAGGGTCTGGTCGGCTGCACTCTATCTATTGGCAGGTCACCCATGATTTGGTTGAGTAGTTTCGGTCGGTATTTAAAACAATGGAGACAACTATCTACAACGTTTTTGGCCAGTTTTCGGATACCTAGAACCCAAAATCGTTGTCTGACAATACCCACCAACGCCTGAGGTCCAGCATGGTAATTTTTTCTGTGTAAATAAATAAGCAGATTTTTAACAAATAGGTTAGTTTGTGGGAGAAGGATAGGACATTTCACTGGGTAGGGAATGTTCGCATTCTGCAAACGCCCACCAACTCGGAGGAGTTTTAAAGAATTAGCGTCTAAAAAGGGATTTAGGTTTTTGACGCAACTCTTTGGGCTAATCAATCGTTCCAATCTTAAGCATTCTATTTCCTCTTTAAAGGCTTGTTGTTGGATGTGCCAAACTATTCGGCTCAAAGCTTCGCTCAATACGTCCGCGGATAGCAGATTCGTCGATCCGATCTTTAAGATGTGGTTCTCCTCCTTTTCAGAACTATTTTCTGAATAAGTTTTTGACCTCAATTTCTTCATAAACAAAATCACGTATCCAAAACGCCGTATCATCTTTAGAAAATCATTGCTTTGCAAGTATGTTTCAGTGAATTCAGAAGAAACTCTTGACGCTACAAGCACAACTTCGCCCTTTCGTTTTCCCGGTATTCCCTTACTGATAGTGGAAAAATCTTTCTGAGGCCAACTTTCTTCTGAACCATATAACATCTCAGGGCCAATAAACCATCTGCTTTCTAGCAATTCATTAGCGTATGCTCCTCTGGAGATGATGTCCGCTGGATTCTGTCTGGTGCTTACGTGCTTCCATTTTGCCGACGGAAGCTCGCATTGTATCTTGGATACGCGATTGGCCACAAAAATTTCCCAGGTCGACGGATGGGCTGACAACCAACACAGCACGATTTCCGAGTCCGTCCACAAATATATGTCGTCAATTAACAGGCCCACATCTGGTAAAATCTTTACTAGTAGCGCCACCAGCATCTCTGCAGCGCATAGCTCCAGCCTCGGAAGACTTTCCGTCTTAATAGGAGCCACTCTCGATTTGGCGCTTAAGAGGTGACAATAAACGTTGCCCTGTTCGTCAACTGTTCGAATATATATACAACATCCGTAGGCTCGCAATGAGGCATCGGCGAAACCATGGATTTGTATCGACTTGGTATGTTGGGATAGAATGTACCTGGGGATTTTTATATTTTCTATTTCCTTTAAACGATTACGAAATACTTCCCACTCGCTAAAGATTCTGGCTTGCACTGACTCGTCCCAATTAACCTTTTTCACCCACAGGTTTTGCAAAATAATTTTTCCCTTCACTATTACAGGGTTAATTAAACCTAAAGGGTCGAAAAGGGTTGACAGCTCCGATAAAATTACTCGCTTTGTAATATTTTTCGCAAAGGGTATATCGGGGACGACATACTGCAGCTGATCCGACGATGGATTCCACTTGATTCCCAGGGTCTTAATTATATCGGAATCATTGATTCTTAAAGGAATTTCCTTTTGAGCTTCCGGAATCTCTCTCAGCAAAGCCGTTTCATTGGTCCACCATTTGCGTAGCTCGAATCCTGCTTCCTTAAGAATGGCGTTGACTTCCGTATAAATGCGCGATATTTCCTGATAGGAATCTCCACCGCTGATGAGATCATCCATATAAAAATCATCCTTCAACACCTTGGATCCTATAGGATGCTCTAAGGAATTGTCATCCGCCAACATTTTTAAGCACCGAGTAGCTAGAAACGGAGCCGATGTGGTTCCATAGGTAACCGTATTCAGCTGATATACCTTGACCTCATCCGAAGAATTATCTCTCCACAAGATGCACTGATACTTTCGATCTAACTTGTCTACAAGTATCTGCCGATACATTTTCGAGATGTCGGCTGTTAAGGCATATTTAAAAAATCGAAAACGCAGAATGATTGCAAACAATGTGTCCTGGATGACTGGCCCCTTCAATAGGACCTCATTCAACGAAATGTTTGACGATGTACGACAACTACAATCAAAGACCACGCGTAGCTTTGTAGAAGAAGACTCCGGTCTAATCACACATTGATGTGGGCAGAAGTACTTTATTTCCTTCCACTGGTGAGGAGGCACTTCCTCCATGTGGCCTAAGTTCTCATATTCCTTTATGAATTGTGCATATTGCACTTTGACTGCTGTATTCCTGTCTAACCTTTTTTCCAGCGAAAGAAATCGTTTCTTAGCAATGCAGAACGAATCCCCTAAAATGTTAGGGTTTTCTTTAAACGGTAGTCGAACAACAAATCTACCATCTTCTCCTCGCCTGACTGTCCTTACAAAATGCTCCTCTGATCTTTCCTCTTCCGGTGTAAGAAATGCTTTCTTTCCTTCCACTTTTTCGATATTCCAAAATTGCTCCACTAGACTATTTAATCGATAATCCTCATCTTCTTCATGGCCATTTACCAAACAAACCGTGGCATTTGGCAACGACGAACTGTCATATCTACCAGATACGACCCAGCCCAAGAGCGTCTTCTGTAAAGTAGGCCTTCCTTCCATCTTTATCTGCCCAATGGACAACAGCTCAAAGAAACACTCAGCCCCTATAAGCAAGTCTATCTTAGACGCTGTATTGAAACTAGGGTCCGCTAGTACAATATTTTTCGGCATTTCCCAACTTTCAACGTCGAAAGATTGACTCGGCTGTAAATCAGTGATATGCTTTATGACCAAAAAGTCCAATTCGGTTTTGAACTCTGAATTTCTCGACTTGCATATTGCCCGAGTCGTAAAGCGAACACTTGAAACTTCCTTGCCGATTCCGCTTATTTGAAGATCGCTTTTTCTTTTCCTTAGCCGTAGCCTTTGAGCCATATGCTCTGTTACAAAATTCAATTGTGAAGCTGAATCAAGGAGAGCACGCGCGGTATGGTACGCCCCACAGCTATCCCTGACTTCTAATAAGGCAGTTGCCAAAATCACTTGATTCTTTGTTCGCCCAAGTAAAACTCTTTGAAGTAGAGGATTTTGCACACCACTGGGTCCAGCCGTAGCCTGCTCGATTTCCGGCGGAGCGAATCTATGCAGCAGCTGATGGTGCGGAAGTGAACATATGCTACACCTATTTTGCGTACAGCGCCTGACCGAATGACCTTTGTCCAAACAGTTTATACATAATATCAACCTTTTGGCCTCATGGAAGCGTTTCGCTACTGACAGATCACGAAATTCATTGCAACTCTCAATTCTGTGACCCTCTGATTCGCAAAACGCACATTGTACCTGATGCGTCGCTAAGGTGGATGGTCTACCCTGTCGCCTAATTGTTTCACTGCCCTGCTTAGCCTTGAACCGACGGTCTTTTCTAAGAGCTGGTGCGACCGTAGGAGTTTCCTGACGCTGGGCTTTGGATTCTTTGACTTCTAAGTTCTTGCAGCGATGATCCAACACCTGTGCAAATTGATCCCATGATGGCAATTGGCTATAATCCATAGTGTCTTGCCACTTGGCTTGAGTTTCGGAATCAACTCGATCCAACGCAAGCGATATCAGTATAGCGTTAGTGATATCCTTGTAATCTCCTATAGACAACATCGCAGTAAGGTGCGTATTAAAACTATCTTCAAGATTTCTTAAAGAATAGGAAGACGCCTTTGAAACTTTCGGAATGTCCAATAAGAGGTTTATATGCTCCTGAAAGATCAGACATTTATTGTCAAATCGTTGATTCAACCTAGCGAGTGCTTTTCGATAATTTGCTCCTATAAGATCAAACTCTTTTATTGCGTTTAATGCCGCTTTAGACAAACAACTTTTCAAATAATTGAATTTCTGCAAATTATCAAGAGTTTCGTCCTTGTCAACTAAAGTCTTGAACAAGCCGATAAAGTTTGGGTACTCTGAGAATTTTCCAGAAAATATGGGGAGTTTGATTTGTTCCAACCTTGAACGACCAGCTGGCTGCTGCGGAAATAGAGTTGTATTCAAATGGTTTGTCGAGGTTGAGCTTTCTTTGAGTTCAGCTAAGTTCGTAAGAATTTTCGATTTAGTACCAACATACAATTCTTCTACTTCGCCTCTGAAATCATCATTAGCTATATCCTCGTCTCTAATATCCAACCTTTCAATAGACATTTGAACGTTGAGGGCCTGCTTGAAATAAGATTCCAATATTTCTAATCGACATTCTAACTCTGTAACAGATAACGATTCTACCTTATCAGAAATAAACTTTCTTATTCTTGTTAAACTGCCTTTAGTGGTTGCCCGTAAAGCTTTCAGCTCTGACAATTTCTTTTTATCGCTCTTAATAGTTTGGGTGCAGGTATCCCCCTCTGACTCTTTTTTGTTTTCGCTCATCATTTTAACAGCCGCTTTTGATATTCGTATAATCAGCAATTCTTTATGAACAGAAGTAAGGCAGAGTTGAATTTTTATTCTACTTTTATTTGTTATGCGTGATGGACCTCCAATTACGTGATATAGTAGAGCAGACAACTAATGGAATCGATCTTTCAACAACTAAATATTTGAAATGTAAACAACTAGGTATTTAAAATGTCAACGCTTATCAACAAATTCTTTCGCGCAACACTTCTATGAGCTTTCGGTTTGTTTCCAACAATCAAAGCAACATGTACTCAGCAACAAGTCAGGGCTTTGCAACAAATTACCGATTTCCTCAGCAACAATCTCCACTCTTTCGCAGTACAAGAGCAACGATTTAAAGCAACAATGATTTTATGCTTCCCGATCATATGATATGAAATGTTGAAGGGAGACTTACTTGTAAAAAGCTTTCGCTGGTCGTTCTCGCTGTACCTAGTTATGTATCCACAATACGATCCACACGTTCTTCTGGTTCTTCCGCACTCCCGCCTTCGCCAAATAATGCACCAACTGTCGATTCGCTGAGTTAACTGGGCTGCTTGCCTGTGACGAAAAAAAAGCTTTAATTTTGTTCTGGGCATTTACCACATAAGATCGATGACAATGGAAAGTAATCCCACGATGTCCAATGTTCGCAAAATTCCGTCATACGAATGGATGTTGAAGCTTTTATGAGAGGGCGCTCCTCGACGCTGCAATATTTTTGCACTTTTGGCTGATTAACCGTCTCTAAGATATCTCTGAATCACAATTTAATTTGTTTATTGGGCTAATTATACCACGATTCGTAGTCACAAAATTAGACCAATTGTATGGGGCTTTAGTAGACAACTATGTACTCTATCTAAATGTTCCCGGGTTTCGGCACCATGCTAATTCGCAAGAGTTTTTACGAACTTTCGAGGATGAAGCCTCGATTAATTCAAATAGTATTTTTAAACTTGCAACAAAAAAAGAAGGCGAACGAATTAAAAGACTTTGGTTTCCACAACGTTATAAAAATGTTCTTTATTTGACCTCTACGTCAAGCGATTCAACCAACTACAAAATCCTTCCTTTTCCATTCCTTCTTATATGCATCAAAAAAGCTGTTAAAGTTTAAATTCAGCAGTAATAGATTTTTGAACGACTATAAACTAAGTACTAGTACTACCATTAATTCATGCAATTCACAATTATATTTTATATTTTACATTCAACTTAATTCAACCAAAACAAAACGTATTTATTATAAATGCTACTTTTAACATAGAGATAATATTTTTTTTTTACATAATGATGAATAGATTGCTTATGAAGAAACTAATTCGACCTCTTTCAACATAGGTGTAATGCTTCAAGTGTTTTTGTCTTGACTGTGATTCGAGTTATTTTTACAACTAATCCGTTAAGCGGTCGTATCTTTTCACCTTTCTCGCACACATTACCAAATATCCAATAAAATATTTTGTTTTTATTTTTTTCGAAATCAGTGTTTTGTAGAGCACATTTGCGGCTCCATTCCGTTTATACCTTGACGAATGTGGGCTGGAAAATGATCCAAAATCAATGAATTTTCGGAATAGACTTGTGCTTTACCGTATGCGCAATGAAAATAATTAAGCAATGTTCGGGCTACCATTTCACAAATTTTCATCATGAGATTATTCAATTTACATTGACGGTGATCCGATTCTCCTGTGAAAAACGTTAAGCACCCACAACTGAGATCGAAATTCAACGGTTGTGTAGCTTCAAATGCTATACGATGAAACTGAAAACTGCTCTAAATATTTTGACACCTGGAAGTAAAACCTATATCAAGAAACAAAAAATCTCTAGTGAAAAATCTATCACATCTAGACGTAGTAAATAGTAGTAAAATGTTATATATTTTCAACTTATTCAATACAATGTGTTGAGGTTAAACTATGAATCTATACAATTTCTGTTGAACGTAGAAAAACCTACGAAAGTGACATAGAGTCGTCTGTCGGGTAAATTACAATTCTTTTGATTTTTGATAAATTGTATACCGAGAAAGTTAAAAAAGGGGAAGAAAAAAATTTAATTCTGTTTTAATTTGTTTTCTGCAGGATCAGTAGTATACACAGTAATATAATTAACCAGTTTGTTCCAATGATTCATGCTTCCTCCATTTAGAACAGTGAAGAGTTCGCATTCGTTCAAAGTTGTATTCTCAAAGTATCTCACTCTGAATTTCCTTAGTACGGGGCATCTCTCTATTAAGTGACGGATGTTTTCTTCTTCTTCTCTCATGTTACATATGCCTTCAAATCTGCTTCCATTAAGAAGTATAAGATCACATTTAGCATTAAAGACCTAAGTAATTTTGTTGATGATCTGAGTAGGATATTTTTGGACGGTCGAATATACCGACATTTGAAAATTCTTGTGCTACTTGGCTCGCTCTCCGTTCTGAATTTTGGCAACCAAGACGATCTAAAAGCTTTAAATGTTTAATGTTCCATTCCCTTTCTACAAGCGGCTTCTGATCCCAGTGCAAAAAACCAAACCGATACCGTCTATCTCTTTCACTCAAAAAAGTTGTTTTTCCGAAAGAATTTCTATAAGTTTTCGTTAAGGTAGATGTAATTCCAGTGTGTACAAATGCACAACTTCGGCTCCGGTCTCAATCGCCAAGGCATAGTTTGGAGTGGCTGATGGTAGTTTTAATATTCATTTAAAAAAAAACGTGGTATCTACTTCTTCAAACATTCCAAAACCCGAGATTGGAGCACTGTTAGTTTGAAAAACTCTATATGCTGCCAAAAATAGTCTCCACTTTGCATTGAGGGGCACTTACTGGCGTCATGGAGGAGTGATTACCAAGTGCGAAGAGCTTAAATATCTGGGATCTATGACGACATTAAGCATCGTGTAAGCGTAGGGTGGAAAAACTCAGCCATCTTCTGTGGTCGAAAAATGCCCCTAAGCTGAAAGGAAAGCTCTACACCACAGTTGTGCACATGATAGCATGAGTTACAAAGATTGATCGAATAAAAAGTTCCAAGATCCGAGAAAGCCTTCACGTCAAAGATCATATTTCGAAAAAAATGCAGCGCGAGCAGCTCAGTTGGTACTGGCGTGTTCAAGGGCGAGATCCTACGAACCCTGTCAAAAAGGCAATATCAATCAACGTTCCAATACAAATGCGAAAGAGAGGCAGGCCTCACCCCCACTGAAGGAAGAAGAAGAAATTGATTTATTTTGTCCTTTATTAGCTGGTTTTCATTTGGCAATTGGTTGATTGTCGAAAGAGTACTTATGTGAGTGTGGAATCCTTCCAAATCTTCTTTTTTTGTGATTGCTTTTAGCTTATCATTTAGCACAGAAGCCATAGCTATTTGCATTTTGCTCATTAAAACTTCGACGGATAAATCTGCAACCGTATTCGATGAATTTTGTGAAAGTGCTTCTGACGATAATGCTCCACATTTGCCTTTCGGATGTGGTATAGGAGTAACATTAGTAGTTGCCTTTACTATTTACTTATGCGTTCGTTGCGTTCTTGTAGGCCATCTTAAGGTTATGCAACAAAAACTAACTACGTATGTTTGTATGTATGTACTAACTACTTGATCTTAGGTTGGCTTATCAGACGCCAAATGGAAAAATTCACTGTTAAAGGAGAGAAACGAATAACACCTTGTTTATCCAACCTCTGCACCAGTCTGAGTGCTCTGGGATTTGGATTTCCTTTTTTCTATATAAGAACAAAAAAAGATCCCAAAGCACCAATATCATTTCCACTTAAAATACTCGATAAATCTGTGCACTTGATTTGCTGTACTCTCTCACTTTAAATCACAGTTTTTTTTTGTTTTTTTTTTGTCCTTTAAATAAGTTGAGGAGTGTATATCTAGAAGATACCTAAAGTTGCTGTAGGAGTTGTAATGTTTTTCAAAGGTTGGCGAGAAGTCAGATAGTTAACTTCTTACCAAATTAAATATGCCTTGCTGCAACATAAATTTGTAGGTATGAATGTATATTCGAAGTCCACAATCAGGAAATATTTGTCTATGAGATGCTCCATTTGATAAAAATTTACTTTTTAGCAACTTACTTATAAATAAAAAGCTTCTCAAATTTGCCGCTCGGAGTCGGTGAAAAATTGTAGGTCCCTTCCACGTCGCATACGCAAATGGTTGGAGAAGCTGGACTTTCGGCTATTTTATTTACTTATTAATCAAATGTTTCGTATAACCTTCTTACCAAAAGCATTTTTTCACCAATTCATTTTCACAAATGAAAACATAAACAAACAATAAAATGCATTTAATGTATGCAAAAATAAAAACCGCTTATTTGTTGTCAGATTGGTTAAGTAATTACTAGTAGTAGCATATAAGAAATAAATTATACAAAATCTATTGAAAGCATGTTTGTAGAGAACTTCAAAAAGTCGAGTCAATTTCTTTCATTAATTAATGTGCAAATTGTGTAAACATTTGCCAAAAGCGTACACCGTTCAAGGCCAAACACCGCAAGCTAAAAATGGAAGTATGTATAAACTCAAGAATATCTAAAAGTCATCCACATTGGACGAGTGTTCACACTGAGCCGGTCAATCCTCCGATGAACAAAAGAGAATGTTGCAAAGATAAACGCACAAAACGATCGAAGGTCGTTTGTATCAGAGAAAATACGAAGTCAGATGTAAAAGAGAATTAAAGATCAACAAAATTCCAAGTTTACTGAGAAGCACATTTCGTTTATACATATATGAGTACCTATATATGTTTTTTTTTTTTAAATTCAAGTTATGGTATAGAAACCACTCACACTTTTAATTTCTGAAATCCAGAAATTTTCCTATCAGTACCAAGTTCACAGACTGGAGGTTGCTCGTTTCTTGTAAAAACTGACCGGTTATAAAGAAGGAAGAAGAAAAAATAATGACCAACCAAGAATAATGTTATTGTGCATGGTCAGTATTCATAGTAGGCCAGTTACCTTGCAAAATGATGCCAAGTAGAAGAAAACTCGCTACTTCCGTGGTTTGTTTATTTGACTCTTTTTTTTATATAATAACTCAACTGATATCATTGAGAAAGTCGTGTTATCAGAAAAGTGATGTCAAAAAAAGATCCTGTTTCGTCTACTTGCACGGCGAATAATTTGTATTTGTTCCACACTCTTTAGCTATACCTATATCTGTACCTATATGTACTAGTATATACTATTCATATTCGAACAAAGTTCAAATCAGAACGCAATGTTATAACAAAATATTTTTGAAAATTTCCGGATTTAGCCATTATGCAGGTATTTTGTTTCAGAAGACGAATTAAATTTGCGTAATTTTACCATTAAAGTGGAAAGGGGAAAACTAGCAGAGTTATTCCCCAGTTACCCTTTTCTTTCACAAAATAACCAAGTGAAATATGGCAGCGATTTTATTGCACCTTACTCTTCCATTTCTTTTGATTGGTATTATAAACATAGGGACGGGCTACAGTCCGCTTGGGCGAACTGTTGGATACCCTATTCTTATTGCTGTCCCTCATAAGTGGGTGTGACAATAGTCTTAGTATGGTTGAATTGCTAAGAACGCTCTACATATTTCGTTATATAACATTTAAAGGATTTTATCAAAAAAAAAAACGAAGCTTTGTAAAAAAAACGCTCCCTAGCTCAAACTTTGGTTTTTCAATAAAATGTTTTATTTAATTGTGGGCGTGTCAGTAGGCAGATTTATAAAAAATTAACACATGAGCATAAAGGGCCCCTAGAGAGAGAGTATATATTATAAAATTCAGCTCAATAGCTCAAACTTTGAATTTTAAAAAAAAAAAAATGTGGGCGTGTCAGTAGGCGGATTTTGAAAATACTAACACATGAGCATAAAGGGCCCCTAGAGAGTATATATTATAAAATTCAGCTCAATAGCTCAAACCTTGAATTTTCAAAAAAAAAAAAAAAAAATGTGGGCGTGTCAGTAGGCGGATTTTGAAAATATTAACACATGAGCATAAAGGGTCCCCTAGAGAGTATATATAATAAATTTCAGCTCCCTAGCTCAAATTTTGATTTTTCAATAAAATTGTTTTATTTAATTGTGGCCGTGTCAGTTTCGGATTTTAAAAATTTTATCTCCCAATCAGTTTTGGGAGTCATAGATCATATATAAAAAATTTCAGCTTTCTAGCTCAAAATTCGATTTTTTCGAAATATTGTTTTTTTTTGAATTAGTGGGGCGGATTTCAAAAATTCGTAAACTTGATTATTTCGGGACCCTAGAGAGTATATGGTTAAAATTTCAGCTCTCTATGCCCAGTTTAAAGGCATAATTTTTGCCGACGGACGGACGGACGGACAAGGCTAGATCGACATTACTATCGATGCTGATCATAAATATAGTTACTTTTAGGGGTCTACGGGCAATATTAAGGTATGTTACAAACTATGCGTCAAAATTAATATACCCTTAGAATAGGGTATAAAAACGGTGGGACTAACACAGCTCAATCGCAACACATAAAATAGACTTTGGTGTTGTCTTCTTCTTCTATTTCAACGAAGAGGATATGATCTGGACTGGGGGTTTCATATCTCTCTCACTTAACTGCATCTTTTCTGGTCCGCCTGTGGGGTTCACCGTTTTGACCTCAAAAAGTATTGCCCGGTCTCCCGATTTGGAATCACTCGTCTCTGAGGAAAATCAAATGCTGGCGTAGTTGCATTTATGTGCCTCTCTTTCGCGATTGCAAGGGAATATTGATTGATATTGACTTATTGACGGAGTTCGCAAAATCTCTCCTCTGAACAAGACAGTACCAAATGAACTGGTCGCGCTCCAATTTCTTTGAGATAGATTCTTTGACTTGAAGACTTCCTCGGATCTTTGAACTTCTTATTCCATAAAACTATGTTACACCTGCTGTCAGGTAAAGCATCTTCATCGCAGCTGCCGTTATTTGGCCTCATACTTTTTGTACGCTGTCCAACATTGTGAACCATATGTGAGCGCAGGGCTCTTAATTGCGGTGTAGAGCCAATCTTTCAGCTACGGAGGAATTTTCAGTCACAGGCAATGACTGAGTTTTATCCATCTTACATGATGGTTAATGTCTCCATCACAGGTTGCATCCCATCCATTCTTCTGAATATCTGCAAAAAGTCGGAGTTAGTAAGAGAACGGCAAGCACATTTATTTGAACTTTCCCTTTTCGGACTAATTCCATGCCTATTTCCTTCCCAAACATAAATCCATAGATCGAGAACTCGCTGCAGAACGTTTGATTTTCGCTTATGATGGATCCATTGTCAGTAAAGAATCCGTCTCTTTCCTTCCGGCAGATCATCAAGAACTGTAGGTGCGCACCGACTTTGATTGGGAACTCTTCGGTCTCTACAGGAGGACATTTCACTCTTGTAATTGTTCCCTCATACATTTTCATGAACATGTGTATTGTGTACGTAGGTTTCTCATTGTCTTAGCGCCACCTGTAACAGATCTCTTGGTTGTCTATCAAAGTCCTTTTCAAAATCAACCAACATCATATGCAAATCCTTACTGGAATCTACATGTTTTTCCATTTTGATCCATCTCCCTCCTTCGAAAAGAAACCATGGCCGCCTTCAAGACTTCTTCGACAATATTGCCGAGTACCTTGTTTATTGTTAGGAACGGTCCTTGGAAAGTCCATCCGAGGAAAACACATAGTTTAAAAGTCATTCAAAATATTGTTATCACTACTTTGTAGGCTTTGTTCGTCATACACATGAAGCTGCGTTACTGAACATTGGCCAATGGATTTTCTGAGAATTTGAGTGTGTCCCTGTTCAAGCTGTCTTTTCTAAAAGTTCGTCTCAGCCGCCGAGGAAGATTTTCTTCCACCTCCCGATATATGTAGGTCCGCCGTACATTTCGCTTTGAGTTGGGCGCACTTTATCTTCGCGAGTCTGTTGAAGACTGTATTAGAATTCGAGCTTTTACATCTCCATTACAAGAGGGACACTTTAAGCAAACTTTGAATGCGGCTTTCTTTCAACTTATTACTGCTTTGGCTTCACTGTTTTTCTTTTCCGTGTTGATAAAGTCCCGAGCAGTAATTGTGCACGGTCTAAGCAAATTCGTTGTAGGGAATTCCGCATGTCGTGTGCTCTGCACTTTTCATCCTTAACTTTGTGGAGAAATCTTAAGGCTCGGGATTGATGAAACGTGCTACGTTTGAGATGTTCTTGATGAGGAAGATTACAAAACTTTAGTGTTATAATTTCTATAAAACTTCCTTTTGCGTTCTATGAAGGATCATCTACTTGAAATGATGATTTACATGATATCTCTAATGACTCCAATGAGACATTATAAATTGGGTCCTTTCCCAAAATACGTCCTCACTCAATTTGAAGAAGTGTTTTAGATATTTGCAAAAAATAATGAAATCAAGCCCAAAGGAAAACTTAAAAGAAGAATGAGAATAATGTCCCAATTTTATTTTTTCGCTTTAGCTTGGATTCAATGTATGGCTACAATGACGGGAAGTTCTGAGAGTACTTTCAATTTAAACCGGTAAGGAACAAGAAGCAAGCAAAAAGTAAAGAAAAATTAGAAGCAACACCCGCACGAAGTCAATTTCACCCTTGATGAAATCCCCTTGCAATTTATCAGTCACCACAATGACATCCGGTTGTTCCTTGAAATTTGTGGTGGCGGCGCGGCGCGGCGCTGGCGGTGGAGATGCTGTTAGTGCTGGTGTTATAACAACTTTCTGAGGAATGAGATGGTATTGCTGATGATCATTAAGTGGGTGTTTTCTGTTTGCTCTATTATTTTAACGTTCGTTCTTGTTTTAACTTTTTTTTTGAATATAAAACAAATTATAATAAGATTGCCCAGCATTACCCGTGGTAGATATATTACTTGCGCTTAACTTTTGTGCTACAAAACAGGCAAACGAGTTTTGTCACAATTGTGCGTGCGTGCGTGTTGTATCAGTGTAAATCACCCTTGGGGGTGGTGAAGAATCCGGTACAATCACCGATGTATATGAGCAAAAGAAAATAGCCCCAAGGGAAATTGTTATGTTTTTGTATTTTAATGTTATACAAACGATTCTCGACTTTGTCGTCTCCTTTCTTTTAATAATTCAAATGTATCGAAATACAAATGGAAACAAAGATATAAAAAACAGTTCAACGGATTCAGTATGGGCCACAAGAAATATGCCACGAAAATTTTGTTGGCTAGTTAGGTACTACAGTAAATGTTATTTGTAAAACAAAATCGATACGATAATCTCGTACATTTTTTCGAACTATTTTAAATCCAAGTTCGAGAATAGAAGACGTTGAATTCTAATTATTGTCTGGCCAACGATCAGCAAATTACTTTATGTATGTACGGAGCTACGAGTACATCTCAGTGGTCTATGCTATTACGCTAAAGAAACCAAAACAAACAGTTTTACTTGCACTGGCATAGTCATAGTGCAAAATGTAATTTAATCTTTAATTAAGCATTACACCAATATATGAGCCATTGAAGTCTAAGATAATAAATTATAAAAAACTTCCTTTTGCAAGGCGATAAGTCAAACCAACGATCTTTACCATTTGCTTCTCTGGGTGTCATCGTTTTTAGCATTGATTAATGAAAACACAACTTATTGAACTTACTCAAATTTAAGGTATGAAATATCATCGAAAGGCTTTTGCATAACCTGTCAAGAGTATGTAGGTTTACACCTGTCAAAGTTTCTTAAAGCATACGCATACAAAACATAATACGCCAATAAAGCTTAATAAATTGTATATACACTGACACGAAGAATGAAACTTATCAAAAAATAATAGAATATTCAACTAAGTAATTGAGTTTTTCTGGCATGTCGGGCATTGCAATACAAGGCAATACAAAAATGGTACGGAAGAAATTTAATGAATAAAGGTTATTTCTTAAATTTTACAATGCCTAACTCAACTTAGTTTTTCTTTCAAATTAAAATGCTATGTACCTATGTGTTTTATTTTTTATTATGGGGTTGACAAACTTGTAATATAAAAATTAGTGTGGAAACGAATATTCGGTTTCTATTCGGTATTCGGCCTATTCGGCCTATATTTTGCTATTCGGCCGAATAGTTAGAAAAAGGAGCAAAAAACCAAAAAAAAACATGTTAATTTTCAATTCATTTAAGCTTTTAAAACTAATAAAAACAAAGCAAATCAAAATGTATCTTTCTTCATTGATATGATTAGTTACCTAAGTTTAATAATAAATAAACATTACATAAAAATTCTAATTCAATAACATTGTTTTGTTTAGAGCAAAATTATTAATTAAATGTGTAGTTAATAAGATGTAAGTTGTGATGCAAAAATATCAACGTTTCTGCATTTTTGGGAAGAAGTCGGTTTCTTTTGTCTTCATAAACAACTCCTGCTTCACTAAAAAGCCTCTCCAAATAGACACTGCTTGAAGGAGCAGATAAATACTTAGCAGCAAGTTGGGCAAAACGTTGAGAAAATTCCCTTTTATGTGCAGACCACCAGACATATAGATTACAATTTCTCTTCAAAGTGTGTATGGTCAAGTATTTATCGAGGTCAGTTGCTATGGTGTTTTTTGATGTCGAAGCTATTTCAAGTCGATTGCCATCGTTAGTAAAGTTCTCAGCGTCTACTTCGTCATAACACTCCCAGAAACATGTATGAATGCTTTGCCCAGGCTCGTCGATTCTCCTATGCTTCGGCTGCTCGGGAGGAGAACGTGTACTTTCAACGCTGCTGGTATCATATTCTACAGCTAAGCCTTCAAGCAATAGGCACATTTTTTTAAGGATATTTTTCGTGAAAGACAAAGAAAAGAACATAAACTAAATGGAGCGATAAGAAAAAGCTTTTAGGTTTGTGCCCCAAATATAGTGGAATTTGTGTAGAATGATCTTATGTTCAATTAACCATGTTCGCTCCAACTGTGTTCGTACTTTTCCGGACATTTTCTAATCTGGCCGAATATTCGGCTATTCTGCCGAATATACTATTCGTTTCATCACTAGTAAAAATTAATCTTGCACAATACAATGGGGTGTGATCTAGGACGTAATTAATAAAGAGTTTAGGGCTATTGTTTGTTTCTGTTTTTATGGTTTTATAATTTGTTGCTTAGCACCCGGTACATGGAGCGACGTGTTAAAATATATATATAAAATATAAAGATTTTACAAAAATGTTTACTCTGAGTTTCGAAGAATGAAATTTTCGCATCAGAGAAAAATATTTTATTTAAACGATATCTTATCGCAAAATTTAAACAAAAATAATATTATATAAAAGTTTATATGTATTTATTTGATTATGTAATATAATATTATACTTTTATATTGCATACAATTTTAAGAGCTACTATCGTTTTCATAATCGGTTCAAGAATCATCACCTGGATTAATCAATTATCATGGATCCACGTGATGATTCTACAATCCGATATTGCGATATCCGATAACCGCTCGTGAAAAAGTATCCCTCGTCCGTACTTATAGCTTTTTCACAAACTTTTTGCCACAATTGTTATTTTTGAAAATTCTTCTTCTGCTAATTTTTGAACATACAATAATTTAATTTGAATGTTGTGTTTCTCTTGCTTTGACGGTTGCCTAAATATTTTCAATCGGATTGCGGTCTGGATGACAGGGTGGTAAACGTAGTACCTCATGTGCCGTGCCGTGTATAATACCATCAGTCTTATGCTGTGGCTTCTGTATAACTCGATGTTACTTCATAAGCTCATAAAGTTCGAGTTTGAGCATCTGCAAAGTATGTGATATATTGTTCACGTTCAGCCATTGTATCATCTCGGATTTTCGGCAGAAGTGATTTGTTTGTCTTCCCAATTATTGAGGCGATCTCCATTATAGTTATTGAAGGCTCCTCCAGGTCATTCAAAACGTGTTCCTGCATCCATTTGCTAAAATTTTAAAAATTGATGTCATCGTGATAGTCTCCAGTTTTCGTGCCCGATTTGAGTAAAAGTAAACCCTTTTTCACATTATTAGCGTCTGTCCCTTTTGGTGCCTTCAATCCACTGCTGCTGCCATCAGACTATGCGCTCGGTCTTTTATGTGAGCTGTGAATAGAGCTTTCGCCCAAATAAATGATGTCATCTATATGATGATCCATAATCCCGGATTTACCTCAGATACTTCACTCGCAATAGTTTAATTTCGTTTCTTTTACAAAGAGGTTTGAGGTTGCTTTCACTTTTTTTTATACCAAAATTCATTTTTTATTGGATTCCTGTTGAGGGATGTAATACTTAAATTAAGCTCCAGATCTTCTTGGACTCGTTCTCTCAACATTTTTAGGGATAGCATCATATTGTCGTACTTGTGAAAGTTCTGTATGATACGCCAAATAATGGTGACGTCAAATTCAAAATTATATCATTTTTTTTTAAGTAAAAGTCCATTTTTTTAAGTCGTGCTTTTTTGTTTTGTGATTGCGTAACTCAAAGGATTATCCAAACATAAACTCTTGGCTTCTTCCAGTTTATAAAATCATAAAAACATGAAAACAAACGCAAGTGCTAAGTCACATGTAGCTTTAAAAAAATATATCAGGCTTTAATAACTTTTTTTGGGGGTGCGAGGCTTTCTACACTGGAGAACGCAGACTCTTTTACTATTTAATCTTACTCGTTTTCCTAAGAAAGACGAGTAGGCGCTTCAATGATAAGGAGCTTAGGTTTACCGCACTCACCACATCAGCAGCAAATACCTGCCACCTCATAAAAGCAAACCAGGACAATCACAAAGGAAATGTCGTCGGGGACAATTCGTTAAGTCTGTCTGCACCCTGGGGAGTCATGTCATCGGCGATTGCTTTCATATGAAATGAAACCCAACGTCAGTGGACGCCCTGACCGAGGATGCAGGTAGACATAACGCCGGTTCAGGTCCTGAGCACTGTCCAGCCCAAACAGGGCTCATACGAAAACTAAGTTGAGTTAGGCATTGTAAAATTTAGGAAATAACCTTCACTTATTAAATCTCTCCCGCATCATCTTTGCTCTCTTAAATCCTCCTTAAATCCTGAAGTAGATTTTGAGCAAATCATTTCATATTTGTTACGTTTCTGTAGTAAGTAAAAGTAAAATTGCAAACTGCTGTATTTCTTTTTGTTTTTTACTGAAACAGTTTGCATTTGCATTTTTTCGCAGGCAGTAAAACGTTCCATTCATTCGGCTTCAGATACTGCCGGTCATAAAGAAGTTTTCGCTGTTCAATATTAAGCTCCTAGTTAAGCAGTGTTTGCATGACCTTTTAAGTAAGGGGCGTAAGTATAACTGGTTGGTGAAAAGGAGGGGAAGGAGATTCTCCATTTTTGGGGAGGAGCTGGACAAATGTAATTTCCTGCTTTCGCCTCTAGTTCCTTATGAACTATAGATTGCAGATTCTTTATTAATTTAATTATTGATCATTGAATTTATACCTAGTCTTATCTGTTTTATGTTAGGAATTGATAAAGAAAGTAATAAATAAATATTCAAAATATTCAAAATTTCTCGTCGTGCAGAACATTTCTTGCAGAGGAAATTGAACACAAATATTTGAATGGGAGAGAACTCATATAAATTCTGCAGCCAATGCAGTTCTGCAAGTTGCACATACTTCTAAATCCACTGCTGGAGAGTGTAGTCGTCAATCCCCTCACATTTCAAAAGAGAAAACCACACCATAAAAGATAAAATAATCAAATTCGATTGTCTGTTTTCCTATGTGTTTTTAGTCTTGACCCTTGCGTTTTTGTTATTTTCATTGAAGAAAGTTATTTTCCTTTCTTTTGTGCACTCTTGTGTTCTGGCACAAAAGCGATGGCAGCACCCTATGCATTTGACGTAAAATAATTCTGTACATGTGTTTTACATGCAGTGATACACGCAGGGCTGTAACGCAATTACAGCAGCTTGACTTCGCTGCTGTAAAGGTTCTCTTGAATTTGTTGCCAGACTCTACAATATTTGAGTTCGCCCTTAAAAAGCGCAGTTCCTACAGCAACCTGTTTGGATAAATGTATCTGCCAGAATTCAGATTAAACCGTTGTCTATCACTAACAATTTATATGTATATATGTACCTACATTTATGTTCATATATTTCAATGCAAATATTTATTCTGACGCAGCACATCCAAATTAATACAATTTTAAGAAATTTGGGACGTTTTGATTTTTATTTTTGTAGCAAACAAACCCAAAAAAGAAAACTGCCATGATAATATTTATAGAAGATTTAATCATTTATAGAGGTCTGAAATACCCACGCTTCAAAAATTTCTCCCCGAAGTTCTAAGCTTATGCGAATGATATTTTAAGGTGCTTCTGAAAAATTATACCTTGTCATTTGAATACAGGTTACAATATTTTAACATATGTATGAAATCATTAACACGAGAAATAACTTGGTGATTACGAAGACTTGGAGTGTTTCCCTATTATAAAACTTATTCATGTCAACAAAAGTATTGTATAACCACTCATATTAAGAATATTGCATACACTTGATGAGGTGCAAATAAATAAAAATGTTTTTTTTTTTGAAAATTGAAGCTTCATGACAGATGTTTTGCTAACCAAATTAGTGTGGGGGAGCACCTCTGATGCTTATTACTCTTATTTCTAATAGATTAATTTCTAATTATATATATGTCTTACGTACGAGTATGTAGGTATTTTTAATTCACTTTGTAATTGATTAACGCTTTCCGTAAAATTGCTTTCAAGTTGCATCATTGTCATGTCACTTGACACCCTATTGTACAAAATGAAATGGCCAGGTTCATTCACTGAACAGAATATGTAACGTTTCTCTGTATTTGTATAACATACTGTTTCATAAAAATTGAAATACAAAACACCACATCATCATAGTTGTCTTCCCTCTGATTGCAATAAATCAGATGCGAAAACCATAAATGTGTATTTGCTACTTCCTTGTTTAAGAATGGCACAAAAGGGACAATTGTTGTAAATCATGAATGAGAAATGTGGGAGCGAAAAAAAGTACACAACATACGAAAGAATTTCGTTTGAAATAAAAATTTGGTCCTTATCATTTTATTTGTGGAGGGTTTTATTTATAGAAGGATTTCTTTTCCAGCGAATAAAGAAAGGTATTAGTTTTCTGAATTGAAGACTGTTTGTTTGTTTTGGTCCAAATTGAAAGTGAGTTATGTTATTATTTTAAATTTTAAGATTGGTGTAACCAACATACAAATTGATTTATCACCTTATACCATGTAAAGGTTTTTTGATGAAAAGTTTTTACCTACTCTTACAATACTATGCGTGAAAAGTACAATATAAACTTAAATATTAAGTTTAAAAAATGAAAGCCACGAACTCTATTACCCTGAGTGATACTTAAAAAAATACTATTAATACATATATGTTATACATATGTGTGACTCCATTGAATTCCAATATAAGCCAATGATTGCGCACAAAGTCATCCATTTAAAATCTAAAAATGTATGCAACAAAATAAATAGAAATAATGCAGGTTCAAATTCACTATGAATAATGAACACAAAAAATGTAAAAATACATACATATTATATGAATAGAAATATATGCTTTATTGCAGTTGTACTTTGGAAACGAGTCTGGTATAATACGTGTACCCATAATCAATAAAAGAGTATCGACATCCCATCAAGTAGCTATAACATTGACAAAACCAAATCGATGACTAGGGAGCTCCACATCAAAATGTTAAATGTACCTAAATATGCAAATATGGTGGATGGCTGTTTTTTTAACTATAGAAGGGTCTAATAACAAATTAGGCAAGGAAGACAAAACCTCCGTAACAACATGAATTCTTACTTTGATTTTCAATTCAATAAAAAATAGCCAGTAACCATAAAATGTAGCTAAAAATTCATCAACAATGTTATTTGTTTGATTTTCAGACCAATTAAACCACACGAAAAAGAGAGGAATTTTGTGGAATAGTGTAAAATAGTCACTGGCATTTAAATATATACCCGCCTTATATATGTAGGTACATAGGTATTTCCTTCATTCTAACCATTGTACTATCAGGGGTTTTTTGGTGTAGAGGTTTGAGAAAACAAGGTGTCATCGTTTCTCTCCATTAATGGGTGGCGTGTGTTTTTGTTCCCCATGGGGACTGACATCTTGTTATAGCTTATAGAGCTCGCGGTTGTATTTTCTCCTCCCCTTCTCGCTCACAGAACCAAATATCCCACGGAGTATTTTTCTTTCGAGAGATCCCAGTAATAGCTCCCATTTCCTACTTATCGTCTAAGACTCACCGCCGGCGATATAAAACAACTGGCAGAATCAATGTTCGATAGCAGTGGGTTTCTAGGGAAATTCTCCGCAAACCTTTACAAAGTTTCCATTTGTGGGTTGATGTTTACTGGAAGGTTGATCAAGCCCTTAACTACCTCTTGCTATCCACAGTGACGCTTTGCCCTAGTCGGTGGACAGATGTTTGTTTCTTCGTTTGTTAATAGCATTGTCCTGTCTTCATTAACCACGACCAAACAATTTTACCTAGTCATCAGTCGCCATAAAATTCTCTACCACGGCATGATTGGAACGGCGGATGATGTCGAAATCTTCCGCATACCCCAGTAGCCGGACGGATCTATTAACAATTTTTGCAGTATCAGGCATCAGTGCTGCATCTTTAAATTAAACTCGATGAAAATATGGTGAGTCTCGACTTGAAATTCGTTGGTGAATTCCAGGATTTGCGCACAGTGTGTAAATTTGCTCTATTGTCGTTCTGCGGGCCGGAAGCCACACTGATACGTGCCGATAAGGCATGAACGAAGAATACTGGGCCTTAAACCTAGCTTCTCTAACCATTTTGCTTCTGCGAAATGGAAGGGGACTAAAATTGTTTAAAAAACTCCGAAGTTCAATTTGAGAAGCAGCTTATGACAATTTATATGTATGTACTTTTAAATTTTTGGCAGACTTTCGCAACAGCTACATAAAAATATTAGTTTTTGCAGATATTCAAGGAAACGTATTAAGAAAAAATTTTTTGGAATATTCTTCGCCCGCGAAAATAAAAATCTCTTAAAAAGAACGTCCAGTTGACTATTCTGATCAACAGAATCCAATTTGAAATAGAGAATACCTTGAATTTTGGTTTTTTCTGAGTTAAACACATTTTTTTTGCTTTGAGATTCGTATCACTCCAAGAAGAAGAGCCGTTCAGAGCTCTCCATATAGGATTGGTGGCATATCAGATTATAATAACAATTTTTCAAAGCTGCAAGACTCGTGCTAATCATCGCATTCCTCCATTAGAATCATCAACCGCAACAGCTACCATGGAATAAAAGCACATTATTTGAACCTTAAGCCTCTATTCAGATGAACACTAAAATTCCAAGAAACTTTCACTACGTAAAATATGACTTTTTTAAACCTACTATGATGTATCCTATAGTTTTGTCCTTTTCCCTATTTCTCATTTTCTTAATGGAAGTGCTCTGTAGCTTTACATAAAGTATACTAAAAAACCATTTGCACGCACAAATTATGCAAACAATTTTTTGTATTTACATACTTTTCTCACGAACAACTATAACTATCGCATATACTAACTTGTCTTGTGAAATACGAAAAGATACCCATTCTGGATAAATTTACAATTAACACTGTTTTGAAGAGCTTGCATTATTTGCCTTTTTAAGTGGTTGAAGCCTGTATAAATAGAAAGAAATACAGAAGCTTCCTCACAAAAAAAAATAACCGAGAGTGTTCGCACATATTTAAAATAAATAAATTACGTTATTCATCTTTAATATGAAAATTAAAAAAAAAACTGCAATGTGAAAAATAAAATAACCACTAAAAGCATGTTCAATTTTTCAGCAAAATTGGATAGATACGTCGCCTCTTCACTCGTTCATCCGTCATCAGTAGATTATTTATATCGGACTATTCCAGCATTAAACGGAGTACCTACCACAACTTTTCCCACAGAAATATAAAATTAATCATGGACGCTGAATCAGAGGGTATTCCGCCAATTGAACCAGCCGCACTCGAAATGGACTTAGCCGCTCGTCGCCGCCTTTTCATGTCACAGCCATCAACGTTGGCTACGAGAAAACAACAAGCTGTCTGTGTACGAAGAGCTCACAAAATGTACGGTACGGCTAAGAATCCAAACGTAGTACTTGATGGTCTGAATATGACAGTCCCAAAAGGATCAATGTAAGTACATTTGAATAGGGTGCACTTACATTTATGTATATATTTGTTGCCTGCTTAAATTACTAAAATTAATTCTCTGCAAAATGGATAGCAAATAAAAGATTTAAAAAAAGAACAGGACCTAGAGATTGTATTATGTCGGTGCATAAATATACGTTATCTTCTTGATAGTTAGGTCAATTACAAAATCTATATAGTACCTAGAAGGCTACACTTCATAAAAGTGATACATATATTCATATTTTTCAATTAATATTATATTCCAGAAGCTCAGTGATATGTATGTTCCATAACTGGAATTAAACCTCAATCGCTCTTTCGACTTTATACCTACACTTTAAATTTTGTAATTAGTAATCGATATTATCTACAGTTTGCACATTCACATGAGTTATTCTATCAGTTTACACTTAAAGATTGCTCGCAGTCACAGTTCACAGTTCAATAATCTTTCTATGACAATGATTTCAGCAGAAATTTATTTATGATTTCCTATTGTATCCGAGATCAGAAACGATATAAAAAATAAATCACCAAGTTACATATTACGTCAATGTCAAAGGTTAACATCCGCTTTAAAATAAAAAATAAAAACTTTTCACACCCCTTAAACGGTCGTTACTTCACAAAATCTTTTTTATTTTATTCATTCCTTCATTGTTAGCAAAGTTTTCGTATTCGATGGCAAATTTTGACATTTTAGCTTCAACATGCCGAAGCACTTGGCTTTTATGTATACCTAGTTTAGTTAGATATACTTGTGAGTCATTTACTAACACAGCGGAACGAAATGCTAACCGAAACGTTACTTGTTTTAGACCAATAAGCTTTATCAATACATTTGTATACTGATATATTCATCGCCATTCATCTAAGTTATCTAATTTGTTTTTGTTTCCTTTTCTGGTAGCGTTGCCGCATATTTTTAACACCATATTGGTAGTTTTGGTAATTTTTATAGTTATGTACAATCGGAATATCCAAACATTTTTCATGGTCACTTAAGATGACTGTCGTACGAGAAACATTAGCGTTTCACACCCCACACATATTTATCTCGAGATTGTATGGTTGATGTTGCGATAAATAGTTGACATTGACCGACTAAGAGATGTCGATTGAATACAGCGAAAAAAGACTGAACATGAAATGTAGATAAAAGTTGATCAATACCGAAAGGAACGACTATTTTGATAATTTGTAATGCATAAAATTATAGTAACTACCGAAAGTGAGTTTGTTTAATTCTGTTACTAGGAGAAAATGTTTGCATATACATATTTATATAAACTTAGTTCATTAAATTGTTGCTTTAAGTTTCATTTAGCAGTTTCAAAGTTATGCCCTTATCTATGTTTTTCATTTCACACACGCACTGCATTTACTTCTACAAATATGGCTTTTATAATATACAACACAACTATATCGTTCGAAAGACCAACAAACAAAGGTTTTATATAAAATAAAATTAGCACATCACCACAGTAGAAACCATAGCATGCAATTCGTGTAACAGGTGTAACTCAATATCAATTAGCACAGTGTTTGCTCTTTCCGCTGAACATGAAATGTTTTGTAATTACCTATCTAAAAAGTTAGTGAAAACTTCCACTGTTTAACAAAAGCACAAACATTTTGCAGTAAGGTAATACATAATATCTTTCTTTAGTATATTGGTATATATATCTACATCTACATATTAAACATTGAAATGGAAACTAGGCAGGTATTCAAATTCTTAGGGATAGGAATGATTTTGGGCAAATAGTCAATTATTGAAATTATTTGTATACCCTATTTTGAGGGCATTATAAATTTGACTCAAAGTTTGCAGAATACAATTATATAACTCGTAGACCCCTTAAACTAAAAGTTGCTATATTTGTAATCAGCATGGCAGTTGTCATTTAGAATTAAACTGAAAATGTTTAAACTTATTTTGAGGTGCTTCTTCGTATTCCTGCCACTGTTTAAGGCTATTTAGTACTTGTTGCTTGAAACGACTATCGGCCCCCAACACTAAATTTCAGAAGTATGCGGTATATACTTACAATGCACTTACTGGTATATAGGTACTTCCCATACAAAAAAAAGGTTGTCAAATTTACGGACGTAAAGTGCCAACGGAAACACTGTGTCCGCACGTAAATGAAACTGGACCAAACTGAATAATCCGCTGTTATCGGCACACGATGTAAATTCCTTGTGATCACTTAGTTTCGGGTGGCCCGTACTCACCAGTCCGACAATCATTCAAACTTCTTAAGGGTGCATAAATACTCCGACATTGTGACCATTTGTAACTATGCAACTGTTTAGAGGTGTTTTACCAAACTCAAATCCATAAGGCTGATGTTGTTTGTTTGTGATGAATTGTCGTAAATCATAATCTAATAACACAATCTCGCATAGCCCACATGAAGTAGCGTGTGTTGATGAAATTAATTTAATTATCTCCTAAACACTTTTAAAACTTAATTTAATTCCCAGTATTGATAATTAACCCTCTATTGTCCGGTATTTCGAACTTCCGAGATTCGATATTTTAAGAAAGATGACCTTCTTGCACGCATTGGCTTCAATAACTTGATAATCTCACATTATTCATTTTCAGCCTTTTTATTCTTCAGCTATAGTTCAAAATTACGACGTTAATAATGAACTGGAAAACAAAAATGAGATAACTGAAACAAATATAATGCAGAGACAAATAAAAGTAATTCTTGTATGGCCTCGTTAAAACATTTTCGTTCTGTGTTAAGGAAAAAAGTTAATTTGAAAACACAAATCCCCGTTCCAATTATAAATAAAAAATAATAAAAAAAAAACACTAGACAGTTGTTTGTTATTATTCAGCCATTGAAAAAAAAAATAAGCAAAAAAAAAAAGATATACATTTTGATCCTTACTGCTTTCAGTGAGAAATGGCACCAAAGGGATAAATAAAATCATTTTGAGTATCCTTTGTTCGCTTTGTATTGTTTTAAATTTTCCACTGACCGCTTATCAACCCCTCCAGCAGAGCATTCATCTGTTAGATAGATGTCTTAAAACTGGAGAGGGTGACAAACATTATGCACATAAAAAAGGAACAACAAAGTTACTGGCTGATGATAATAAAATTAGAGAGGTTTTTATATGTGCTGGTATACTTTTCACAGATTGTTGAAAATTTCAATTAAGAATATTATGTTTCATAACTATTACCTCTCATAAAGAGGTTGTTACCGACACCGCTAAAGTAACCAGAAAGCGTCACATGCAAATGTAATGTTATTACTGTTCATTATACTTAATATTAAATCACCCACTTTTTATACCCTATTCTAGGGGTATATTAATTTTGACGCATAGTTTGTAACATACCTTAATATTGCCCGTAGACCCCTAAAAGTTACTATATTTATGATCAGCATCGATAGTAATGTCGATCTAGCCATGTCCGTCCGTCCGTCCGTCCGTCCGTCGGCAAAAATTAGGCCTTTAAACTGGGTCTAGAGAGCTGAAATTTTAACCATATACTCTCTAGGGTCCCGAAATAATCAAGTTTAAGAATTTTTGAAATCCGCCCACAGACACGCCCACAAACTCAAAAAAACAAAATTTTGGGAAAAATCGAATTTTGAGCTAGAGAGCTGAAATTTTTTATATATGATCTATGGCCCATAAAACTGATTGGGACATAAAATTTTCAAAATCCGCCCACTGACACGCCCACAATTAAATAAAACAAATTTTGGGAAAAATTGAATTTTGAGCTAGAAAGCTGCAATTTTTTATATATGATCTTTGGCCCATAAAACTGCTTGGGACATAAAATTTTCAAAATCCGCCCACTGACACGCCCACAATTAAATAAAATATTTTTTTGAAAAACCAAAATTTGAGCTAGGGAGCTGAAATTTTTAATATATACTCTCTAGGGGCCCTTTATGCTCATGTGTAAATATTTTCAAAATCCGCCTACTGACACGCCCACAATTATTTTTTTTTTATTTTTGAAAGTCCAAAGTTTGAGCTAGGGAGCTGAAATTTATAGTATATACTCCCTAGGTGCCCTTTATGCTCATACTTAAAATTTTTTTAAATCCGCCTACTGACACGCCCACAATTAAATAAAACAATTTTATTGAAAAACCAAAGTTTGAGCTAGGGAGCGTTTTTATTTACAAAAGCTTAGTTTTTTCGATAAAATCCTTTACATTTTTGTCACGCCCACTTATGAGATATAGGAATAAGAATAGGGTATCCAACAGTTCGCCCAAGCGGACTGTAGCCCGCCCCTATGTTTAAGACATTTTTTCACTTAACTTGGAAATTTGGAATCTTGTGGGGATTGGAGAATTTATTGAGAAGAAGAAATAGATTCGGCCTTTGCATTGGATTTTTTTATACCCTATTCTAAGGGTATATTAATTTTGACGCATAGTTTGTAACATACCTTAATATTGCCCGTAGACCCCTAAAAGTTACTATATTTAAGATCAGCATCGATAGTAATGTCGATCTAGCCATGTCCGTCCGTCCGTCCGTCTGTAGCCAAAAATTAGGCCTTTAAACTGGACCTAGAGAGCTGAAATTTTAACCATATACTCTCTAGGGTCCCGAAATAATCAAGTTTACGAATTTTTGAAATCCGCCCACAGACACGCCCACAAACTCAAAAAAACCAAATTTTGGAAAAAATCGAATTTTGAGTTAGAAAGCTGAAATTTTTTATATATGATCTATGACTCCTAAAACTGCTCGGGATAAAAAATTTTCAAAATCCGCCCACTGACACGCCCACAAATAAATAAAATAATTTTTTTTACCCTATTCTAAGGGTATATTAATTTTTGAAAATCCAAAGTTTCAGCTAGGGAGCTGAAATTTATAGTATATACTCTCTATGGGCCCTTTATGCTCATGTGTAAATGTTTTCAAAATCCGCCCACTGAAACGCCCACAATTATTTTTTTTTTTTTTTTTGAAAATTCAAAGTTTGAGCTAGGGAGCTGAAATTTATAATATATACTCTCTAGTAGCCCTTTATTCTCATGTGTTATTTTTTTCTTAAATCCGCCTACTGACACGCCCACAATTAAATAAAACAATTTTATTGAAACACCTAAGTTTGAGCTAGGGAGCGTTTTTTTTTTGATAAAATCCTTTAAATGTTATATAACAAAATATGTAGAGCGTTCTTAACAATTCAACCATACTTAGACTTTTGTCACGCCCACTTATGAGGGATAGGAATAAGAATAGGGTATCCAACATCCAAAGTTTGAGCTAGGGAGCTGAAATTTATAGTATATACTCTCTAGGTGCCCTTTATGCTCATACTTAACATTTTTTTAAATCCGCCTACTGACTAGCGTTGCCAGACGTCCCGGTTTGGCCGGGACGTCCCGGATTTAGGACATAATTTCGGTTGTCCCGCCGGGACAGCTTTCATCCCGGGTTTTGACTCAAATTCAGAAAAAAAAGTGCAAACATCTTTTATTGTTTACAACACACACTGACTACATTGCAATTTGGCCTGTATGTATGAAGAATTTCAAATCATAGGAAAGTCCTTAGAAGTTATTTTGGAACTCAGTAATAAAGACATCAGCTCTTTCACAATGGAACAACATTTTTCAAAGTTTTCTATTGGACGAAATACCAAATATATTTAAAATAATTTGCTTTTTGTTTAGTGTTCCTAGTTCTAATTGTTTTGCGGAAAATGTGTTTTCGCAGATGTTTCTGATGTGACAAATAAATGTTTACCAGATTTGACAAAAGCCTACTTACGACTTTTAACTTTGATTACTCGTGTTCGAAATTTTACAATTTAAAAAAAATAATCCTAAAATGATTAAATTTGCTAAAAGTACCTAAAATATATAAAGTAAGTTAATATTACGATAACAAAGAGACTGAATATGTGTATATAAGATATTATGTTTAACAACATAACTTTAAAAAAATATTAAGCGTTTATAATTTTAGATTTAATATGAATTAATTTAATAGCATTTGTTTTTATTTTCTATGAATTTTATTTTGTGCGCATTCTTTTATTTTATTATAAATATATAGAATTATAGATATTTGGATTTATGTTTCACAATGGGATTTTATGAACTAAAAAATCAGTCACTCATTTAAATAAAAAAACAAACAAATATTTTTACTTAGGTATATTGTAAGTTTTTATTTTGTCCCGGGAGAAATTTGGAAATCCCGGTTATTTTCTATATTTTTGCCATTTGTCCCGTCCAGTTGCGAGCAAAATCTGGCAACCCTACTACTGACACGCCCACAATTAAATAAAACAATTTTATTGAAAAACCAAAGTTTGAGCTAGGGAGCGTTTTTATTTACAAAAGCTTAGTTTTTTCGATAAAATCCTTTACATTTTTGTCACGCCCACTTATGAGATATAGGAATAAGAATAGGGTATCCAACAGTTCGCCCAAGCGGACTGTAGCCCGCCCCTATGTTTAAGACATTTTTTCACTTAACTTGGAAATTTGAAGTCTTGTGGGGATTGGAGAATTTATTGAGAAGAAGAAATAGATTCGGCCTTTGCATTGGATTTTTTTATACCCTATTCTAAGGGTATATTAATTTTGACGCATAGTTTGTAACATACCTTAATATTGCCCGTAGACCCCTAAAAGTTACTATATTTAAGATCAGCATCGATAGTAATGTCGATCTAGCCATGTCCGTCCGTCCGTCCGTCCGTCTGTAGCCAAAAATTAGGCCTTTAAACTGGACCTAGAGAGCTGAAATTTTAACCATATACTCTCTAGGGTCCCGAAATAATCAAGTTTACGAATTTTTGAAATCCGCCCACAGACACGCCCACAAACTCAAAAAAAACAAATTTTGGAAAAAATCGAATTTTGAGTTAGAAAGCTGAAATTTTTTATATATGATCTATGACTCCTAAAACTGCTCGGGATAAAAAATTTTCAAAATCCGCCCACTGACACGCCCACAAATAAATAAAATAATTTTTTTTTACCCTATTCTAAGGGTATATTAATTTTTGAAAATCCAAAGTTTCAGCTAGGGAGCTGAAATTTATAGTATATACTCTCTATGGGCCCTTTATGCTCATGTGTAAATGTTTTCAAAATCCGCCCACTGAAACGCCCACAATTAATTTTTTTTTTTTTTGAAAATTCAAAGTTTGAGCTAGGGAGCTGAAATTTATAATATATACTCTCTAGTAGCCCTTTATTCTCATGTGTTATTTTTTTCTTAAATCCGCCTACTGACACGCCCACAATTAAATAAAACAATTTTATTGAAACACCTAAGTTTGAGCTAGGGAGCGTTTTTTTTTGATAAAATCCTTTAAATGTTATATAACAAAATATGTAGAGCGTTCTTAACAATTCAACCATACTTAGACTTTTGTCACGCCCACTTATGAGGGATAGGAATAAGAATAGGGTATCCAACAGTTCGCCCAAGCGGACTGTAGCCCGTCCCTATGTTTTTATTTATATATCAAAAAGCGTTCCCCTTGGTTAGATAATGTATAATGGCTGATCATGCGTGGTGATCTTTACCTGCTTAAGGAAGTGTTTTGTTTCCGATGCGGGAAAGTTAATTTAATATTTTTTTCACTGTAGAATCGAGCTGCTCAAAAATGTTAATCTTCTTCATGAAAATTGAAGGTACGCCAACCCAAAAAACTGAGTTTTCCATAAATGCCGACTAAGAGGACAAATACCATCTCGGCAATTATGGCATCCATGTGATACTAGCGACGCGCTTTAGATCTTGAGATCTTGAAATTCTCCCGGAACACTGCATTCAAGTCAGATTGACAGGACTGTATATCACTGGTGCAAATGCAATAACACCAGTTTCATTAGTCTCAATAAAGAAGTGATCTGAAATTGGAAAGCCTGTCGATGATAATTGAGACCGAAACAGCGAATCCCACAGGCGGATCAGTGGGAAAGCCATAAATACATCAACCTAGTGCGCATTTCTTATACGCAACATTGAATCAAATAGTAAATCGAGAAACAACTTCATGCCGGTAGAGATTCTTTTATGCCGGCTACTAACATGATACACTTTTTTACATGATGGCTTAATAACTAAGCGATGACCTTATGAATGCATTTCAGTCAAAATTTGTCGATCCCGATAATGTGTCTATAAGGAACGTCAGTGTTATGTGGCGCATTATTGCGACCATCCAAAATATTAGCAATACTTTATTAAGAAAGCCAGCCAAGCGGTCACAGAATGTTCATCTTTTATCTGAGCAATGATTAGAACGCATTTCACTCAAATACACATAACTAATTTAATTAGAAATTCCTTGTAACTCAAGCAGAAATTAGTTTCCCAAATGTCAATGCGTCTCCATGTTCGCGTGTCAAGCAATTAATCCACATTAGTAAATTATCTCAATTAACTCGAAAATTAAAAATTTCTTAGTTGGTTTCTCATTTTCAATATTTATAGAAAAATGTTATTCAAGAAACAGATAAAATCCAGAAATTTATTTCATATCTAATTTAATATCTGAATAAAATCCCATAAATCCCCTTCGTTCGAAAATCGACAAAAATACATTCCCATATTAAACCCCAGAAACTGGCAAGATACGTACGTATCTATCTATGGATACACAAACTGAATCGAATATTTCAGTTGTATTCAACATGCACAATATGTAAACACACCCCTGGTAATTGTTTAATTAAAATTTAAATCAACTGTTGAAGGATAAACCCTCATGGAAAAGGACCAAAAATTGCGACTACACACGGAACCCATTAAATCTTGTGAAATAATTATAATTCTAGATATGATTTTTTAGATTCTTGATATGGTTTGCCAAATTGGCGAGAAATTTGGGTACACATTCTTTTCAAGAAATACTGAAAATCATTTGCATTTCGGCATTCGTGGAGGTCGTTAAATTTTTCCAGAAGAACTGTATTTAAATTCCCATTCCAATTGATAAACTATACACACATTGAATCACGAAATATTTTCCAAAAGGGAATTTTCGACGCTAGAAGATATCTATTTTAAAAGACCAATATTTAAAAATAAATCCATATTTTTGGGGAATGAAATTATATTTGATTTTGGTTATGTCTACTTTTTTTAATCTCACACCATGCCTGAAAATTGCAGAAGAAAAAGAAGTAAAAAAATAAAGATTTTTATATTCCAATGTTGAAAGGAATTTATAATCATTTTTTTTTTTATTTTTTAGGGATCCCTTCGTGTATGAATATTAAAATTGAATTTGGAAATGGAAATGCAATGAACAGAGCCGTGAGCTCTTTACATTATTATGCGTTGCTCTTCGCCGTTTAATTGTGAAGCACGAAAAAAATATTAAAATATTTATTTTTCATGCCATGGCAGTGCAAATTTAAAATAAATTTTATTAAGCCCAAATTGATTGAAATTACTGGCAATCAACCGTTAAGGCCTGCTATATAAATACAGATATATATAATGCAAAACATATTCAATTGTTATGTTTGGGGATACATCCTTTTATTCTTCTTTAGCTTCACCAATAATTATTGAATACTAAACCAATTTGAAAATCAAAGGATGACAACGATTTTATGATAACGGTAACTTTTCTGATCCCGATTTATAGCACTCAACCTGTGCATATTATCAACTCTTTTCTTTGTATGTAAATAGCTTCAATCTAGAGAGAAGTGGTTGCTTCAAAAGGGCCTGTATGTTTATTTTCAGATGCTGTAGGTAGCTTTTCAAAACTGACTTCACCCACAACATGTGCCATACTTCATCATTATATGCACTATATCCAGATACCCACCCACTTATAATTTCTACTTGTATCAAATGCGATTTGTTTACCTCTTGCTTTTAGCTTTTTGGCTTCTTCCATAATGCGACTTTTCAGCAGGCACTTGCCTCTTAAGCACTCTTCCACTATCAAAGAAAATTGATATTCCAGAAAATGTAAATTATTAGTCTTTCCTGCATTTCATAAGATTTTCAAAGACCGTGTACGTACACACTTTGTTGTGAATACTAAAGAAAAATTCGAGCGTAAAAAACTTACTCGTCGATTTTATTCAACTCGTAACATATTTTAATTATTCTATTTAACAAAAACAATTCTCACTCACAGCAGTATTGTATCTCAAGAACTACATACTACGAGTACTATAGTGTTGTATAATTTTCTTCTTTGAAGCGGAAGCTGTGTATATCCGAATGTAGCCAACCCTGGCATTTCTTTTGAGACGACAGATCATGTAAAAAGGAAACGATTTTAAGGGGCCAAACCGAAACAATTCGTTGATCCGCCGACGTGTCATTTCCATAGGACAGCATAGAATACACGCATTCTCTCTTAAGGTGACCCATAACCAATGGATCCGTGAGCGTGGACGGATAAAGTAGGTTGTCTTTCCACTTTTCTGTCCGTCGACGTACGCACACGTTAACACATTAAAGATCACATATTCTGGAATTGAAGTTCACACAGTACTAAATTGAGAGAGGCACAATCATTGGTCGAAACAATGGACAAATGAGAGAAAACTGTCATTGCCGAGTTACAGGCGGTTCTGTATACCACAGCGAAATCGCTGATTTGTTGAAATGACTTAAAGTTGTAGGGATGTTTTTGACATTCGGCTAGAGAGTTATGTGAGAAATGAACAATATTGTTTTGTAATAACATTTTAGGCAGTTGGATCATTCAGCGGTATTTAGGTAATGATAGGTTAGGCAAAAGGCATATGAAATGCGGCCAATGTGATTTCGACTGTCAGAGTTGGCCACTGATTCTATGGGACTGTTCCCTCCATTAAGTGCGTTAGCGCTGACGGATGCGTCGACGCAACGGTTTCGACGGATTCTATTTGTTGAGCCCTTAACAATCTCGGTTTGACGATAGCTGTCTTTCTCCATTTATAGTGACAGACAGATCGTTTTTATTTTACAGTTGTATATTTGCGAGTGTGACTTTAATTAACATCCTGTTTTGCAAAGTATCAGATAATACCCAGTAGGCCTTTAAAAATATCTTTAAAAAAATAAATATGAGGTATATATAAAAGGCCCATATATAGGGCTTAAAACCTAGCTTCTGCAACTATTTGCATGTGGGAAGAGGAAGGGACCTACAATTTAACACCGACTCCGAACGGTGCATTTGACGTTGCATACAATAGAAAAATTGCACGCCAGGGCAAGGAAAGGGAATTTACTAAGCTCTTGTAATTTTATCTGTAAACCAAAAACGAAGTATTATTTTGTAAGTCATCCCAGAACTCAGTTTAGTTTGGTACGATTAAAAGCTAGACGGCGCTGAAATCAGTTAGAGGAATAAGCAAGTTCATTGCTGGTTGATACTCGTATTAGATCAGATTAGATTAGTTAGAGGTGGGAGTTAGTATCCTTATCAACGCGGCCACACTGGGTCTACGAGGGCGGGTCCATAAGTCCGTGACTTTTGGAATAAAACACAGATTTTTTGATAAAATTTTTTTTTTATTTTTAACGTAGTCTCCCTTGAGCTCTATACACTTTGTCCAACGCTTCTCCAATTTTTTTTTATCCCTTCCAAAAAATGATTTGTCGAGGTCCTCAAAATAGGCCTTTGTTTGCGAGATGACTTCATCATTGAAGTCAAATCTTTTTCCACCAAGCCATTTCTTCAGGTTTGGGAACAAGAAGTAGTCGCTCGGAGCCAAATCTGGAGAATAGGGTGGATGAGGGAGCAATTCATTGCCCAATTCATGGTTTTTTGCCATGGCAACTGCACATGTGTGCACCCTTGCATTGTCTTGGTGGAAAAGAACTTTTTTCTTGGCCAAATGAGGTCGGTTTTTTTTTCAAATCGTCATTGAATCGGTCCAATAAGTTGGCATAATATTCCCCATTGATTGTTCTTCCCTTTTGAAGGTAGTCAATGTGGATTATCCCGCGTGCATCTCAATAAACAGTCGCCATAACTTTATTGGCTGACAAACCCACCTTGGCCTTCTTTGGCGCCGATTCACCCTTAGAAACCCACTGTTTTGACTGTTGTTTGGTCTCTGGTGTGTTGTGATGGATCCATGTTTCGTCCACGGTTACAAAACGGCGCAAAAACTCCTCCATATTGCGATTAAACAACGCCAAACCTTCCTGTGAAGTTGTTACACGATTGCGCTTGTGGTCGACTGTGAGCAAACGCGGCACCCATCTTGCGGAAAGCTTTCTCATGCCCAAGTGATCATTCAAAGTTGAAACCACTGAGCCATGCGATATCCCTACGGCTTCCATAATCTCTCGCACTTTCAATCTTCGGTCGGCCAACACCATATCGTGAATTTTTTCGATTGTTTCAGTAAACCACTTTTTTACCATTGAAATCGATGGTGCAGAGTCCCCATAGTATTTTTCAAGCTTAGCCTTGGTCTCGGTAATGGTTTTTTTTCGCAAGAAATAATGCTTAATAAGCACACGAAATTCACTTTTTTCCATTTTCTCCTCAAATTAGTGAGTAGTCTGATAAAAATAGCTGTCAAACACAAACTAACTGACGCAGCAAGTTTAAATTTTGACAGAAGTCAACTGACAGATGCCTGTTGACAGGAGCAGTGTTGCTGTTTCAGTAAAGAGGTCAGAAATTCAAAAAGTCACGGACTTATTGACCCGCCCTCGTATTATGATGTCTTCGTTTTTAAGTTAGTTTAAATCTCGCACATGAGGCCGAATTTGATGATAAACTCGGCTAGGTCTCTTGGGTGAGCTGACAGTTATGTCAACTGTTTCAACGGAGGGTTTACCTAGGATGCGAAGAATGTTTTTGTTAGGCCCCGTCAGGAATCTGTATGCTACTGCCGTCTGGGTAGTTGTACGAGTTGCTTTGTTCTTCTGATGGACGAGGTTGGCAGAAATTGTATAGCCTGTCTTTTACCTTCAGTGTTTTTCCCGTAATTAATTGTTTTTTTCAAGCCAACGACCTTGCCACGTCGAATCAATCGGTTCACGTTCGATCAAACGACGTAGGGAGTGGTTAGTACTTAGATGGAGGACCACTTGGGAATATCGCCTGTTGTTGGCATCTCTTGCGAACGTCTGACAAACATCCAAGAGTATCAAATTGTCATGAGAAGCTTCTCAAATTTGCCGTTGGGATTTTGCGTAAAACTGTAGGTCCCCTCCACTTCGCATGAAAGTGGTTGGAGAAGCTAGGTTCTAGGCCCTGTATGGGCCCGTTAAGGCCAAAATATGTATGTATGTAAATGCTTTTTTCCAACCATTTATTTATGCAGCTTTTCGCAGAGCTAATATGTACACCACAGAATGGTCTTGGTATCATGAATGATGTTGCAGACCCTTTCCTGGTAAACCCGTCTGCTTTATTATAATTTTCACCGCCGCTATGGCCGACAGCCAGATTGCGCTGGCTAATGTCTTGAGTAGCTTGAGGCAGTCCCGGACTAGTTTTTAGGTGATTTTTAAGGCGTTAATAGCAAGCAGTGCTTTTCTGTCAGAGATTCTCCCGGATGCAAAAATATATTGCATGTACACTCGGATCCACGTGTTTACGAACAGGAAATTTCTTGATTTACGAAATTTTGTAGATCCTTCGATGGAAAAACCAAATGCAATATGAAAAAAGGCTATAATATTTTGTTGTAGAGAAATTAAATCAAGAAACTACCTTTTCGTAAACACGTAGAACGGAGTGTATTTCAGCTTAAAATACAGAGTTGCTTTTCTCCATACTCGCGTATAGAGAGGTCTCAGTGGATCCTCTTCATACTTCTGCCAAAACTCCATCATCGGTTTTTGATTCATCCATGTACCACACGAGTGAGCATTTGGTTCCCTTTAGTTCCCGGTTCTCTTGTTCCTGTAGAGTTACCTTGAAGTTGTACGTGCACCTTTTAATACATTTTTATCGAGTTCGTGAACCATGTCTGAGTGGATGGGTTTGGAGTTGCTTTCAGAAAGAAATAAGCATGAGGCGTTTGCAATTGCTTCCAGATCACTCTGGAGTTGGAATATTTTAAATATGCAAGCTCTTGGTCTGCCCTCATTACATAAGGCATATAATAGCTCACCCGACATGCCTTTTGCCTGGTCCTTGTGAATATAATATATCTATTGGATAAGCGCCACGTCTAGGTGTTTGTTATTAAATGTGTAACCTAAAACCGCTGAAGCAGATGGGGTATGCTGTAGACTAATTTGGATACACCTTAATCCCATGGCTAGATTAATTGTTAACGACTGGTAGAGTACCAAGTCTTATCATTCGATGAGGAGCCTTTTGCCGCCAAAGAGTAGTAGGTACTTCCGACGCCTTATGCGAATGAAGTATACCCAGTGAAGTACTCGTGCTTCTTCGATTGCACGTTATTTGATGTGTTTTTAAGTATAGTTTTTTTTGTTTCAAAAGTAGTGATAGTATAAATGTGTTTCAAAATGAAAAAAGCGGGTCTCACCGGAAATTTTTGAGTTAAGGATTTTTGCTTAATTTTAAAAATCAGTCAACTTTCTTAAATAGACTTTTGTTCGCCTACAAACCCTGCATATTATGTACTATAAAAATTTGTTAACTGATGTATATAATATATAAAACAAATACATAAAACTGCCAAACAGTATTGAAACATAATGAATGGCTACAGTCCGCTTGAGCCAACTGTTGGACACCCTATTCCTATTCATATCGTCCAAAAAGTTTACGAGGCCAAAATCTAACTGTGGGTAAATTGTTATGAAGGATATTGTCCACATAACAAATCATATACACATACCGGGTTTCCTCTTTTTAAAGCTTTTATCAAAAAATAAATGTTTTTAGTACAATAAAACACCTCTAAAAGTAAGCGTGGCAACAAACTTAGTATGAAGGAATTGTTAAGAAGGACGTCATCTACATACTTTGCGAAGAGTAGGACTTTCATTTCCAGTGATTTTTTCAATAAAAAGTATTTTGGTTTTTTTAAATAGTCAATAGGCGAATCTTAAAAATATTTACACTTGAGCGAGTAGAATGTATATATGTATATGTTCTAGATTTCAGATTCCCAGCTCAAATTTAAGGCCCTCAAAATTGGTGAAATTTTTTAATTTTTGGTATATTTGATCTTGAAAACAAAAAAAAGCATGTCGTTTTTTTTCTGATCTCAAAGAGTGAATTATTACTGGTTTGCAGAAAAAACACCTCTTGTAGTTTCTACCGGGTAACAACAAATATTGTGAGAGAACATTGGTAAATGCAGATCTTTGAGGCTATCAAAAGTTTCTGCTTTTTAAAAAAAAATAATTTTTTGTTTTCCTTATTAAGTGCGCTATCATAGTTTCCTTTCTTTTTTTGATTATAGCTTTTTTTTCCTTCCATTGTAAACCAATGAGAGTGAATGGTTGCGGTATAATAAACTGGTTTATATCAACCGTGTCAACTGATTTTGGACGGACTATTTATAAGCAATAGTTCATTACCCCGCAATCATGGGCTCAAAATGCATGTATAGTGTTTTTCGTGGAAGTGGAAGAAGACACTCCGTGATAGCTATATCTCAAGAACTCCTAGGCGTAGAAAAATTACATGTTTGTAATTTTTTGTATATGAATGCTATTGCCGCCTTATAAAGGACTCTGGAAACATCGATGTGAAGTTTTACAAGCTGCTTTTAAAATAACCATCTTCCGACAAAGGCTAAAAGAGTAAAGTTTATGAGCAGCATACGGCGAAGAAAATTACTAATTGTTGCCAGAGATCTTATGAAAGAATTAGGTACGTAACGAACAATAATGCGAGCAAAGCCATGCGTGACTGCTTTTTCGATTAAAAATATTTCTGTATGATACAAGCATTATACGTTTTTTTGGTCTAATCAATATACTACTACTACTGACCTTACACCACAATGGAAAATGATCATTGTTCCTTCTAAGAGCTTTTGCTTTAATTGTCCTCAAAAACAGTCACAGTCAGTACTTAGCACTAAATAAGCCACATTAAAGATTGAATTGGTAATACGTGACTGTTTCACTGAAAGTGGAGCACAAAAACATACAAAGCTCCTATTTGTAACTACACAATACAGGATACAGGGATTGTTCAACTCAAACAGTTTAATGTAAGTTCGGATGTTAACAGAAATTAAATGCCATAAGACTGATAAATCAACACATTTTATATTGAGTGAAACATAAACATCTTAGTGGTATCAATTTTTTAATGCTAAATTACGGTGCCGTGACATAAGGCCATGTGACATAAGGCCATATTTTGAAATATGGCCTTATGTCGCTTTTACAAAGCGACAGAAGACCATTATGGCTTTATGTCACTTTCAAATGGATTTTTAGCCCTTACTTGATAAAATTTCATCTTTAGAAGCCCGAAATCATTAAGGATTTTGAAAAGCTCAACGTTATTATAAGAATTGTAAATATTTATTTTTCTGTAAATACAATTATGTTAAATCAGGTGAAAAAAAATGTTTAAACTCTTAACAGAATATAGTTGTACTATTTGCGACAATTTGTCTACAAATTGGGCATAAAATTTGATTGTTGTTCTTTATTAGTTCAGCCTTGTAAAACAATTTAAACACAATTTTTTCCCAAGGCTATTTCAATTTGAGCTCCTTTGTAATTAAATTTATTTTTTGGAGGTTCAAAGATGTCATATGTGCCATCTAAGGACATTATTAATTCTCTCGATTTAACTTGATCCTCGTCCAACAAAATATCAAGAAACTTTAAGAAACTTCCGTGTTTGGAAAGCATCCCGCTTTCGTCAATAACTTAAAAAATTGAAGTTTTAAATGTTTGTTAATACGTACTAAACAAAATTAACGAGACTAGGATCCCAATTAACAACCCAACAATTTATATGAAAAACAACAAGATTTTTGTAAAGATTTTTGTGCATGTAAAAAACCTAAAGGCGTAGCGAAAAAAAAATTTGGCCAAGGGAGGATCGATTTGGGGTGTGAAAATTAAAAATTCGCGCGAATTTTAGGTTAGGTGTGATAACTAACTGCACTTTACAGTTTTTTGTCTAATTCTAAATGTTGGATGTTAGTTCCCTCTTCTTATATTTGAATGTGTACTAAGTTCCCATAAGAAAGTGGACTTAGTTCCCACCTTACATGGGAACTAAGTCCACTTCACAAAAGTGGTTTAATTTCCCACAATATGGGAACTAAGTCCCTCAGTGGACTTAGTTCCCGTGAACTTATTTCCCTGCACCCTCTCCTAAGACCTTCGCAATATTCGAAACTGTAAATTGAATCAATAGAATTGTCCATCTTAAAAACCACGTTCTGTCCGAGTCACGATATACGAATGAGAAGCGCACAAATTTGATACATGCAATTACCAGTGGTCAGGGTAATTCATAATCATATTTCCAACAGTAAAAACTGGATCTTGTTATTGGAAAAATAAAAAAAATAACACATGGTCTTATGTCTCAAATTTGTATGGTCTTATGTCGCTTTGTGAAAGCCATATTTCAAAATATGGCCTTATGTCACATGGCCTTATGTCACGGCACCCTAAATTACTTAGGGTTGCCAGTGATCTATTTCTGAAATGGGATATGTTAAGGAAATTAAGGCAACGCATACCATTAGTTTCATTACTTAACGTTTCTACTCATTATTCTTATAGAATACAATACTGTTTAAATGCTACACAAGCAAATAAAATAATTGAAAACAAAAAATGAAAAACTGATAGGAGTAAATCAATCCATTTACGGGTGTGTATTCGTATTCGAATGACTTTTGCTCGAATACAATTCTTTTTTCAATTAGCTTGTAATTGCTTCGTTAATTTGAACGTTAAATAATTTTTATTTAAGGGTTAAACAGCGTACGTATTTACACTACGAAAGTGCATATGAAATGAAATTAATTCGAATGGAAATGTAATAAAATAAAAGGGCACTGTTTGTGGTAAACTGTTTATCATGAAGTACGAGTCTACCAGGATAGTGATGCGTACATTTGATCTGCGCATCGTTTAATATGTCAACAATTAAAGAGAGCGCCTTTGCTTAATCACACTGTATGGTACCTTTAGTTACTTTATATCAATCCTCTACGTTTTCATGAGGTATTGTGCGGCTGCTATCTTTATAACTCATTGCGATTACACTTTTGTATTTATGGGAATTGGTGGTCACATGTGTATATGTTCATATTAATGCCTATTAAAAATGTAAGTAGTTATGACCGTTATGCGATAGTGTGTAATTAAATAATAAATTTCGTATTATATAATCACGCACTATATATTTATTGTAGACATATTGATGGGTTGGCAGTAACAAAAGGATTTGCAAACTAAAATTCTTCAAAAAGGTTTTTCTTTTCACGTGCTTCAACGGTATTTACTCATTTGATATATTATGTAGGTTTTGATTTTTTTGTTCATTTCGTTTTTAGTTTTACGAGTGTTAAGGAAATCATTTTATACCTTAATATGCTTTAATTTAATTAATCCAAAAAACCGATTTTTTAAATTGTACACCAGAACAACGGGGGTTTCAATTTTCAGTAATATTAATATATTTAAACTTCTTTATCTAACGACGTGGTTACGATCTGGATCAAATAATTGATCATAACCCTAAGATTTTAATGCATCCCAACTGATAAGGTTCATTGGTGTTGCTGCATTTGTGTGATCCAGGAGTTTTTAAGCCTAGTTCTCTCTCGCGATGGTATGGGAAGGCTGATTGATACTGCGATTTTGACAGAGTTCGTAGGATCTTTACTTTGAACATGGCAGAACTAACTGATTTAATATTTTACAAATAAAAAAAACTGTCGCAAGCCTCAATCTTAAACGCGATAACTGATGTTTCGTTTTGCAAGCTGGCCACTATAGCTTATAGTGGTTTATGGTACGCACTTAGGGGTGAATTGTTATGAAGGGGTGAATTGTTACGCAAGAGCTGGAGCAGTGGAAAAGTTTAACTAAATCCTAAGTTGTACGCGAACCTCGAAGCTCTCACTCAGTAGCCCAACGCAATATACACTTACCTACTATGCCCACATGAGAATTTGCATTTAAAGTCTTTTATTGAGTAGAGTCTTCATTGAGGAAGAATAACGAACATGTTGTGATCTGGACTTGAGAGAACATGACCCTCCCAATTTACTGCATAGTACTGTTATGCCTCTGGGGTTCCCCGGTTTGACCTCAACTAATATTGGCAGGCCTCCCGGTTTCCGGGTGTGTGATGCAGACGTTTTTTGGCCTGCCTCTTGTTTCTTAAGTTTTCGGCACGTGCATGCTCCCATTATTGTTTATTGTTCGATCTTTTTCATACCACACCGATGATCTCCAGTCGTGTCAACCCACAGACCTGCACACACACTTGTGGAACAGGTTCAAGATGTAAAATGTGTCGCTGGACTCACGTGAATGTTAAAATAGCCTATATGTTATTCTTCTTCTTAGTCACCTTATATGTACGACAAGCGCCGTTTTTTTTTTTTTTTTTTTTTGATAATTTTATCCCGGCCCTGCATAGGCTCATTATCACCATTATTAATTTCAATTAATGAAACTTCAACTAATGAAACTAATTTCGCAAAATTTAACATCTTAAAATCTACGTTTCTCCTGCGACAAGAGATATTGCTGCTTTTTGAAAACTTGAAATAAAAAATGAAACCTCAAGCTAAATTTAATTTGAATCCACTGCCAGTCTCATCGAAGCTACGATGATTATAACAACGCTCAGGTGTTAGTCGTTTGTTATTTTTTTATTTCTCATCCAGCAAATTTTTGTTTTTTTTGTGTATCTTCACAGTCAAAGAGAGATAGTGTTGAGCAAAACTGCGTTGGTTTGCCTCCTTGCGTAGCAATATTGTTTATAATAATGCAGTTGCGATTCGACGATTTCGACACGTGAATACTCCTATTATTTGTTGTTTGGTTTTCCTTTAACGACACAAACAATCTAAAGTCGCTTTAGCCCACGGATTCGCATTTGCAATTGCGGGGCAACTTTAAGCCGTTAAATGTGTCGTTATCCAGATCCAAATGTTTACTTAAGTTGCATAGATGAGACTTCCTCCCTTAGTAGCCTTTTACAACAAGCGCTATTCATACGGATGTATATCTGGCACTTTCTTATTCAGTAAAAAGTGTGTAGAATACTATCTACCAAATCCAGCAGTAGGAACAATTTATCATAGGTTAGAAAGGGAAATAAAATGGAACGGGTGTATTATGCAAAAATCTTAGGTAGTAATCTTTTTTGCTTAATGTGAAAACTTTATACCACTTTAGCACTATGAGGATCTCGTGGTGCCCGTGCCTGCAATATGACACACGTTATAATAATTCAAAAGACAGACAAAGTCATGCGTTTTCCTTGTCACCTTAAAACTTTTCATATCAACTAATTGGAAATGAACACACTTGACACACAACACTCATCATTACGAGGAAATCACTCGAATTCGCAAACATCCCTATACATTTACATACAATTAAAACTCATTTTAATAACTCGAAATAATTATATTTATCTAAAAATTAATAGCAAGCCACTTAATTTAATTGCATTTAATTTCATAATGATGCATTAATATAATGATGAGTGCGTTAGACACCCTTTGTCACGCCTCTTACATTTTAGAAAATGCGCACATGAAGTGTCTTTCACATTCTGCGCTACTTTAACTGCACTTGTGTGGCAAATATAATCAAAAAAGTTCACATACCTAGGGCATGTGGGATACAAAAAAAATAGCTTCCGACAACTAAACTTAAAACTCACAGTTTGCTCACAAACTCCCACATCACTAACGTGCAAGTGCATTGTTTCCTACCACATGCATTTTGTAGTACCTTCGCATTCAATTGTTGACTTAGCAATTTTCCGTTCTTACTTCGAAAATTAAGTTGTTTGCAGGCTTTTCTTGTCTCTTCATCTTCCCATTCACTCTGCTTTGTTTTCGTGGAGATAAGTCTAAACATGATGTACCTACACTTGTACGCAAGTTGACATGTTAGTATACATTAATTTATATTCGTAAATGAATCCTACAAAAAGGCATACACCATCTTTCTTTGCCTGATCCACTAGTATAATTAGAATGTAGAGACCATCTTTTGGAGTTCACTACATTGTATATTCTTAGTTGAATTTATATCTTATTAGATAGTGCAGACATAAATTTACAGACCCTGAAGCGTACCATCAGTACAGCGTGGCCTTTATTAAGCATAAACTTTGAAATTAAGATAACCTAAGTTCAGACCGTAAAAACGACTATTGCGGAATATAAAGAATAAATGCAAACATAGCCTTGTTCAGACATTTCATTTTATTATAAACTAGTTGAACCCACCGGGCTTTGCCCGTGCCAAATATTTATGTTGGCCAATATATTCGTGTAGACTGGACCATTATACTTACTTTTACAGCTTTCTCTGTGATCCTGGACAAGCTGCTTCAAGTTGTGCAGACCAAGCACTCTGGCATCCGTAATAGTTTGGTCTTTAAAGTGGAGGTTCGGCCTTTCTCGCCTTCTCGAACCTGGTTGCTGGGAGTTGAAGATCCTCTAGGTTGGAGCATTATTGTGTATTCGAACAAAAGTAGTCGACTTGATCTCGATTTTTGGACTTCATCTACATCTTGGAACAGCTCATAGTTCGTGATTGTATCTTCTCCTCGATTCGCCCTCCTCGCACACAGGATCAAATATCCACCGGAGTATTTTTCTTTCAAACGAACCAAACAAGAGTTCCCCTCTCTTACTTATCGTCCAGCACTCGCAACCATTAAGCAGGTAGTAGGGTAAAGGTGCGATAGAGCATGCATTTTGTCTTTCGAGTGAAGAGTTGTGAACCCATTTGTTAAGCCAACCCGAAGTAGCAGCGGTTTCCTAAGGTAATCCGCCATCGGATCTCTACTTAGGTGGCATTCGTGGAGTTGATGTTTACTCCAAGGGTAGATGAACTCCTTAACCACCTCGAAGTTATTGCTATCAATTGTGTCGTTGTCAAAGCATGCATTTGGTCTTGTCCTCATTAAATTTAAGCCAACCAATTTTGCCTGTTCTTCAATCGACGTAAAAGCCTCTAACACGGCACGCTGAGAACAGCCGATAATGTCGATATCGTCCGCATACGCCAGTAGTTGACACCTGCTAACTATTTTCCCCAGAACAAGATTGAAGAAATCATTTTCTAGAGCATTCATTGCCAAATTGGAATGATTCGGAAGAACTGCTTCCAAACTCCACATTATACCGCCTGTTTTCAAGTGTCAAGCGACTCAGCTGGATCAGTTTTGCCTAGATCCCATATTCGGTCATTGCTATGTTAGGCTCCTGACGATGAATGCTATCATTTGCGGATTTCAAGTCCATGAAAAGATGGTTAGGTTCGACTTGAAATTCGTTGGACATATCCAGGATTTGCAACAGTGTGAAAATGTTGTCTATTATCGATCTGCCGTGCTGGAAGCCGCACTGGTACGTGCCGATAAGTGTGTTACCGAACGGCTCAACACGTTCACACAGTTTCTTGGATAGGATCTTATATGTGACATTAAGCATCGATATGCCTCGACAACGAGGAGTTCCAGAAACGTACGTACAAATGTTAATGGACATGTATGAAAGTGAAGAGTAAAGACAAAAGTAAGATGCCGAATTGGTCACCGTGGAGTTCGTCATCAAAGTCAGTGTAGTCTTAAGTCCCTTGATATTTATTACAGTCCTTGATTATATGCTTGAAGGAAAAGTGAATCACCCCAAATTGCATTAATTATTCTTTGCTGACGATGCAGCCATCATATGCGATGATCAAACGTCCCTGTAACGAGCGCTTGATGTAAGAGTTGAAGTTTTGGAAGGGTATGTGTATTGTATTAGTCCCGAAAAAACAGAATACCTCTGCTGCCCGCTCTCTGATCCACTTCGACCTATTCCAGACATTTTTATGAATGGAAGAGTGATTCGAAAGAGCGCAAAGTTCTAATATCTGGGATTTATAATCAATAGCGAAGCAAGCTGTGATAAAGACATCAAGCAGCGCGTAAGCGTAGACTGGATGAAGTGGCATAAAACTCAACCTGTTCTGTGATCGAAAAATGCTACTAAGCTGAAAGGAATACTCTATATCGTAATTGCATACCCGGCGCTCACATACGGTTCTAAATATTGGACAACGTACAAGGAGTATGAGGGCAAATTAACGGCAGCTGAGATGAAGATGCTTCAGATGACAGCAGGATTAACAAAGATTGATCGAATAAGAAGTTCCAAAATCTGAGGAAGCCTTCACGTCAAAGAACCTATATCGAAGAAAAGCAGCGCGACCGGCTCTGTTGGTTCTGTCATGTTCAAAGGAGAGATCCTACGAACCCTGTCAAAAAGGCAATGTCAATCAACGTACGTATACAAACGCGAACGAGAGGCAGGAATAAAAACTCCTGGATCACACAAATGCAGCAATGATTGGAATCAGGGACGAAATCTCTTCTTCGTTGACAGGATGTGGGTTCTCTTCTTGCCCTATCACTGTCTCTACATCGATTTGGCAGCTTTGGAAATGCTGCTTAAATTCATCCACTATACCCTGCATATCGGTGACTAGGTTCTCGCCGCTGTTTCGAAGAGCCTGCGTCCCGGTCTTAAAACCAGCAGCCAATTGCTTCGCTTTCTTGTAAAATCTTCGGATGTTGTTTCGATAGCAAGACTCTTCGAAGTCCTTGAGCTGGAAGACTGCGTATGCCCTCTTCTTTGTACGCAGAAGCTTCTTCTCCTCCCTTCTCTTGGCTTGATACTGTTCTCTGTTTGCCCTCGTTTTATGCTGTAGCGTTTTTAAATGTGTATCTCAATCTGTCACTTTCATATGGTAAACGCATACATTATCATACAAAGGGCTTTTTTCTGGGGGTGGCGGGGCTCGGCTACCTCCTTGATGATCGCGATATCGGTTCCATGTATTGTGCGCGCTTGTTGGTGGTGAATGCACATAGGGGTAGTCCAACGTCGCTGGCCAGTCGAGCTCTAAATTCAGCCGCAACAAGAAAATTGTCAGAGTCGGCGTTTGCCGCTCGGAATGTGTGCACGATGATGTTGGATGCGTACCTCGAATCGATTAGCACATTGTCGATTTGGTTGGCGGTTCGACCATCTGGAGAGCGCCAGGTTACTGCGTGGATCATGAGCCTTGGAAATCTAGCGGTGACTTCGTACTCCGGCCAGGCTCCGTAGGCTCCGTCCATTAGGTTATAAAGCTCCCCTTCGATTGGATTTTCAGCGGGTGCACATTAGTCTTATGTTTTAAAAAGTAGCTTTAATGCGGATCGCAGCCCGGGGATTACTTATCGGCTTGAAGCCTCTGACTTTCGTCCTAAGTTGATTTTCCACGACAATTCCGCGCCTTAATATATGCAATATATGTCGCAGTTTTTTCCTTTCCCATTCCTGTGATTGAAAATAAAAATTAAAATAATTTGATATTACCTTTAATTAAAAAAAAACACAAATTTTCATTCGGACGAATTTTAATTTATTATTTTGTAAGACAAGTAAAAAGGACGGCTGAAGGAAAATAACTTCAAAGTGATATAAAGCCATAATTTGCTTATGACGCTTTCGCAAAGCAACATGAGGTTATATATCAAAATATGGTTGCTCTACGAAAGGGTCGTAAGGCCATATGTCCTTATGTCACATGGCAATATGTTACGTCACCGTTCTCAACTGCTGAATGTATTCAGAATAGTATAATATTTCTAATTTCTTTGTGATGAGACTTTGAGACGAACAGTCGCATAAGCAGCCACTGTCAGTCTGCTGAAGATGTGGAGGGGTGTCAGATGAAACAGAATATCCCGTGCAGCAGAGGGAGTGGTAAGGAGTGCTCCGCTGATGCCTAGACACGCTGCTTGGCTTATCGCGGTTGGTCGTTTTATCTAGTGAAGTCCACCAGACTACCAAAAGATTATATAAATCGGTCTTGCGACCTAGACATGTAGCCAGTAGTGATACGGCTTGTAGTTACTCCGAGTGATCTGGAAAAAATTCTGGGGGAATTTATTTCCCTTGTTAGCAATATTAATCAAATCAAAAAAAATGCTTAAATGTCAAAAAACAGCCAAGTTCTCATTTGCAACAACCGCTTATGATCAGCCATGCTAAATATTTTAAGTGTAGAATACTTGCAACGATGCTAGATTATGAAAGAACTTACTTATTAAAGGGTATACAATTTGTATTGGGGATGTTAAATATTGCAATTTTGTCTCTTATTACCCGCAATTATGAAGTCTTTAAGAACTTGTCAAGTATAACATCCAAAATACTGTTTGTAAACTCTTTAATAAAAAATAAAGAACAAAAAGTGTTAAACGTTTGAAATGAGAGTCAATCCGAATATTGTAATGAAATGGCAAGGAAAAAGTAAGCTAATTACTCTCCTACTCCGACGCAAGTTCGGAGCAAAACGTAGGCAAAATGCTCATATCGCTTTGAAGATGAAACTATTTTCGGAAATATTAACAGTTCCCAGGCAAATCAGATTTAGAGACGAAGAATTTCGCTTTTGTTAAAAACAAATTTCCTAATTTGGTCACAAACTCGAAGCGCGTCAAAATACGCAAATTCCAGACAGTAAGAGGCGCAACGAGCTGGGAGTATTTTGAGGAAGTCGACTCTATAAATGTACCAATGGCGAATATTGCAGATTCCATCAGTGTGGGCGAAGATGATAATGATGCTTCTGTCAGAGATTCGTCTACTATTCCAAAGAAAAAAACGCCGGACGTATAAGAAAATTCAATGAAGTCCTAAAAAAGCAACAAAACGGTATGAAGATTATATAAATCTTGAGAGGTACAAACTGCAGATTCAACAAGATAATGTTTTTATACCCTATTCAAGGGGTATATTAATTTTGACGCATAGTTTGTAACATACCTTAATATTGCCCGTTAGTTACTATATTTATGATCAGCATCGATAGTAATGTCGATCTAGCCATGTCCGTCCGTCCGTCCGTCGGCAAAAATTAGGCCTTTAAACTGGACCTAGAGAGCTAAAATTTTAACCATATACTCTCTAGGGTCCCGAAATAATCAAGTTTAAGAATTTTTGAAATCCGCCCACAGACACGCCCACAAACTCAAAAAAACAAAATTTTGGAAAAAATCGAATTTTGAGCTAGAGAGCTGAAATTTTTTATATATGATCTATGGCCCATAAAACTGATTGGGACATAAAATTTTCAAAATCCGCCCACTGACACGCCCACAATTAAATAAAATATTTTTTTGAAAAACCAAAATTTGAGCTATGGAGCTGAAATTTTTAATATATACTCTCTAGGGGCCCTTTATGCTCATGTGTAAATATTTTCAAAATCCGCCTACTGACACGCCCACAATTATTTTTTTTTATTTTTGAAAGTCCAAAGTTTGAGCTAGGGAGCTGAAATTTATAGTATATACTTTCTAGGTGCCCTTTATGCTCATACTTAAATTTTTTTTAAATCCGCCTACTGACACGCCCACAATTAAATAAAACAATTTTATTGAAAAACCAAGGTTTGAGCTAGGGAGCGTTTTTATTTACAAAAGCTTAGTTTTTTCGATAAAATCCTTTAAATTTTTGTCACGCCCACTTATGAGATATAGGAATAAGAATAGGGTATCCAACAGTTCGCCCAAGCCTATGTTTATACCCTATTCTAGGGGTATATTAATTTTGACGCATAGTTTGTAACATACCTTAATATTGCCCGTAGACCCCTAAAAGTTACTATATTTATGATCAGCATCGATAGTAATGTCGATCTAGCCATGTCCGTCCGTCCGTCCGTCCGTCCGTCGGCAAAAATTAGGCCTTTAAACTGGACCTAGAGAGCTGAAATTTTAACCATATACTCTCTAGGGTCCCGAAATAATCAAGTTTACGAATTTTTGAAATCCGCCCACAGACACGCCCACAAACTCAAAAAAACAAAATTTTGGAAAAAATCGAATTTTGAGCTAGGAAGCTGAAATTTTTTATATATGATCTATGACTCCTAAAACTGCTTGGGATATAAAATTTTCAAAATCCGCCCACTGCCACGCCCACAAAAAAATAAAACAATTTTATTGAAAAACCAAAATTTGAGCTAGGGAGCTGAAATTTATAATAAATACTCTCTAGGGGCCCTTTAAGCTCATGTATAAATATTTTCAAAATCCGCCCACTGACACGCCCACAAATAAATAAAACAATTTTTTTGAAAATCCAAAGTTTGAGCTAGGGAGCTGAAATTTATAATATATACTCTCTAGGGGCCCTTTAAGCTCATGTATAAATATTTTCAAAATCCGCCCACTGACACGCCCACAAATAAATAAAACAATTTTTTTGAAAATCCAAAGTTTGAGCTAGGGAGCTGAAATTTATAATATATACTCTCTAGGGGCCCTTTATGCTCATGTGTTAATTTTTTTTTAAATCCGCCTACTGACACGCCCACAATTAAATAAAACAATTTTATTGAAACACCCAAGTTTGAGCTAGGGAGCGTTTTTTTTGATAAAATCCTTTAAATGTTATATAACAAAATATGTAGAGCGTTCTTAACAATTTAACCATACTTAGACTTTTGTCACGCCCACTTATGAGGGATAGGAATAAGAATAGGGTATCCAACAGTTCGCCCAAGCGGACTGTAGCCCGTCCCTATGTTTTTTTTATAATTTGCGTGTGCTAAACGGATTTCTTTTTTCGGAAGCGCAGGCATTTAGTTTGTTGCGCAAGTAGCTCCCAGCAATGCATTGCCTATTTTTGGATAAATTTGTTTAACTTGTTATGCAACTGAGAAATGAATGTTTATTTGTGCTGATGCCTTTATTTATGGACAATTGCGATAAATGCTCCTCTATGCTTTTCTTTCAAATATATTAGCAATCAGTGTGCATGTATTTTGATATGCATTTAACAAACGATCAATTTTTAATCGTGCGGCTGCATTACTTGAATTGCTTCCAATATTTGGCAAGTAATACCTTGGGAGTTGCTGTATTTATTTGAAGCTATGATATAGTTTATCCCGATCATAGCTTCAGCTTTAAGGAAGAAGAAGAATAAATCAATATATTTACAGAACGAAAGTTACTTTTAAGTCATAAAACATTATGTTGAGATCTTTCTTGTATCTTACTCTAGCTAAAGAACGATTTTATGTGCATCTGGTATTAAGATGCATTCAGATATCTGCAATGCATTAGTATTCATTTCAATTTGAGACATTTTATTGTCTGAATATTTCAATTTAATAATGTACCTACACAGTAGGTACGTATATAAATACAAAATGACTAGTACCACAAACAAGATGACGCGGTGCTTGACTGGAACTTGTTAAGACTCGATTGCCTGTTTGCTTGGGTCTGTCGCAGCACAGCCATGCACTCAGCTTAGATTTCACGAAGATAGTTTCATCATTTTATTTGTGGATGTGATGATAGAAACAAACAACTATATATGTAGGTATAGGTTTAGTTCAGTTCGATTTCATTCATTTAATAAAGCCCTATTTTCTTTCTTATGCTGTTTTCTTGTAAGTCATATTTAATCCGTGCATGTATGTAGGTTTTCTTTACTTCTAAGAGCATGGAAATATTGCTATTTACAAAGTTTTTGCCACTGATTCATGCGATCCTGCATCTGAATTATGTGCTTTAGAAATTTTAATTAACATACTGACGTACAGGCGAAAGAAGTGTATGTGCTTGCATGTTTGCAAAGAGTAATCAAAAGCTACTCATAATTATTTAACCAACTCCAACAACTACACCTACTATTCTTCTAGCTAAGCGGTGAAGTACATACTTGCAACTCCCACCTACCACAATGGTGGCGGCAACATTAACAGACTAACTTCTAAGAGTAGTTAACTGAACTGCCTTGCCCGCACCTGCTTTGTGTTTTTATTATTATTGTGCTTTTTTCCGTTTTTGTTATAACTATTTTTGTTTTGTTTGAGTTTCATGAATAACGTGAAACAATAAAACGACAGCCGAAACATTTTTTTTTGGTAATCCACTCAGCCGGAACGCAGCCGCAGGTTAGGCCGTCGTCGGCCTTGGTGCAGAAGAGATTTGAAGAAATTCTTTTTAAGTCAATTCTATTAGCAGAGATAGGGAAATAATTACACGACCAAGTTCTATTCTAGGGATTATGGTATACGTTGTAATCGTAGGTGCCAAAGCTACAGTTTTTTTTTGCTTGTGTCACCTATTCGCAGACCGGAAACTATGCCAAGGGAAGTAAAAAGGCAAGTTATTGTGATATACATCATGCTATAGTCAGACGCAGATTTTTTCCAGTTTTTCGTTTGGTTTTTCTGCTTAAAATAGCAGTAGATAGTATACTCTTGAACAATAGCTTGTTTTGTACTTCTGTTTTTAAGGTTTTGGCTACTCTGGAAAAGTATGGGTTGGGTTGTACGTACACTACACATCCATATGGTTTATTTGCAGGTGCAAACATTTCAGTGTTAATTTCTATACAAAAGTGGTGCACAAAAATGCGCAATGGAACAGATGGCGCAAGTGTGGAGGTTTGTTCGTTAGTCAGTGTATGAGTTTTCTTTGTTGTTTTCTGGAAAAGGACTTCCGTTCATTCTTAGCGCGGTAAAATCCACTCAGCCGATATAGCAAAGCACACGGCTGTTCACCTCTGTGAACCTTTTGTAAATTCGGTTAATTTATTTTCATCTTATTTACAACGAAAAGAGGGATGTAATCGTAATGTAAATATATTATAAATACAGGAATGAATTAAATATATGTACAAATATACATAACGGGTGTTTTTTTAATAGGGATAGAATTTCAAACTGACATTATTCTAGGTTAAGAATGAACTCGACAACTCATCATAATGCGATGCTAATACATCCAGAGAAAAGCTTTGTTTGGTATACTCTATTGGCTGGAGTAGTCAACGTCCCCTATTTCTTCAAAAATAATTGCGGCTAGCGCGTCACGGTCACTGGCGAACTACTCGTATAAGGGGCCTTTTGGTTCCCGAATTGCACATCATGAATGTATAAGAGATATTGTTTTAACAGGATGGTGCTTGGCCAATAAAATCGTTTGATTTCAACCCTCTGGATTATTTTCTGTTTAACTGTAAAGTTTTTGGTCTTTGCGAATGAGAAAGGGACGTTGGACGCTTTGGAAAGCAACGTAAGGAGCGTTATTGACCCAATATTGGCCCAAATGCTCGAAAAAGTGGTAGATAATTTGGAAAATCGTCGTACCTACAGTCGAGACCAACATATGGGATATATTATCTTCAAAACATAACGAATCTACCGATTGAATACAAAAATACGCCCATTCTAACAGCTTATAAATATGTTTATTATTGCAAAAACATTCTAGGTATCAAACTGGTAAAAAAAAAACACCCGATTCATTTTGTACATAATATTGTAGAGACAATTTTACTAGCAAAACAAAATCGATTTGAATAATTTTTTTTGATAACCTTTTGGGGTTATATATGCAAATTTTGGTAGGATTGTATTTAAATAAGAGATTTAATGAATATAAGGAATACAATAAATGCGTACAGTTTACTAAGTTTGAGCTTACCGAAATGGTCAGGTCGTAAGATGGCAATTGCAAAACAAACTAAACACACCTCAACCTGGTCACAATATAGTTAAGTTGCAATCTATGCAACCTCAGATGCTAATGTATGTCATCAAATTCAATGAACATACTGATAAGAAATCAAAACTTTACCAGCGAAGAGTCAAACTTATTCGCAATAAATAAATCAAAAGCCGGGTTAACTCTTCGAATGTGATTGGTGCCAGCTATCAGGGACTTCGGTTTGTAGTTTTTTTTCAGTTAAGTGTTGCTTCAAATTTTAAATTGTTGTTTTCCTTCCTAAAAAATGTGTCTTTCGGAAGTAAAGTAAAGCAAAGCAAATGGCCGCTAACAGATCATTTTTGGTATACTGTAGGTGCTCCATCAATTGCAATTGGAATTGGAATAGTTTCCATTTGATTGTTGTAAAGAATGCAGGCTGTTGACGTGACAGGTATTATATCGGGTCCTTACAAATATAGGGTCTTAGAGGATTTCTCATAGTCTATTACTTCAAACTGACCAGCGATGCGGATTTTGCATGCTGCAGAAATTTCGAAATTCACGGCAAGGCTATTGTTGCTCGCAGCAGAAAGTTTGGAATTCGAAAGTTAATTATTAAAACTGTGCTTAACCGGGTTTTTTTTAAATATGTTTTGATGAACTTATCAATTATCCCGCTCTGGGAAAATCTGCACAATTTCCTGTTTACAAATGCTTTCAAAGTGGTCTTCTACGCAATTTATCAAATCAAATTTGCTGCACAGTTATATTGGTTTCGTCCTTACGTGGACGCTCTTAACTTAGATGTATCCTTATATTTATTGCCTTTCGACCTAAAAGACAATTTTACAAACTAATCTTTCATAAATGCTTGTTTTCTTCGACAGAATTATTCAAAACTCGGCATATGTATTTATTTTCATATTTTATAACATAAAAAGAAAGATGACCTTGTAAATAGAAACTACATAAGATCATAAGATCATAAGATCATTAACTTATTCTAACTATAATAAGGGTTATGATCACTCGTTGCCATTCACAACAAGCGGTCAAAATTCCAAATACTTTCCGAGCTCCTAGCTGTCATCAAAGTAAGCAGGCACCGCCGGGAGCTAACTGAAGCCGCACAGAGTGAGCTCACTCACGGAAGTAGAACAACAAGTTGGAAATGAGAAATGGCCCAAATACCCTATATGACTTAACCTAAATCAAAAATCTTGGATAACGCCGCGTCCTGGGGAGGTGTGTTAACCCATTTACCTTGATCACGCTTCCAAAACTAAGCGAGTTGCCCTTTACACTGGAGTCAAGTTGACTACTTTAAAACAGCCTCCTTATCAGAGCATAAGACTGCTTGATCCAGTTAGGCAGGCAGAAACTGGTCGAGCCAGATACAAAGATATCTAACTACGCTTTTTACCACTAATGGCTTCCCATTTTGTGCAATAATAGCCAAATTTTTCCTTGTTTTCTGGTTGTTCTGAACAAAATTATTTTTGTCTTCTGAAAGTTGATTTTCAATTTCCAGTCGTCGCAATATCCCTAAATTTGATCTTAGTCCAGCTGCAAAATAATATTGATGACCTTGGTTTAAGGACCTGATTTATATGCCGCCGAATAGTTGAAATACGCCTTTATTATTTTCCTACAGTTAGCGTGAAAGCTAAATCGTTTTCTTTTCATTCTGCATCTACAAATGCAATGCCATTGTTAGAGTGTTTTATTGCCTACTCTTAAGTGCTAGAAGTAGATATATGAATGATTCGTTAATGCAATAGGTGGGGTTTCACGCGAGCTTACCAGATCACTCATGTATATGTTAAACTAGATTGGAGAATTCCCTGCCCCAACTGACAAACCGTTTTTAATGTCAAAAACTCTGCTCCGAGTCACGCTGCCACACTCGACAGCTAACTTCTTTCCTATAAGCATACCGTAGATTACTTACATAGCAAGCGTTTGTACATCACCCGCATGGTCAACTTGGTCTCTAAAGCATTCTCAAAATCAACTAGATAAAAACGCATTCATTCAGTTTGGATGCGTCATGAACAGTCTCATTCCTAAGGTGACCATACGTCCCGCTTTTAATCAGTCTGTCCCGCTTTAGCAAATAGACCAAAATATGTTAGTAGAGACGAACCTCGACTTACCTATGTACATATTCCATCAAAGTCGGAATACGATGACATCCGATACGATTTAAAATGGAATCAAACGTAACAAAGTCATTATCACGAAAAAGAAAAGCTGGTCACAAAAAGTTAATCAGCATTACAACAAAATTATACTGTTCAAATCCGGACTCCTTTAAAAAATCATTATGAAAAAAAATGTGTATCCGATTTCAAAACAACGGTCGCCTGCTCAGAGAGAGGATTTAAGAAAACTTAAATTGTGCGCAACAGACTAAATGAGTCTATTTTACTGCAATGGAAACAAACATTTTTACTTAATTCCACAAGCGTCCCGCTTTGACATAAAAAAAATATGGTCACTTTACTCATTCCCCGCTCTGAAAGCGAACTGGCTCTAGGAAATGATGTCATTGTCATCGTACTACTTCAACATTGTCAAAGACATTGCTAATATTTTGAAGCAAACTAATCAACGCAGATTGGCAGCGTTAGTCCCATCGTATAGCTTTTTCGGGATAGGGTGTACCACAGCCACCTTCCAACGGGCGAGAGGTGTCCTTTCAACAAGAAGTTGTGCGCATATTCGTATTTTACCTTTTCTACATTTTTATCATGACGGCGATGCGAAGTATTTTGGCCCCACTGAAGTGTTTCTGTTTCTTCTAAGTTACACCCGCGTCCAATGCAATTAAGTCCAAAAACAATTTTGAAATTTATTGTACTTTTAGGAATCCAATAAAGCAATAATAAAATATTTTTATTTATTTCTTCCAAAAACTATTTAAACAATTATGTATTGATAGCACAAAAATTAATGCATCAAAAAGTCCATATTTTTAAGCCTCAAATGGTCTATAAAATATAAAAATGTTTTATTCGGCGAGGAACGGTTTATTTTTTCGATACAAACGGGGTTGTGCGTGGGCCGCTTCGCGTATGACGCCCGCCCACGCTAAGGAAAGGTGCTAGTTATCTGACAGGCGCCAGTTTTTTGTGCATTTGAACTGGATTAACTTAAAAACAGAATTTTAAAGTAAAAAAACACTATGAAAAAAAAACCCAACATCTTTGAAAACTTTTTCGAATCAAACAGTGTTTAGGTGGCACGCTTCGCCGGTTAAAACGATAAAACCCTTTTCTCTGCATGGTTAAGCCAACTCGCGCTGAGGAAAGGTGCTAGATATCTGACAGGCGTCTTTGTCATTTTTTTTTTGTGCATTTGAGTTGGTTTTACTAAAACAGAAAATTTGAAAGTAGTATTAGCGCTATGAAATGAAACCCCAACATGTTTTTCCATAAAAATTAAATAGGGACCTAAAATGATTTTTTATATTTCTTCTATTTGGATGTTCTTTAGATTTGGACTAAAGAAAGTCCATCATCTTGATGTTGGACTCAATTGCAATGGATTTTATTTCAATTCCAGGGTAACGAAAAAATATTGCATCGATTAATGTTAACAAACTCTGAACGCATAAGCCGAAACCGTAAAATTGGATCTGTTGTACTTGTGTTTGTAAAATATTTAGAAATATATAGAATTTGTCGTTGTGCATGTAGCATTAACATGTGCTCTCTTAAGTCCTATCCAAAATACTTTCTAAACAAGAAATTTAAAACTTTAAGCTTTCTTTTAATATCACTTATTTTTGTAGTTTTCAACTAATATATTTTTCATTCGCGTTTAAACGAATGGTTTCAATAACCGATTCAAAGCCGTAACCACATTTTTCTTTGATCAAATTAATTTGTACAAATTCAACAATATATAATAACTGAATATATTATTTAAGTATTTGTTGACCCATTAAGCATACAATTTTTCTAACAACCCAAATTGGCTATAACAAATACCTACATCAAATTGTTTATCGGTTTTGACTTCGGAAATGTCAAATGTGTAATCACTATATAATATAAAAATTATCTAGCACGATTTAAGTGCAATATGATCTCAGTTTGAGTGGGTAGTGCAAAGATGCACCTGCCCGCAAGCGTTCATTAGAATAACTATTTGAACTTTGCAATTTGTACTTTCGGCGAAGCTGTTACCTTGTCTATAGAACTGCAATTGCAAGCATTATGGATTAGCACACAACTATCCCAACAAATAATGCAATTGTTAATTTTGCATATGTAATTCTCAAATACATTATTTGTTGGAAGGGATTGGTACGAAATTTCAATGTATAATATTGAAATGGTTATATTGATTGCTTAGATGCTGTACGAGTATTTGAGGAGTATGATGTTGTGGGCTAACTCTTGGCTAATGACCAAGTCAACTTTATAAAATGATATTTATTTCCATTGGACTTAAAATTAGTTGATCATGATCTTTGTGCGAAATGTCATTTGGGTATCAGTATTATACGGTGTTTAATAGAAAAATAATTATTTAGTAGATGACACTTACTTGCTATGCACTCTAACCTCATGGTGTAATTTATTCGATGCAAATATAGGTACTTGATGAAAGTATATTAATGTGGACAGAGTATAAACCTATATTATGACACATGTGTGTTAATTTTGTAAACTATAGTGTATGCATTTTAAGTTTTTATTATAACTTTTGTATCATTTTTGTTTGAACTGATGGGCAACTTATAAGTAAAGTAAAATGTAACATGCATTGTAGTTCATTGTAACAAAAAGCGCGTATATTAAGAACAAAATTCAAACATTTACCGCTCTTTTTACAGCTTTTCTTGGTAAATTACCCTTATTATGGATAAGGCATCTCTGCAACCTGCAACCTGATACATCAATTGAATCGGAAGGCTTTATTTTTATTAAATTTTGTATTTATTTTTTCATTTCATCAAATTCTTTATTTACATCTAATAAATTAATTAACAAAATTCATAGAATTTGCATAGACATGACGATTAAAAATTAAATTTTGTATGAAAGCACAAATTAGATTTGTTAAGATGGTACCTCAAGCCACAATGGCCCGACAGAAAGCACGCCAGCTTCCTAATACTTAATTTAACTTATATAAGCATTTTTTTGTAGGAGTAAGGCTTGATTAATCTTTTAGATTTGCCTGAACCCCGGAATATTTCCCAACAACCTTTGTAGTCCCTAGAGCTGTGTCAATCGTGATTGATTCGATCTTTTTGACCCGATCACAATAAAGTATTGGTGATTGCAATCACAATGCCCGAAGTCAATCGTTCATCGAGTCAATACTTTTGTTCTGTTCTGACTAATTCATTTCTTTATTACTGATTTCTTATCTACTGAACCAATAAATGTGTTAATATATCAAAATATTTTTATTTATTTCGGCTTATTTCGTTTTACCAACACATATTTGTTCTACAAAAATATCGCTTCTGTGCAATAACCTCCATTTCCTAATTATTCAAAGGCGTTTTGGTATTTTTGAGTGTATTCACTCTTACAATCCATTCGAATGTATCTGTCTCTATGGAAACTAAATTGAACGAATGATGATTGGGGTTTTTGATTGTATTGAAATTGAATGGAGCAATACAATACTCCCATGTCCCATCTGTCATTGATTGATTGAATGATTGATTGAAATGACCGAATCATTTTTTCAACCAATACTTGAACGATTCGATCATTAAATTTGAACGATTGACACAGCTCTAGTAGTCCCAATCATTAATCAAATACTTGACAATCCTGGCGTCGTCAATTGAACTATACGACAGTGGTAGAAGTGCTGCTTGTCTGAAAATATGTGTATATACCCGTTCCAAGGTTTATCTTACCGCAGATCTCAAAAGCATGGATTTAGCTCCCTAACACAATGAGGCGCATTTCCGTAGGACCCGAGTTCTTTCTCAAAACGTCTTCCAAGACAATATTCTCTAACCATAGTATTCAGGATGGAGCAAAATTGGCCTCCAAGTCCTTATGTATACAGGATGAGGAAATAATTGGCATCAGTGTCGATTGAACAAGCCGCCTTGGCACCTACTTTACGAACCGATCATGGAGTTTTTCGGTAGACCTTTCAATTGTTCACCGATTACTGTCAATTTCAGAACCCTTGGGCTATTTTTTAATCGGCACACCGCTCATCTGCCCGATCCCAGATGTCATGTTGGCATCGACAGGTCATTCCAAAACATCCTTAGTTGATGATGAATTTTTGGAGGCATCATTTTCTATTTGGTAACGTGGATCTATTTTGATTCCCACGAGTAACTGTGTAAGTCGGCCGTGGTCTACCCGGATAACCACAGGAAGGAGTTCTTTAAGTCGGTGGTCGCCTGGTATTCAAAGTTCGTAAAACCGTAAAAAAAAATTACGTATCCCTAAAAACTCCTTGATCGCACAAATGCAACAGCACCAGCATTTCATTGGCATCAGAAATAAAGTGATCCGATACCAGAGAACCTGCCGATAGCCACTGAGGTCGAACCGGCGAATACCACAGGTGGTCCAATAGGGATGCAGTAAAGTAGAAGGATTATGGTTCCCTTATTCCTGATCATGACCTCGCCGTAAATGAAGAAAGAAGGAATTTTTACGAGGATCTCAGTCATTGGTCACTGATCATTGTCTAGTAGCTTTAGCCATTGACTATAAAGCAAGGTTCATTTTTGGAAAACATAAGGTTAAATTATGACACCAGCGTGAAAATCTTATCAAGAAGTGCACTTTTTTGGTGATGATGATTCTATCTTCAGCAAAGAATAATTGATGCACTTTGGAGTCCGGCACGTTTCCTTCAAGCCATACATTTTCATTCAAATTGTTTTCTGAGTTTTCAAATGTATTACATATTCATATTGTTTGGTTGTTGGAGAATTCTAGTTTTATGTTTTGTTACACACAAAGAAAAACCAACCAGATCCAAATAATTGGTATTGGAAAAAATAAGAATGAAGCATAGAAATTTATCATTGCAGAAAGAGAAGCAACATTATCCTATTTGCCCTAAATTTTTAAAGAATAAAGCTCATCAAAATATCTGTATACCTACATATATTGTTATACCTACATCATACAAAGTTTTGGCTTCGCATTTGCTTTCTTATTCATTGATGCAACTCTCATGCGGCATTTATTATTAAAGACTGTCCTGAAGTTAAAAGACTTGCTCATCTATTATGTAGGTAGGTAGGGATACCTGCTTGAAAGTGTTGAAAGACTACATTTAAATTTTGAATCAATAGTTTGCTCTTCTAATTCTGTAAGTTTCAGTCTGCCCTTGGAACTCTATAATTGAGATGATTTGTTATTCAAACCATGGTTTTACCTTCCATATTTCTAATGTTGTAATATATATTCAAATATAGTCAGTCGCCGAACAAAAGCACGGAATTTTTTGTGATTTTTTACCCAGCTGGCATTTGACCTAGTGTCTTTTGTTTTCCTTTTTAATGTTATTATTAATGTATTTAGTATTCTATAAGTTAGGCACTTGAAACAAGTTTCGCCATGATTCGTGCTGATGTAGTAGCGTATATCCATATGGTCCATGACTAAAACAAAACAAAAATTGGATTATTAAGTTTCGGAAAAGCTAAAGGTCGCGTCAGAGATCCCAATGCCTACATACAAACTGCTCGGGGTCACGCCTTTGCGATTAGTTTGAGAATTGTTCTTCAACTCAGCGAAGCAGTTTGATTCTTACCAAATTCAAAGGACTCAAGTTCGACAGCAAATAAAAAAGTAAGCTTAAATTTTCAGCTTTGGTGAACTATTCAAAATGTGTTGATAACAACTATCAATGGAAAGCTACGACCCACTTATTTAACGGCACAACTTTGGCCACGGAAAATTGTCTGCTCCATTGAATTGGTGGTAAAAGTGATTCGTGTAAGTAACACAAACACTACCACTGACTGAATTTGCTAATAGAATACGTCATATCATCGCTAAAGTTATTTAATTGAAAGTTTTCAAAAGGAAGAATACAGAATCAAAGAACCTCAACGTGTTGCCGAAGTTATGTATATTCTTTTTCTAACAAATTGTGTTCACTTGTTTCCGTTGAATCAAGTGAAGAGCCATAATTAAAAGTCCTTCAAGCTTACTCAGATAAATTTTAGTAAGCTTTTATTAAGGCGCTGAAAATAGTATGATATTTGTAATTGTTTTGCTTCGTTGGCTTATGGTAGTTGTTCTTCGTTCACTATAGCGCGGTGATTACATTCATTGCCATCAAGAAGTTACAAAGCTCTTGATGAGTCTACCGTTATGAAATTGCTAAATCAACTAAAACATTGAAATTACTTTCCTAATTAGTTTTTCAAACTAAATGCTTTGAAGATCGACCGAGAGAATATTATGTGATAAAAGTTAAGTTCGCGGGCATAACAATTTTATGGGCGGGGGGTGATTATTGGTTTCCTAGCGATGATAATTACATAAACACAAATGTTTGGTGTGTTTGATTTGCTCATATAAATTTGGGTATATTTAATATTATATTAATTTTGACGCAAAGTTTGTAACATACCTTAATATTGCCCGTAGACCCCTAAAAGTTACTATATTTATGATCAGCATCGATAGTAATGTCGATCTAGCCATGTCCGTCCGTCCGTCTGTCGGCAAAAATTAGGCCCTTAAACTAGGCCTAGAGAGCTGAAATTTAACCATATACTCTCAAGGGTCCCGAAATAATCAAGTTTACGAATTTTTGAAATCCTCCCACAAACTCAAAAAAACAAAATTTTCGAAAAAATCGAATTTTGAGCTAGAAAGCTGAAATTTTTTATATGATCTATGGCTCCTAAAACTGCTCGGGAGATAACATTTTCAAAATCCGCCCACTGACACGCCCACAATTTAATAAAATAATTTTATTGAAAAACCAAAATTTGAGCTAGGGAGCTGAAATTTATAATATATACTATCTGGGGGCCCTTTAAGCTCATGTCTAAATATTTTCAAAATCCGCCTACTGACACGCCCACAATTTACAAAAAAAACTTTTTTTGAAAATCCAAAGTTTGAGCTAGGGAGCTGAAATTTATAATAGATACTCTCTAGGGGCCCTTTATGCTTATGTGTTATTTTTTTTTTAAATCTGCTTACTGACACGCCCACAATTAAATAAAAACCAAAGTTTGAGCTAGGGAGCATTATTTTTACAAAAGCTTCTTTTTTTTGATAAAATCCTTTAAATGTTATATAACAAAATATGTAGAGCGTTCTTAATGTTTTTACTTTCTTTTTATACTAAAGAGAATGATCGTGCTGAAATTTCAAACTCAAACTGAATATGGGTAACGACTATAGAGAAGTCCACGAAAAAGGGGGTCCCGAATTTCCGTCTGTCTAACGGTTTGTAGTTCTGTAGCCGAGACTCCACCCGAAATGGGTTGGCGGATTTGCTTTAAACTTTGTATTTTGGAGTTTGTAGGCCTATATCTCATAGTTTTTTTTCATTTTAAATAACGTTACCTATCATAAAAATGTTTTTTTCAACACCGATAATCCCATAAAATGGCTCTAACGATTTTGCAATACAAATTTCAAACTCAAACTGTGTATGGGTAACGACTATAGAGAAGTCCACAAAAAAGGGGGTCCCGAATTTCCGTCTGTCTGACCATCTGTTTGTCGTTCTGTACCCGAGGCTCCAGGCGAAATGGGTGGGCGGATTTGCTTGAAACTTCGTATTTTGGGGTTTGTAGGCGTATATCTCGCAGTCATTTCTTTTCATTTTAAATAACGGTACCTATCATTCAAATGGTTTTTGGCTCTAACGGCTCTAACGATTTTGATAATTTATGCAAAAATTGCGCTGAGGGTAAACAAATGGCGATCTCAGCTCTCAGCTTTTACAAAAATACTCGCGACTAACGATATTTTACAAAAAAAGCTTATATTTCAAAAACGGGTTGTTATTTCGAAAAAAATACACACCGACTAATACTACCGTTTAAAAAAACGGCTCTAACGATTTTGATTAATTTTGATATTTTGATTAGGTACTTGGGGTGAGTGTCAGAAGATGGTGTACTCAGTTCTTCCAAAAAGTCTCGATAACGGGTGATCAAAGATGTTATCTGATATGAACATTAAGAAGAAATCTGTATATGTACTTAGATATTTGAAATCTTTTTCTATAATCATTTCTTATAACAGTCGCATTACTTTTCTTAACAACGGCTTTTATGATTTTTTAGGTTTTCAATACTTGCAGTAAATGTAAGAATATGGCATACTCAGATTTTCGGAAATTACTCGAAAAACGGCACATTATAAGAACGGCTCTATCTCAAAAACCGGCGAAGTAATTTCAAAGAATTTTGATATTAATGACAATACTACAAATTGAATACATTTACATAGGTAATCAATTCAAACGGGATGGTATCCTTTTTATATCAAATATTGATATAAGTTACATTTCGATATGTCGAAAGGTTTAAAAAAAAAGATTTTTTTATTTACTAGGAGCAAAGCTCTTTATTGGAATGACGATGAAACAAATCTGAAACTTAAAAATATGTTACACTTGTACTTATACTATCCTACTGCAGCGTCAGCGGCTTGGTGTTTTGGATATGCGGATACTTGCAGCGTTGGCGGCTTGGTGTAGTTGGATGAATAAGTGCAGCGTCGGCGCCTGGTTTGATGGCGGTGTCAGGTGCATGCTGTTCGGGTGAATGCCTGTGCGGCATATGCATTTGCCATGCTTATGGTGGGTGTGGAGGCATTGCCTTACATTAAGAAATGCAATATATTATGTGCTAACTCCTCCCCCTTTAAGTTCGAGTGTCCTCACTCGTGACCATATAGAGTACCGGTACATTTTTGCTGGATTCTGGTGTCATTGTTTGTGTTTCTTTTTTTTCAGTGGAGATGCTTATTACGTTCTTCTGTCTCGATATGATTAATATAGTAGTGATAACTGCAGATATTATCAGGATTAGGGTAACTAGGCTGTAGTTTGTTATCCGATGTAATTGTTCCTCTTCTTGTAGTTGCTCTATATGTTTGGTGTTATTGACGTGAAGCTCCTTCATCATTTCGAGGGTCAGCAGCTCTTCGTATGTTCCCATAGGTGAATCAGGGTGGACTATGGCTGGGAGGGGTTTGATAGTGGAAATCTCGTTTGAGCTATAGTTTTGACCATTCACGCAGACGGAATCGTTGTGGTATCGTACGATGAAAGTTCCTGTTAGGTTGATTGCTTCTCTATGGACGAATATAGATCCGTTCAATTGGTTTAACAGTAATGTTCCGGGAAATATTTCTTCGACGGCTGGAATGTGCTGATTGTTCATCTCGGCGCAATTAAACGTTCGGCTTTTCAATAAATTTGGTATACAAGTATCTTCCTTTAAGTTTTTTAAGCAATTTCTCTTACATATTGTTAGTTTGTTGTAATTTTGACAGATTTGGCTTATGCCGTAAATATTGTTTTTACAATCTAGGATGTTCTCGAAAGGAATTTTTATTATTGTGTTTGATTTTTTAATAGCTTTAATAAAAAGATTGTTACATGTTTCTACTTCGGTTGTAGGTATACTTATTATATAAAGGATTGTAGATGTGTTTGAGGCAATTTTTATGTCAGCGAACTCAAGCGCTTCTTCGAAATTAATATATGGAAGGTTATCTTTTTCAAAAATTTCCTGGATTATCTTTATTTCTGATATTGACAATATAAATGAGTTAATAATTTTGGCTTTTGCCCAGAGTAAAGCATATTCTATGTTTTTTGTTTCCTCCTTTATAATATCTAATTTGTATTTGATATCTAAGATATAATTATTTTGGATTTTTTCATCAGATTTGAGGAGTTTCATTATATGGTTGGTTACATTAGTGATTTCGTTTACTCTGTCTATAGAAGATTTATTAATAATTATCTGCTTATTGTTATTTTCTAGAACATTATGCATTTTTGCTTTTATGAGTTGGAAGTCGGCGATCCATTTCCAAGCACTTCCAAGAAAATTGAGTGACCTGCGGTTTCTTAGATTTGGTTTTAGGCGATTAATGAGGTTGCGGAGTTCTGTTACTTGGTGGGATATGAAGTGGATGTTGGGATCGGAATGGTTGTCTGGGTTTGGTATTTTTGACTGGAGATAATCTATCACGTTTTCGTATGCCCGTAAGTCAATAACATGAACAATCTTAAAGGAGCCTGTTTGGATTTTGGCCAGTCCTGTGTTCATGGATATCAATTTTGAATTTGAATAGTCCAAGATCTGAATTTCTGCTATTGCCGCTGATAGGAAAAATCTGAAATGAGTTAATGTTGGATTTATGTACTATTTTTCCAGATTCGGTAAGTACGGTGGTTGATCTGTTTTGTTGAACAATTTCTTTTTTGAACCTATCAGATAGCTTTGTCCCTATGCGTTTATTCGTTTTCACGTAAATTGTTTCTCCCTGTGTGTAATTTTTAATGAGTTTCCTATTTCTATTGTGAGATGTAATGTCTTTGTTCTGTTTGTCTTTAAGTTTCTCGATGTTCTCGTTCCTAGTCTGTTCATATAAATTTGGGTCAGTGCTAACTATCCTGCAAAAGAATACTTCGATAGGTCTTTTCTTTATTGTTGAATGTATGGAGTAGTTGTATTCGTAAACTGCGCGGTCTAATAGTTCCGTGAAGGATCTGTGAATGCGTTCTGATTTTAGACAACGCATGATTTCTGAAAGAGTAGAGTGAAATCTTTCCACTTGACCATTTACTGCGCTCGTGTATGGTGGGGTTTTGTAGATTTCGATATTAAGCTGGTCTTGCAGCATGAAGCATATGCTAGCGGAATTGAACGACTTTTCGTTGTCGAACACGACCATTTTCGGGACTCCGAAAGCGAATATGAGCTCTCTAAGTGGTTCCCTTATATCTTCAGTTGCCTTTGATTTTATTATGCGCACCTGGGCATATTTTGAAAATTTGTCGATTTCAGTCAATACGAGATTTTTATCCGTAGAATAGATGTCAAAATGGATTATCTGACCGGGAAATTGGGGTAATGGAGTTGCTTGTAGCTCGGGCTTATTGGGGTGGCGGTCGTATTTTTGCTCTCTACATATTTTGCCTTGGTTTATCAATTTTTGGATTTTTGACTTCATTTTGGGGAAGTAGAATCTCTGGAGTAATTGGCATTTGTTTTCCAGACTATTTCTGTGAGCTCTTTTGTGTTCCTGGAGGATTTTGCGTTCTTGTTCATTTATGTCTGTTATGTCTGTTACCTGAGTTTGCGTGAATCTGGTTTTATAAGATCTGAAGTGGAGAGGATAAATTTCTTGAATTCTACCCATGATAGGTTCGGTTGTGAAGATGCCGTTGATTACGCTTGGGTTGAGGTATCGTTTCAGGATTAGGATTAGGCTTTCGTCGGTATAGTTTTCTTGTACAATTGTGTGTCTGTGGTAAGTTGCAAAAGGAATTTTGAACTCGTAGCTGGGATTGCTACCAATAAGAGTCATTAGCTGGTTTTTAAAAACATTAATTGGGCTTTCTACAGAGGGGATCAAGTCATGTGACGAGCTTTCGTCACTGTGCTGGGTCATGGTTAGCGTGTTTATTTCGGAATTTCCTGGTAATCGAGATAATGCGTCTGCGACAACATTACTTTTCCCTGGCTTGTAATGGAGCTTGTAGTTATACTCTTCGAGAATTGCTTTCCAGCGCTTCATCTTGGAGTTGTTATTTTTGTTACTCAGGGCGTACGTGAGAGGTTGGTGATCTGTAAAAATGTTGACATGGGCAGTGCCATACAGGTAATTCCTTAGGGAGTTAAGGGCCCAAATAATAGCTAGCATCTCTTTTTCATTTGTTGCATAGCTCTCTTCCGTTTTGGTTAATGATCTTGAGATGAACATTATGGGTCTGTCGTTTTGGGAGAGTACGGCACCGATAGCGAAGTTTGAAGCATCGGTAGTTAGCTCGAAACTCTTTTTGTAATCTGGATAGGAGAGAATCAGGTCTCTGGAAATTAGTGAATTTTTGAGTTTCTTGAAGGCCGAGATGGCATCTATTGTGAGTGTAACTGGAATTTTTCCTGACTGATTTTTTGATATTCTACCTTCTTCGCCTCTTAACAAAGTTGTTAATGGTTTGGCCAATTTCGCATAGTCCTTTACAAATCTGCGATAGTAGCCTGATAGACCCAAAAATGATCTTAACTCTTTTAAGGTTTTCGGAATAGGAAAATTGACTATTTCCTGAACTTTTGCGGGATTTGTTGAAAGTCCTTCGGATGATACAATGAAGCCCAAAAATTCAACTTCTTTTTTGAAGAAGTTGCATTTGTCTAATTGTATCTTCATATTGGCTTCACATATCGTTTTAAATATTGCTTCCATGTGTCTTACATGATCTCTTTCGTCTTTACTGAAGATAATTATATCGTCAATATAGACGTAGCAGATTTTGCCGATGTAAGCTCGGAGAATATCGTCGAGCGCACGCTGGAAGATGGAGGGTGCGTTCTTCAACCCGAACGGAAGTCGTGTGAATTCCTACTTTCCGTTGTTGATTGAAAACGCGGTTTTTTCCATGTCGGATTTCTTAAGAGGAATCTGATGGAATCCGCTTTTTAAGTCTAGGACGGTAAAATATTTGCTCTGTCCCAGTTGTGACAGAACCTCGCTGATGTCCGGTATTGGATAGCGGTCTGAAATAGTTGCAGAGTTTAACTTCCTATAATCGATTACTAGTCTGAATTGCTTATTTCCGTTTGAATCGGCCTTCTTAGGGACCATCCATACGGGCGAGTTGTATGGGGAGCTAGATGGTTTTATGATGTTGTCTTCTAGGAGTTTTTGGATTTGCTTGTTAACTTCATCTCTAAGTGACGCAGGGTATGGGTAATATTTGGAGTACACTGGGGAATCGGTTTGTGTACGCATTTCGCCTACAACCTTTGTGGTGTATGTGAGTTTTTCGTTTGGTTCTGAAAACAGGGGTCGGAATTTCTGTACGAGGGTATGTTTTCTAATTTAATGGTTAATAAATTGACTGATTGTGATTTGAGTTGTTTAATTTTTATTTTGACTTTTCCAAGGATTGACATGAAGTCATCCTTCGTGTGAATAACGGCAGAAAGTTGCTTGAGACTATCGTTTCCCAATATGCCGTGAAATGATCTGAGTGTTGGGAGTAAAAAAAATTTGAGTTTAACGTCGTTTGGCCGAAGAGGTTAAGGTAGGTATGTTCTGTTATCTGAATATCGCCAGCGATAGATTTTGCGAAAAAATGTTGTTTGTTTGGGAGAGGTCGTTCTATTAGGCCGGGTTGAGGAAATTTAGTATTTGGCCACTCTTCGTTCTGCACTGGAAATAGGGCAGCGAAGAGTCGGTTAGCCTAAAAAATGTATGTCGTTAAATTCTTCGTATTCCTGCTCGTATTGATTTGAGTCATCCTGCTGTTGGAGTTGTTCGGCTTGGTCGGCCATGTAGTTTCGGAGGTCAGGGTCATGATCTGCCTCTTCGACTGCTGTTTGCTGATAGAAAGCGTAAACATCGTTAGGAGAGATGTATCCAGTTGCTTGCGTGTTGGTATCTGGCGGAGCGGGGTCGACAGTGATATGGAAGTTCCTTTGATACTTATTGGTGATGGGCGCTTGCATTGAAGCACTAGGGTGACGTTTACCAGCGTACCTGAAAGGCGGTGGTCTGTTTATGTAATTTGTGGTCCTTATAGTAAAGGTGTCCATTGGTTCTGGCTCTGGTTGTGGTTTAGGTGCCGTTGGCCTAGGTGGAGGTGGGTGAAAGGTGTTATATGGATTACCATATTGTGGTTGGCGTTGTTGGTAAAAAGGTTTTTGTGTGTAGCCTTGTGGAATATGGGCTATTTGGGGAAAAAAAGGTTGGTTGCTGTTGGCAAATTGTTGGGTGTATCTAGTGCGTTGAGGTGGAGGTGGAGGTGACTGGGTATGATTATTCGCGAGCCAATTCGTATTGTTGGCGTAGTTCGACCTAAATTTCTGGTTCTCTAATTTGAGACATAGATTAAGAGCTTGTGGTAGATCGGTTGGTTCTCGAATTCCTAGGAGTTTCGGTAAGTCGCCGTTGAGGCCTCGCACAAACGTATCTAGTGCCTGTATGTGTTAGTAAGAAGCGAAAGCGCTTCATTACCTATCTCCATACCTTGTATCTTGTTGAGGATCAAGGATAAATGTCTGCAGACTGACTGGTAAAAGTCTTGTACTGAAGCCTTGCCTTGAATCAGAGATGTCATCTGGTACTCTAGTGTACCGACGTCCCTCTGATCTGCATAATGCAGCGTCAGGCACTTGGAGATTGCTCTCCAGTTCATTGGGGTATTATATGACTCCAGCACTGCGTCCGCATTGCCGATAATCTTGTTTCGAATTACGCTAAGGAAACCGTAGTACCGTGGTGTTCCTTGAAGCGATTCGTATATGGCTAGGACGCGTTCTACGCTCTTCCGCCACGAGCTGAATTCGCCTGGCTTGCCTGAGAAGTCGCGTAATGGTCGGACCACATCTGGTATCTTATCGAGTTCTTCGAAATTGTTTCTGAACTCGGGGTTTATCTCTTGGTCTTGAAGGACGTGGTTTCCGGTATTCGTGTTCATCATATAGCTGATGATACCGGAGATTATATTAATGAGTTCCGGGGACGGTATTACAGGCGGCTGAGTCTGTAGATTAGGGGGATTCTCCTGTGTTGGAGGTCTCTGTGGTGGGGGTTGATTTAATGGCGGGTGAACGTTCAGAACGGGAGAGCGGATGATGTTGGGGTTTGACATTGTGTGTATTTAGTACAGACAAGTTTAAAATTTAACTGTTTTTTACTTAATTTTATAAATATAGAGTTTCACAAAATTATCTTAAAATTATTTTATTTTGGAAAGGGTGAGAACAGAACAAAAAAAAAATTAGATCTCTTATATTTAGGTGCTTCTCTTCAATCCTATGGTTGATCATTTCAGAATTATATTCTTTTGGAAAACACAAAAAAAAAATTCTACTTTCAATATCAGTTTGTTGGTTTTTTTTTCAATATATTTTATTTATTACTCGAATTCCTTCTTATCTTGTCTTGAATTCTTAATCTTTTCAATTTATTTTTCTTTATTTTCTTTCAAAAACTTACATATAGTTTCTTTTTTTCAATATATTTTATTTATTACTCAAATTCCTTTTTATCTTGTCTTAAATTCGTAATCTCTTTTATTTATTTTTTTCTTTAATTTCTTTAAAAACTTACATAAGATACTTCGGTACGTTTGTCATTGTATTATTACACTGGGGCACTGGAGCGGCTGACAGCTTCGGCTGTCTCCTTTTCCTTTGCTTTCTGGGGCAGCTACTAAGGGGCCTTAGTTTCTCCAGGGGAGTTGTTTCACCGTCACACGCGTTGCTTTTTATTTCGAGTAAAGACTGTTATCTTTACCATTTTTTCTTAGTTTACTATTATTTTCTTAGATCACTATGCTTTTTCTTTTATACGCGTTGCTTTTTATTTGGAGTAAAGACTGTTATCTTTACTATTTTTTCTTAGTTCACTATTTATTTTCTTAGATCACTATGCTTTTTCTTTTAAAGGCTTTTTATTTTTTTATTTTTAACACTTTTTAACTAATACGCGATTTCACTTGTGAGCACTGTGGCTACTTTGCTACTTATGTGTAAGAGCGAAAACGGGTTCTTACATTGCTCGGGCGCCAGTTACGTTTCGATATGTCGAAAGGTTTAAAAAAAAAAAAAAAATTTATTTACTAGGAGCAAAGCTCTTTATTGGAATGACGATGAAACAAAACTCAAACTTAAAAATATGTTACACTTGTACTTATACTATCCTACTGCAGCGTCAGCGGCTTGGTGTTGTGGATATGCGGATACTTGCAGCGTTGGCGGCTTGGTGTAGTTGGATGAATAAGTGCAGCGTCGGCGTCTGGTTTGATGGCGGTGTCAGGTGCATGCTGTTCGGGTGAATGCCTGTGCGGCATGTGCATGTGCCATGCTTATGGTGGGTGTGGAGGCATTGCCTTACATTAAGGAATGCAACATATTATGTGCTAACTTATACGCTGCACAGTGATGTATTATATGCCATTGAAGTATTCTCGAATTTCTCTTGAACCGATGATGGCCCGGAATCCAAAATTTACTCTGCGGAATTAGACTAGTGAATCCTTATAGCTTCCTAGTGAATCCTATTGCCTTCCAATCGGAGATTCTGGCAGTTCAGTTATGACAACATATGTCATTACTCTGCTTAACCTAACAAAGTGTGAGTCTTTTTATATTGCCGCAACAAAAATAACTTAACACACGAATCTTTGCAAAACTTAACTTAAGGTACTCGTACCTATCTATGTATTTACACGCCAATTTATTATTATGATTATTTGTATTTGTAAGAAGATATTTATCCTAATTATGAAATTTAATATCGGTGGTTTCGGTCTGATGGAGTGACATACAAGTATAAAGCAATTTTCACTCCTTTACAAAAACCGGTTTTGGTTCGTGAACAAGTACCTACATTAATCAAAGTGTTTGTTAGCGGCTATAATAAGTATGCATGGATACACCTGCACATATACTGATATACATTTTGAATATAGTTCTTCCTTCAATTCATTTTCATTTGGATTCAGTTCTTATTGGTAAATATTTACAAGGACTTCATAGTGATACAGAACAGACAACCATTTTATAATTTAGTGATACCAAAGCCAAAACCAAGCCAACGCCACAGAATTCAACAAATATCGTTCAAAACCCACAATGCATGCATTGTGTATCATCTGCTGATGTAGGTCGAAAAGTAAGAATTGCTTGGGGCAGGTTTAGCTGGTAAGTGACCTTGCCCAACTTTTTAATCTTACAGCATTCTCTCTTTGTGTATTGTTTATCGAGGTACAGAGCGTATACGTGACTTGTTTTCATTATAAACAAACAATATGAGGATCGTCATTGAAGAAGAATAATTTTTATTGTTCTCAACATTTCTTCAACACGTTGCATCTTCCAGTAGCAAATTAGAAGAACCCTATTGGTAGGTTTGTGTATTGTTGACGTTAGGTTGGGGGATTATTGTTATAGATTTTCTTTCATTGCATTGTGTTTTCCCCCTATAATAATGAAACAATGCGAGAGGAAATGTAAAAATAGACAACCACATGCAAAGTTTTTCAACATTATGCAGGTTTTTGAAACGATGGAGTTATGTTAATTTCAAACTTGGTCTGCACAAATTTAAGAGATTTTAAGAACAGGTATCACTTGAGATATCAGATATTAAATTTGTTTTTTATCAGTAATGAGATGTTTTATGAAAAAGCTAGAAGGTTGTATATTTTTTGAGAATGTGATATCAAACTTTTTAAATAAAAAAATATAAAGGTGCGACAAAGTCAAAGTTTTCACGCTTACACGTGCGAACCACTGAGCACTTGAGCACTGAGCTCAGAAGCTTCTAATATTACTTTTACATTTTGTATCCTTCTAGCAGCTATTGTATTTCATTAATCAAGACAATAACGAATTGTCGAAGATGAATGTACATACAATACATATATCTATAGAATTGTTAAACAATTGCGAGCACTATGATCGGTGTATTACAAATCTATCCAAGCAATGCGAAGGCTTATTGACTTGTAATTGTAAACATGAAGCTGTACGATAATTGCATAGATACCTACCTTACCTATTCATTGTTTGTTGCGTGTTTTTGCTTTTCTATGTATCATCACAATTGTGTGCAATAGATATGAATTATTTGTTTTATTATTTCATTCTAGTTACGGTCTCCTTGGCGCATCGGGATGTGGCAAAACCACTTTACTTGCGTGCACTGTCGGGCGTCGGCGATTGAACTCCGGAGAAATATGGGTACTGGGAGGACGCCCTGGATCACGTGGTTCGGGTGTACCTGGTCCAAGAATTGGTTATATGCCTCAGGTTAGCTTAAAGTTGTAAAAACACTTACTTTTTGCATTTTTTGTATAGATCCTCTAAATTAAGAATGATTTCAACTAATGTGTATGTTTTTTTTTCAGGAAGTTGCTTTGTACGGAGAGTTCACAATGCGGGAGACGTTACAATACTTTGGTATGATTGCAGGTATGGCTAAGGGGGATATTGAAGACAGAACTGAGTTTCTGCTCAAACTTTTGAATCTGCCAAATGGTTCGAAATTCGTAAAGAACCTGAGTGGTGGTCAGCAGAGACGTGTAAGTTTAGCAGCTGCACTTCTACAAGAGCCCGAGTTACTGATTTTAGACGAGCCAACGGTCGGGGTGGATCCTGTACTGCGGCAAAGGTTTTTATTTAAACATATTTTTGCAATTATGGCTCACGTTTGCAATTCGTCGTTCCTTACAGCATCTGGGATCATTTGGTGGATATATCGAAAAATGGTAACACTACCGTTATAATAACAACACATTACATCGAAGAGTGTGCCCAAGCAAATGTGGTACGTAAACCTTTTATAAATCTATCTTCTTCTCGCACCTCTTTCAACTGAGTATGTAACAAGTCACACGTGGTTGGACAGCATCATATCCCTGCTTTAATGTTACCCTCTCCGACACATCTATAAGGGGATGATGACGTTCTGGTTAGAGTGCCTTTGTCCTTTTTGTGTGTCCTTTGGGAGACAGCAAACCGCACGATTTACGAGTTGTCCTCTGAAGAAGCAACCAGATTTATTTACGCTTTCATCGCAAGCGGAGAAAAAGAATATATGTGTATTGAGAGGAGTTCCTTACCAGGGATAAACCTGGAAAATCATCAGGTTGAATTATGGCCGAATCAATGACCATTCTGTTGGAAAAGTTATTGCCAATAAAACCATGTTGACAATAGGTGTGGGTGTGGAGGAGGGAGTGTAATAAAATAAACCTTCTGTACACAAAAAAAAATATATATATATTATACAGTGACTAACCTTAAATAAAATCCAAACAAAATACTCCCTTAACACTAATTCAAGGTTGGCTTTGTTTATTTAAAATGCAAATGTAGGTAAAAATGCAAATCGAACTGCAAACATTTCGACAAATAGGTATATAAGTATCGTAGAAAAGAGGCAGGCTTAAAAACTGCAGGATCACACAAATGCAATAACTCTAGCAATTGATCCGCCTCAGTGATGAACTGCTCTGAAACCAGGAAACCTGCCAATATCGATTAAGGTCGAACCGGTAAACCTTACAAGTGGACCAGTAGGGATGCAGTAAAGTGAGAGTGTTATGATCCGCTAATCCTGGTCATAACCACGACGTAAAAGAAGAAGAAGAAAAGCGGGTATTTAAGTTTGTAAGTTGAGAAAATTTGATAATTCCCATACCAAACACATTAACCGCCAGTTGACTTTTTATATATGCAATTGTCAAAAAAAAGAATGCGTGTTTCTTTTTAGTCCCAGACATATCATAGCTACTTTTCTTTCTTTTTTGTGAGCTCAGAATAAATTGACTGAGCAGTCTGAGGGAAAATACAGGAAAAACGAAACCAAATAAACAGACGGTCGGACGTTGTTTTTCTGGAGTAGAAACTAATACGATTTAAGTGGCTGGCCACAGGTTTATATGGGCATGAAAGCCATTCGCATGAAAATAGTGGCTACACTTAATTTTGATTTCCATAAAATCCTTTCTGAAACAGGAAAGATCTTGTGATACTCTAGGCTATTCACATATATTCATATTTTAAACATATGTACAAACATAGGGACGGGCTACAGTCCGCTTAGGCGAACTGTTGGACACCCTATTCTTATTCCTATCCCTCATAAGTGGGCGTGACAAAAGTCTAAGTATTTTGTTATATAACATTTAAAGGATTTTATCAAAAAAAAAAAACGCTCCCTAGCTCAAACTTGGGTGTTTCAATAAAATTGTTTTATTTAATTGTGGGCGTGTCAGTAGGCGGATTTAAAAAAAATTAACACATGAGAATAAAGGGCCCCTAGAGAGTATATATTGTAAATTTCAGCTCCCTAGCTCAAACTTTGAATTTAAAAAAAAAAAAATTAATTGTGGGCGTGTCTGTGGGCGGATTTTGAAAATATTTACACATGAGCATAAAGGGCCCATAGAGAGTATATACTATAAATTTCAGCTCCCTAGCTGAAACTTTGGATTTTCAAAAATTAATATACCCTTAGAATAGGGTATAAAAAAAATTATTTTATTTATTTGTGGGCGTGTCAGTGGGCGGATTTTGAAAATTTTTTATCCCGATCAGTTTTAGGAGTCATAGATCATATATAAAAAATTTCAGCTTTCTAGCTCAAAATTCGATTTTTTCCAAAATTTGGTTTTTTTGAGTTTGTGGGCGTGTCTGTAGGCGGATTTCAAAAAACGTAAACTTGATTATTTCGGGACCCTAGAGAGTATATGGTTAAAATTTCAGCTCTCTAGGTCCAGTGTAAAGGCCTAATTTTTGGCGACAGACGGACGGATTGACGGACATGGCTAGATTGACATTACTATCGATGCTGATCATAAATATAGTAACTTTTAGGGGTCTACGGGCAATATTAAGGTATGTTACAAACTATGCGTCAAAATTAATATATCCCTAGAATAGGGTATAAAAAGCAATTATTGCATTTTCCCACCAATTTTATCGATGAAAATTCAAATTTTCATAAGTGTATGCTTCCATAACATTATGGTACTCGTGCCAACCCTTCTTCTTTCTACTCACTAAAAACCGACCTGACTCTTTTATCTGAACTAAAATAGAAAAACACCCATTGTCAATTGAGAAACCAACCAAAGCCAAGTATGTCTATCCTTTCGACCTTCGATCTAGGGGTCAGAATTTACCCGAGGTAGTCATAGTAGCCGTAAACGGCCACTTAAGTCCAAGCTTTGAGTTGGTTCCCTACCAGGCGCGACCCCAGGTGGTGGATAGAGGAGCCTCGGTACGATACGTTCGCCATCCGAGGTCTAGGGATATAATAGAGATGATGCGATGACTGTATGTGCATAATCAAAAGAATCAAGGAACAACCTTGGAAGGATTCTGCAGGACCCAACCGAAATACTACCAACACCCCCGCCAGTACAGGCGTTGACTTATTAGTTGTAAGAACGCTTGCTTCCGAATACTCCTGGAGAAATTTAGAAAGTATCGGAGATGTTCAACCTGATATGTTTAATATTAATTTCGATTGACAGGCAGCTGATAGCGGCGATGTTTCTGATGAAACCCAGAAAACTGGACAGGCTGAACGGGCTACAGAAGCGGCACGAGCCGGTAGGCTTCTGTTGTAGAACCAGCGGTAGAGGAAACAGAGGAAGGCGGCAACGGCTCAGAGATGCAGTTTGGCAGAGGTTACTCACTGCTAACGCTGAACCTTCCAATAGCTCAAACAGAAATAAACGGAGCATGAAGGCTTCGAGCACTACTCCCGGTGGCACTGCTTGCGCACCTTCTGCGCGCCTCTCCTCTGTAACATGGATGTTGGGAAATCGCACCGGTGGCCGTGTTCGTGGCACTACGATTGTTCACTTTTCTGGCCAAGATTTGGTTGCTGCAGCGGTAACCTACGAAACGAATTGAAGAACTTCATCCTGGAGTCAGCTGATTTCCCATATGAGTCGCTAATTCCTCCAACACCAAAGAGAATTCATGGAACTCTCTTGGAACTCCAACCAAACTAAGGTCAAGACAAAAGGTAGAGGAGGCTGTTCAAGATCTGACCAGTGGCATTACCAGCTGTTTCTATCTAACGTTCTTACAGTGCACAAAAACACTTGCAAAAGGCAAGTTCCGTGGTGGAGCTCGGAACTGCAAAGACTACAAAGAGAAGCTAGAAAGTTCACTCAAGATTGATTTGGAGGAAGATTGGAATGTCTACCGATCTGAACTGAAAGAATATAAGAGGTTCATTCGGTTCCCGAAAAGTGTTTCTTATATGAATTTCTGCGAAAGATTGAAACGCTGGATGAAGCCAGTGGTGAAGCCAGAGTGGTTTAGGTTCTAAAAAAGGGCAAGCCAGCAAAATTGGATTCACTTAGAAAATCCAATGGCACCTTCACTAAGACAAACCGGAAATTGTTAGTCATCTGCTAGAGTTTCAGTTTCCAGTTACCCAAATTACAATTGGCTCCCAACCAGCCCCGATTCACCGAGACTATGACTGAGCTGAAACAAACAACTCGGCGTAGCTGCTTTAAATGTTAAATGTTTAATGTTAAATCTGAAATGATGGTTTTGAAATCCAAAGTTCGTGATAAGTCAGTAAACAGAGAGAAACATTACCTAATTTAAATCACAGACCTAAGGAAAATATGGTTGTGGCTAATCGAACCAGCTTATCAGCATATGAGTTGAATACAATGAAATTAACTAAACTCTCGGTACTTGTAATTATTATTTAAGGTATATACCTATAAGCACACATTTTATTTACAAACATAAAGCTATCAACCCATCATTTGCTCGATACCTACCTACTTATATGGGGCATACATATACGAGTATATAGACAACGGCATTTAATTAGGCAAATAATCCCATGATGCCTTGAATTACCTGTAAAGTAGGTACCCACCTAATAACTTTTAAAATAAATTTTCCAGCTCCGTTAAACAACAATTTTCTCACAACGTCTTCCATTTATGCTCTCCACCTAAATTACAATTTTCCTTAAGGAATGAATATCAAATAGAACCTTCGTCCACTTACTTTATGCTGCGCTGTTTGGAGAGAATCCGCAAGATGCGATACACGCTATAATGGTGTGCAAATAAATTTCGTCCTTGCACTATAACTCTGCGTTTTCTTTTACATTTTTCCACTCTTAAGACGATTCGCTCGAATCGCCAAAAGACTCCTTTTGTGTTTCTCCTCATACTTATGATGGAGTTACTTAGCCTTTGAGTTGCTGTGCTGCCGTCGTCACACAGAAAGATACTCTTATAAACCCAGAAGTAAGCAATTTTGTTATCCTTGTTGTGGGTGTTCGCGAAACTCAAGTAAATAAATAATCTTTTTTACGCCGAGTGTAGATTTACCATCCCATTGAGAACGATATCATACGTACGTACTCTAAATGCGGTTCTATGCCGTCGGACATAATTTCTTTTCGTTGTGGTGAAGTGTGTTCCTTTTTTTATATTTTGTTCGTGACTTTGTTATACCTCTGCCCTCATTTTGTCTGTAAGGAAATAAAGGACATTTCCCGCTCTAATAAATTGAATACGATATACGAGAGTGTAACGTTATTCTTATTCGTCGTCGGTTATTTTTTTTTTTATTTTAGACTTTTATGAGGGCAAATAGAGTACCTATGTGTTGTCTTACTGCAGTTGCAATAAAATGGAGTCAGTGAGATCTGAGATTTGTTAAAATGCGATTTAGGTATATCAATTCAGAATCAATTAGTATACAGCGTGACCTAGCTAAGGAGGTCAAGAACTAATAGGCCGCTCCCAATGAAAAATTTAGTAGGAAACGTGTACATAATTACAGTCGTTTGCACTCCTTGGCGAAAGATATTTATAAGAACGGGACCACTTACTTAAACTCTGTATTTAATATTTTATTGGTGTCCATAGTGAGCAGCTATTTCAACTGAGATGACAAAAGGTGTTTTAGAAAAGATTCTATGAATTGATTCCTTGGGGAAATCCCCGTTTTTAAATACATTTTACTCAGGTATCAAACTGGTAGTTTTCTTGTCGTGTAACGAAAATGAAAACTCGCCTTTAATCAAACAATATGAATATAAATATCTGACACTTAAAAAGTAGTAATTTTGAAACTCTATCTAGCGGTTTAAAATTCCATGATTTTTTTACACAGCAGTGTCTATCGGACCATTCTTTTATAGCTTTTGGCACTAATAAGAAGATCAGTTAAATCAGTCGAGTAGTTTTTGAGTCTTTAGGGCACACACATTTGTTCGTACATTGCCTTTCATTTATATAGAAACATTTAATTTTTCAGTTAAATCAGTCGAGTAGTTTTTGAGTCTTTAGGGCACATACATTGTCCGTACATTGCCTTTCATTTATATAGATTGGTGTCATCAGAAACGAAAGTGGTCCTATGTTCCTACCTATATTTATTTCCAAAGGTATGGTTGATACCGGTTAGGGTCAACATTTTGAGTGGGTACACCTACACATTCTGTACTTCAAAATTGTGTTTTCAGAATTTTGTAACACAATCCTCCTATTTATTTTAGCATGAGGATGAGACGTAGAGGAAAGTATTTTTTGTTTGTCCTAAGATTTCTCTCAGTGTGAATTTCAAATAGATTTGATATAATTTGATTGTTGGTTTTTTTCAATCACTTCTACCTTCTTTAAATATGAAACACAGGGTGTGTGTTTGTATCTCTATTTTACTAAGCTATATCTTTGGAATATAAATACCAAAAATTCAGGCGTTTTTAATGTTTATTTGTGCATTCAAGTTTTTTTCCATCATGTTTAGAAAATGATATCGCTTAGTAGCCGCTGCCATTGTTTATTTCCATTTTGGCTCTTTAATAGCATTTTCCATGGTTTTCTTCAGAGCTTCGCGATATTACAGCTTTTTTCTAAAAAAAATGACTTCATAAACGTAACTTGTGTTTCATAAATGATTGATTTCTTTCGCTAGTACCTATTATGTGTGTGAGCAGTATGTGATTTTAACACATATTTGAATTAATTTTCTTATCGAGTTTCATTTAGCTCAAGAAAGATTTCTGTGATCTGACTGCAATTATAAACTTTACTTATATTTTACCAAAACTGCACAGAACAAATTTGTGCGATAGGCTGTCATATTTTGACTTGCAACAAGTTGGTGCGACTTGTTTGTTCTACGTTATGTAGTCTGCCATTGCTAACGAAATATTAACGACATTTTTGCATTCAAGTGAAACTTTGTTCATTTTGTCATTTTCGAACTAAAATCATAAATTTAAAAAAAAAATTGCAAGCTAATGCGTTCTTGTATTTTCGCAAATCCGCGCCCTGAGAATTGAGGCAAAGAGAAAACAAATTAACAACAAATTCTGATGAAAGCATTTTGAAACTGGTACGTTATTTGCTTTTATGCAAAGTTTCCTACGATTTTTTGAAGTTATGACGTTATGAGCTGTCTTAAACAAATTTGAACTCCGGTTTTTCAAAAATTGTTTTCTCATTCAAAATGTTAGTAAAATACACCTTTTTCTTGTTTGTTTTTATTTTGTTGTTTGAAAAAAAAGTCTAGTAGTGTTGATGTATCTAATAAGACTTTCCAATGAAAGTTTACCTTTGTTCGATGACAGCAGATTCCTAAATCACCAAACAGACAAGCCTTAGTTGTGTTTATGGTAACTACTTTGCATTCCCAGCAATGCAAACTCTCTCAAACCAGTGTACACAGCCATAAGGTGTGATTATAATCGATTTGTTCGCAACTGTACCATATGCGTCCACACAAGCATAGCATAGCATCCCTGACAATATTTTCGATGTCGAACAACTTATTTGATAGTACTATGTACTTCGCATTGCCGAAATCTCTTCTCGGTAACAAACTGTTACTGAACTCCATTATTCTACAGCACTTTAGTTTGACTATGGTGGCAAATTAATCCATCACTCTCTTGATACTGCTGTCGTCTACACGCAGTATATGCTTGCTCGCTGAATCGATGAACTGGCCATCTTTATCAATCGAAAATTCCCTACGCTTTGACTCCGGCCCCTGAAGAATATTTCTGTGCCTTATCCCTCCTATAGCTAAACCATCAAGCACAGATGGTTTTCCGTTTAAGACATCTTTAGTTATAGTTACATTTTATTTTGCGACGATAGCCAGAAGGTTTCTTAATTTATAAAAGAAAAATCATTTCCTCAACACACATCGTTGAACATATCATTTGGCTTTTCTGATAAATTCGGTGTGTCCAAATCAGAACATTTATTTTATTTTTCTACATATTTCGTAAGCCTAAATTAAAAATTTCACATAACTCATTATGACACTGAGGCAATAAATAATCGTCATCAAACCCCTGTCCAAACCCGCACACAATTTCATTTAAAGGAATATTTATTTTGATTTGTACAGGGGAAAAAAATTAAATAGGCGACGTCGAGATTGAACCCTTCTGTGCAAAAAGAATGAAAATGGAGATCATATTTCAACATTAAGAATTCGTGTTCCGATATTTTGTTTGTTTAAACATAGGCAACCTTTCAAATGAATTGAGAAAAGGGATATAAAAAACCATTTTATAGACACCAAGAAGTTATCAAACTAAACCAGGTCCGCTTAAAATAATATAATAATTTATAATGTGTTGCAAGAACTTAAATAAAATATTTTGACAAGTGTTTTTGTAGAGTGTTAATTTGTTTGGCGATAAAGAATGTAAGATGGTAAAACAAGTTGTGTTTAGTCAGCGTACTCAAATATATGAATGTTTTAAGCCTGTTCTTCTTTTTCGGCGAGGTTGTGATCAGGGTTAAGGGGATCATAAACGTCCTTCCGCCTGTGGGGTTCGCCGATTCGACTAATAAATATCTGCAGATTATTAATAAATGCTTGAATAGGCACGGTTGATATGGACAAAAAAAGAAATAAAAGGGAAAATATTAAATTTCAATATATAAACTTTTCGGTTATATGACTTGGTCTAAAAATTATAAGTTAATATTAGTGAGAATAACCAGCATTTAAAAAAAAAATTCTTGTTATGTTGATGAAACCATTTATTTATATAGCCTTGATTCCCATCATTTCTTTAATATTAAATTATTAATTTTGATCGTTCCTAAATACCTTGTAACCTGCAAGTCATTTCGATAACAGATTAATTTTTATTGGATGCAGTCAAACCAATTCTTCTACGGTACATTGGTATTGGTTCGGCCAGAATATTTTTTTTTTTATTTTCATATACACATTTTTGTACTTCGCTCCGGCTACGGCAACGGCACCATAAACATAACACAGACAAAAAGACCAGAGAAAATCTTTCTATTCGAACACTCTGGATCCTGGATGTGATATCAAATGTCTTCCCCATTCTTTTGGCTTTCAGCCCAATCACTCAATCTTATCTTATGGGTGAAGTCTGCCACTTGCTCCTTTGTTCGCACTTAATTAAGTCAATTATAAGTCAAAAAGTTGTTGAATCAATTTACTTAATTGCCACGTGTTTGTGGCTCATTGCGCTGCCGACAGGAGTGTGACTTCCAAGTTGACTTTCCTTAGTAAACTTTATTCTTCCTTTTAACTTCCTTGATTTGATTTTGTTTACACAAGTAACCCCTAAGTCTTCTATTTTATTGTTTTTCTTTTTTTAGATTGGCTTACTACGAGGGGGGAAAATGTTAGCCGAGGAATCACCGCTTTTTCTCCGTCAACAGTATAATGCCGACTCATTGGAAGCTGTTTTCCTGAAGTTATCAGTCTTACAGAATATGGGAAAACGAAGAAGGTCATCAATTGCACAAGAGATTATTGAACAGGTTGATGTACCAGCAATATCAAACCCAGCATTAGATTTGTCAGATGAAGTCAATGCCGAAATATCAGGAGAGTTTGGCGATAACATATCGATGTCGTCTCATGGTAGGGACCCGATAACAGCATCAGCTACCCCAGCTCCGCCGTTACCACCAGAGGATGAGACCCCAAACTCATGGACTCACAACTTCAATGTGATGAGTAGGAATCACCTACATGCATTGATTTGGAAGAACTTTTTGTGGATGTTAAGAAATGTTGGGTAAGTCAAATAGACAGAAGAGTATAACATTTGAAGTTTATAACAAAATTCTTTTTCAGAGTCATGTTGTTCATTGTTGGTTTACCTGTTGTACAAATTGTTTTGTTCTGCTACGCAATTGGTCATGACCCAACAGGGCTAAAGATTGCTGTTTCAAATCATGAAATGACTGCGGATATGGTAACTTATCAAAGTTGTCCGGTGTTTTCTGGCTGCAATCAGACGATGTTGAGCTGTAGATACTTGGATATGCTGCAAACCAATAAGAGTGTCATTGTGGTAAGATTTTTGGTTTGTTTTTTATATTTATCTCTACATAAGATATAAGTACTTGTTCACGTTAGTAAATTAGAAGGCGCACATGCACCGTAGTACAACAAACGTCTTCATATAAAAATATTAAGAATATATGCCTTTTTGATGCATGTGATACCTATGAGGACCAGTAAAAATATTAGTCATATTCTACAATCACTTATGGACTTTATAGATGTGCCGAGGATAATATAGCATTTTGGATAAACGAACGCTTGCACTAATGAGTAATTCCAGTTTTGCATGTAGCCCGAAGTTACCATAGCAGCAGAAATTTACATTAAATTCGAATTTAACGCTTCCTATTTTATAAGAGGTTTCGACAGATGCAATTTATGGACTCAATTAGACTACCGAAATTTTGTCTATTATATTATAATGATTCAAGTCATAATAAGCAATAAAAATACTCGTGTGAAGTTCGTTTAATCGAATAAAAGGGCTAAATAATGGCTCAATGGATCATACAAATGCAACAGTTATCACATTGAAACGAACACATTATAGGAACGATTTGTATTATTTCTGTGAATTGACTGAGAAGTTGAACAGAAAAAGAACTGGATGAATAAATTTTCTACCCAATTTTATGTTCAATTTCTCATTATGACATATTAGTTTAATAACTCATAAGCAACATTTTAAAACAAAGATTGCGTCGATATAACCAAAAAAGGAAATGGAAATGTTAACGTTTAAATTTTACGTATGGCTATAACTGGAGCCTAAAGCAGTGATCCGAAACCGGGAAGCCTGCTGATGTTAATTGAGGGCGAACTAGCGAACCCTCACATTCGGACCTGAAGGGGAGCCATTAAGTGGGAGGGTGACAATCTCTTTTAATTCTTATCTTACTTCGCCATGAAGGAAAAGAAGAGGACTCAATCTGCAAATTGTACTGAAGTTGTACTGAAGAACTGCTACAAAGTTAACAGTGCTGAGTTTAGTGCAATAGTAAGCACTTTTTCAACCGTCCGTGCGACTTCAACGTCCATTATGTAACAGGGAGCTCAAGTATAAGAATATCGTGCATTATTTTCTGAGGAAAAACTACTTCGATACTGCTTCAAGAGAGTGCTATGGCAGTCCAAACACAACCCCAATCCATATCTATATACGAGTACATACACAAATGGCTCCCCTCTTTTTGGAAATATTCAAGCTGCACATTGATTATGTAATTTTAATTATGGAGATGAAAGAATAAAGACTGCCCAGCATAGTTCTCTCCTACATACTTTCATTATATGAATTGGAATATATAGGAATAGGATATCTAAGGTTTAAACAAGCCATCTTGAATACGATTCGTATACCAATGAAACCCATTCATCGCAATAGCAATCGTATAACAGTTAGCTTAACCATAATCTGCATGAAAGATAATATTTTTCAAATACCAACTCAATTGAAACGATAAGAATAATACCAAAAACTAGAGGTGAATTAATGAGCTGCGATCGAATATAATCTCTGCACGCTTAGAAAAAGTTCTGATGTATTCCATTCCATTGCAAAATGTCATATTCTGGGTGAGTAAGAAAGTATGTTCTTTGGGGCATATCTTATGAGGATGAAGGATACATTGTTCATTCTAAATAGACGCTTCATTGAATACAAATTGGGAAACTTCGAAGTATTTTTTAATAGCACGACAAAACCCAGCGCTTGGTCTCGCTTCTGAGCGGAAACACTTAAAATCTTACACAGGTTCACTTCCCAGGTTAGTCCAATCGTGCAACTAATGAAGACTTATATGCAACGAATCACAGGGTCGCTAAGGCTAGTAGAGTAAACAGTTCATCTGACTATTTTAGTTTTAGTCCAGATAAGCTTAAATGGGCAGTTGCTTCTTTCAAACCATTTAAAGGACCGGCGGAAACAATCGGTTTCCAGCTCTAACTCAGAGCACCATAGACGTCATTCTATCTAACAGTCGTTGTTTTATTAATATCAAGTTACAACAGGTGAAGGAAGAGGGGTGAATATGATCTTCATCCATATAACTGGGCCAAGTGCACTGCCTTAATCTTACAGGCCTATTTGTCTAAAAAAAATTGTTCTTAAAATCATGAAATCCAGCAGCCTGGATGTTCCTACCAGAGGTAATATAGATACAACTATCCCATCCATGTCAGTACGTGTACTAGTTACTAAAAGAACAAAGGTTAAGGTTTTAACTCCTAATTAGTAAGATAACATGCTCCTAATCGCAGGTGATTTAATATAGTGGCTTGAACTGATAAAAGGATGAAAGATCTCATTTTATCTGGAAAATCGTTTTTATCATTAGTATAAAATAATATTATTCATGCCATATAGTATATTATGTATGTATTGACTTTTAATACAAAAATTTCTCATTCAAATTTCAATGAATATGTTGAACTCATAAAAAAACTTGTTCATATTTCAATATGCCTAACTAAAGGTTATTTCTAGTTGTCAAAGTTAAAAAGAGTTTTTTTGTAGAATAATTTATGAAAGGCAAACATTTAAACGCCAAATTTCATCTAACTGAAAAGTTGTATCTGCCATAAATTAGCAAAAAAGCTACAAATTTTACTATCCCGATCTTATCGATTTTTACCAGCGAAACCCTTCATAACCATTTAAGGAGTCATATTGTTTTTTTTCTGCTTTTGCATATGCAAGTATCGGCCTTGGACTACTATGTATAATAGAGAGGCAGGACTAGATTTAAATCACCGTAGATATTATTAATACGTTTATATACCAGTTCCAAAAACCTAATTTTATCAGTTTTCGAAAACACATTTAAAAGTGGAATTTTAAAGTCTGTGAGACCAAGTCATTAGCCTTATTTATATTCTCCCCCAAACATCCCCTCCCGCAAAAACTTGGCAGTGGTAAAATGATTCCTGTCTATCGTTGCTTGTAAGGTTAGTAGTTATCTCCCTTTTCAACTTTATCCTTAACTGCACAGTGCACATCGGGCTTGAATTTGAGGCGCACAGTAGGAGGGAAACTAAAGTTTTCCCATTGAAGAGTTGTGTTTTCTCTATACTTCAGAAAAAAAATATGTCAAATTCAAAATTGCTCTAAAGGATTTCAGTGGGTAGGCGAAAAAAAACTGTTCCATCGGACACTATGCATGTCGATAAAACGATCTTTCGAATAATTTGAGAGCCATTATATTTCCACCAAGAGCAAGCAATTCTAAACTTTTTATTAAATACTCTTTCCTTTATGGAACTTATTTGCAATTAATCAGAACAAAGAAAAAAGAAAAACAGATGCTTTTTGTCTGGTAGAAGCAAGGGTCTGCCACTGATAATGAAAACCGAACTACGAAGGGAGCAACTTTGTATCATTAGTAATTTTAAATACGACGTTGTTTCCTTTTCCTCCCTTTTTAGTCATTTGATTTGTGCACTAATTTCTCTGCCTACCTTCAAGTTTGCCTTAAAAATGAGCGAACCAGAGCGAGAAAGAGAATAGTAGCACAAAGGTAATTTATTTGTCAGGACATTAATATTATTTAAAGTGATTCTCCTCCTTATAGTGGCACTCCTTTTAGATGTTTATTTCGTTGGAGAAAGAGTGCTTGTACGAGTACTTGTGAGACATTATTTGCGGAATGGGTTTTGTTGCGTTGCGGTGGCAGAGTCCTTAATAGTTATTAGCTTTATGTCGGTAGGGGTTTTATTAGCATTCCGTAAATTAAAAGGCTTTTGACTGCGTTCGCAGTAGGCCAAGGGGCAATTTTGATGTGATATACTGACTACATAAGAATCGGTGATGATTGTTGGTTTTAGTGATGGGGCATGTTAGGTTACAGGCCATAACAAATTACATTGATAAATTAAGGTGTTTTTCAGCGTCACCCACAATATTTTAGGAAGGTTCTTTTACTAGCAGAAAATTGCAATTGTTTTGTTTAAAAAATCGTTGTGGCTTATTAAGAGCAGCAGTAGGTACATAGTGAGACCATTCTGCGCCACGATCGATGTTTTCCAATCGGCAGATCTTGAGTCATAGTCTAAGAGCCCACAGCAAATTTTGGGGGTGAAAGTATAACCAAAAAGCTGATGCATAAACAGAAAGGTCTCCAAAAAGTAAACTCAAATGTCGAAATCTGGCGGCGCTTAGTTGCAGCTGACAGCTGAGGTTAGTAATTGTAGGTTGAAAACGTGTTTTTTCCAAAATCTGGATTTTTTATATAACCACTTGAATACAGTATTAAATGAAAGAACAGACTGCCCTGATCACAGAAATATAGGTGCCAGACGTCTTACGCGCAGCCATACCCTTGCCAGACGTACTAATAGTATGTTAAAAATCACATTTTGAAATAATTGGTATAACCAAATAATGGTTACACCTAAAAATTTGTGAAAACGCCCAGATCACAAAAATGATGGTCCCAGACGTTTTACGTGCAGCCAAAACCTTGCCAGACGTCCTCAAAGTATGCTAAAAGGACATTTTTTTAACAATTCTGATAACCTAGTGTCCGGTGACCAAGACTTGTATCCACACCTGAGGGACATCCTTAGATGTTTATCACCTAAATAGTAAACTGTGTGGATTTTTTGTCTTTGTCAGCTTTTACAACAAGCCATGTCTCTCGAGGGGCGCTGTAGTGAAGTAGTTTCCCCTCCATGCACTTAAACGATTTATGTATTTTTAAATAAAGGTTAATATTTTTAAGATGTTTAATTATTAAGGAAATAATACAAACCGGCGAATACCACAGGCGGACTAGTAGGGAGGCAGTTAAATGGCAGCACTGTGATCCATTTAATCCTGATCATAGTCTCAGGGCCATTAAGGAAGAAGAAGAAGCAAAGAATACAAAACAGAACATTACAAATCAAATCTGAGGAAGGAGAAAAGTTCAGAATTTGCTCGATAATGTGTGAAATCAAAATATTAATTTTTATAATTTTTTTATTTGCTTGCCCAAATCAAAAAAAATTAATTTCTTGCTTTTTTTATTCCAGAAATACCTCAATTCCGATGAGGATGCATACACCGAGGTCAAGCGCGGTAACGCATGGGGCGCCTTAGTATTTGCTAAAAACTACTCAGAATCGCTTGTGGAGCGTACAGAGAACGGCAGATACGCAGACAATCCTACTTTGGAAACGGCTGAAGTCAGAGTTCGCCTTGATATGTCAAGTAAGCATGTCCTTAACTAAAACGTTCATCATTTAAATGTTCTCATCTTCCACGTAGATCAACAAATCAGCACATTACTATACCGCGACCTCCAATATACATTTTTCGACTTTGTGGAAGGAATTCTCACCGACTGTGATATTAATCCAAAGCTCGGACGTGTTCCTGTCGATTGGCGGGACCCCGTTTATGGTGACCGTAATCCGAATTTCACTGACTTCGCTGCACCCGGTGTCATACTAACAATTATATTCTTCCTGTCGGTTGCCATCACATCCGGTGCCATGTTAATAGAGCGCAATGAAGGAATGCTGGAACGATGCTTGGTCGCTGGCATTACTGGTGCAGAAATTCTCTTCTCCCAAGTACTCACCCAATTCACGGTGATGTTCAGTCAGACGATTTTTGTGCTGCTCTTCAGTTTCTACTTCTTCGAGGTGACGCTGCGTGGAGATATCTGGTTGGTGCTTTTCCTTTGTGTACTGAACGGACTGTGTGGAATGTCATTTGGATTTGTGATAGCATGCGCTGTTGACACAGAACGTACTGCCACGTATGTGGCTATGGGAAGCTTCCTACCAATTGTTATGCTGTGCGGCATTATTTGGCCAATTGAGGGCATGTATCCGTTGCTGAAAATTGTCGCATTCTTTCTGCCATTGACTAAGCCAACTGAATCCCTGCGCTCAATACTGCAACGCGGTTGGGGTATTAATAATCCGACCGTATATAATGGTTTCATTATGATATCAACGTGGGTTTTGGTATTTTTGATATTGACTATTTTATTGCTGAAATTCAAGAAGGGTTAAATTCTCAATGATTTCTTAATCGCTAAGTATATATGTAGGTAGGGTATGATTAAAGGTTCGGGTTAATCGCCTGTACGATTATAATTTTAAGGTTTTGTGTAGATGTTTATTTATAATTGTTTGTTCGACTGTTTTTTATACTAAATAAATATAAGAACGTACAATGTGACTTTAAGGGCAGGTACTCTTAAACAATTTTAATTAAAAAAAATAAAAGTTGTTATTTTGCTTTGGCTTATGATGGTCCACAAAGAAACTTAAAAAAAAAACTAAAAAAAGGACTTGAAAAGATTAACAATTCTAAATTTATCAATAGTAAGTACGCTGAAGTAGGTACTGGGTGGATATTTCCAATTCCGCATAAGGTTTTCTCTGGCACTAAAGTAAAAGGGATTACAGCTATTCTTATAAACGGCCATATATTTTTTGGATTATTCTCTCCTACAAAAACATATCTTCATACCATTGCTAACATTTTGTTAAACTGTTTTTAAAGCAATGTTTCGACGACAACTCCTTCGTTGTGGATCCCCTATTTTTATTAATTTGCTATGTACCTACTTAATTTCCCATTGTCCTCTCTCTTTGTCAAGCCTCCAGCACTACTTCTGAATCATATTTCTAAAAAAGTGGTGTTCCAATTCCTCCCTCCCCTTTTCTCTTCTGGCTGTCACATTAACAAGAAGAATTCAGACAGATTTCGAACCACAATACACGAAAAGGGATTTAAAAGCGAAATAACTATGATAACCGTATCATAGCTAGACGTCTCATATACCCAAACTTATCGAAAGTATTTTGTACGTGGTTTCCTTTTCGTCGAGGTTATGTGTCCAGAGTCGAGAGCATCCAACGTCGTTTTCTCCAGTTTGCCCTTCATGGTTTAACCCGGAACGTACCTTTTACTTTGAATCCCTATCTTCCACTTTAATGAAGAGGTTATGATCTGGACTAGAAGGATCGAAAGCTCGCTCCCCAGAGGCATATCTTTCCGAAAATAATAAAAATAACATTTCCCACCATTAAGTAGCACACACGCTTATCTAAAAGAAGAAAATTAAATAAATGGAATCCAAAAATAATAATTTAATTAAAACTACAAATTATGTTCTTTTTATGGCGAATAATTGCAGATCAAATGTTATCAATTTCGAAACTGTTATTAATATGTTTCCCTGTCATGGAAAATGGAATGTAAATGTTCACCATCCATTGTTCGCTTACATATAGATATGTAACGATGAGAAATAAAAAGGTTCGTGCCATCCGCTTGACTTTGAGTTCCACTGACATCGACTTCCCGCCGTCATATTTCCTACATGGCATGGTGCTGCCGATGCCGACTCCACATCTGCCAAAAGCATGAACATTTGCTACACACCATGTCAATTGATGTGAAATTTCAATCAATTGGTTAACAGTGCCGTTGTAAGTATAGTAACCAGTAACATAATTTTTGCAAAAAAATATTTTGGGTATATAATTTTGTAGAAGTTCGAAACAAAACACTTTAACTTTGCTATGTGACATATTGAACTCCAAGAATTATGTATTAAATGGACTGTAAGCATTGGTAAATTTTTTCTTCTTCCTTAACGGCGAGGCTATGATCGGGATTAAAACCAAGCTTCTCCAACCAATTGTGCGTGAGAAGTTATATTTTTTTTTTTGATAATATTTATATTTTTGGCACAAATGGAAGGAATATACCAATTTACGGCGATTCCAAGCGGCTTTTCATGACAATTTATACTCTTAGCTGCTTGTCAGACTTTCGCATCTATAGTTTCACATCGTCAGAAGCTTTAGATGTCGGTGGCCAAATATTTGACCTCAGCTAATTTAGCTGTGTCGTGTGACTTAAAAACACGCTCTGTAATGCGCAGTTTGGAAGCAGCTCTTCCGAATGATTCCAAACATGGAACGGATTTCAGCAAAGACATGCGCTGTCACTTGACCTCTTAATACTTGTTCTGGAAAAAATACTGCGCAGGGCAGGTTTCAACACGGAAGGTACTATTTTCAACAGATCCGTCCTATGACGTGATAGCGGCGTTTATGGCGATTGCAGAAAAGACAAAATTAGTTGATCTTGAAGTTAATGAGGACGAGACCAAATACATGCTATCAACAAACAAACAAATATCTGTCCACGGCCTTGGACAAAATGGTTGCTTGCCAATTATCACATTTGAAATCACTCCAAAGATAGTTTGGGACTGCTTTTAGCTACTCACAACATTTTAGCTACTCATAACATTATACAAAGCAGACGAACTAGCCAGAGATGAATCTGCTACATCATTTATTATGCCAAGAACATTCGATGGTGTGACAATTATTTATTTCTCTTGGCTCGCCTTAAGACTTAGCTGAATTTATTAAGGATTTCAAATTCGTGAGGGAACTTTGAAAACGAGGATATCACAATAGGCTCAGTTGCGACGGCGGTAATAACTCAAGTTCCACATCTTTTGTAAACTAATCTTATATTATCTAGGGCAAAATGCCAATGTTGATATCAGTTACTTCGACGCAAAACGAAGTGAAGAAGTGCATCTACCTTGGAGTAAACATCAACTCCAGAAGTGACACATTAGTGGAGAATTACCTTAGGAAACTGCTGCTACTAAGGTTTGGCAAAAGAAATCGGTTCGAAACTCCCAACTCAAAACACAAAATGCACGCTGTATCAAACTTTAATCCTGCAAGTCCTACTATATGTTGCCGAGTGCTGGGCGATAAGTTTAGAAAAGGGGAGCTTATATTGGGTTATTTTGAAAGAAAAATAATCCGTCGAATTTGAAACTGTATGCGAGGAGGGCGAATGAAGGAGAAGATACAACCGCGAACTCTTTAAGCTGTACCAAGATGTAGATGTAGTTCAAAAAGCTAAATCACGTTGAATACATTACATACATTGTCTTCGCCACATCGTGCGGATGGACAATAATGGTCCAACTAAGAGGATCATCAATTCCCAGCCCACAGGTTCGGGAAGGCAAGGGTGTACGAACCTCCGTTTTAAAGACCACAAAATATTGAAGGCTACAGTGTCTAAGACTCTTCATGGGTCGGAAGCTCGTTAAGCAAGTTAAAAGTGAGTATAGTTTCACCTTTTATAAACTAGCGGCAGACAAAATAAAAAATTAATGGCTGAGTGTTTTCTGGGACAATATTTTTTATACGGAATCTGAATAAGCGCCTTTAACAATACTTACTGTTCCGTCCCTGGCACTGCGAAATCTAAACATAAGGATATAGAGTTGTGTTCTTGATGGTTAACAATATCCCTCACGCTACTTCTATTATTGCTGAGAGAAGCAATTGGTTCTTACGAGTTCAATAGCAGAACTTTAGCCACGTTATTTTATCGGTTGACTGAAACAACAATCTGCTGTTGAAGGCCGAGAGTCCACAAGACTAACCCGATGATAGATGTATACGACGACCAAGAGAAGGACCTTTTTCCTATTTCATTACAAATTGGGAAATTATTTTCATGTAAATTCGAGAGCAGTTGCTGTATGATTGATTTGGCGTGGGGACCGCCAAGTCAAACGTGCGTCGCATTGTTAGTCGGCAAAAGGAAGAGTTTCATGAAAAATAGAAAAAAAGGAGAATTCTGGCATTTGCACCGCATTAGATTGAATTTTATCAATTTATTGCCTTTCACTCGTGAAAACATAACTCGATATTGTGATCTCTAAGTAAAAGAAAATATTTCAAATGGTTTGAACGAGTAGTTGAATTGCAGTTTAAAAATGTTCCACCGTTGAAAGAAGTCAAAATGAAGCTACCATAAGTACGGCTTTATGAACGGAAAAGGGATATTTTTTTCCTGCGAAAACATATTGGAATTCAGCCATCTGCGGATGCGGTCTTCTGGTTTTCTGCACCAAAAACAACACGAATTTTTACAGGAGTAATTAGTTTTTATTATGACAATTGACGTACACAGAAGTGGTTTTTTTAATTCCCATTGGCATAGTGTGAAATTACTCAACTCCGACAGCCCGCCAAACAGTTTTGTTTTGTGGATATTTAATAGGTAGGTAATTTAGTTAGGTATGTGTGCAAAGGGACTATAGTTTGACTCTCTGAGTAAGTCTTGCAGTGATCTTTTGTTCTAATGGTATCTAAAAATGATTGTTACTAATTGCGTTAAGTATGGCAATGGGTGGCGACGGTGTAGAGGTTAGTGTGTTGGCTTGTGACCCGTGCGGTGCAGGTTCAATCCCCATGGGGAACAACAACATACGCCACCCAATCACATGCCTCTACACCAAAAGGAGGATTTCTGCCTGGTAGTACAATGGAACGTTACCGAGTCTGAGTGCTCTGGGATTTGGATTTCCTTTTCGAAAAGAAAAAAAAAAAAAAAAAAAAAATGGCAATAAAATTATGGATTGCAACTTCGTTTAATGTGATTATTTTTGCAATTAGATTTTCGACAATAAATGTGCAGAGTGGCGATGCGCCCATATAACTCGATTCACGCCGGGTTTCCTTTTAAAATTCTACCTTTCAACAATGTTTCAATCCAACAAGCAACATGCATCTTAATGTGTATATAAACATACAATTTGTATGTTTCCTACACCTGCACTTGCAAGCAACAAATTCTACCAACCCACCACCTGCTATTCACCTGCTCTCATATCGTTCTACTGCCCTACGCACACAAATACTCACACCATTGCATGCCTATTCTCCAACATCACATTACTCCTCTCCATACCCCATAAGAAACACATACGCAAAGCGATAGCAAAACAAAGCATAGTAACCCGGAAATTTTCGCGTTATGAAATATATGTGGCTGGTTAGAACAAATTGGCTCTCTTTCCTTGTTTTCCCCTTATCGTTCACCGCGTTTGACTCCTCTCTGTTTGATACACGCCTCCTTATGCAAAAAAACCCACTTTTCAGCGACTTATTTGGCGAGTTTTGTATGTAGCTGAGGTGAGTTCTGTTTGAAAAATTCAGTTGTGAAGCAGACTGCGATGTGTAACTTAAAGTAATATTGAGTGGAATTATTGTTGTGCAATATATTTGCTTTTGGAAGAAGAAAATTATTTTTGTAAGTTGAGTTTTCTTAAAAAAAAAAAAAGTTATAGAGATAGGACGCTCTACTCCTTCTATGAAAGTAGATTATAAGCGCAAGGATGGTTTTGTTTCGCATTTCAACGCATCCATATATCAAAAATATACTTGGTTGACTGGTAGTTGTAAGCTCAATAAAATGTTTTGTTTTCCTTGCCTCCTTTTTTCTAATTCTCCTAGTGTTTGGAGTCGCACGGGCTACGCTGACATAAGCAATTTAATTAATTCGGCAAATAAACATGTCAAGACGAAAAAACACATTCGTAGCTGTTTATCTTTGCACGAATTCGGTACTGATCGTATTGAAACCTCGTTAGGTAATTCCTTTGAAGCTCACAACAAAAAAGTTGATAGAAACCGTAAACTAATGGAACGTTTTATAGATACGGTAGTTCTTTTAGGCAAACGGGAACAAGCATTTCGGGGTCATAATGAAAAGCCAGATTCTAATAATCGTGGCAATTATGTCGAAACACTTTTATACTTATCTAAGTATGACCAGTTAATTGACTCTCATTTGGAACAGTGTTCAAGTGCACGTAATCCGGTTTTTTCGGGTCTATCAAATGACATCCAAAACGATTTAATACAAAGTATAGCAGCAGTGATCAAATGCGAAATTAAAGTAGAAATAAGTGAAACGCGATTTGTGTCCATCATGATTGATGAAACACCAGACATGAGCCATAGGGAGCAACTTAGTGCCGTTTTGCGTTACTTATCGGAGGAAGGAGTAGATTAAAGGTTTCTTGGGTTTTTGACGTGAGTGAGAGTCGAAATGCCGATGAGCTCTCAAAACACATTTTCAATATACTTGATGTATACGGTTGCAAGGAGAAATTAGTTGGGCAATCTTACGATGGGGCCGCGGTTATGTCAGGGGAAGTAGGTGGTGTTAAAAAAAAGTCCTGGATGCTTGTCCAATGACTTATTTTAATCCTTGCTACGCACATGTTTTAAATTTGGTGTTATCTCAATCACTGGAAAATATACCTGAATTGAAAGTTTTTTTTGGCAATATAAATACAATAGTACGCTTCTTTAATAAATCAACTAAACGTTCAAATATTTTAAAACAAATAGCAAACAGACACATGCCGGGAGTATCAGAAACTCGCTGGCATTACCATTCCCGAATAGTTAACGTCATTTTTAACTATAGATTAGATATTATTGAAACTTTTAAGCAAATATTAGACCATCCAAAAGAATGGGACACTGACGCACTTTCAATGGCCGAAAGTTTGTTGCTTAAGTTAGAAGGGAAAGATTTTTGCTTTTTACTGCACGCGGTTTCCGAAATATTTGCTAAAACCGATGTATTGTTTAATTTAATACAAAATAAACAAACAGATGTTGAAGTTGCTAAGCGAGAAATCGAGTGTTTTGAGTCTTGGCTTTCTACTAAGTTTCTAAACAAATTTGATTTAATTTTTGAAAGTATAAATGATCGTGCTGAACCTCCACGGAAACGCCGATTACTTGATTTAAATTTAAAGACTCACTATAAGCGCCTTTTTATAGAAATAAAGGACAATATTATATCTCAAATTAAGACACGATATAAATCTTTCAGTCAAGCCCAGATGATAAAATATCTTCGGTGATTAACTTTTTCCCTGGAATTTTCAATTTTGCAGGTTTAAAAAATGAGCTGAAAGTTCTCTATACTACGTCTTCACTTCAACCACTTGACGTTTTATTCCTCTATAAACATTTAAGAAGTGAAATATTGTGTGAAACATTTCCCCAAATCTTAAAATTAAGTGGACTATTTTTAACACTACCAATGAATGTTACTTCCGTGGAGAGATATTTTTCCACTCTGAAAAGAGTTCATACATATTTGAGAAATTCTCAAGAAGAAGACAGGCGTTCTGATTTAGCACTTTTATCCATAGAAAAGCGACTCCTTTTAAAAATAAAAAGTAGGCCTAACGTTTATGAAAGAGTTCTTGCAGAATACGTGAAAAAGGTAGAAGAATAGACTTAGAGTACAAATAAAAAAAAATATTTAACAAAACTTTTCACATTTTTTTTCAAATTCTACTGTTTTTGATTTTAAAAAATATTAATCATTAATATTTTCTCTTTTTAACTTTGTTTTTATATATTAAAATATTTTTTTATATATTATAGATATAAAATCTATACATTTTTGTAAATACATATTATGCGTGAAGCTTTTTAATTTAAATTTTTATTTATGTATTTATTTATTTAACAAACCGTGATTTATGAAGTTCCTTTTTTTTATTACTTACTATCAATTTTCTTTAAGGTACAGCATTTGCATCTGCCAAAAAGGTTTCTTTCGAAGCCACTTTTATTATACTTTAGGTTCATTGTAAATTTAAGTAAAATGCTTCTATACTTCTATACTTCTATACTTCTATACTTCTATGCGATTTGCAGTACACAATATAATTTCAGAAAGCGTTTGCAGGTGCATATTTTTCCGACTTACCATTTAACATTTTCCACGAAATTTATGAGTTAAAGAACAATTATTTCATCAAGAATTCAGAGTGAATTAACAAAGTAGAGAACAGAAATCTGATTCAATTTCTGTTCTTAGTCAAACTCCGGCTAAGACTGTTGTATTTGGAAGTGAGTTACTGACATCCCATAATGGTAGCTGTGAGCCAAACTCTACGTATCAAAGCGATGAGCCGCCTCCCGTTGACAAATTAAATTCAACTTTCCTTCCGGGTGCTATGAATCTAACTGAGACGTTTTTCAACTTTTGCTGTTACATCCAAAAAACGAGCATCATGCAATAAAAATATCGAAAATATGCATAATAAACGGCAATATCTCGACCGAAGATGATATTGAGTCGCTAGTTGTTAATTCGTAATCCTCTCTTTCCCTTCATCAAATCAATAATGTAAGAAATGATTTGGAAAGAATTCTTGATCTTGTTTTTGTTGTGGCAAATGATTTTATTATAGCTTAAGATAACAAATCTTTTCTTCTTCGTACAAATAAGATTCATCATAAAGTCATTATAATTTGTTTTAAAGAATAAACACTTTATAATGTTAATTAAGATTATAATGTCAAATTCTTTAATTAAAAAAAGCTAATTACGAAGGCTTAAATTGTACAATCTTTATACACGTGTTATACACCTCACAAAGATTTAACCGTCAAAAGTTTGAATAACTTATTTTGTTGCAAGCGTTTGAGAATTGTGTCCCCATTAGTAAACGGAAATCGGTCCCTAAGCTTCCACGGTTCAATGCTGGATTTAGCCATTAAAGAATAGACTATTTTTTAACAAGTGGGGACTTAGACCCCGGCATTACTCACTGGATATTTATATCGGTCGTCAGACCAATTCAAATATACAAAGTGGTTGTTTGGTGGACTGTCTTAGATAAAGCGATAAATGGAGCACTCCGAACGACTCCATTGTCAGCACTACAAAATTTACTTCATCTGACAACCCTCAATATATTCAGCTGACAGCTGCCTATCCCGCTGTCCGCTTAAGAGCTACCTCACAGTGAATCAATAAGAATATTGGGCACTCCAGTATTCTGGACTAATTTGTGTCTCTCTCAACAAACTTAGACTACACCATACCATACATTACAGTTCAGAAAGAACTTCAAAATCACTATCCCCACCAGATCATTCTGGGAGGATAATGCATTTACGGAAGATAAACCGATCGACTGACTGCCGATTATACCTTAAGGAGATGGCGATGCAGTTCAACATTCACCTTTGTTGAACCGCATTACCTTTTTTAGCTGATAAAGGTTCTCCAGGTAGGTATACCCATCATTACATTTAAACTTATGTTTAAGCTATTCGCAATCGATAGAACAAATTTAAGTTGGGCAAGTAGTCCTACATGTCTAGCGACTAAGCATATCTGCACAAAACTGGACCTGCGACGATCTAAGTGTCTTATTTCACTTTACCGACTGCACATTAGCTCAACTAAAGGTGTCATTACAGAGCAATGTCTAATAGGCAATCACGTATCAAGGCTTGGCATTTAGTTAAACGACGACAACTTCTACAGTTGTATGGATGAAGAGGAGGAGGAGCTACGCTTCACCTTCTTTGTGATGTCCTGCTCTCTCCCATAAACGAAATCTCTATCTAGGAGCCTGACACAAATATTCTACGCCCTCACCCAAGCGGGTTCGCATAAAACGAAGATATATGTAAATATATACATATATGCCTAGATTCTAATTTGTTTTCCCCTAAAAAGTGGTGCGGCAGTGGCCGACGAGTATGCTAAACATAAAATTAATCAAAATTAAAATTATTTTCAAAGACGTATTCACCTTAATAAAGTTAACTTGCTTCTTCACCAATAAAAAACAAAGAAAAACTGTGCAATTATTACCCTAGAACCAAACTCTTCTCATATATATTTTCTCCAGCGCACATAAGGAAATTGAAACAGTATTTAATGTACAAATTTTCAAGGATTGGTGCACATTTATCGTTTCAATTGACCATTAGCACGTACTTGGAAACATAGGCTCACTTACGAGAACCTATTCTTACTGGTTATTGCCAATCGCTATTTTAAGCCTTTGGCGAAAATTCTGCAGCATGGAATACGATATGGCAAGCAAAAACGTGAACGATGTCATTATACTCAATTATAGGATGGGATTGAAAGGCTTTTTAAAATGAAAATGCACTTAAATTTTTCGTAATAAATTCATATGTAAAAAATTAGTTTGAGGTATTTGTTGAGTGTGTTCCACTAGGTCTAGTAGATAACTAAAATAAAACGACAAGCCCCAAAACCTTAACACATCATGACAGGATTTATGGCATGCTATGTTTCCAGCGTAAATCAGATTAAAACCGAATTTCGTAATATCCTTACAGTTATCGACTAAAAGCTACACAAATCATTGATAAGATAAGATAATTTAATATTAATTCTGTAGTAGATAACATATCAACTCTTTTTAAAGCACGTAAAGAAATATAATCTATAAATTATATACCTCATCGCCCAGATCTGCCAATTTAATGCAATCCTTATAATATAAACACTCGAGAAGATATTATGCACTTTGTAGGACTTTGTCCAGTACTTATCGAACTAAGTAAATTATATCTAGGAAATCCATGTAGCAACTTAATTGAACGGATTTAACTGCTCTTTACAAATTCGTTAAAGCTGCACTTCGATATAAAGGTCAAATTTTACGGTGTGAGCGAAAGCTGTCAGATCAAGTGAAAACGGAAAAGTACAACTTCTAGTCCTATGCTTTCTTATCAGCTGTGAAGTTGCAATAAGATAATCACTCATTTTTTATTAATCTACTTTGAGTTTTAGTGAGAATTTTAATGTAAATGTTTGGCCTGAATCAGATTAATTTTGAATTTAAACTTGAATTCAAAAATGTGATACCACAAACGCCTAGCAAACAAATCGTTTGGCATCAATATTCAAATTAAACGCTTTTCGCGCAATTGCTTTACCTCAAAAGCAGATGCAGGAAATCTTGTGCTGAACTTATCTCAAGATGTCCATGGACCAGAAAGTGACAAAATGTAGAACACTTTGGAGCGATGCTTGTACTCCTGGATTTTTTTTATCTTTTCTGTACTTTTCTGTGCAACACAGGTTCATTGAAAACACATATTGGCATATACGCAGTTGACAGAACTTGAAAATATCAAATAGTAGGTCTCTTCATTTCGAATCATTTCGTCACTGAGGCCAATCAAATGCTTGTTGTTGTTTAGGGACGCTGATTGATTTGATATTGCCCTTTGAACATGTCAGTATCAACTTAGCTGGTTGCATGATTGAACGTTAATTGTCACAGTCTACAAAAGTATGTAGTTAACTCAGTAAATAAAACAATGAAGCCCAGTAAATTATCGTCCTTCGGGGTCTCCATGACACGACTCAACCCAAGGATTTGCGTGCACACTTGCGGAGAGTTTCAAGAATTTAACCCTAGAAATATATTCATATTTTTAGGCAAGATAAGTTAACCAAATTAACGTGTAACGTCAAAATCGGCTCTATTACGTATATTGTTTATACGTATATATTTCTAAAGGAAATATATTCTGTTCTTTTATTAAATTTGTATTTACTTTTGTATACAACTAAGCAAACTAAAATATCATTTGATCAAAATAATAATGTTTTTTTTTTCAGACAACAAAATTTATCTTTTTAGGGTTCCGTAGCCAAATGGCAAAAAACGAAACCCTTATATATTCGTCATGTCTGTCTGTCTGTCTGTCCGGGAATGTCACGGCCACTTTTCTCCGAAACTATAAGAGCTACACTGTTGAAACTTGGTAAGTAGATGTATTCTGTGAACCGCATTAAGATTTTCATACAAAAATAGAAAAAAAAACAATAAATTTTGGGGGTTCCCCATACTTAGAACTGAAACTAAAACAAAAATTTTAATCAAACCCATACGTGTGTGGTATCTATGGATAGGTCTTCAAAAATGATATTGAGGTTTCTAATATCATTTTTTTCTAAAGTGAATAGTTTGCGCGAGAGACACTTCCAAAGTGTTCAAATGGAATGATAAAACTAAATAAAATGTATGATGTACTCGAACATTACCATGCAAACTTCCACCGAAAATTAGTTTGAACGAGATCTAGTAGGTAAGTAGTTTTTTTTTAATACGTCATCAATCGTAAACCGCAATTTACCTTTCAACAACTCAAATATAAAAAAAAAACATTTAATTTCATAAACATAAACCTTATGCATAAACCGTGAACCATTTCCATTTTCTAATAATAAATCTGTAATAGTTTTACAACACAACAAGAAAAATGCAGTTGGCACAAACATCACAGTTGTCTTCGTGACATATATAGCTCTGAAATATCTCCATTTTAACATGGCTGACCTCAATGAATCAACTATGTACCTAATAAAAGTTCTGGCGATAAAATAAGTATGCTGAGACGTACATCACGATCTAGGCATCGGTTTAAGCGAGGCAACTTATAATTTTGAAAGCACACGTCAAATTGACTTATACGAAAATAACCCATAGAAATGAAATAATGACAACAATATACACCAACGAAAATATGACGTATTTTGGGTTAAATTTAATTTAAGTGACTTAATTTCATTAAGTATTGAGGTTATTTCATTATGATATAAGACCCAAATTATTGAGAATGAAATAAGACCCAAAGAGCCCCTACCCCAAACCTTGAACCTACTCCTAATCCAACAGTGACCTCAAGCATAGGGGTTGTAGGGCGGCAGGGTGCCACTCCATAGGAATTGCACTGTTTATGGGATTAACCATGAGTATCACATGTAGATCCCATAAACAGTGCTATGTTATTATTTCTGATTTCCAAAAATCATGAAATCAGCGATCTAAATGTGTGTTAATGACAACTTACGTTGGAATGGCCACATATTCGATGTCGCCAAGTTAAAACTTAATTTAACTTAAATCTATACAAACCAATTCATTTTACTGCCTCGCCTATTTTAATAATCTGAATGTATTCTGCTATTATTGTTCTTGGTGAACACACTGTATATCTTTCATAAAAAGAAAAAAGTAACCAATCACATTCAATAAAATAACCAACGAAGAAACTTCAAGAACCCTTTCCTGTTATAATAACCCATATGCGATACAAATAAAACAGCCATAAATGGGAGGCATTTTCACTCTAGAAAAGCTGATTTAGATGTAGAAACATCAGCTGGCAATAAAAATATAACAACCAGCAGCTGTCAGGTCGTTATATCCTATCCTCCATCCACATTTCCTTACATTTGGTTATAAGTTATAATAGACTAGCATCGCGCCAGTCATCGTCTTCATATAACCGTCATCATACCTTTTTATTCCCATTCAAGAATATCCGAAGAAAATCCCTACTTTCACCCTAAAATGAAGTTAAGTAAACCGAAACAAAACAACAGCATTGAAATAAAATCAAATAAAAAAGCGTTTGCTTCTTTTGTCTTCTCAGAATAACCCTGCCGGGATATGATTCAGGAAGGTGGTAAAAAGACAATTTACCTAGAACTTATCCAAGCAAATAAGTGAAATGTTTTTTTTCACAAATCGCATACAGCATACCTATCAAGCATTTGCGAATATCATCAACAGTTTTAGATAAATGGTCTGAGGGTGGTGGCATTTTGTTGGCCTTTGAAGAAGGCTAAGATTTGGTTTCAGGAGAAAAACATCATAACCGCGTAGTACTAGTGGTGACTGCTTGAAATTCGTTCCGGTGTTTTTCGCAGATCTTCGGGTTTTCTTGGCTTTGGAAGCTTAGTTAAGCGTATTTTTAAATTGTACTCCCATTCAGCACGTGTTGTGAAGTGGTAGACAAAAAAGGACCATTCTATATAATCGTGTTGCGAAACCGCATCATTGTGAAATGTTAATTAAATCATTTGCGGTTAGGTACCATTTGGATTCAGAACTCGACTCAATTATGTAATTAACACTCTGCAATCTCCAAAAGGATTCCTGCTGTTAAAAAAAAATAAAAACTTATGTTGAAGTTTAATTTAATTTCCTTTCCAAGATTTTATTGAAATTGTTTAATTGCTTAAATTCAGGATGAGTATCATAAAACTTAAAGGAAACCGAAATTGTAATGATAATTAAATAATTGCGTGACCTATTACATGGTACAACACCTGCAAGGCATGAAAGCTTCAACAACGTTAGTGTGGAAGACATTGGGCACTCCAGAAAGATAAGTCATATAACTTGTTTGCGAACCGTTATAATTTTTGGCTTGCAAAACGGAATTGTTTGTTAATTGTATGTAGGCAGGTATATACCTACATAAACTACCTTTTTCCTACACGAACTTAACTGAGACTCTGCCAACTCTACTTAGTGAATTCTTACGACTTTACTTCAAAATAACTTATAATGCTCTCAAGCATTGATAACACACTCGACGAAGGATGTTGCACTTGTCACATAAAAACATGCAGCATCGCTCAAGCATCTTATCCTTCATCTGGTTTCGTTCTGCAACAAACAACAAGTTCCTAAAAGGAACTTGTATTATAATCTTCCATTTTCTACCTGAAAGCATATCACGAGGATGATTCGTATAAGTGCACCTACTTCCTTAGTCGAAAGATAAAGGAATTACATACCTAGTTAGAAGGAGTATTCCTTAAAGTAAAAGTGAAGATGAAGAAATGATGCGCGGTGGACTATGGGAATTGTAATCACGGAGATTGGTCTTATATGCATTTATATCATCTATGTAGGTACCTACTCCACGATGTTCCACATATTCGACTCATGCTAGTAAAATACTTTCTTCAGCAAGTAGGTAAGATCTTTTACTTTCTATGTTATATCTATGTGTACTTTGCTTCGAGTTACATGTTTTCCAAAATTGAAACAAGGATATACGAGGCAGAGCATGTAGGTATGTATACTTTACTTTCAAAGAACGTGTACCGCGTTTTAAGTTAATTTTGTCTTTATTTACTCGAGTTTGCTCTCTCGCACTTTATTTAGAATGACAATGAGGTGAGAAAAGTCATGCAGCTAAAAACAGCAGCTCTAAATAAAAGAGTATAATATTGGTTAAGTCGTGCAAACAATTTCAAAAAAAATACGTGCAAAAGCAGTTTAAATTTCAATAACTGCGAAGGGTTAGACGATGGCAATTGGTTGGTTTATATTATATCTTATAAAACACTGGTTACAAAAAAAAACTGAATATAAATTTTACCAAGGACGTGTTACGTTTAAACAAATCCGTTTTCTGGTTTTACTCAAGTTTTCAATTGCTTATAAAAAATGATTTACGCAACAAGGGCTCTTTTAAAAATCTTGTGAAAAAAACAATATTCGTAGATATTTGTTGGTGCTTTTAGATAGGTACCTGATGTTTGTTTTATTTGAATTTATTTGTACAAGTTGCACAATAAATGCTTTAAAATGCTGTTTTTAATATTTTTAACAGAAGTGCCACAAACTATAAGTGCTTTCATGTACTTTGGGTAGGATACACAACTTTATGCATTGAATATCATCAACGCATATCGCACCAAGGAGACTGGGTGGCCCGCTAAGCGGATTAAATGAACCCTTTTCTCTGCATGGTTAGGCGCTCATGTGCACGATTTTGCTATGCCAGATTTGGATAATGCTATGTTCTTAAAGTACGAGATTTTGTCAATCGTGTCGCTCCCGATTAGGTAGGTACTTTAAAGCATATTGGCATTTGCTAATAAAAAACGCTTAAAATGCGAAGGCTTTATACAAGCCCATTATAACCCTTCCTTCAAAAAATTATGGCAGATTGCATTTAATGAACCGATTTATATGCGTATTAAACTTTTAAGATGCTGTGTAGTGTAGTTGATTATATCCAACTTTGTACATTAAGCTAAATGTTGGTTTTTTAGTTCATGTTTTTGGTCCCGACATAGAGAAGGATCTCGATAATGTGAACTTAAAAAAACATTATGGCCAAACATTTTAGAAGGAACTATTTAGTTTCCTTTCTTTAATGACGTAGACATGATCTGGAATAAAGGGGTCCTTACCCCGGCGGACTAAGCCCGTCAGAGGCCCGGGGCGGCAAAGATGAATGAGGCCCCCCGGCTTTAAAAAAAAATGTAGTTTTACAAGCTTTTTATTCAGTTCACATTTATATGTATAAATAAGTGTTTATGTTTATTTCGTTAAAATCTGGCAAGTGAAACTTAAATTCGATTTAAATTATTTAGGCTAAATAAACATACATACATATGGAATGGATATGGGTGAGGAAAATAAAATACGAATCGATCGACAAAAAAAAATAGATAAAATAAATCAAAGATAATTTTTTCTATTTTTTGTAGCGTGTTATATGTGTTTTCGTGCCTTCAATTTACTGAACTCCTCAATAACTTCTGTAAAATCGATTTCTTTGGAAATTTTTCTTTCTATTGAAAGCACGGCTAGATTAACCAGTCGCTCTTGATCCATTGTAGATCGAAGATAATTTTTAATTAGTTTAAGTTTCGAAAAACTCCTCTCGCATGATGCAACCGAGATGCAAATGGTCAAGAAGTATGAGCGATATACAGGGTAACGATTCACTGAAGTCAAATTTTATTATAAATTGAAGGATTTGGGGGCCCCCAAGACCGGAGTCCCAGGGCGGGTCGCCCCTTCCGCCCCCTGGTTAGACCGCCACTGGTCCTTACGCTACCACTTTACTGGATCCCTGTTGGTTCACCTGTGGGGTTCGGCGTTTTGACCGCAAATGGGTGCTGCTTGCAGCAACGAAAAATGTCTGCGCTGTGGCAACATTATAAGGGTACTGTATCAATTACAGCTAAAATAAAAAAAATCCCTTTAGCGCACGCTAATTATATAAAAAAAAATGCATACGCTTTTTGTTTGTTATTTTAAATCAAAAAAATCTGAAAATTGATAAATTTAATAATTCAATATTAATTTTTAAAAAATCACTGAATGATATTTGCGCACTTTTATCCAAAGAAACGTTTAAGAGTGCGCGGATCAAAAAGTGTGCGCAAGTGCTTATTTGATACAAAATTTGTATAAAAAGGCCTACATTGAAATAAGCACTACATTTTCTATGCGACCACTGCTTACATACCGATAATACTCATATACTATCCAGTCTATGTTTAAACGTTACATATTAATTTCGCGACATCTCGAAGATTTTCATTGGCTTCTGGTTGAGGTTTTGCTTGGCACAAGCTAAAAATTGTATTCAATTTGCCTTGCTACAACCTCTGGTCCTGCCCTGCTTTTATTTATAGTATGGTCTTTTTGATTAGAGAAGCAGAGTAGAATTTTGTTCAATTTTGCACAAATATATATAAATATATATATGGCACATGGAAAACTTAGGTTTCACTGCAATAATGTATATAAGTTTATGTCAAATATTTGAGAAAAAAGTGAACACATAAAACTCAGGCAGGACCTCTGTTTACAATGAGATTTAAATGAAATTTTGGAAGGAAATTACGCTGACCAGAGATTCTGAAAAGTAAGTCCATTCATGTCCCTGTAACCAGCCAAATTATATACATATAAACGCTATGGTCACTCTTATCAATCACGCACTCTTACACCATCTATTATGTATGCGTAGTCGGTATCATCTTTTTGGCAGAACTTCTGCTGCGTCTATGCCATTTCAAAGTCCAAAGACCGTTTCATTTCTCTCAAACTCGTGATGCAATATTGTTATTTAGGTTTAGTTGCTCAATCCATTAATGCTCACCAAGTCGGTTGCGAGTAGAGGGAAAAAGATTTGCACCTCATCAAGAACATCCCAAGTGAAAAGCTTCAGCTGGTTGGCGAAGTTTTGAAAACTGTTGGCAGATCCAAGAAGAATGAGACCAGAAGTTTTTCAAGTGCAGATATTTAAAGCATGTGCAAGCCTAACGGTCTTATTGTGCTAAATACCATGTTTGCCAAACAAAGTCGGCACCTGTCCAGCAGGATGATGATACGAGCCAGGCTATCAGCGAACTGCGACAAATCAACTCTAACAATAGCACAACTATGTATCTTTAAAATAGGCGCTCAAAGAGGGAGAAATGCTCGAGAAATTCATTCCTGAAAGCCAGCTTCTTGTGAATGACGAAATGAGTACATATGTGATAACAATATTTTGAAGGATTTCCAACGAACAGTTTCCCAATGATATCCTTTCCAAGAGTGGTTCCTCCTCTGAGATCCGGAATAATATATACATAGGAGACATCGGGTCAGATGGCTAATGGTTCTTACCTCAAATCTGGTGAGAGGCGATCAAATACCTAACCAGTGGAGGGAAAGTTATATTCTTCCTTTGAACAAAGAAAGAGTCGATACGCGAAACTGTGAAAAGCATTGTTCAAGCAAGCTGATGTCCCACACCATAAAGATCGTTGATAGGGTATTAGACGGATGATTGCGGAAATTAATACGGCTATCTGATGACAGGTATTTATTTATCAAAGGTAAATCAAACGCAGAAGCAATCTAAAGTTATAGGATTATAAGCAAAAAACATAATGGTTTCTTAAAGTATATGCATATAGAGCTGATTGATTTTGAAAAGGCCTTTGATAAAGATAGAGAACCAAGAGATATCTTATGGATGGCACTCAAGCAACGAGGATTTATACGTACAGGTAATCAATAAATGAATGAGGGAGCAAACCCCCTCAGGTGTCAAGGAGGAGTTCCCAATCAAAGATGGCGAAGATCAAACGTCCCTTCAACGAGCACTTGATGTATGGATGGCAGTTACGGAAGGGAGAGGGTATTTAGTCCGAAAAAGACAGAATATTTGTTTCTGACCTGTTTAAGATATATATGTAATATGAATGGAAGTGATTTTCAAGTGCGAAAAATTAAAATATCTGTGTTCTGTGAATAAAAGTGTAACAACCCGTGACCATGACATCACTCATCAATAATCGCAGGGTGAATGAAAGGGCAGGGAGAAAATGGATCGCGACGACGGTATCAGTTGGTTCTACCATGTTCACATAAGAAATTGAACGATCCAAGTCAAAAACGCAGTTTCGGTCGAGTTCATTTACTCTCGCTAATTAGAGGCAGGCATAAGAACTGGTAGATCACAGTAAAACAAAAACACCAAATGCGTGTCTCCTTCTTATTTTTTGAGGTCAAACCGTGAGCCCAGGCAGACCAGTAGGGATGCAGTGAAGTGGGAGGACTATTAACCGTTTAGTCCAGACCATAACTTCGTCGTTAAAAAAAAAGAAAATATAAAAAATTTATTAAAAATTTTAGTTCCAATAATCGGATTTCATAAGAAAAAATCAGTACTTCTGCTTTAAAATGCTGTTCCTATTTAATTTTAGAAATCATTTTGTATCATCGCACATTTAACTGAAGGAACCTATTATTTTGATGGGCCCATTTACACGTTAAAGTCAATCTCCCTCTTCAAATGGCACTTCTTATTCAGTTGTGTCTCAAAAAATTTGTTTAAAAAAAAGATTACAACAGAGTATCTATTTGAAATGGTGAGTAATTTCCATTTAGTCGTACAGTAGTTTTATGAACACTTTGTTGTACTACTATAACGAAGCAAAGTGCGTCTCCTGCAGGCTTTTTATATGTAAAAGAGAAGTCATCCAACCACCTCCAGCTAGCTTTACACGCTTTTATTTTCTACACACAAATATGGCAATTGCACAGCAGAGGGGCAAGTATGGGAACGACGGAGAAAAAAATCTTTATTTATTGTTTCAAAAGTACAAAGTCCTCCTTTTCCGATTTATTTTTCTTCCTTTTCTGGCTGGCTTTCCTTTTTTTTTGTATTTCTTTTTTTAAATTCCAAAAGAATTTTCTTTTGTGTGCCACCAAAGCTTGGTTAGTAGGTTATTTGCTGTGTTTTTGCGGTATGGCGGTTTCTGTTAATGTTGTTGGGGATGCTATGCTGTTCTGTTTTGTTGTTGTCATTCTATTTGAGGCTTCCTTGCCAAAATGTGAACATACGAACACATTGCGTTTTGGGCTTTGTTTTGTGGGTGGGTTGCTTGCTTGTTGTTATTGTTGTTGTCAGCGGCCGTTTGCGTTGAATTTTTGTGAATTCGAGGCGACGGCGTCAAGAAGATGTTTCCGATGTTCATTAGAGAGTGGATGAAATGAGGAATGAAGAAGGATGCTGTTTTGTTAAAGGAATTGAAATTGGAAATGCAAATTTCAACTGGCAACTGCATAAACGTGTGTAGGTTCACATATCTTCGTATAAACTGGGAAATGAATTGGATTTAATTGGCAAATAAAAACTGAAAAACTTTTGTGTAATTGTATTTGTATAATGTAGTTCACCAAATTAAAAAAATATACCAAGAATTGCTTAAATTGTCTATTGTTTTTGAAGAGTGGACGCTGTGCAATGGTGATATGTTGTATATCTATGTTGGCAGGCAGGTGTGTACATTATAGCTTGGTATAGACAAAAGTAAGTTATTTTCAATAGAACTTGAAACTATAAGCGAACACCTAAATTGTGTGAAAATTCATTTGAGTGAAAAATGAAATGCAACGCATGACATATTTCTATCAGCATATCTCTATTTAAATTTGAAAATATTCTTCCTTGATTTCCGTAGTAACAAGACGACACCTATAGTTCATGAACCCAATATGTCTCACCTAAAAACATGTCCAAGTGTATGAAAATATGTACATTTTTAGTTTAAAAAAATGGCCCAAAATTATCATATTCATGATTACATTACATGTCGAGTAATATCATCTATCAGTCAGGCTACACATTGAATCCGTATTTCTATCGCTGCTGCACAGTAACAAAAATATCAATGTGCAGAATATTTGCCCACAAAAAATGTACTGTAAAATCCTGGAAGTAAATCTGGGGGGCTAAATTTGCAATGCAAATATCATTAGCAATTTCAATACATGACCCGATGTCCGGTGTGTTGGCGTTTATTTGCTGTAGTTTTGGTACAATCCATCCACTCCGACCCGAGTGTTTATCATGAGAACCAAAATAGCCCAATTTTTGTCTACGGGTTTAAAATATTTCCTCCAGAACCTCCTGTTGGTTAAACACATATTTAAATTCACGTTACCATATACAGTTGGATAAAACAATAAAATATAAACATACGGCACAAACGGAGGTAGACAGCACATAACTGAACACTGGACATCCATTAATTGAAGAGATTATGCTGCAACTACCACAATTAATTTTAGAATTCATTCATTTTTCGTTTACCAATTTTGTGAAACTTTTCCGGCAAATAAGCTATTTGAACTGCGACGTTTGCACTATAGAATGTTTATCCCTTGCTCCGCAGTTGGCTGGCCCGGCCGTGGGTGTTGATTTGTGGTATGTACTAATACTATTATTATCGCAAGCAACTAATATGAACAGCAGCGGATGATTTACATTATGATTACCAATATAATTAATATTGAATATGTTTTTTTTATGTCAAATTGGTTAATCGTTCGTGTACATAGGTATACGTGACTTTTTCAAGCTTTGGTATCACTTAACAGCTCCATAAATTTAAAATAATAAATTTATTAAGCAAATTATTGCTCGGGGTCTTTATATCTGCTCGTGATTTGTTTTGTTGACTTTGAATTGCATTAAATTATATATATAATGTTTGAATTATATTGGACGAGTGCACGAGATTGATAAATGATAATGTGAAGTGAGTAATGTGCGAATAGTGAAAGTGATTTATTTTTTTAGCAACGCAAACAATTGGATAAATATTGTCAAAGCCCTGTCTTGTGAATATGCATTTAGATTTCTATTGCAAAAACAAAAATGAATTTATAAATAACGTTTTGGACACAATAAATACTAACAGAGGGGGAAAACAAAATATAGAGCGAAATTCTCTTTTGTTATGAGACCAATAAAGCAGAAAGATTTACTGTAAATATTTTCTTAATTAATGAGTGGAAATATTTGTATTTAAATCCATTCGGATGTTATAGAAAGCTCAGGGGTCTGATTAACCTACCAAAATATTAGATTTCGATATTTCTTAATATTGCAAATAAGCTATGTTGATAATGTAGACACAATAATCACGTAGAGGGAGGTAGGCCTCTACCAAGCACGTACCTTATGTGGTGGATAAAGGGATGCCCGGGTACGATGAAGTGTAAGTTCCACATTGATTCGCGATCCGGGGTAATGAGGTCATCGCAGGGAAGATGCCAAGAATTTCACTGTGAAAACACTTCTTGGACCAAAACCAACTCTGTGACAGAGTGTTTGTAGGGAGCAAACCCTATTTAAATCCCACTTTTAAGCTAATGTGCTGAGGGACCCGTGACGAGTGACGAGGGCTGAACGATAGTGGTTAAATAAAGCTGGTCGAGAACGGTCCCCTCCGATGCCCAGGCAAGTCCGGTTGTATGAAGTGCCTTATCCCGGTAAGTTGGTTCTGACGGGATGGACCAACCCTTCCAGACATACTACTCGTGGCACCAATATTTAAAATAAAAGTAACCAAACAAAACATATAGAAGAAAATATAAAAAATAAAAATAAAAAAATAAATAAAAAAAACAAACAAACAAAAAAAAAGACGTCGCAGTGTCCTGGGATCTCGCCAGAAGACGTTCTATTGGCTTCCAGCCAGGAAACCGTTTCTAGTCACTCGACCGATCGGGGTACCAACCATAGTAACCCCTGACCTCAAACTACACCAACATCCGAATCAGAGGAAAAGGTCTCCGTCCGTAGCGACCAACGGCCGCTGAAAAAGCCGAAACCCCCTTCCCAGGCCATGAGAGAGGGGTACACGAAGGCCAAGCGAAAAATGAAGCATGAATGAAATGAAGAGTCGGAGGATCGGCTGAGATATCAGAAATTATTGGATGACTACATCCGCCACAAAGAAACATCAAAAAATACGACCCTAAAAAAAGCAAGGCCGCCATAGACGCAGCTACAGCATCTATTTTGCGCAACAGCACAAGTAACTTCTCAACCTATGCAGATGCAGTGGGAGATCACTTACAGGTCGCATTGGTTGACGAAAACTCCACCAATGGTAAGGCGGTACTAGACAAGTGGCCAAGCATCGAGGATAAGCCGTCCGAAATGTCAGAGGCGTCCGGGTTATCAAACGCGCCGAACAGTTGTTCAAGGTTTTCATCAGCGCGCGCATCGCTTAGATTAGCGAAGGCTGGGTGGGACTTAAGCTTAAGGCCATCCCTGCTAGGGAGATCCTCCAGGAAACCTAGGGTGCATCTGGCTCCCCGGACGGCTATACTTAATTACATAATGGGCTCCTGACCCGTGGAGAGTAGATATCTGCCTGAGACACTGTAGCCTTCTATCCAATGCGGTTCCGGATACGATGCTTCCAGTTGTACAGACTAAGCGCTCTGTCCTAGTCGGTGAACAGATGTTTGTTTGTTTGCTAACCTATTTTGCCTGTTCTTCAATCGTAATGAAAACCCCACTAGTTGGACAGATCTGTTTCAGATAGTGCCTTCCATGTTGACATCTGCCCTGCGCACCATCTGCTCCAGAACAAGATTGAAGAATTAAAATGACACAGCATTTCTTTGCCTGAATCCGTTACAAGCTCGGAAGAGCTGTTTCCGTACTGCAAATTGCATGTTTTACAGTGACAACTGGATTAGTTTTGCCGGGATCCAGAATTCTGCCATCGCCACGTAGAGCTCCCGGAGATGAATGCTATCATATGCGGCTGTTAAGTCGATGAAAAGATGGTGGGTCTCGACTTGCCCCGGACGGCTATAGACAGCGGAAATGTCCTCCCATGTGTTAAGCTGCAAGACTGGTTCATAATCAAGGAAAAAGTACTCCATTATAGCTCTAAATCTAGGCGTGTCTAGGGGCATTAAAAAAGGCAGAGCAGAAAATGAGGTTCGGCGAAAGGCACACCAAACTAAAAATTTTCCGCTCGGCGGGCCCTGACGACGATTAAGTGGAAATTAGCGTAGCTGAAAGTCGACCAAACAACACTCCAATCCATCATTCATCAAACGTGATGATGGTGTATGGGCGGAGTTCACGGAAGAATCAGTGGAACTCCTAAAGAGCGCCCAGTTCCCTGGATGTAAAGATTGTTGCAGCGATGTGCAAACCCCACACATAAAGCAACCTACACCACAAAGTGACACTAACTCAATCATCAGCAAGGAAAATATTGAAGGGCCCAGGGCACAGATCCTCCCCTAATAAGTCACCAGGGCCTGCTGGGATTTTACCGATAATGTTCCCTTCATCGCTGAGGATGATTCTGCGATAAAATTAAGGATTTTCTTCAAACGTTTGCAGAGCCCAATCGGAGAATTTGAATTTTCGGCGCTTTAAATGATGAAGAGGCTTTGGTTCTTGAGTTAATATAATCTTGTAAGCTTGTAGGCCAACATGTGGATTCAGATTCCCAATTCCCGTGAACGGCGTGGAGCCGACTGTTTTGGCTCATTTTGAACTGAAGCACTGACGGCTGCGATATGTTTGGTACTTCGACCGGTTCGTTGTCTCACTGACAGTGGCCGATGATTTTTTGTTGATTTTAGATTCGGGAATGTAGAGCTCCTGCGAGGAATGCTTTAATGTGTGGCTTTAAAATCGAGAAAAATATGGAGAATCTCTACTTGAAACTATTCGCATTTTTCCTAGCTTCACCACAGTTTGGAAATTCAGGAAGCCAGACTGGCACGTGCCAATAAATCTAGATTGCATAGGATCTTATGTGCGTCATTAAGCAGGGCCAAGACACTTGAAATAGGACACATGTAGCTGATACACATTCGTCATACATTAACTGTTTTTTTTTTTTTTAATTTCTTCTCTGGGGTAATTGAAGCTATGATCTATCTCTATGATCTATCGATTTCTAAACTTTCATTCCCTTATGTAGATATGTATATTAAAAAAAAGGATTTTGGTGCACATTAGGTGCCTGTCTTTTTTGACGAACATATCGTGCGTTTGAATACATTATTTCCATTCCTCAGAAAATATCCCGTCGTAATATTTTTCTAAAGAAAAGAGCAAATTTTCGCATTTTCGAGAGTGTATTTTTTTTCTCCTTTACCACAAGGCTACGATCTGATTTTAATGGATCGTGACCCTTCCACTTTGCTGCATCAATACTAGTCATCCTGTGGCTGTGGGGTTGGCCGGTTCGACTTCAAGAAATATGGGTGGGCTTCCCGGTTTCGATTGATTTGTCTTCTGAGGCCAATCAAATGCTGGTGATAATGCTACCTCCGTTTTACTATTTCGACGCGTTTATGCTTCTGATATTTATTTTTGTTTGATTCAGTCGTGTCAACGCTCGCATTGTCACACTTCCGGGATGTTGAAATTGCCTAGATGTGATTCGTCCTCTAAGTCCGGTTTTACAAGCGCTGTTTTTCGGGTGCCGCTGCAGTGATAATTAGGCCGTCCCTTCGTATATTAGATTGATCTCGCAATAGTCCTATAACCATATAAATACCAACCCAATTACACTTCCTAAAGTCATTGATACTCATTCATTTTCTTAATTAGACTATAACGTTGTAACGAAAAGCACTTTAATAAACGCCGAGGATATAATTAATTCAACATGTCTTTATATCGACTGACGATATACAGATAAATAAACAATAATGACACCATAGTTATCTGTAGATGACCTTACCATTAAGTCTCCTTCTATCATGCTAAAGGGTGATTTTTTAAGAGCTTGAGAACTTTTTTTAAAAAAAAAACGCATAAAATTTGCAAAATCTCATCGATTCTTTATTTGAAACGTTAGATTGGTCCATGACATTTACTTTTTGAAGATAATTTCATTTAAATGTTGACCGCGGCTGCGTCTTAGGTGGTCCATTCGGAAAGTCCAATTTTGGGTAACTTTTTCGAGCATTTCGGCCGGAATAGCCCGAATTTCTTCGGAAATGTTGTCTTCCAAAGCTGGAATAGTTGCTGGCTTATTTGTGTAGACTTTAGACTTGACGTAGCCCCACAAAAAATAGTCTAAAGGCGTCAAATCGCATGATCTTGGTGGCCAACTTACCGGTCCATTCCTTGAGATGAATTGTTCTCCGAAGTTTTCCCTCAAAATGGCCATAGAATCGCGAGCTGTGTGGCATGTAGCCATCTTGTTGAAACCACATGTCAACCAAGTTCAGTTCTTCCATTTTTGGCAACAAAAAGTTTGTTAGCATTGAACGATAGCGATCGCCATTCACCGTAACGTTGCGTCCAACAGCATCTTTGAAAAAATACGGTCCAATGATTCCACCAGCGTACAAACCACACCAAACAGTGCATTTTTTGGGATGCATGGGCAGTTCTTGAACGGCTTCTGGTTGTTCTTCACTCCAAATGCGGCAATTGTGCTTATTTACGTAGCCATTCAACCAGAAATGAGCCTCATCGCTGAACAAAATTTGTCGATAAAAAAGCGGATTTTCTGCCAACTTTTCTAGGGCCCATTCACTGAAAATTCAAGCGTTGCTCGTTAGTAAGTCTATTCATGATGAAATGTCAAAGCATACTGAGCATCTTTCTCTTTGACACCATGTCTGAAATCCCGCGTGATCTGTCAAATACTAATGCATGAAAATCCTAACCTTAAAAAAATCACCCTATATAAACGAATTTACTCTTAATCTCCAAATACAACATATATTTTCCTTTAAAGCGAGGGATGTCTAACCTACAAGCTCTTAAATATGTTCAAGTACAAAATACAACGAAAATCCGTGCTATGTTTACTTCCGATTTGAAAAACATATTCAACGCGATTATATTGGCTTAGAATTGAGTGTGTAAATGCGTGATAATACTCAAAATGACTTTGCTAGTACACACATTCACATTATGTATATACTTTTGTACAATAATCGATAATCCAATTTCGGGTATAGGATAGGATGCGGAGTATCCAATTTTTTTTTAATTTATTATTACATGCTTTTGCATTTTGAGTAAGTTTGTTTGTATTTATAGGGGGAAGAATTTACGGAACAAATTTTGAGCGGGAAATGGCCTTAGTGCACATTTTGACAACCTTCACAAGCCTTCAATATAATAACCACACATACACCACAAGCACTTAAAGCAGTTGATGAAATGTTCTGGATTACATTCTGCAAACACAGTGTGGTTTAATTATATTATCCGAAGGAGAGTCGCATCAATGGCTTGGCTTTATACTGCCGACTCATTTGTCGAAAACCAGAGCAAGTCAAAGACTGTGGTTTGGATAAAATGAAATACTTAGCCAGAATCCCAAAAAGGGTTTAGTGTTTTGGGAAAACTAATTGTTTTTATCTCTCACAATAGTATACGGCCGGGGCAGGCTTATTACATTTGTAATCAAAGTGTCTAAATCAAAGTAAGAATACTACTTTAAAGTTGCTGAACCTTAAAGCATAGACAAATTAACTATTAACTTAGTAAGTTTAAGTAAGGAAAAATGATCGCTTAGCTGAAGAGATAGGTATAGAAAATGTACGCACAGCTAAATTGTTTGACTTGATTACGTGAATCTTGATAACCAGCTTAAATTGTCTTCGATGTTTCAATAAAAAATACATGGAGATAAGTTAACACCTTGCAAACATATTTCAGAAGGATTCACAAAAACCTTGGAATAATTGAAAATATACTTGTTTGACTCTTCCCACTGGCATTTAACATTCTGTCTTGAACTTTGCCGTACCTATACTATGACAAATACTTGGTTTCAATGGAATGCTGAACTGAATAATTTGAATTATAAAAAAAGAAACCATTACCGGAAAATTTGATGACAGAATGGGATAAGACCAATTTCGTAATTTGTAATTTCATTACAAGCCGTCTCGAGGTCAGCTTGATCAGGCAGTGAATAACCTTCCCAACGTTAGCAGAATTATGTGACCCATAGCAATGGTCTTGTGGTTCCCGTGCCGGGATGGGCTAAGCATATCACTGCACCGCCCCAAATCAATAGCGCTTGACGTAAAAGTAAACTAAGTGGGGATCACATCTAGGCAATTTTACTAATCATATAAGCAAAGCGTCATAATTTTCACCGTGGCTAGACACAACTGGGAATCACCTGTATCGTAAATAGAAGATCAAACAATAATAAATAATAAGAATATGCACTTGGCGAAATCGTAAAAAAAAGCAGCCCCAGAAACTCCTGGATCACACAAATGCAACGCTACCAGCATTTGATTGACCTCAGTAAAGACAAATGATCCAAAGTCGAGAGGACTACCAATATTTATTGACGACGACCCGGTGAATTCCACAGGCGGTGGGGGTTCTATTCATCCACTGTGAGCGAAAAAAAATTGTGAGCGAATGAAGATTCGCTAATGCCTGGCATGTGTTGCTGTTGCATTGCCTCTTTAAATAATTGTTCTGCAATTTGTTTTAAGTAGGTACACATATATGTATCTAAAATGCAGGCACATATGCGGTATAAAATAAACAAAAAACATTGTTGCTAACAGAACAGCCACACAGGACTTTTAACATAATAGAACATTATTCTATATTGATATTCTTTATTATTTTCATCTTCCCAATCAGCAGGAGTAGAACTTTTATATTTGTCTTTGAAGTTTTCTTCATATTCGCGAGCCACCTATTGTATGTGCATGGTACATTGTACGTTGACGGCACTATCTCAGAAACCCTTACGAAAGTTCCAACAGCAACAATACTAAGTTTCAACTCAATTGGATAAACGATGTGCGAACCCGTACCTAGAAAACAAACAAATAAACTTTGATTTTTGTATTTGTTTTTAACCGAACTGCAGTACCAACAAAATAGGTCTTTTTTAACCTCTTGTCCAACTGCATGTGTTGATCTTTAATATCTTGGATTTTCGACGACATGATACCTTTCAGACGATAGTGATTTCCAATATTATGTACGTGCAGCATTGCTCTATCGGAAACTCGAGTAAAAGTACTTGATATCTTTAATCAAATGTGATTTATGCCATTCACACTACGGGAAACCAAAGTATGGCTTTGATATAGGGCTGCCAGAAATATTTTGAAGAAACTAGTTATTGCGTTTGAAAATCCCGGACTTTCCCGGGAAAAATATGATCCAAAAACTAGGCCCGAAATTCACGTACTATTTATTTCAAAAAGATATACTTTCATTGCGGAACTTCCTGTTTTAAATTTTAAATAAATTGTAGATATCACTTTATACTTTGGGTAGGTAGACCTTGAATTGTACGAAAACAGATCAAACATAATTGGTTAGATTTACTTTACCGGAACAAGTTCAAGAAAAAACTGCCCCTGTTATGATGTCCTTACTTGAATTTGTTGGCTTTCATGGAATTTAACCGTTACATTATGGGATTTATTCAAATGCTTTATAGATATTCACTACACGCCGCATAGTGTCACCCTGAGTGTATGTATGTGAGGCCGATTACCGTCCGGTGTGTGAGTCCAAAAGATTTCCTTAGTTTTTTTCTTTTAACGTGTGCGAAGCGGGCCACTCACTCCCAACTTGATATACCTACAATAACCTGGGCATACGTATGTATATGCGATATTCCAAGCAGTGGGAGGCAAAAAGGACATACCAGGGTTTTAAATCGTTGTCTCGAGCAAAGCGAGCTACATATCCCAATGTGATGTATATAACTTTGGGTATTTATGTAAGTACTTACGTAGACAACTAATTTTTAGTCAACGGAGTGAGTAAGATTCTCAGCTAATAATTATGTATTTTAATAACAGCGATTAAGTATGTAAATATCAATTTTTGCATAGTAAGGACCTGCATACACTGAACTTAAATATTTAAGAAACAAATATACGCCATTCTAACGATTAATAACTAAAAAAATAATTATTCCATAAATCCTATTTTATCCATGTTAATTGGGATTTTAAAAACTATATGAGAGCTTGAATCCGGCCGGTCGGAAATCTCACACCTCACAGGTTGACCACATCCCTTAATTGAGGGCAATGGATACTGAATAAACCAGACGGTTTAAATAAATAAAAAAAAATTATAGCATAATCCTGCCAAATAATTTTACTAAGGTACGCTAAAATAAACTGCTTTATATTCATCATTGAAAGTGCATTTTCTTCTAGGCACTGTGAGGGTGTGCGCAGCTAAAAAAATTGTTTATTTATGTTTCAAAACATAATTCAGATTTGTCATGTGTATCTGTTACCATTGGTTCGAAATCGTAATCAAATATTTTGTTACGCCACAACTAGTAAACAAATAAAATAAAAAATTGATAACAAAACGTTTGCGCTATTTTTTCAGAATTCAGAATCAAAAAGTTACAAATCCAAATCACTATCAAAAAGGGCGAGGAAAATTGACATTAGGATTTTTTCGGTACTTGACAGCTCTCTGCAAGAAATGATATTCACTTACTCATTTACCTTGGCTCCCGAACCGTGAAGAGTCTCTGCCTGAGACACTGCAGCCTTCGATTCTCTTTGATCCCAGGCACGCTGCTTCCAATTCTCAGGACCAAGCGCTCTGGCATCAGCGTTGGCTTGGTCTTTAAAATCGAGATTTGGTCTTCCTTACCTTTTCTGGGGATGGGAGTCAAAGATCCTCTTAGCTGAAGCACTATTGTCCATTCGCTCAATTTTGTCGAGCCGACGTGGATTAGCTTTTTGAACTACATCCACATCTTGGTAGAGCGCATAGAGTTCGCGGTTGTATCTTTTCCTCAATTCGCCCTTCTCAAACACAGGCCAAATATCCGATAAATAAAAGGAATGATACAAATAAAGGGTGATTTTTTTAAGGTTAGGATTTTCATGCATTATTATTTGACAGATCACGCGGGATTTCAGACATGGTGTCAAAGAGAAAGATGCTCAGTATGCTTTGACATTTCATCATGAATAGACTTACTAACGAGCAACGCTTGAATTTTCAGTGAATGGGCCCTAGAAAAGTTGGCAGAAAATCCGCTTTTTTATCGACAAATTTTGTTCAGCGATGAGGCTCATTTCTGGTTGAATGGCTACGTAAATAAGCACAATTGCCGCATTTGGAGTGAAGAGCAACCAGAAGCCGTTCAAGAACTGCCCATGCATCCCAAAAAATGCACTGTTTGGTGTGGTTTGTACGCTGGTGGAATCATTGGACCGTATTTTTTCAAAGATGCTGTTGGACGCAACGTTACGGTGAATGGCGATCGCTATCGTTCAATGCTAACAAACTTTTTGTTGCCAAAAATGGAAGAACTGAACTTGGTTGACATGTGGTTTCAACAAGATGGCGCTACATGCCACACAGCTCGCGATTCTATGGCCATTTTGAGGGAAAACTTCGGAGAACAATTCATCTCAAGGAATGGACCGGTAAGTTGGCCACCAAGATCATGCGATTTGACGCCTTTAGACTATTTTTTGTGGGGCTACGTCAAGTCTAAAGTCTACACAAATAAGCCAGCAACTATTCCAGCTTTGGAAGACAACATTTCCGAAGAAATTCGGGCTATTCCGGCCGAAATGCTCGAAAAAGTTACCCAAAATTGGACTTTCCGAATGGACCACCTAAGACGCAGCCGCGGTCAACATTTAAATGAAATTATCTTCAAAAAGTAAATGTCATGGACCAATCTAACGTTTCAAATAAGGAATCGATGAGATTTTGCAAATTTTATGCGTTTTTTTTTTTAAAAAAGTTCTCAAGCTCTTAAAAAATCACCCTTTATTTTAATTGATGCTTATTGGAAAAGTCGGACAATTTAGAGAAACTATTTCGGACGTTCCCCGCAAATACTAAAAAGAGTGCATGTGTGGGACAACCCGGGCAGATATCAACGCTACTTTGACGAGAACTCTAAAGTCTTAAGATTCCTGACAGACGGATTTGGATTTCAGCCAACATATTCACAGATGGCTCAAATATGGAAAAGAAAACGGCAGCAGGAGTCTTCTCAGAAGCGTTTTCAAAGCTGAGATCTATGCATCTATGCAGCTAAGAAGCTCAGCTATGGGACCTCCAGCAATGGAAAAAAAAACATTTGGATGGACAGTCAGGTAGCACTTTAAGCAATGAACTCCAATCTTTTATGACAAATACTCGTATGTATAATATTTTATGTCTTAGAAAAATAAATCATCACAAGTATTGCTTTGTTGGGACACAAAAACCCCACTTTCCTTTGATAAAAGTTAAATCCTTACACTCGGCGTATTGACTGGACAACAAATTTTTGGAAACAAGGCGTAAAGACTGAGTATATAGCCTGAGCGACGTGCCAGGATAATCCCTAAAAGATTTAAAATGATCCATCAATAAGTCCAAATAGCTTTATTAGTCACATATCCAATCATGTATTAATGTAACCTAACTATGACATACATAATAAGTGATTAACTATTTGTCACAGAAATAATTGTTAACATTCCGCGTTAAGCTCACCAGCGTATTCGCCGTTCAATATTATAAACACAAATGCGTCCACCCAAATAAGTAGAGCAATGTTTGGTTTATTTTATGCAACAATCACCTTTACTTCATTGAGATCAACCTCGATACTCTCCTTTGCTTTATGTCAAAACTGCTATTGAGTTAATTGATCTTGTATCGAGCTATAATCACTATAGAAATGGCAAACGGGCAGCTAAAGTATCATACATTGGACCATCAAGTCTCAGCACTTCTTGTCCTCGAATGACTATAATTCAAATACAATGCAATTGAACAAAATCTATTCAAGCCTATTTAGACAGAAGGAAGTTATACGAAAAGTAATTTAACCGCACCAAATTGTGTTCTCTAATCTAAAGACCAAACATTTTTATTATAAACTTAAACAAAAAACATATTCATATTCAGGCCCGATTTGTCCCCTAATATTGTGAGGGCTTCAAACAAGCCAAGCTATAAAATTCTATAATAATGCCGAAACTCTTCCCATATAAGAGATATAATCAAAACGGCATAATACGCATCTGTGAAGCTGGGTTTTTCCTAAATGGAAAAGGAATACTTCACTTCATAGGAATCGTCTCTGCCTAAAGCAAAAGCACAACGCAATAAAGCTGTCACGTTTAGAAGTAGGTATTCGAGCAATTTCTTTTTTATAGATTTAAAAAAAGACAGACGAATTTAATGGCCATTTAAAATGGCATCTGGTCATCCTAATCGTTTTATAAGAGAAAACCAAATGATATTACTCTTATCTATGCCAGCACAAAAGACCCATTTAAATAATAAATTCTATTTATTTCAGCGTTTCTAGGAATACAATAGTTGAAATATTGATAACCTCTTGTCAGTGACACTTCCATTTCAGTTTCATTCTTATCTGAAGAGTGACAGACATTCTATAAAGTTGTGCCTCAAACTGTGCTCAACGTTAGACAAATTCTGCAAGCCGAACTTTTAACAAGTGCGTATTTTCAAAAAGCGTTTTTGTAACTATATTTTTCTAATTAAATGCATTGTTTTTCTTGCAGGATGAATTTTGCTTGGGTGCTCGTTTTCGTGATGGCTTTAATCGCCGTTGTTGCTGGACAATCGTGTCCTTCTGGATTCCAAAAACTTGGTAATAATTGTGCCGCCGAACGTCCAATCCATGGTGAATGTCCGAAGAATTCAGAATATAAAGTCAATATCAATAAGTGTGTGTACAAACGGAAATAAATAAAAGATGGAGAAAATTTGAGGCAAATTTATATTAATTTTGTGTGTATATTTTATTCCCAATAATATGCTAAGAAGTGTGGGTTCCTAAAGCTGTTAAAGTACCTGCGGAATTAAGTGCGAATCATATTTGATAACAGTTAGCTTTCTATGAAGTTCTTATAGGACGGGCTTCTGTTTAAATATAGTTTAAATCGTCTTCTAATATATTAATTTTTTTTTTTTTTTTTTTTATAATTTGCGTGTGCTAAAGGGATTTCTTTTTTCTGTAGTGACACAGTACCCTTATAATGGTAAAACCACAGCGCAGACATTTAGTTTGTTGCGCAAGTAGCTCCCAGCAATTCATTGCCTATTTTTGGGTGCTACTTACTGAAAGAATAGAAGGATAGGAAAGAAGTTTGGTGCGATGGGATTTTTTTTTCTCAACAGGTGGCGCCTAAATTGCTTTAGGGAGATCAGTTTTTGTTGTGTGTATTCAATTTTATAAAAATCATGGCCTTGGTCGGGATTCGAACGCACGACCTGCCAATCACTTTAGTGAATACACTACCATCGCACCATTGCCACCTGTGTTCTTTCGTGTGTTCATCTTGTTTTTTTTTGTCAGAATTCTTTTTCTTATTGGGTAATGTCTATTTAATAGTTTTTATTCCTCATACCATCACAGAAGATAATATAGAGAAATTGGAAAGTGGAGCATCAAGTATTTAGAAAAGTAGCATTACCTTGTAGTCAAAGTTTTCGAGGATATTGATCGGAAGGCTTGTTCGTTTTATCAGATAAATAGCCTTTGTCAAAATTTGCTGAAGCAGTCTATTTAGGGAACGAAATTAAATTTGCTTTCATCATGTTTCTGTGAAGGTAGTCTTTGTAAAGTTTTAGATTTCAGATTATTTAACTTTTGGACAAACGAAACTTTCCAATTCAAACAATGCTCTATAGGGAAATGAAATGTAAGTAAATAAATAACACAGGCTTCAGGAAAATAAAGCAAGTTTATTGTTTGAGACGAATTATAAGATTTGTGGTTGATGTTAAAGCACGGATCAGAATGGTTATTTTTTTTAAATGCACTATCAGCTATCAGCTCTGTATCGTGGAGTGTTTAAAGCAAGTAACTATCACGTGCAGAAATTTGCCCGCGCAAACAATGCTCTCACGGGCTTATCATTTACTGCAGGCGTTAGTTATGACATTCACATAGTAAAACATACCATTATTATTTTATTTAGAGTGGTCCACAAAATTTGAAAAATAGACATCGAATGAAACACATTTTGGTGTAGGTGTATGTAACTATGTAAATACAGATGCACATGCATATATTCACATAATATTCTCTACTTACTTCCAGTACCTAAATGTTGTGCTATGCTCAGCCTAGGCTATTACATAAACATATATTTTTATATCAAATTTGAGATTTGAATGTTATTGTACCATTTTAAGTAGTCAAAAGGCAGATAAGATAGATAGATGTTCTTTATTTTCATTTTCGAGTGAAATTTCCTAATAAAGTTTATTGTTAAGCATGGCTTATCAGCCATCTCCAACTTTGACTACTAAACGATTTAATTTTTATAAGAAGACAGACTATTATTACAGACTCCAAAAAAAGAAAAGCAGATACACTTTGAATGCTGGAAAAAGATGAGATTCCTTTGTATAAAGGAAAAGGCGACAAGTATTTACTATTCAATCAAGCTGATGTTACACACCGGGGTTGCCCCAGGTAAATCAACCACATAAGGACAATGGTTGGAAAACATCGTGATTCCTTAAAAGATTTGCATATGGTGTTTGTTGATTTTGAAAAAGCCTTTGATAGACAACCATGTAATCTGTTATGGGTGGCGCTAATATAACGAGAAGTTCCAGAAACCTACGTACCCCGTTGGTGTCCCCGAGGAGTTCACAATCAAAGACGGTGTACACCAGGGAAGCATATTAAGTCCCTTGATATTTATTACAGTTCTTGATTATCAGCTCGAAGGAAAAGTGACGGATATCAAAGTAGGTCAATTATTCTTTGCTGACCATGGCGCCATCATTCAAGAGGATCAAACGTCCCTGCAACGAGCACTTAATATATGGGTGGACGTTTTGGAGGGGAGTGGGTATCGTATTAGCCCAAATAAACGGAATACTTGCGCTGCCCGTTCTCTGATCCACTCCGACTTATTCCAGACATTTATATGAATGGAAGAGTGATTCCCGAGTGCGAAAAGTTCAAATATCTGGGATCTATGATCAATAGCGAAGAAAGCTGTGATGAATACTTTAAGCATCACGTAAGCGTAGGGTGGATGAAGGGACGGGAAAACTCAGCCATCTTCTGAAATTGAAAAATGTCCCCTACGCTGAAAGGAAAGCTCTATGCAGCAATTGCGCCCGGTGCAAACATCCGGTTCACAATGTTGGACAGTGTACAAAAAGTATGAGTGCAAATTAAAGGCAGCTTAGATGAAGATGATTCGCACGATAGCAGCAGGAACAAAGATTGACCGAAAAAGAAGTTCCAAGATCCGAGAAAGCCTCCACGTCAAAGAACCTATCTCGGAGAAAATGCAGCGCGACGGGTACAGTTTGTACTGTCATGTTTAAAGGAGAGATCCAATCGACGTTCTAACATAAACGCCAAAGAGACGCAGGCTTAAAAACTCCTGAATCACACAAATGCAGTTACACCAGCAATTGGTTGGCCTCAGCGACGAAGTGATTCAAAATTGGGAGGCCTGTCGTTATTTTCTGAGGTCGAACCGGCGAACACCACAGGTGGACCAGTAGGGATGCAGTTAAGTGGTAGGGTTATGATCTCTTTAATCCTGATCATGCCTCATTGTTGTTAAGGGAGAAGAAAAAGAGTAGAAACTATAATTATTCAATTAAGTTCATACATACGAGTAGATTAAGCTAATTCTTTTTTTATATAATTTACGTACGCTAAAGGGTTTTTTTTTGTAATTGTTACAGCTCCCTTATAGTGTAAGCACAGCGCATGTATTATTTTGTTTGTGTTGCAAGCAGCACCTTAGCAATGGTTCATTGCTTGTTTTTAGGTGCTATTTACTACATTTTGAAATTATAGGAGGATGGGATTTAGAAGTATTGGTGCTTTTATTGGTTTTTTTCTCCACGGGTGGCGCCCTAAATTGCTTTAGGGAGATCTGTATTTTTATGTGTATTCAATTTTTAAGATCATGGCCCCGAAAAAGTTCTTGTCAAAGTATAGTCCGCGAATTTCCTCTAAAAGTGGGCATAATGCCAGGAAATTAAAAACATTCTCGCTCTGGACAAAAATTACAGAGTGAACACTTGGGGCATCCATTCTATGAGGTCTGAAGTTCGATTCCATCATTTCAGTTCGGATTTTTAACATCATACTCATTTCCAGAATGGTAAACTTGTTGTTGAGATAATTATTTCATCGCAAGGAAAGGTTGAGGTTCCTGTAAACTGATCTGCTAGAGGACTCTTTCGCCCTGGCCAAGCAAAACTTGAAGAGATTGTTGTCGACCACGGAAATGAAATCGTAAAGGATATTCCTCCACTCACTAGCGTCATTTTCATTCAGCTAATGGATACATTATTTGCTTCGGCTTATGCATACCAATCCTTAATTGGAGAGCAATTACAACTGATAACTATAAGAAGGATCTTTCGTTGTAGGTTATTACTAGATCATAATTTTTTAGTAAATATGTAAGGGAAACTTGATTCTACATGAAAAGCATAGTTTGGTGTAGGAGGTGGTAGTCTAAAAATTCCTCTAAAAAAATATATTTGTATGCTTTGGATGTCTTCATGCTGTTGATACCCATAAAATTCGTTCGCACAGCAAAAAAAAATGGTAATTGAAAGCTCAAAATTTCGACACGGGATCCATGTTTTTATTGGAAAATACCTTAGACCAAATAGCATTTCCTGCTTTGCTGCAACAGTTTTTTCCTTTATATGAAGATTAATACTGAGATTGCATCCAGTGGCCAAATATGCTCTTTAACACCATCGATTTCGCTGCATTGATTGTTAGGACCCAAGTATTGCTATACTGCTTTAATTTATTTATTTTGAGCTATTAAGTCCAAAGACTGTCTGAATGATCAACAGCGTAATGTTTTTACATCACCATTTTCAGCTGCATGCCACCTTTGATGTGGTCATCATAGATCTTCTTCTTTCTTTACGGCGGGGCTGCAATCAGGATTAAGCGGATCATAACTCTCCGCTTTTCCTGCATCCATATTGATTCGCCTGTGGGATTCGCCAGTTCGACCTGAGTTAACATAGGCAGGCTTCTTGTTTCGCTTCCGTGATCACTTCCGCATTTGTGTGATGATCCAAGACTTCGTTTTTGTTTTCTATAAAGCGCCTAGCAATAGTTATTAAAAAAAAAGCTGACTCACTTTCGACTAATTAGGGCATATAAATCAATACCATTATACTCGTTCATTCATGGCCCACCCAGTCGGGATGTTATTTCAGTCCGCCTAAGCATGTCAAATTTTCTTCTTCAACACAATTTCCAGTTTGAAAAATAAAAAAATAGTCAAAATATGATATTTTGAAGCCAGGTCAGCATTTTACGGAAAGAACAAAATACATAAATTCTTCTTTGAATAGGCAAAAATGTATATACTATGTACACTCACATATTCAACCATACATAAACCACCCTTTAAACTTACAAAAACATAGACAAATACATTTTTTCATTGAATATGCTGCAACGAATGTACAAGTTGTAAGAACTCCTCAAGCGGCATTCCCATGAGGAGTGCCATTAACTTTACCATTTGAAATGATTGTTCGAAATCATGAAAATGAAATGAAACAAATTAGAGGAGCAAAAATAGTGCATCCGGGCGAACATTAAAATTATTGCCGTCACAATGACATTTCTAACTAAGGCAAAGACTTTGACAGGACAATTGCAAAAACTAAAAATTTACCATATAGAATCTAAATGTTGGTGGCAGGATTCAGGTTTTGCCATAAAATTCAGTTTTGGCGTTTAGGGAATTTAAAGGAATTTCCTTGCACATTGGAATTTGGTTAAAAGGGTATAGGGTCTCTGTGGAAAGTTTCTCCGGAAATCCCTCAAGCTATGTTTCTCAATTCTCCGCAAAATCAGGCATACAGTAAAATATTCAGCCAGTGGGATAATGGGTTCCATTGCGATGATTTTCCTTGAGAGTACTAGCTGTGCGAAGAGAAGTTTCCTTGTCGCCGGAGAACGTTTTAAGGGGAGGCGAGTTTAAAGTTTTCACTGTGAACAGGAATTCCATCGCCCGCCTCTATGAAGTCGTCGTCCATCATAAGGCGAAAAAATTCACTAAAACTTTGTGCGACAAAATAATCTTTTGATAAATGACACTGAATGAAAATAACTGTTGCTAGGATATTTCTCATATTTTTCATCCAGTAATTGGAAAAAATGAAACTATTTCAGATATTTTCTTTTAAATTTTCTCTGTTTTTGGTTATCGCATTACCGCAGGGTTAAATAAGAATTTTTATTATACACTCAATTAATGTAAAGATTTTCGTTTAACATTAAATATCTCTCATTCTTCGGGGACCATCCAGAATAATTTTGCTATCGAATCGTTGACTTTTGACTATCACCGCAATCTTAAAAATTTTGCATTAAAATGTCACAGAAGCACTCTGGTGTTGACTAAAATCCTCGATCGGTAACACATTTTTGACGGCGTTTTTACGATACATATGCAAGGTGAAAGTGAAACGCATTAGTGAAGTGAATTTCAGATCCGTCGTTTTCTACGATACGAGTGTATGATTTAAATTTTAAATGTGGACAAATGCGCATATAATTAATAAAAAATAAAAAAAAAGACTGACGTCGTTGATTTAGCAGTGAATATCTCGAATTTATAGCGACAGTTATTCGACTGACTATCTTCAAGGAGTACCATATCTTGGCCTTGCGGGGCTGGTTGAATTCGTAATAACACGTTCTATTTTCCTTTCGGGATCTTCGGTTCTAGAGATTATGAGTTTTCATGATTTTGGTTTTGGTGATTTTGTATTTTCAGGATACCTATCAAGAATGAACAGATTAAACTCAAATTGTTGAATTTCGCTATATTCTATAGAAACAATTCTTATATTCTTATTTCAAAAGCGCATAACTCTGTTAAGCGGACAGGGACAATGTTTTTCTTCATCGTTCCTTTCTCGTTCTTATAGGTTTTTTCATTGAAAATCAGAGGAATTGCTTTTAAAATCTAGAATTGCTTTTTAAATGAAACATGTTTCGGTTCTGATCAGTTGACAATTCTGATATTGGTAAGGGCGGGGAATCACGCTCACTATCTGTCCTACCTACTGAAATGTTTTAACAATAAATCAAAACAACGTTTACCTCACTTTACCGTTTGACACATGGCTATTTCTAAGCATTGGTAAATTTTGGAGCAAATCTTACAAAAAATTGAGATCGCTTCTGTCATGTTAGGGACACATCTAGAATTGCTCTTTTTCTTCAATGAAACATGCAAAATCGAAAAAGATTTGCTCAAAAGCAAAAGAGCAAATCTTTTCTTTAATGAAACATGAAACCTATTCCAACTCCTATCCCTCATAAAGTGGGCTTGGTAAAAATCTAAGTATGGGTGAATTGTCAAAACCGATATACATACTTTTGTAAGAAAACACCCCTTAAAAGTAGGCATGGCAAAAACCTTTATATAAAGTTGCATACTTTGCGAGGAATGGGACTTTCATTTGCAATGATTTGTTCAATAAAAATGTTTTTTTGTAAATAGTGGGCGTGTCAGTGCGCGTGTCAATGGGCGGATTTATAAAATATTCAAACATGAACACAAAGGGCTCCTAGAGAGTATATGTTAGAAATTTCAGCTTCCTAGTTATAACTTTGATTTTTCGATATAACGGCTTATTTTAAATTTCGGGCGTTAATGCGTGGCTGGGTTTTAAAAATCTTAACACATGAGCATTTTGGGCCTCTGATGACAATATGATAAAAATGTCAGCTTTATAGCTCAAAATTTGATTTGTTTGATAAATTAGATTTTTTTCACATTGTTGTCGTGTCAATTAAAAATAAAAAATCTTACATTTCATTATTTCGGGCCCCTAGAAAGTATATGGTTCAAATTTCAGCTTTCTAGATCGAGTTTTAGGGTCTCATTTTTGCCGACGGACGGACGGACATTTATAAATCGACATTACTATCGATGCTGATCACGAATATAGTATCTTTTTAGTGGTCTACGGGCAGTATTTATGTTTATTACAAACTATCAGTCAAAACTCTTATACCCTAAGAATATGGTATAGAAACGACATTAGCCTATATGAAAAAACTCTCTCTCGTAGGAATCGAATAACGATCGTTTTCAGTTTTCAGCAACTGTGCAACGTTTTTTAAGGACTGCAAATTAAACAGTTTTAGCCGATCTTGTAGGGGGACACGTTGTAGTTATCAGCACATGGGAGAACACGAAGAATAAAATTTACCTAGCTGCACGGCTTCTAATCTGAGGGATTGGGCAACGTTATAGGGTAATTAAACTTGACTAGCATATTCGAGAAGGGGCCTAACAATGGTGACGTAAAAGATTTATTAACGTAGGGGTCTGAGAATTCTTTCCAATGTTAAATAATGACAAGAGAAAAATTGGCGGTTCTTATTGTAAAGGGTTTTCCAATAAGAGCGCTACAAAAGTTTTTTTTAAATAAAACAAAAACGGTTTTGGATATCAATGAAATTCTTTATTTCTGTGAAAGTACGTTTGATGCCATTACGTATGGAACTCGATTTCTTTTGCATGACCACCACGGGCACGCTTGCAGAAGTCCAGACGCTCAACCCAATTTTCGACGGTTTTCAAGCATAAATCGGCCGATACTGCTGCAATTTCACGTTCGATATTCGTACGAAGTCCATCAATCGTCGCTGGCTGTTGGCATAGACCATAGACTTGACCTAGCCTCACAGGAAATAGTCTAACGGCGTCAACTTGGACTTGGAAGACATGTGGTTCCAACAGTACGGCGCCACAAGCCACACAGCGAATGCCACAATCAATTTATTGGAAACCAAGTTTGGAAACCGTGTTATCTCACGAAATGGTCCAGTCGCTTGGCCGCTTCGGTCGTGCGACTATTTCCTGTGGGGCTACGTCTAGTCTATGGTCTATGCCAACAAGCCAGCGACGATTGATGAACTTCGTACGAATATCGAACGTGAAATTTCAGCAGTATCTGCCGATTTATGCTTGAAAACCGTCGAAAATTTGGTTCAGCGTCTGGACTTCTGCAAGTGTGTCCGTGGTGGCCATGCAAAAGAAATCGAGTTCTATACATAATGGCATCGAACGTACTTTCACAGGAATAAAGAATTTCATTGAAATCCAAAACCTTTTTTGTTTTATTTAAAAAAAAACTTTTGTAGCGCTCTTATTGAAAAACCCTTTATAATCCAAGTATGAGCAGAAGCTTAACTCCCTGTCAAAGATAATACAGATAACACGTATTGAGGTGACTTTTTTTTTTTTTTTGTTAGTTATTTTTTTTTTATTTCCGCAAAGATATACATTCTAAACACTACTATTGCACAATTTACAGAGATGTGGTTATTACTACCTTACTACTGATAATCTTATATAATTGTAAATGAAAAATATCAAACTATATATTATATATTTAAGTAATAATTTGAGGAAAAGCTGATGAAAAAAAACCTCAATACGAACTATAATAGGATCATTGAAATGAGAGAAGTGGTGGTGGGCAACTTGATTTCAGATATCACGTACATTAACAAGTACAGTTACTAAATAAACATAATATATAAATAGATTAACAATTGTAGATATAATTGACAAATGTAATAAGTTAACAGATATGAATAGTTTAAGGAAACATATAAAATTTTAACAAATATAAATAATTTAACAAATATGAATAACTGAACAAATGCAGACGATAAATTAATATCATAATGAAGTCAATTTTAATTATAGATAAATAAATAGATAAATATGTATATAAATAAATGACTAGATAAATGAATAAATAAATAGTAATAATTACAATAAATAAATAAATAATAAATAAATAAATAATAAATAAATAAATAATAAATAAATAAATAAATAAATAAATAATAAATAAATAAGTAATAAAAAAATAAATAATAACAAATATAGTAAATTAATAAATAAATAAATAATAACAATAAGTAAAACAGGTAGTGATTTTATGTTTGTTTAATGTAGAAGACCTAAAATCAAGGGGTTGTCAGAGGAGCTGCAAGACCAGCTGTAGCGATCAAATAATTTATTCAGTCTTACTGATATTTTTTCAATGTTTGAGATTGCATGCAGTTCTTCGGTCGAAAAATGCCAAGGTAAGTTTAAGATCATTTTCAGTAGTTTGTTTTGGGTTATCTGTAGTCTACGTATGTGGCTCTTTGCACATTTGCCCCAAACTGGAGAACCATAAAACAAAATTGCTTGAAAGATTACTTTGAAAATGATGAGTTTGTTTCCTCGGCTCATTTTTGATCTTCGGTTTATAAATGAATACAGTATTTTAATTGTGATATTAACTTTCCTGATGGTTTCTTGGACATGAAGGCTAAATGTTAACGACTTGTCAAGGTGAACCCCAAGGTACTTAGCACTTGATTTCCAATCCGTTTGTATATTATTTATTACTATTCTGTTGCTTGGTAAGAAGCAGACTTTTCTTTTTCTAGTAAAAAAGACAGCCTGAGTCTTTGAAGCATTTAATTTAATTTTCCAATTGGCAAAGTATGTTTGGATGACATTTAAGCAAGATTGCAATTTCGTTTCAATGTTTAAACCAACTGAATCTGATGAATAAATGCATGTGTCGTCTGCAAAAATGGCAATTTCACAATTGTTTAATTTTGGAAAATCGTGCGTGTAAATATTATACAGGATTGGCCCAAGAACCGAACCCTGGGGTACCCCGGCGTCAATTGAGAAATCTGCTGATAACCAGTTATTAACAGAAACTTTGAAAGATCGCCCTGATAAAAATTACTGGACTAATTTCACTAGGTAGATTGGGAAACGTAGGCTTAGCAGTTTGTGCAGTATTGAGGTGACTAAACAAACGGAATCGGTACGAAAATAATAGGTTAGGGGTAGGGAAAGGGCAGTGCTTATACGAGAAAAGGTTATAGTTTGATATTTACTGACATTAAGCTCTTAGACGTTTATTTAGCACCAATTATTATAAAACGAGCTCAGGTCATTTTGCAGTGGGACAAAATAACCGGGAGTAGATATTCAGAAGATTTTCATATCGTCGGCATAAATTGATAAACCTTAAAGTTCTGAAATGCTTTCAACATCGTTTATAGTTAAGATAAATATAAGTTCACCAAGAGACTTCATTGAGGAACACATAGCACCAAATATATCGCAAATGGATCTGAATTGAACCCTGTGTTTCTCTAAAAATGATCGTATCCATTTAAGTGAAATATTAGACTAATTTTCTCAAATGCCTTTCTATAATCGGTGTCGGTAATCAAGTATCTTACCTTCTTCAAAAGTATACCAAATTTTAGAAACAAATTCGGTTCGATTTATATTTGGGGATGTACCATTCCCAGAAACCATCCTGCTGTGGGGAGAAGACTGATTTGAAGATGAAATTGGGTAGTTGAAGGTTAGGCTAGTTTAGAAGTAGTTTTATAGATCTCTTTTATGGTATTTTAAAGGGGTTGGATAACTTTGGGAAGACTGTGAGAGTTATTTTAAGAATTATATATTTTCTTGCGACGCAACGCCTTATTTCAAAATACTATGGTACCGGTGGTTTGACATAATGTCCATGGACCTTATTTTTAATTTATTTATTTATTAGTTATAATAAGAATCGCTATACATAAAGAGCAAAACACTTATAAATAATTCAGGCAGAAGTATAAAATACATTAAAAACAAAATTTTGAAAATATATCTATTAAGAAAGAGGAAACAAAAATAAGAAAAGGCAGGTATGTGTAGATGGTTTTATAGTTATACAACGGTAAGGCCGGGAGAAGGAAAGATGTTGTCTGTAAATAATCTTGAAGAACAATATACAGGACCGATATTTTGAATAAGCATCATAGCCGCAACCAAGAAGTTTGCAACCTTCTGTTGAAACGTGGTCATATCTCCGTAAATTAAAACATAGCGAGCAGTCGAATTAATTGCCTTTCTTAGCTTAAGTAGAGAAATGTAGCTAGATTCAGGAAAGGTTTTCACAACCATATGAGATATAAGGCACAATAAGTACTTTTGCAAGTTTTAATTTATGGCATTACTTGAGACGGGGTGAATTTCGTCATTCGACTCAGTCCGAGAAAACCAAAATTACCAACGACAACAACAGGAGCTTGAATGAAATATCATCCAATGGTGGTAAATATTCTTAATTTAGGCCTTGCTTTACCAATTCGACCTTCAATATTCTGTTCATTTCCAATGACTGTAAGGAGAGTACCTATATCTTCTCCCGAGATATTGCAAACTTTGAGTTAACAATTTCAGCTTGTTCATTGCACTTTCTTCGATATTGTGGCGTCCATAATTCTAAGAATTTCTTTTTATTAAATTGACGTTAATGAAGTTAAGATGTTTGAGTTCGGATATAAGGAAAGTAACATCGCCATTTACCTATTAAACAAATATAGTGACAAAATACCGCCTTTTTTCGTGAAACTAGAATCTCTCCTAGGACAGGCTTCCTCCATGCTGCATGCAATCCTCTTAAGCCGTCAAAAAACCTCGGTTTCTCAGCTGTCCGCTTGTCTTATATAAATTATATAATTGCGATCTACTCATCTAATATTTCTTTGTCAAATACACAGACTCAAAAATTAATACATTGGTCGTGACAAGAATCCCAGAATCCTTTTGTAAGACCATAGGATTCGATAACATGGTCAATGTTTTATTTTTAAGGACCAGAGTTACATACGTCGACTATCACCTATTCACCTTTTTTCTTCATAAAATGGTCACAACTAAAAGTCAGCATTGTAATGAAATATCGAAAATTTTAAAACAAAACTAAACAGAGACCGAAAAAATTTACCATAAAGGTAAAATCCTTGCAATCGAAATTATCGCTTAAATATTCATAAGGACTGCAGTTTGCACTTATGCTCGCTACTGCTTTATTGAAAAATACAGCGGATACCAACGTCTGTGGGTTTTGTTTCCTGTTTACTGCAGTATTCACCACTTTATATGAACTCTCACTCACGTATAGTAAGACCACAATCATTATTTTTGCAACACGTAACAATTGCACATTTTGCTAATTAAATATTTATGCAGCGCAACATTTAAGTGAAAATAAAAATAAATGTGCTGCAAATGCAATAAGCTTTTTGTGTGTTGCTGCAACAGTAACTCTGAAGCGGACAAGCCGTTAATTTGAAAAGGGTTCAGAGCAATGGAAGTATTTGGGAAAATAAGTACAATTCTTAAAGATTATTGCGAGAATACTAGTCTAGTTGGATTGAGCTACATTTCAAACCAAAGGTGAATACATATGTACATAACTTTCAGCGAAACACTACTATGTTTTCTTTGACTTTTAGAATACACTTTACTGAACGAATTTTCTGGCTAATTTGCATTGTTATATCCGCTGGCGGATCATACTTTCTTATCCGAGAATATGAGAACACTTTTGAAAGCAAGGCAATCAGCTTGGTCATTGAAGATACAAAACCTCAGGATAATGGACGTTTACCCGCAATAGGATTGTGTGAACTAGGAGCTGTTAGTGCTAGCTACACTCCGCTCAAGGAATTCGTTAACGGGTGCCATTAATATAATTAGAAGAAGAATGGAAATAAACTGACGAGAAACTTTTTCAGGTTAAGCAAAGAGAACCAAATAACTGATTCTACCTACGATGTAGAAGACTACCTTTTGCACATGATTTTTCCGAATATGTATACATCAGGATCATTCCAACATTATTGCCAGGATTTACTTGATTGCGAGGACTGTGTCAAATGTCCCACTTCAGGCTATGAGCAACTTGCAGCAAGGGTGATTTTGTAAGAAATATTAATTTACATAATTTTCTTCATGCATCATTGATGCTATTTCAGGTGCGAGCAAATTGTTCTGAAGTGATTTCAAAATGTGTTTGGAATGGGAAGCCTTTTAAGTGTTGTGATTATTTTCTGTCACTACAAACATCGAATGGACAATGTTTTGTATTGAATTCTATTCAAACGACTACCAGGTACCAAATCCATCTTCATTCTGTAATCAAAATTTAAAATTTAACTACCTACATCATTTTTAGGAACGGTCCAAATTGGTTGAAAACCGAAATTGGGTGGGATGCTGGATTTGGCGAATTGAATCTTCATATAACAAAGCCAGTTAAGGTATACATACGAGTATGTATTACTTATATGCCCGTGCAAAATTCTCGCATGTAAAAATCCGAACCGCCGGTGTTAATCGATCCCGCTGATATAGGTGCCTGTTGGCTGTAGAGGTATCTGTTATACTATGTTGGCGGCCCACTTTTCATTATGGCAGTTCTTTAATTATTTTGAGATTTTTTCAGTGATAGGTACTTAATTTACTTACTCAACAAGCTCCCGACCCGTAGAGAGTCTCTTCCCGATACACTGCAGCCTTTCATCCGCGATGGCTTGGTCTTTAAAACGGAGGTTCGGTCTTAATTGCCTTTTCGAACGTATGGGCTGGGAGGCGAAGATCCTCTTCCCTCGATCATTACTGTCTATTAGCTCGATGTGGCAGAGCCAATGTAGGCGACAAATTTTAGCTTTTTGGACTACATTGACATCTTGGTACAGCTCATAGAGTTCGGGGTTGTATCTTCTCAATCCGCTCTTCTCGCACACAAGGCCAAATATCAGACGGAGTAATCTTCTTTCAAAAAAATATCCATTTGTTTTTCCAAACCGAAGTAGCAAAGGTTCCCTAAGATAACTCTTCGTCGGATCTCCACAAAGGTGTCATTTGTGGAGTTAATATTTACTCCGAAGTAGGTGAACTCCCTTACTACCTCAAAGTTGCTGCTATTAACAGTGAAGTTTCTCCTTATCGGAGGACAGAGCTTTGTTTGTTTGCTGATAGCTGTACATCGTTTAGTCCTCGTTGACTGCAAGGCCAACCAATTTTGCACGTTCTTCATTCGCCGTGATAGCCTCAAACACGGCACGCTGATATCGGCCAATGATGTCGATATCGTCCGCGTATCCCAGTAGTAGAACGGATCTATTGAAGATAGTGCCTTCCGTGTTGACAACTGCCTGTGCACTTTCATTTCCAGAGCAATATTGAAGAAGTCACATGACAGCGCATCTGCTTTTCGAAATCCAGTGATAGCTTGGAATAGTTCGAAAGAGCTGTTTCCATACTGCACATTGCTCCTCGCGATGAATGCTATCATATGCGGCTTTATAGTCGATGGTGGGTCTCGACTTCAAATTCAGTGGTTTTTCCAGGATTTGCCTTAGTGTGAAGATTTGGTCTATTGTCTTTTGTCTATTGTCGGCTTCAGACATTCATTCCGTAGGTTTTGATTTTGATTTCCTTTTTTTTTATAAAGAAAAAAAAACGTTGTGTATGGGATATACCCATATAGTTCCTTCAGCACATATATGGGGCCTATGGAGATGGTAGCCCAGTCATCGGGCCCATTTAACAGCTACTGGAAATGCTGCTACACATCTACTATTGCTTGTGCTTCGGTGACTAGGTCTCCTTCTCTGTTTCAAAGTGCCTGCTTTCCGTTCTTAAAGTCATCATCATATCATGGGCTCTTTCTCAGGGGTGACTTCGCTTCGTTGTCCGTTGTCGTTTCGTTGAGGCTGCGCTTATCGACTTACCCGCCAAATATGTTCTCCTTGCCGATTTTGGCGTTAAAGTCCCCGAGCATGATCTTCACATCGTACTCCGGAGAGGCTCCGTTCAGGAAGTCATATAGAACTATTTCTTGATAGGGTTTTCCTCTTCGACGGTAAGGGCTTGTGCACATATTAGACTCATGTTGCACACACTATCCATGGTATCTCCTGTATCGCGGTAATATATGTCTTATACCTGGCGAGCATAGATTTCTCAAGTTTTTGAGCAGCACCAGAAGTGCATACGGTACGCACGTTCCAGGTGCATACTCTTAGTTCATAGTCCGTTGACGTTCTATTTCGTTATCTTAAATGAAGGGTGTCCAAACCCGAGACTGGTGTCTCTACCATAACTACCTTTTTTACGTAGTATGGAAGTTCCCCCGACGGCACAACCCCCAACCTGGGGGGCAAGTTCCAGAAAAACTTCTTTAAGAAATGTCAGTACTCCAATTTGGAAATATGACCGACTGACCTGACCGTCATCTACACCGTTGATTCAATCTAGTGAATTCATCCGCCGTACGTCCTCTTTCTGAGGGGCTCATGTGTCTTCACTCTTACATGACATCTGATACTCATCAGCCAGTCTTTCCGACGGAGCAATTTATTGTTTGCTATTTTCTTCCTGTTCAACACTACCACTAATAAGCTTACCAAGCCATGTCTGGACAGCCATGACCAGTATGAGGTAAAATAAGCACAATTGATGTGTAGCTTCAGTTACGGCTATTGTGCATTGCCAGGTTGCCGCCTGAAAACAACAAACAAAAAATGAGCGAGGCAATTGGTAGAGTAGTAGGCTTTTTTTAATCAAATAAAGGTACAGATCTGCTAAGGATTGATATTAAATCTAAACTTTGCCTTTAACTTATAGTTGACATTAGTAGCTGATTTTAAGTGAGGCCCATCGTGTTATGCTACCATTCTTCCGTTTTAACTTAAAACGACGTTTCAACATTTATGGCGTGTTTAAGTTAGGGCAATATGTAACATTTTAAGGGTGGTTATTATTATTTTCAAATAAAAAAAGCCATTTAGGTACTTACATCAAGTATTTAGACAGAAATACATGCTATTTTAAGGCAAAACAGATGTATCATTATTTAAAAAAGCAATAAGCAAATGCAATTATTTTTATCTTACTAAGCATTTTTGAGAGGTATAATATTTTTGCATTTTGCAAACGATCATCCTCCAAGAACAAATTATAAACTTTATGACTTTTTTTCTCTATTGCAGTTGCAGTTACTTAATACGGAAGATGTACCATCCATTTTAGTACAAGATCATGTATTCGAAGTTTTGAATTCAGGAATAGAAATGGATATACAATTGAGAGTTCAAAATATCATAAACGATCCAGATATACGTGACATATCACCACAATATAGAAAATGCAGATTTCCAAATGAAAATTTTGAAAATGCCGGGTATAAATATTACAGCTTCACGAGTTGTGTGTCTGATTGCCTCAAGCAGTTTCAGCTTAAAACATGTGGATGCATTAATTATAACTATTTAGCGAGCAGTTAAGGTTTAATTTCATTCTTCAATCTTATTCAACCTTACTATTTTTTACCTTACTGTAGATATCGACAAAAGTCCTCAGTGTGATTTTAATGGCTTCATTTGCTTGGAAAGAGAGGATATCGTAAGTCCAAGTCCGTCCATAATGCAGCCGTGGCATTCAAACCGTCTTGGGTGCCAATGTTTACCATCGTGCACTGAGCATGAGATTAATATTTTTGAGCAAAGCCCAATGAAAATAAGTGATAAAAACAAACAAGGAACGACGGTGAATAAAACTATCAGCAAAGTGAACATCAGGCAGTCAGTAGCAAGGCAACAATATCGCAGGCAGGCAGTTCGATCGCGTTTGGACGTTGTTGTTACAATTGGGGGAATTTTAGGTCTATTTATGGGCGCAAGTATATTAAGTGGAATAGAGATGTTTTATTTCTTTTTAATACGAATTTGTTATTTAAAAAAATAATATTATCATGTTATGCTGCCACCCTATGCGAATATTTAAAAGCACTATGCGAATTTTCTCCAACAAATTTACATAATATATTCACTCATAAAGTAAAACCTCACCAGGACACCACATTCATGCTAGTGGTGATCACTATGTGGTTTATCTAGGCCGCATTTAAGAATTTCCTTATCACCGTATCATGCAAAAAATAAACCAAAGTGTTTTTTAACGTGTACTCGTACTTTTGTTTAAAAATAAAAAAAATATGTACAGGGTCGCGCGCCTATTGTGCTACAATAATAAATTCAAATAACTTTTTTTTAATCAATGTATTTCATTTGTTGTATTGTATAGAAAATTTAATTTTATGTTATATAGCTAATAGTTCTTGAAGATTATAGACCGTAAATGAGCTCCATGGTCATCCATGCATATGCGATACCTGATGAGAAAATTATTGATTGCGGCCTGAAGGGTTGAAGTCGGGATCGCCTCAACTATTGTTTAAATGGACTGCTTCAATTCAGTCAAATTCCTTGGTTTCGTTTTGTACACATCTTGCTTGACATAACCATATAAAAAACATAGGGACGGGCTACAGTCCGCTTGGGAAAACTGTTGGATACCCTATTCTTATTCCTATCCCTCATAAGTGGGCGTATCAAAAGTCTAAGTATGGTTGAATTGTTAAGAACGCTCTACATATTTTGTTATATAACATTTAAAGGATTTTATCGAAAAAAACGCTCCCTAGCTCAAACTTGGGTGTTTCAATAAAATTGTTTTATTTAATTGTGGGCGTGTCAGTAGGCGTATTTAAAAAAAATTAACACATGAGCATAAAGGGCCCCTAGAGAGTATATATTATAAATTTCCGCTCCCTAGCTCAAACTTTGAATTTTCAAAAAAGTTTTTTTTTAAATTGTGGGCGGATTTTGAAAATATTTACACATGAGCATAAGCGGCTCCCTAGAGAGTATATATTATAAATTTCAGCTCCCTAGCTCAAATTTTGGTTTTTCAAAAAAAGTTTTTTTTTTTAATTGTGGGCGTGTCAGTAGGCGGATTTTGAAAATATTTACACATGAGCTTAAAGGGCCCCTAGAGAGTATATATTATAAATTTCAGCTCCCTAGCTCAAATTTTGGTTTTTCAATAAAATTGTTTTATTTATTTGTTGGCGGATTTTGAAAATGTTATATCCCGAGCAGTTTTAGGAGTCATAGATCATATAAAAAAAAATCAGCTTTCTAGCTCAAAATTCGATTTCTTCCAAAATTTTGTTTTTTTAAGTTTGTGATCGTGTGTCTGTGGGCGGATTTCAAAAATTCGTAAACTTGATTATTTCGGGACCCTAGAGAGTATATGGTTAAAATTTCAGCTCTCTAGGCTCAGTTTAAATTCCTAATTTTTGCCGACGGCCGGACGGATGGACGGACATGGCTAGATCGACATTACTATCGATGCTGATCATAAATACGAGTATAGTAACTTTTAGCGGTCTACGGGCAATATTAAGGTATGTTACAAACTATGCGTCAAAATTAATATACCCTTAGAATAGGGTATAAAAAGTCTGGTGCAGTCAGGTCAGGTGACCTTGGGGGCCAGCGGAAAATGGAGTTTCTGGATATTACTTTGTTTGAGAGTTTTCGTTGGAGCTCCGCCATAACCTGTCTGACTAGGCTATGTGTGTAGATGCTCCATCTTGCTGGAACCAAATGCTGTTGAAACGGATACTTCTGGGTAAAAAAAACCTTCTTCAACATCTTTAAATATATATACGGCAATTTTGCCTATTTACATTGCCGTTTAGATCAAAATGGGCTCATCAGATACAAACACGCAATTTATCAAGCTGTTGTCTTCTTCGGTCATTTCAATCGTTTTTTAGCAAAATTTTAGGCGAAAGAGCAAATCCAGAGGGTTTAACTTGCTTGCAATTTAGACTTTGTACGGAGACAAGTTTAAGCCATCGTGAATTATACGTTGTAATGAACATCTGCTAGCTTTAATTCGCGCCGATATGTTTTGAGTCGAAACGCCTGGGTTTGCCTGAATGGACGATGCTACAGCCGCGATTGTCTTGAACCCGAACATAGGGATTTCGATGGTACGGTCTTCGTGCGATACTTCCAGATTCGGCAAACATGTTTACCAGCCTCAATAGGAGAAGGTAAGTCAACTAAATCATTGTTTGCAATTTTAAAAGTAGATGATATATTCGTATTGGTTTATTCATTAGTAAATTTATTATTCGTAGAGGTCCATAAAATAATTTAGTAATTTTTACAGAAATAATTATTGTAATAATGGAGTGCCGTCAAACTCCCGCCTTAGTTCCCTTGGGACGCAAAGGACGGACTGCAAAGCATGGTACCGCTGCACTATCAAAATCCTCTTTTCGGTATCCCAAGCATTCATTTTAATAAATCTAAACGTAATCTGCCAAACAAAAAAAAAACTAGGCGATAAATCGCACAGAAAAATGTTTAAGCCCGGCGTAACGAGTATTTGATTTCAATAAGTAAGTTTTGGAAAATTGATTTAATATTGCCATCATTTAACCAATTTCTTGGTTAGTTACACAATTTTATTAAAAAAAAATACTAACAGCTAAAAACTTTGAAGGTCAACATCAATTTATTCATCTTCTTCCTGCATAATATACAACTGAACATTTGAATAGTACCTATGTAAGTCACTTTTTAATAAACCGAGTCATTCTCAATTCGTTGGATAAAGCACAATGAAATGACAACACGTCATATCCCAAGTTGAAAAATATACAAACTAAAAAAAAGTAGGAACGCACAGCACAGCTAGTGCAAAACGAACGCCTGTGCAGAAAAAAATCCTGTTACTGTACTCCGCTTACTTCAAAAGGCGAATGTTTTTCTGAAAAAAAAATATTCTCTGCAGCTCTTAAATATTCCACTATGGTCACACTGTCAAGGATGAAGTTTACTTTCCTATACTTTATACCGTGTGTTTCTTTATTATTTTCAGATAAGGAATAGAAAAGACAGAATTTTCGAATTTTGTATCCGGAATATCCAGAATGGAATGAATAAAGAAACAAAAATGGACTGAACAGAATGACAGCCATTTGGCCCATGACCAGCGTTGCCACTTAGTTCAAGAACAAGTACAAAAATTAGTAATTACAATTAATATATGTTTTCTTTTTATTGAACGAACTCACATGTGAAATCAAAAGATAAAATCTTCCAATTTATTGAAAAAAACCTGAGGAGGTATGTTAAAGCAAACAAAAAAAATATAAAAACAGTGAATATGTTGACCAAAAGGGCTGGCGCAGCTCCTGATGCAGCAATTGAAAGGTATTTTCACATTTTTTTTATTATTTGGTTATTAATCATTTGTTTTCTTTGTTTTGTTTGTACTTAGTAGTATTAAAAATATGTATGTAGGAAATTTGTTCAACCTAATTTTTTTCAAAAAAAAATATATTTTTGCCAAAAGTTAATTTTTATGTCTCGTACACAATTCTATATATTTTTTACGTTTTACTATTCAAAATAGTGTTTAGATACTCCTTCTTAATTCTGGATCGCAAAACTCGTCTCCCACCATAGAAATTCACCAATTTGTTTATACAATTAATCAGAAGTTTTTTTTTGTTTTCACTTGACACTGAGGATGTCACGAATTACTATTGAGAAAATGTATTTCATCTGACGTTTATATTATTCAAATCTGTTATCTCTGGTTCGTTCGTTTTGCTTAAGTTAAAATTTAATTTTAATTTTGTTGTTAATGAGTTAATGAAATTTATGAACTTTTTGAGTTGTTTTGTGTAAGTTCATGCATTTTGTGACTGCTTTTTGTTTATAAGATTTACATATGGTAGTGAAGTTCCATTTACTCAATACATATTTTTTTATTTTCTCAAAAAACAATTCTACTCACGACATTTCGTTTTAAAAATGTTGTTTTACAAACAAAAACAGCAAATGAATGCTCGAAATTTATTTGTCAGTGACGAATTTGTGATTGACTGAGCATTTTAAAGCTATCAATATTTTCCACAACCAAAACAATACATACCGGAAAACGACTTTTCCCTATTTAAGTCCACACGGCTGCGTTTCTTAACGAAGTACCCAATACAGTAATATAAGACTTTCGCTCAGAAAAAGGTTAATATATTTTTTTATTACAAAGATATTGTTATTATTTTTATGAACGACATAATATTTTCGTGTTGTTATTATGTTGAATATGTTAAATCGAAGGAAAAAAGTAAAACATTAAATATGTTGTCCTTTCGAGTAAGGATTTAGTACGAAGTAAAACAAACACGCACCTATGTAGTATGGTACCTACTGCATTATATAGCATAAGTGGCAACGCTGCTCATGAAATCGTCTTGTCACAAACATCTATCATTTCATGCATACGGGAGACCATTTTAAAAATGTATTTGATTCTTTAAATCGTTAAAGGAAATTAGAAATATGTAATAAAATAAATAATTAACTTGAAAAAATACACATAAAAAGAAAATAAATTTTCAATAAATCATCCATTTGATTGTTCGCTGTTGCTTTAATTTTTTTTGATCAAGTGCATCTGTCAAGCGTCTGTGAAACAAGACAATATTCCTTTTATTCCACCTTTCTCTAGGAATAAAAAGAATGCATTCCATTTATTCCAGAATGAATAAAGAAACAACGAAATGGATTATCCGGAATATTCCATTGAATAAAGAAACGTAAATGGCTCACTCGGAATATTCCGAATATTCCGAATGAATAAAGAAACACACTGATAATGATCAAGTTCGACAAGGAAATGAGTATTGCTCTCACATCTAGTTGATTGATAGCCCAGAATTGACTCAAATATCCAACCTCATTGAAGACTTGTCCTATGTAGGCAGTCAGCTTATGATCACCACCACTCTTCAAGTGGCAGGACAACTGTATACCAAAATGCATTTTTTATGTTGCTCAAGTAAACTCTTTAACTTGGTTCCGAGAGACATTTTTCCGGAAGAACACAATTTACAACAATTTTAAGAGTAGAAGCAACACTTTTGTCTGAAGCATATCGTTATGGGGCGCTAACTAAGCATTATAGGTTTGTCTTTGCTGAGAAAATAATTTAAAAAAGACAAAATTGGGTTAGTTGAAAGCGCTTACATATCAATCATTGTGATAACCAATTTCGTAAAAATTAGTTGAACGTTTCACCATCCTAGAAGAAATTTTATTAAATATCGCGAATTTATTTTAAAGCAGGACACGCTTAGGAATTCTTTTATTTATATTAATGCAGTTTTGATTTGAAAGTTTTTTTCACTTAAATCTAACGTCAAGCATCTTATGATGATGAACTTTTTCTTTATATATCGTAATGGCAAATCTGCACACCATTTCAAAGATTCTAATCTTAAAAGCGAGGTTTGCTTTTCACTTTTACTCGTTTAATACAAGGATACCATCCCACGTTACACCCAGTCACACTCCCACAGCCCTTCAATGACAACTTTAATATCATGATATTAATCGTTCATTTGAATAATAAAAATGCGCACATTTCGCTGCATTTCGTATTTGAAAATCCTGTACTCCTTCCGTGGATCTGAATGGCTCCTTGCTCTGTGCGAGTTGCATGTTTTTGCCTTTTGATACGCTTGGGGAACAAATCTATTGGTTTCAGAAGCCATACTACCCACCAGTAGATATTTGTTCGCTTTTTCGCTCTTATATTTAGCGTTTTCAAGATAAAATTGCGATTTTAGCTTGTTCTTTTTCTATTGTTTTATTTAGCATTCCTCAGCGCATTCGTTTTATTCGCATACTATAGAGTGAATGTAATGTAAAATACAAGAGGAAATTGAATAGAAATTGTAAAAATTGAGAAACTAAGCGAAAAAGGAAAAAAATCTACATCCATCCGCTTGCTCTGCATTCTAATTGAATTCTTGTAAGGACATGTGCAAATATTGGCTGCCAGTATTACCATAGTTGCAGGGAATGTCATTAAGTTCACTTTTTCTCTTTAGAATTTTTTTCCTTTGCTTTTGCATTTCTGCTTTGATTTTGAAATTGTTGATTTAATGGACTTGGAGGAGCTATTTTATTACTAAATTGGTTAAGTATTTGTTCTTTCATATTACGAGATCCCAGAGGGAACTTTAATTGAGTTTTTTTTTTGGTTTTAAAGTGTTAGCAAATAAATAAACACCGAAGTGAATGAATGTGGTCGCTTGTCTTCTGGCCGAGGATTCGCACACAAAATTTGTTGAAGGATTTAGGGTTAAAGCCTTAATGAGCTGTTATGATATGTTATGAGGAGTCCTTAGTTATGAGCGGTCCTTGTAATTATAAAGGAACGAAAAGCTATATGTACTTAGCCCCATATTCAGCTTTTTTTGTGAGCATTCATAACGGCAATATAATTTGTATTAAAGAATTAATCGTATTTAGCGAACCCCGCAAGCCAGTAGGGATGCATAAAGTGCGTAAAAGTAAAGATCATAATCTCGTCGATAATGGAATACAGTCTATAAATCATATTGGTACAAGAAACTGCTTTGAACATCTAGGTAAACCCAAGAATAAAGTAAAAAATTATTACGCATTCAAAACAACATGACGGAGATATTTGTTCGCTGTTTATCGCCTCTCGAACATTTTGTCCAAACGATTACGTTATAAGATTCATGAAATAAGCCAAGTCTTATTTAGTCTTAGTGTATAAAGTGAACGATATATTGCAGTAATAAAATATTTTAAATATTTAAAAACGTCAGCAAATAAATAAAACAATATGTGCATTAAATACCAGAAATATATGTTTGTGTAGATATGTATTATAAAATTTGTTTATATGTACATAGTTGGATGTGCTGTGTTAAATAATTGTAAAATACCCAACAGAAATTCTCTCAGAAAGTACCTACATGAACAAAATGATGATTGGAAGTTTTGGTACTGAATTTGTCAATTTTAAAAACTGTACAGCCACCGTTATGAAGTAATTTATAATATTTTCAAAGTTTAGTTCAGGCGACGATTAAAACGTAAGATATTCAACAGTTTGTTTGAGGGACGAAAACAAAATGCAGGAACTCGGGAATGCGTAATCTTCCATATTTGATTCATGGGTAGACCCATAATTATTTCTAATGCGACTTTGCTTTGCATATACAAAGCAAAAGTTTATAAAATTAAGGAAATGGGAATAAGGATGGCAACCGATGCACGTTGGTTTTAAACGCTTGTATATCATAATGTGTAGGAAAAACAGAGCGGAAAGAGCATTCTACATTCGTGCTGAACGGCTGAAGAAAAATTCTTCTTATTTCAATCCGAAAAATGGCTTGAGGGTAAACTGATGTGCATTCATGGCAGGGCGGGCAATTGAAATGTTCTAAGTTCCACTTGTAGTGGAAATATCGGTACAACAGCGATAGGAAGGAAACATTGCGACAATGCCTAAGAGAACGACGTGATTTTGCGAAATATCGATCGCCTATTAATTTTATTGCGCGTATTATACTCAAGTTTAGGTCGAATAAATACCTTATAAATGGAATAGACATTTTGCATCGTTCTTGGCGACATCGAATATGTGGTCATTTCAACGAAGATTGTCATTAACACACATGCAGAGAGTTTAAAGTCTTCAGTTTCAGTGATGCAAGTGAATGATGGATAAAGGCCAACTGTTGAAGTTTTGCCTTAATAACAGAAGACAGCATTGTGTTTTGGAAGCATTGAATACCACCCTATTGGTTGAACAACATATGTTGCCGTTCCAGTTCTACACTCGAAGATAAGGGGCGTGAACCAGGAAACGTATATGAAAAGCTGAGGGTACTGTAATCAGTGAAATATGCATTGGGTACAGACAGGAGATCATCTTTAAAAAAGAAAGAGGAACACCAGTTTTTATTTGGTTAGTTGCAGACTTAAATCCGTCTACAACAACTTGAATTAAACGAATCGGTTAGATATGTCAACATAACGCCAGTGCTACGAAGAAATATTCTAGTTTCAAGATATTTCATAGGTTGACGGTTAACCAGCGCTTCCATGAGTTTCGGCAGAAGGTACCTATACCTAAGTGCACTTGGTCGGTTGCAGAAGGGAGAAGAAGATTCTCATTATTTGGAACAGGCTGGACAAATGTTGTTTTCCATACCCTCGGAAAGAGCTCTAAAGAATAGGACAGATAGAAAAGCATACGCAGTGGTCTTACCAGCGTACAAGAACACCACTTCAGAACACCTCTTCTGGCCCGTTTGAACTTGTTTCGATTTTTCTCAGATGGGTTGGCTGTATATCACCGAAAGCTTACCTCTTTTCACCTTATCGCCTCTTTGCAGCTCCAGTCACACCACCCGATTACCTTGGTTTAAATACTTTTTGCCCTGCTAGGGATAAAGGTTATCATGTCCATCTTAATTATGTCTGTTATCATATCACCAGCAGTATCCACGTCGCTGTCGAGGAAGCACAGCGACCAGTTCAAACTCATTAGGAAACCGTTTAGTTGTTCCCAATTGGCTTTCTCGTATTCCCTTAGGAGTTCGCTTTTTAACTAACTGGTAGAAGTAGAGGTAAGAAACAAGTCCAGTGTGTTGGCGGTTTGGCTACTAATGTCCGATATTCGTGTCGGCTCATTCACAAGCTGAGTTAAATTATTTACTTCAGCAAAAATCTCGACGTACCTTCCTTCGGGTGTTGTATGACCTGAATGTCAAATACAATTTGAAATGTGTATACTGAAATGCCCGCATTGATGATTTAAGTAATAGGGTAACAATTGTTGTGATGGAATCTAACAATGCATCGAACTTATAAAGAAGTTGACTGTCTGTCCAGATGTAGGCTTCCATAAACAAAACAGTAATGGATTAATTGTCTACGGACATCGAATTTGAGCCAGGTGAAATTTAATTTCAGTTTGGAACATTGGCCGTATTGAGGTTGAAGTTGGTAGGCTACGTCAAACGTCACTATGTACATTTTTTATTTTTATTTTTTCACTTTATTTGTTTTGTTTGAAGCTAACATGGTACTACAAGAAAATAAGTCTTCAAATTGAGTATCGAATTTTGCATTGATTACAGATACCTAACAAAAATGAATGATAAAAGGAAAGTTTATAAGATTTTAATTTTATTTTTATAATATGACTAATTCTGTTGCGGCATGTGTAAAAATAGTTTCTCCTGAAATACAACTGTCGAACTTATTTTTTGTAATTGATGTGGAAGAAAATTCCACAGTCGAATAGCTTTAACAAAGAAAACCCGCTCTACCACTGTGTGCGTGAATCGCGTTCAAAGAAGCCTAGGGCATCTTGGTGACTGTAGAAAAGTAATATTCAGGACATTTGTTATGAACGATTCCATGAAGCCTGAGGATGATTCTAAAATCATAAAAAATAAATAAATATTAGGTATTAACGGCCCATAGAGGGCCTAAAACCTAGCTTCTCCAACCACTTTCTTTGTGAAGTGGAAGGGACCTACAATTTTACGCCGAAATTTCACTTCTGGAGCACACCATACCCAATGATTTTGCAGGATTCAGTTTTAGGCTATTTAGATCAGGCCACATCTGAATACACGACAAATCTTCATTTATTCTAACCATTTCTATCAGCCCTAATTTTTTGGACAGGTGTATAATGACATCACCTGCATAAAGGTGAACATGGTAGTTTTCAAGAATATCAGGAAGGTCATTTATAAAGATAGGCGAGACCGCGGTGGAGAAAGAATAACGATACTAGGTTGTACCCAGGAATAAATAGGCGTACAATGAGAAAAAAATTCTGCCCTAACCCAAGCATTTTGGTCAGACCTACTCTAAAATTCCTACACATTAAGCGGATAATAAATACTTCTTGGCAATTTTAACATACAGATATGTAGGCCTAGCGACACATTTAACACGCTGAAGTGCCTACAATTTAGATTCCTAATTGTAGATATCTTTTCTCCTTTTTCTTTAAATATATATGTGTATACTGTTTACTCATTCAAATATTTGTTTTGTTTTTCTTTATTTATAATTGTTTTTTCAATGGTGAACTCAAAATTGTAGAAAGAAGAATGAATTCTATTTATGGTCATTGAATTACCTTGGATAAACTTACGTTTATTTATTTATTTCATCAATTGATTCAAGATCTGCTGATTACAAAAAACAAAGTTACAATACATTAAAAATAATAAATTAATAAATACTTCAATAGTTATATACAAATTTCTAATAGTTTTTTTTGAAAACATCTCTATTTATTGAAACATCAATATTATTGCACATTTCATTGAATAACTTTAAGGAACGCGTAATTGGTTCATTTAAACCGTAGTTTGTCCTATGATGAGGAACATAAAAATAAACGTTACTATTACGAAACAGTCTTGGCACATGCAAAGGAATAATAATTTGGATTTCTATAATCCAAAATATCTTTTATGAACATAACGCATTGAATTTGCCTACGACATTTAAGCGTTTTCTAATCGATGAGCATCTCGAATTATAGTCAGGCATAGAACTACCCCAATTTAATTTTCTTAATGCATACCTCGTAAAGCGTTTTTGAATTCTTGCTATCCTCATTGTTCCAACTTCATAATATGGTGACCAAACAACACAACCATATTCCAAGACTGGAACAACAAGAGACAAGAATAATGTTTTCAGCGTATATGCATCCTGGAAATCTTGTGAATTTCTTTTTAAAAATTCGAATAATGAGTTATCCTTAGAGACGATATAGTCAATGTGTGACCTGAAATCCATTTTCGAATCGATATAGACTCCAAGATCTTTGATACAGTCAACTCTCAGAAGTTTAAAATCATTAAAACAATAATCAAATTTAACAATAGACACAGACCTAGTCACACTTAAAATTTTGCATTTCGAATTATTCAATTCAAGATAGTTAAAATTACACCATTCTAAGAAATTGTTTATGTCTTCCTGCATGAAAAATCAGTCCTGAGACAAAGAAACCGGGAAAACACTTTGACATCGTCGGCATACATTAAACAACTGCAGTATTTCATAACAGAAGGCAAATCATTTGCGAAGATGATGAATAGAAGTGGACCTAACTGACTTCCTTGTGGAAGACCCGACTTAAATTCTATTAGATTGGATGTACAATTTTCAATCTTTACTATTTGTTTCCTTCCAGTTAAATAAGATCTCAGCCACTTAATAAAAGATGAATTGAAACCTAATCTATCTAATTTCTGTAAAATAAGACCGTGATGTACACGATCGAAAGCTTTAACAAAATCTATGTAAAGAACATCAACTTGTTTGCCCGATTCCATTTGGTTGCAGCAAAAATTTGTAAAAAGACTTAAATTAGTGCAAGTTGATCTACCCTTCAAGAACCCGTGTTGGTACTCGGATAAAGTTTCTTTTAACGAAAAATATAGCTTTTGGGTTATAATTTTTTCTAGCAATTTAGGAATGGCCGAAAGCTTAGAGATGGGTCTGTAATTTTTGACTAAATGTTTAAGTCCATTTTTAAATATTGGATCAACAAAAGGAATCTTCCATTCATCCATAAAAACGCCATCTTCTAGGGATTTATTGAAAATGCAAGTGATCACATAGCTCAAGGAAGTTGCGCATTTCGATAATAACAACGGAGACATTTTATCATACCCAGCTTTTTTGGTAACATCAATATCGTTCAATGTTACACGAATCTCTTCTTCAGAAAAACAATTTAGGCAAAAATCGGTGATGTGATTTATGCAACGATAGTGTTCATTAATGTTAGAAATTGTATCACTGTTGTAGGATGTTTGGAAGAACTCCGCAATGAAGTTACAAGATGACTCTAAATCATTAGATATTTTGTCTTACTTATATTTACTTACTTACTTATACCCGTATCGTAAAAGGACGATCCACGTGTCGAAATCCTAAGAAGTGGTATGCCAAATAGCTCCTGTAATATACATATATTAGGCATCAATGGCCCACACAGAATCGAAATTCTAGCTTTTCCAACCATGTGCGGAGTGGAAGGAACCTACAGTTTTAAGCCGACTCGAAACGGAAAGTTAGAGAAACTTCCAATAACAATTGATTTTGGTATCTTTTTGCTTATCTCCTGTCAAATGAAAAAAAATTTATTGATTCATTGAGTGTTCCACTACGTAGTGTGGTGTGTCTCGTTATATTGTTTTGACTGAGATAAAGAATAAAAAAGTTCTTGAAATCGTAAAAGCTGTGAGAAGTGAGAGCAAGTGTTGATGCCAACCTCAACGCCCGTCATTTAAACATTTTCAACAAAGAGTTTTGGATGAAATGCGACTTCTCGGTAATTCTTTATTCTTTTCTTGTATTTAGATTCATCCTTATATATATAGGTCATACCTACATATACAACACATTATCCTATTACTATATTACTGCAACATGCAAGGGGAGTATGTAGTATTACTTCTTTTATTTTACACTTTATTATACATTGTCAATTTTAAGGGATAAATGGATTAACGTTTTCAGTTGGCGCTGTTCAGTCTGTGACAAATGTCTCCGACACCACTTCTACCAGTCACTGCACTTTGTGAATTACTCTTAACCGTTCATGTAGAAATACCACCAATATCCTTCATCGGCCTAGGTCAGAGATGTCGTGCTGTCGTTGTCGATATCAAGCTTTTATTTCACCACCATCGTCCTATTTTTATACAGTTACACTATAGCACACATTTAAAGATAGATATATTTATGTGCATATATAAACCTCAGTTTTTCAAATAGAAAAAAAGACCGACTGTCGAAAACTCATGTCAACATAAATCAAAGACGTGTGACACCCTAATCCTGAAAGTTTACGTTGGGTGTTTTTTTTCTTGTGATTTCCTTTAGATTGCTTAAATAGTAGGACATAAGAAACGATCAATGGGCAGAATGTCTTCTGATACTTTGGTGATAGTTAAACATCGACCACCCTCTTAAATGTCACGTGAATTGACTTTTACTTGTGCAAACTTCTTTGACTTTTTTTGGACGAGCGTGTTTGGCTCAAGGGATTTCTTTTTTCTGTTGCCAGTGAAAAGATTTTTATATAAGTTCCTGAAATGCTGATGATTCAAATTTTTTTTAGAGTATCGTACAAGCAGATATTGGAAATATGAAATATTCTAAAATGTGTATGCTATGAATGCTGGTGCCATAGAATACTAATCTTTTAATGGATTTCTGACATTTCTGAAGTCAAATTCAAGGGATAAGTTATCTACTTAACGCTATGCCGGATAATTTGGCTCATATTTTTCAAAAACATTTAATCTTTATTTGAAAAAAATCGAACAACCACAGCTCAGCCTAAACCAAAGTTTGTCATGCAGGTAAGTAATCTGATTAGTAAGCTTAAGAAACGAGATAAGACGAAATTTTTTCTGGACTAATTAATGAAAATACCAATTTATAAATCGCAATCTTCTTCTTCTTTATCTTCTGCTGTATCTTCAAGATATAGCAAATCTAAAAATATTTAAAAGCTATTTTTGCTGATCTTAGCTCCCGCTGTGAGGTGGTGGGCGCATGTAAAGACCACTTATATGACACTAATGCGTGTCGTTTTCTGTAATAAATAGGAAAAATATGTCCATGTAATACAGTAACTCCGGCATTCTGTTTTGCATAGCATAAGCACATAAGCCTGTTTCGTGTCCGCAAATCTGAACTTTTTTTGCAGCTTTTCTACACATTTTTTTTTAATGCATAATCTGCCCCATACCGATTAGATTGCTGCTAACGATAGACCAGTCCGGATTACTGCTTTCAAATCGTGAAGCGAAGCCCTGTACATTTTTCATAATTATTTATTAATTGCAGAGTTATGAAAAACAGTCTTGGAAAGCTGAATTTTGTATAAAGAATGTTGACCCAAACTCAATAACATCAGTACAGACCGTTTGACGTCCTTTAGTTTTTACGCATTATTTGGCGAATCAAATAGTACCTAGATGTAGATATGTATGAGGGGCCTAGAACCGAGGTTCTCCAACCGTTTGCTTGTGCGCAAGTTTGAGAAGTTTCTCATGACAACTGATACTATTGAATGTTTATCAGACGTTTGTAAGAGAACCTTCGAGAAGTAGTCGTCCAACACACAAACCACTGAGCCACTGCGCCCACTACCTAAACTATTGACTTAACTTCTTCGACTAAGAATCTGGGCGACCTTCAGAACTTTGGACTTGGCGCATAAAATTAAATATGAATATCAAAATAAATTTTCAGAAAAATGCACTCCACAACCCACAACTAACTTAAATGTTACCAAGTTCAAAGTAGCGTCCACTTTCGATATATTTACCGAATAACGGCAAAGGTTGTTTATTAAAAAACACTCGAGCGAGTTCGGGGGGCCTTCTTATTCTTTTTAAAGGAGATATATTACGTGTCCATACATTATGTACATACATATGGTGATATCATATCACTGATATAAGTCCACATATTTACGCCGTTTCGCGTTCGAGAAGCAAGTTCCGTAATATATATCAGCGACCAAATCTTGTAAACTAAAGTAGGTGTACACACTCCCAAAAGCATCCATACATATGAACGTAAAGTCTTTCCGTAAGCACAACAGTTTCATGCGGCTTAATTTTATAATCGGTCCGAAAATTTTGATCTCGTTCATGTTTCAATACAAAATGTATATAAATAATCAATTATCTAGTAATGAGGGGCATTAATAAGAAGATAATGAACAAATTACTACAAATAAATTAACAGGATGATATTGTTGGTTACATAACACCTTTCAAATAATCCTTGAGCTCAGTTGATGTATATGTTAAAGGGAGATTGCCATCTACTAAGCATATGTATCCGACGCTATATCATTAAAATGACTGAAGCGAACATATTTACGTGTAACGCATATTTGTCCTTTTATCGTAGGTAAACATTCCGCATGAAAGTCTTTATTCACCATTGGGTACTTACGAGTACGTACCTCCGTTTACGTTATACACGGCGAATATTAAAATTCTATTGAATACCCGGAGATTTATGAAAATTGCATTCGTGAAGTTTTTAAGAATGCTCAAGATTAGCTTTGACAGAGCTTATATCCTGTGCATATTCCATATGAGTAGCCAAGTCTATTCGAAATGAAAAATCACTTAAAGAAAGGGAATTCAGAGGAGATTTATTGGCTGGATATGCTCCTTTAAGGAAATGAAATTGTATAGAGAGGCAGCAAAAAGGATTGAAAATGGAAATGAGCATGCTGAAAGATGAAGCAATGATTATGAAAGCTGTGGATTATGGTAAAATGCGTACAGTAATACCCATATACTCATAATTTTGCTTAGTTTTGTTTGTCGCATATAAGGACATTTGCTATTCACTTATTATGCAAAAACTTGCGCATAATTTCATAAAATTGTACAAAGAAATATGTACAGAAAAAATGTATTACATTGTTACTCCTAACACAATAAATTTCCAGCTATTATGTGTACATTTTTTCATTAAAGTTTTCTTCGATTTGGTTAAAGAGAATATGGATTTTTATTGTAAAAGAAAAACGTTTGAAAATTAGAATTCATTAAAACTTGTGGTAAGGATTGTAAGATATATGGTTGTTCATTCAAAAACAATATAAAGGAAATTGACGGAAAACAAAAAACAAAAACCATGAAAAATGTTGTGCTATAACATATAAAACAAATTACAATTGTAAAACTTGTTTGCCTAACTTTCCAGCTGTCTATACTTCAACGATCGCCATTAATTAATAAATGACCAGCAAAGACTGTTTGATTTCTTCAAACACTTCTAACGATATTCTATAAATTAAGTTATTAATTTAAGATTTGCAAATACTCGTACATTAATATGTCTCAAATTGATTTCTATGCATTATTAGGTCAATGTTTGCATTGTAATATAAATTTAAAACTTTACAACAACAAGATAAGGGTTCACAAATTCAATAAGTTGAATGTGGTATTTTGAATAAAAACGGGCTTGGTCTTAAAGATTAGTGCGGAACATAAATACCTATTTAATAAATTTAATAAATCAAGTAAGACACTACAATCAATGGAACAATAGAAAATATCACGAATGAACTACGTCGCATCTCAAGACTCTGAAATCAATATTCATTATATAACTACCTACCCTGTAATTGGATTTAGAATACAAAGGAAGGGAAGAACATGGCGTTTAATAAAATTAAGAAGCAGATCATTATTATCACACCAAACATTAAAAAAATAAGATCGGCTTGAAATGCAAGGCCTCCCTATTTTGAATCACTTCGTCACTGAGGCTAGTCAAGCGCTGGTGTTGCTGCATTTGTGTGATCCAGGAGTTTTTAGGCCTGCCTAATCCAGTCGCTTCAACCCACGGATTTGTATGCACTCTGTTGGTACAGCTTTAAGATATTAAATGTGTCGCTTAGCTCACCTGAATTTTTAAACTGCCAAGATTTGATTTTTCCATTAGTCGCCTTTTATGACAAGGTGGGTGCGCTGTAACAGGTCCCTACACGAGAAATTAGGGATAATTTTGTAATGTGGCTAAAATCACATCCCTTAAATAGATGCTAATCGGTCCTCTGAAATGCCTACTCTCCGAGCTATTTATAAATATATGTGTTACCCAAAAGGTTCCTAATTCAGGAATACGCTTAATATTTTGTGTTTCAGTAAACCGATTTTCTCAGTAAAGCTTAGTCCAGATAAGCGCACTTTGCTGTATACATCTATTTATTGTGTGTATTCAGGGCACAGTGGCTTATTGCCTATAGAGCGTTGGACTACTGAGCGAAGGTTTCGAGGTTCGAATCCCACTCAGGATTTCCTAACATTTCGTCCAGTGCCCCCACCTCTTGCAAGAGTTTGAAAAACATCTAAGATTATCAACTGCCATTAAATGCTGCTTAAAATGTACCGTCCGGAATGGGCGTTAAATTGTTGGTCCCACCCAATCGTATCAAAAACATAGCTTTGCACACACAAATGGATGCAGAAGGTAGGTTTTAGGACCTATATTTGCCGCCTTTAATATTTATGTATTAATAGGGATTTTTAATATAGTAATGAAACATATCAATAAGCTCGACCGAATCCCAGTAACTAAAAGCCAGCAAATTTGGTATGCCCAATTTGATTTGCACCTTTACCGCGACTTGTTTTTGTCTTTTACTTTTCTGAGAAAAAATGTTCATTACATACCTGATTGAGGTCATCATTGACTTTTTTGCACATCCATTTGTGGAGGACATGGCGCCACAACCATTTTCCTAGCAGCAGCATTTCAAACTTACAATGCTTTATTTATCATCGACGCTAAGCAAAGTCTTAAATTATCATGGATCGTGCATGTGTGACCCAAAAGGTTCCGAAGATTATGCGCGGCCGTGTGATTTTGCTGGTCAGTTGACAGACATAATTATTGGTTTACCAAATTTGGATTATCATATAACATGTCCAAGTAGCGTTCACATGCTTGCGAACTTGCAGCTCTGAGCCATGCGTTGAGTGGCTGGTGGGAGAGTGACTGAGTGACCAAATGTGGAAAATGCTATATCAGGAGAAAAATCTGTGTATATTTTCGTAAGCGTTACATATATTATGACGGAGGATATTGGTCGCACGTTGTCGTACCGTGCGATTCAGAGAAGTGCGTAGTGGAAGACAGTTGTGGACAGATACAACAAATACCTGCATGTTTTTTTTTTTTGATTAAATGTAAATGTACATACATACATACATCGAAGCAGCAGTGCCCCATTTGTTAATAGAGGTTATAGCCAAGTAAAGCCTCTGTTGATTAATTTGGTCTATTTGCAATGGACTTAAGGCCCATACAATTTTCGATTTGCTCCAATTTATTGGCGCGTGTGTATTTATCAGAAAATGATGTGTAGAGTGTAAGATTTAAGGTCAGGCGTGGACGATGTAGAGGTTACTGTGTTGGCTTGTGACCCGTGCGGAGAGAAACGAACGGCACCTTGTTTGCTCCAACCTCTACACCAAAAAAAAGGATTTCTGCCTGGTAGTACAATGGACTGTAACCGAGTCTGAGTGCTCTGGGACTTGGATTTCCTTTTTTTTATTACGAGGAGCTACCCCACTTTATATATTTTGAGAAATGCTTGGAATTTATTTTTGTCTAAATAATACGGTTTCCTTTTGATAGATAACCTGAACACTAATAAACAGTAATTAGTAAGTAAAATATGTTTATTTTTTAAATTAGTATATTCTAAAAAGAAAAGGAACGCTTTAGTAAACAGATGTAATGGGTGTTTTTAAAGAGCTTTTGAGTTTGAACTTGAAATTAAACACACACAAAATGGGCGAACGAGCCAACGTTATTTTATTCCATAGATCGTTTTATAACATTAATGATGAAAAATGGTTTTGACCATAAATCCACTATGGAAAGGTATCAGAAAATTCATCCTGCCTGATGCACCAATTTTCGACTTTAAAAAAATCCGGGAACATGGCTCTGTAGCGGCCGCCATTTCTTCTTTACTTTTTTAAGCAGTTGATGCCGTCACCTTTCAAACCGCACAAAGTAGTACATTTTTTTGGTGCATCGGCAGATGATGGATAGTTTTTTTTTGATTTTCCTCACTCCAAAGGCGAAGATTTTGCTTATTAATAAAGTCATTGGAGACAGACGCGGAAAAAAAATACTCTAAAAACACTTTTTACTGAACACTGATTTTGGAAAGAAATTTCCATTAGTTGTAAACTCTCTCTCGTTATGTTATCATGATTTCCACCATAAGTGCTCAAACGAAATAGCCAGTTGCATTCCACCCCTAGAACATTTCAACCGCAATACCCGCTGTGCAAGGAATGCGTATCAGATATCAGTTTACCCTTAAGCCTGTATTCGGGCGTACAGTGAAATACAAGGAATCTTTCCTAGTCGTACAACACGAATGTGGAATGCTCTTTCCCGCTCCATTTTTCCTACACATTATAATCTACAAACATTTAAAACCAACGTGCTTCGTCATCTCTGCCTATCTTCTAACCCTAATTTCCTTAACGCCTGCACTGTGTAGCTATTACGTTATAAGGGTATTCGAAAATCCCTTTAGTGCAAGTACATTATAAAAAAAACTTGGGCATACGTTTTGGCACAATGTTTGCCAGCCAAACAATACTGACTAAAAAATGGTGTCAGCTGTCAGAATAACTATGAGCCATCTGAGTGTTGCGTATTGAGAAAACACACTTTAGTAATGTAGTACCGAAATATAGGTATGACATTTCACAAGGTACTAAAAGAATTTGTTCGAGCAGGAATTAATAATTCGTTTGGTTGTGGCTACAACTTTAAGCAGTTTTTCGTTACTTTGAGCAGATGTTAGGATATTGGCAAAGTAAATGAACAGATACCTATTATAATGCATAAAACAGAAATTACGCTCAGCCATCTTTGGGACCTTAAATACAACACGTAGCGTCCATCAACTGAAAATAATTGTTATGTCGTGTAAAATAATGAGGATCTTGAAAAAAATCCAAGTTTTAGCAATAAAAGAATTTATTATTCGGTCCAACAGCTTTTCATGTTCATATCAATGAAATAGGATAATGACTGTGAAGTAAAGCATGTTTAACATAGATACTTAAAAAGTATAATCAATTAACGTTGCCAGAAGCTTCAAAGAATTCCATTGAAAAACAAAAAAAGGTACGCGGCAATAAGCCGTCTCAGCAATCAAGCTTTTACAACAGACCCTGCCTTTTTGCACGCCCATCGTTTAAATGCTCTTAAAATACGAGCCAATGGCAATTTTCACACATCGCTGCTCTTGAAAATACAATTTTAAGCAATGTCCTAACAACCGTCAGCGACAACCTAAATTCATCCTCTGACATTGTTCAAACAACCGTAATCGATCCTCTTAGCGGACCGGACGTGTATGTGATAATTAGAAGCTTTATGGTTATTTCTTAGATATAAATTTGCGTCGTCGTCATCGTCGTCGTGTTGGTTCACCGCACTGCATTGCAAAGCACCGAAACACAACCCAATTATGGCCACAGAGATATGCAAATTCAATACCGTGGACATACTTTGCCATGGTAGAGGTAGACAGCCCACTTGTTAGCGCTTTGGTTGGCACGCGATTAAGTAAGCATTGAAATGAGTGAGCTGCTAAGCGAGGAAGTGTTCACCCACTTCTCTTGAGGACCGCAGAAAAGCTGGTTTTCTATAACCCTCAGGACGAAATGAATTTAGCGAGGTTTCTTTTTTGCGCGCGGTATAGCAACCATTTGTGATAATTTTATAACAATGCCTGTGATGACTGTCTCAACTCAAGTGGAAACCTGTTGGCGGCGACAAAACGTTTTTAATTAATTCACCAACAAATCGTGCCACGCTGATTACTTTTGCCATGCGCTTAGGTTCGCTCTTTTTCGCTTGCTTCTTTTGACTACTACAGTCACCATTTAGCAAAGTGTGTCGGACTGAGCAGTAATTCATTCATTGAACGCAGAAAACTTGAATTACAAAATAAATGTTATTATTGATTAATGAATGGAGACTACTTGAGTTTTTGTAATTTACAAAACATTATTCTATTTATGAAGATACATCACATTGCTGGTTGAATTAACTTGATAAGAGTCATACTTCACGACGTTAAAATGTTTCCTAGTGCCTAGTGGTTTTAGTGTTAAGTTTACTCCACTATTGCGTAGGATGTAGGTCGCCTCCACTTCGCATGAAAGTGGTTGGAGAAGCTAGGTTCAGGCCCTGTATGGGCCGTTAAGGCCTAGTATGTATGTATGTATATTTTGCGTAATTTTATTATAGATAAGTACAGTCAAAATCGGTTATAACGACTTTCAAGGGACTGATGAATTTGGTCGTTATAAGCGATAGGTCGCTATAACCGATATCAAGCTATGTATATACTTGTTTTTTTCCCCCTAATTTTTCTTTGAATTTGAGTAATAAAATAATAAGAATACACATTACAAATATACGTTTACCGTTTTTTTTTTTAAAAGTGAATATATCCAATTGCTTAGAGCAGATTTTTCTTTTTTGACTCATTTTCCGATAAGAAGGTACAACATTTCGCCTCACAAAATTAAATTGAACTCCTACAACCACTTGTCACACGGAAAAATTTGCACTGAGTAAAACTTCCCCAACGAGAACAAACTCAATAAACGCAAAAGCAGAAAAATAACGTCTACAAACGGTAACTGTAACATATCCCAGATTCTAAGAACTTAGATACATCGCATCTACAGAGAATCAGTTTACCGTTCTAGAAAAAAAATCAGTTGCGCCAACAGCTGCGTCGATTTTAGTCGTTATAACCGATATTAAATTTAAAAAAAGGGTAAAATCGAACGTTGTAAGCGATATGTCGTTATAAGCGATGTCGTTATAAGCGATTCTCGTTCAATGGAATTACAATGGCGCTGATTAGGGACCTAAGAATTTGGTCGTTGTAACCGATACTTCGTTATAAGCGATTTTGACTATATGTAGGATGTAATTTCCGATTTCAACGTGAAGCAGCTTGAAATGATATACGACTTAAAATAAGTCCAAAATTTGTCAGTCCGATATTGAAAACAGTTATGGAAAAAATTTAGCTTAAACGCTTGATAAGCGCCTAACTGAGAACTGCCAGAGAGAGACTCTCTCCTCACAGTCAAGCAGAGGCACGGTGAACTCCGAGACGGACGACAGACTGGAGGAAACACTTGTACCCCCAACACGGCACCAAAAAAAACAAAAAACCTCCGAACAAAAAAAAAAAAATAGGGGGAGGGCTACAAACGTGCCCTAAGTTCTTGAAGAAAGTGAAAGAAAAAGATGGAGTCAAGCTTTCGGAAAGGGCCAAGCGTTAGTGAGGAAGCACACTAAGAAGGTAAAGCAATACGAGAATCATCATGGAAACAAGACACATCTCGTGCCAGTGACTGTCGAGGATGTGAACTCACCGATCAATCACACCGATGGAGCCACAATTGCCGAAAAGTGTAAAAGTGTGCGGTACGACCTCAATGGGATGCAACCCCCATCTCTTCGACAACAAAAAAGACAACAACCAGGCCCCCTTAACCAGTGAAGCCAACTCCCACCTCCAGGAAACAACAACATCTTTAAGTTTGTATTGTGGAACACAAATTTATCCTTCCACAACCGCGATGACTAACGTCGGAAAGCTCAGGGTGGTACCAATTTGGGGCTTTGTAATGCCAAAATCCAAGGTTTAAGGTCTAAAGAGTATACACTTCTACACTGTAACTGTGAAGGTAAACTTAAAAATTGCATTTTGATAAAGAAACCGATTATAGACTTTCCTTGTGTGTTCTGTTGTAATTTGATCACTCAGGAAAGCCGAACCTATAACGCTTGGATTGCGCACCGAGATGCTTAAAGATAAGTATTGCTTCTACTCTTAATTGCACTATTCCGAAAAGATGTCCTTGTTCTACATAAATAAGTTTTTTGGTACACAGACGTTTTGGCAGTTGACTATTGTCAGATGGTGAGCGTTAGCTGCACGCCACGAGGACGAACATGTAATGCGTTCCTTGAAATTGTTTCGATTAATTCATCAGTGACTGGAGATCGGATATCAATTCTAAATCATCATTATTAGGAAACTGCATGCCTTTAAACACTGTCTAGAATTTTTTGAGAATGGTTGTAAGCCGAATTGCAGATGAAAGACCAATACTCAAACCCTTTAAAAAGGAGGACGAGTTGCTTCGGAGTGAAAAACCTCCTTGCTGTGAAAAGGTAACTCAATTTTACGAAAGCAGACTTAACATTTATGCCAAGTACATAACACTAAGAAGATGCATGATTCGAATGGTCCTTGATGACAAAAAAATTATTGTAATAAAAACAAATTCTTTTAAGCTTTTAAAGCTTTTATTAAGACTAATAGTTTTCGGAACACGCTGCTTGTACATTCTACATTCTCAATTTATATTTGCATGTCACCAGATCCCGAATAGTGTGAACCGTATCACAAGAACTAACTTAATGGGATTCAATTACTGATTCGGGCATACCTATTGTAGATCTCTACATTCCTATTCATGAGAAAAGTGACGCGATGGTTCTGTAACTGTACACCACCATAAGTCAAAATGTTTAGTACATTTCTGTTTTAAAAGTCGCTTCGCCAACTTTATCCTTGGTTCTCAGCTCAACCCAATCCATTCAATTGCTTTGTCATTCTATGTATCCTGCATAAGTCATATATGCTATTTGCCACTGTTTAGACATTCAGTTCACAGCGGGACTCATTGTATGTGTTACAACGATTTTACGTGCACAAATTGCATGCAAATGCTACTTGGAGGGTGGGTGGCATCAAGTCTCGTCGTGTATAGGTTACAGATATCACACAGACCAAAATCAGCACCGACACAAGGAGGCCACTAGAGACCACTTTGTTGGAACAACTTCAAGTGGGGCAGGCAGAGGTGGCGAGAATGGATTGCTAGATGATGGTGAGCGGGTGCAGCAATTTTGTATCATCCAACAAAAGGCGACCGAACAAAACTACTGAAACCGAGAGCAGCGAATTACCAAGAACGTGGTTTGAGTGTTTAATTAGTTGACTCGACTTTATTGAAGCTGCATTTCTTTTTCTTATATTCTTCGGCCGTCCCCTCGTCAGTCAATGTGTGGATTAGAATCACAACGAATCGGAGAGTGAGTGCTAGGAGTATAATAAATGTATTTTTTTTTGTTCCTTTCATTTGTATATGTTTTTGTTAGAAGTCATTCATGTCTCTTGCAGTTGTCCCGCAGTTGAGCGGAACTACTGTATAACATCAAATGGAGGAAGAAAATTTCAAAAACCAACTACACATGAAATAATATATGAGTTTGAGCTACAAGAAGAAACTCCCACCGTTTTTAATGATCAGCATGGTATGTTGCTGTGGCTTGCCTTCGGCTGCAAGCTCATATTTGCAGTTAACCCGTAGCCCCAACGAGTTTAAAACTTAATGTGACACGTTCTAATGGTAAAGTGCATAAATAATGGAGTTAACAGAAGGGGAGGCATGAAATGGTACAGAATGTCGTAAGGACAATAATTTAGGACAGCATGTTCTGAGCGGACGATAGCAATGACAGCCAAGTGATATCATAGAACTTTGAAACTTTTGGTATCTTATGTGAAGACATCTTGTATCTGTTGCCGGAGGTCTTGTACGTAAAGTCTTTTGATGGGTATTGTAATAAAATTAAATATAACGGGTGTTGCCTGAATTGATAGCACAAACTTTATGGTCCTTAATTAATACTAACATAATATAATTAATTTGGCATTGAATCATTTTCGGAATCGAAATAATTTTAACCGGTGTACCTATGACGTCAGCGTTGTTAAGTAGGTAGGTAATATTTTAATATCATCCGCTAAAAGTCTCGAATTAAATAAGTTTTCCGCAATGCATCATGTCATCTTTGTGTAACGGTAATTAGTGTCATAGATACAACAATCAAAATTAATCGGAAAATTTTTCAAATTCATCAAAAAAAATTAACATTTCCGGTGGTCATGGCAAGCCAATTGTCGGGTTATAAACTTCTTATGCAAAATATGATAACTTCAAACAACTTGATTGCACAAGGTGTTCAAGTTAAGTTTCACAGTGAGGCTGTAGCTAGATCAAACCACAAGGTCAGCATCCGTGGGACGATTATAATGACTTGTGCGCTGGCAAAAAAAGTAAATGAATGAATTTGTGAATGAAATTAACCGAGAGTAGTAGTTTAGACCGAATTATCATGGAAGCAATGCTTTCTAGACGATTTTAAGACCACCGAACCTAAAATCATTATTAACTCATATACTTAGCTAATAGCGAAAGTGGATATACTAATCAACATACATGTATGTTATATTTAGTAAATAATAAACGATAAAGTAAGAAGGCAAATAAACCAGAGAATTGGATATTAGAACTGTGTATTGACCTCCTACGTATATCCATTGCACTCTTTGCCAAAAGAGTCTGTCCACGCATTTATCAAACTTATGTGAAGTGTTTTATATAAAAAAAAAACACGTGGACGTGGAAAATGAGGCAATGTAATATATTTGTAGAACAGACATGTTTCTTCGAAGCTCTCACTTTATATAAAAAAATGTTTGTCACTTATGTGTACTACATATTTTAAAAATAATAAAAGATTATATTATGCCTAAAAAATAAATATTAGGCATTAACGGCCCATATAGGGCCTCAAACCTAGCTTCTCAAACCACTTTCTTGTGCGAAGTGGAGGTGACCTACAATTTTACGCCGAATCCGAACTGCAATTTTTTTCAGAAGCTTCTCATGACAATTGATACTCTTGGGTGTTTGTTAGACGTTCGCAAGAGGTGGGGCAGTGGGAAAAACTCTAGATTCTACTTGGCCCCGGCGGGAATTGAACCGGGGACAGCCCTCCACTGTTCACTCGCGAAAGCATTCCAGAATCACATTGGTCATCACGGGACACTGGCCTATCGAGATGTCCGGGTGACTATCAAAAATTTTTTTTTTTTATAATTTGCTTACGCTAAAAGGATTTTTTCTGTTGTTACAGTACCCTTATAATGCTAAGAACACAGTGTAAGCTACTTGGTTTTAGAAAGATAAATAATAATAATAATGAAATAATGAATGAAATGAAAAGAATAGAGAGATAGGAAAGAAGTGTTTGGGTGCAGTTGTAGGGTTTTTCTCCACGGGTGGTGTCTAAGTTACTTAGGGAGATTACGATTTCATGTATTCGGTATAAAGTAATGGAATTGGCCGGAATTCGAACGCACGACCTTCCATTCCGTAAGCGAATACACTACTACTGCGCCATTGTGTCAAATGTCAGAAAACCATTTGGAGGTTAAACAAACAAAATCATTGGCAGTGATAGGAGGGAGAATCAAAGGAATCTGTATAGTAAAGTAGGTTAGGTTAGGTTAGGTTTAATATGCAAAGAAGTTGGAAGCAGTAAATAGAAAGAACTGATCTGCAAAGTTTTGTTTATTTGCAAACCTTCAGGTTATGGCGAAGAAGGAGCTCTGGCTTCGTGGGAGTAAAGTGTTAAAGGTAGTCTCCTTGAAGATAAAGGTAATCCAAATACCAAAATAAAGAGAAAATTCTCATCATTTGTCAAACGGCTGGTCAATGAACTTGACAAAGACCTATATGGACCCGATAATCATCTCGTAGATTGTCATCGAATGTATTTTACTCAAGAAACTGATGCCGTCCAACAGAAATAACCTGGTGATATAAACGTTCATTGTACAATTCGCTTTCTATTTTACTATCTGCCATTGCATTTCATTTGCATTTGGACCCAAGTTTGGCGCTTTTGCTGGGAGTGCATACTCAGACTCGTCCAGTAATCATACCAGGCCTTTGGCAATTTATTAAGACACATAAATTATAATCTGAAAAAATACCTACCTTGGTTAGTATGGCTGTTAGACGAGGCCGATTCACTTACACCAATATGAGGTCCGTTGTGGTAAACTCATATGAAACCTCACAGCAAAAAAAAAAATATCAAAAATGTTCTCAATATTTTCGCTTATCTTATTCAAAACATACGTTTGCGTTTTACTACTAGTCGATGGGTCTCAGGTTCAAATTACGCCGGGCCCAGGAACATCTAAAGCCTTTTCCCACTGCCCCACCTCTTGCTGGGATGAAAAAACTCGCACCAAAACGGAATATAGACATTGCGGAGGTTTCGGTAAGAATTCCGGCCAAGTTCATTAACAATGATCAAGGCGATCTTCTTGCGAATGACGAAATAGTTCCAGATAGGTGGCGAGTTTGTTGCGAAGAACTTTCAAGCTAACCGTTTCCTGGCATAACTTCCCAAGAGCCGCTATTATAAACGTAAAGAAAGGCTACAGTAAACTTGGACGTTATTCGTATTCCTATCGCCCAAAAAGCGGGCTTGGAGTATTTTTATGGTTAGGAAGGATATTGTCTGCATATTTTGTTCTATATAACTGTTGTTTAGGTTTATCAAAGGATTTTAACGAAAAAACAATGTTTTTGTCAAAAAACTTCTATGAGCCTGGCAAAAAACTTTGCATGAGGGAGGTACCCTCCGAGTGGTCGGATCGATTAGATTTATGATTTTATCCTTAAACTTATATAAAGCGATACAATGCCTAATAAGTCTAGGGAAAGTGACCTCACCGTAGAGATAGTTTAATCGAGTCGCCGAAAATAATACGGTCATGCAGTTTTTTGCATTCAAATCAATCACAATCCAAAGTATGAGCATCGAGCAAAACCTCCTTAATGGATTTGCATGTAGTGCCTGTTGATTTTGAAGTAACTACCCGATTGTTTATGGTGGGAGCTGAGGCAACGGGACGTTCAACAAACTTTCCTACAGATAAAAAGGTTCAAATACTTGGGATCTATAAGCAGTAGCTGAGCAACGTGTGGTTACAACATTAATCATCACAAAAGCATAAGTCTTGACTTAAGACTCAAACATCTTCTGCGACCGCAAGATGCCCCCTTAGATTATGCTGCGAGGAAAGCTCTATAAACACCAGCTTCACAATACTAGGCAATGTACAAAAAGTATGGCGATCCATTAACTGCACCAGAATCTGCTATATCTACCTGTTTAAAAAAATATTTTGAATCAATAACGAATCCTTAAACACACAGGAACTTCTTAATTATACTAACTTACTTAACAAAGCGCTCTGACATCCGCGATGGCTTGGTCTTTAAAACGAACGCTCGGTCTTCCTTGCCTACTTGAACTTGGGGGCTGGGAGTCGAAGATCCTCTTGGCTGGAGCGTTATTGTCCATTCGCTCAATGTCGCTGAGCCAATCTATTCGACGTGGTTTAGATGTTTGGACTGCATCCACATCTTGGTATAGCTCATAGAGTTCGCGGTTGTATCTTCTCCTACATTCGCCGTGCATTCGCCCTCCTTTCTTTCAAGCGGACCCAATATGACCTCCCCTTTCCTAATTATCGTCCAGTAATCGGCACCATAAAGCATGACTGGCAGGATTGAGGTTCGATAAAGCATGTATTTTGTCCTTCAAGTGAAGAGTTTTCAACATATCTGTTAAGCTAAATCGAAGAAGCAGCAGTTTCCTAAGGTAATTCTCCGTCGGATCTCCACTAAGGTGCCATTGTTAGCGTTGACAGTAGTTGAACTCCTAAACTACCTCGAAGTTATTGCTACCAACAGTGACGTTTTTTCCCAACCGGTGGACAGATGTTTGCTGGTTTGTTGATAGCATGTATTTAGTCTTTTCCAACCAATTTCGCCAGTTCATCAATGGCTGCAAGCTTTTAAGTTATACTCTTTATATTATTACAGTAACAGAAAAGTATTAAGAAAACTGTAATAAATGAGGAGGAAGGTATACTCATTCATTATTTATTTTAAATATTTTAAACGTAGGTGGATATAGCGGATTTAAAATACACAATAATAATTTGATATTTTTTGATGATTTTGAAGTGCGTTTGAAGTGCACATAGATCCATCAATTTCCCAAAATTGATATGCTACACTTTAACCAACACATATTACCGTTTGTACTGATCCCTACTAATTAAATTCTACTCAAAAGAAATAAACCTTTAGAAGTACTAAAGCAAATCCTCCATATTTCCGGCTAAATGCTGTATATTAAAAGCCATTTGGCAAGCTTCACCTACTTCACCTAAAACGAAAAAGATTGACTTCAACCTATGCTCACTAACTCCACTTCATACCGTCACATATTTTATGAGAGGCGCGATGTAATCCTGCAATTATTTAACTGTGTTTGCGTCCAACCGACCATTAACCTGAATTGTAAGTGACGACGTTTAAAATGCGAACGCAGTTCCCAAGGAAAGTCCTATTATCGAAAAGAAACGTACGTGCGCATAATAGTCACCAGAGGCAATTTAAACGTTCCTTGATATTTTCGCACATTATTTTTTGTACGTACCTTTTGTTCTCTCTTCCAGCTTATTGTTGGCAAGGATATGCTATACCATGTTGCAAAAAATAAACGGAAATAAGATTTTGAATTTAAACTATTTTTTCAAAAACTTTGTAAATTCGATAAATTTCATAAAAACTGAAAATAAAACATTATACTTTTTGGGGCGTTTTTTAACAAAAACGTCGTTGTTTCAATCAATTCTTTAAAAAAAACCTTAAATCTGTAATAAAAAAATATATGGACAACCTACCAACTCGGCAAACGGAGTTTTATTCCCAGCTGACTTTTTGGGGCGATTTAACCAAATTTTGAATTGTTGGTCATTTTGTAGAAAGCCAACAAACAAATTATTCCACATGAGTCTCAGCTCAGCAGGAAATGGGAATATGACAAGGTTTCCAATAGTTTGCTTAAAAGAACTGTAGCCTCTCCATATGTTATTTTAGTTGTACTTGAGAATAGGCATTGGCGAGGGGCTGATATATGATAAAAATTTTCATATTCAAAGAATGAGAGGTGGAGGAAACATCTAAATCAAACATCCACGAGCAGTTCTTAGAATGCAATACCACATTTTATGAAAATTGCTTGTGGAGGCTATAAATAGTATTCCATTAAAAATTGCATTCTATATATTGCTCAGTTCATAGGATTCTACGGATAATATTCTATGGGCTGCCATTTTTATGAAGTGCTTCACTCTTTGACATTTCCACCACTGAAATAGTAAGCTATGAAATGCCCTCCGTACATTTTATCTCTCTTTCTATGAGAAGTGACGGATGGTAAGCTATGGAATATTGCTCGTGGAGACTACTTCTTATTTGATATTATTACTTATAAAGTCACGTCTCGCTCGTTTATTTGAGTAAGATGTGAAGCGGATATTTTTAAGGAACACTGTACACGGGAGCTAAATTAGGTTTGAAATATATCGCATTGGAATGAGTTTGATGAAGCTGTGAAGGACCACAACCCTGATATATTATATCGCCTGGCAAGCTGCTGTTGAAAGTGCTACGAATTTGTTTTAGGTTTGGGAAGAGAATAAAAATACATGTGTATTCGTAGTCATACTATTATTACAGACCGTTGAGTCAGGATAATTTCACTCATGTAGACCTAAAGCTACTCGTCATTTAAGTGTTCATCCTTTCAACGGAAAATTAATTTTTACATCATGTCAGGTGAATGTAGATTCACGTTCATAGAGACTATTTAACTCCTTTGGGGTGCAAATAATCTTGATTTACTCACACAAAGAGGTACTCGTATGCATTCTATAAGGTTAAAATGGTTTTGGTATAACCAACATGGGCTTTTGTTTATATATAGGTACCTATATACATTATTGGTCGTCGTAATTAATTACAACAAGAAGATTACTAAACCGGCTTTTTAGGGGGATAACTTTAAATTACTTAATGATGCTCGCATGTGCAATTAGGTCACCTATACGTACATATATAACTGCAGATATGTTGCTGCAGACAAAATAAGGTTCCAATAATCTGTGGTATAGAAACTCGTATAAGCTTATTCACTTGAGTTACTGCGTTGGCAAATGCAACCCCTTAATGTGCCCACCCAAGTTAAACAAAAATATAATGTTAGCAAATAATTTTAGTAAAATCATATACAGTACAAGTATACAAAATCAAAAACAGTACAAATGTAATTATCTGTTGTCCACAATGCAATGAATGAAACTGTTTGGATGATTTTTTTTTGTATTTTTATGTTTATTGGAACATTAGTCAATTTCACAATCAAATTACTTGACCCAGAAAGTATCTAGAAGCGTACGTTAAGAATGCAGACTTACTTCTTGAATATTATACAGTTTACCAACCTCTGTGCTAGACGTTGAGGGTGCTTCGGATTCACTTTGCCGTTTTCTATGTCCTATCGTCCAATTGGTATTCCGTTAAGGAATTTTCACATATGCTAACCAACAACTGACGAACTGCGGAAAAAATCATTCATCACATTGGTTTTTAATGCATTTATAAACAGAAATTGTAAATGTTATTATTCCAAGAATAAGATAATTGAATAATTTATCCAAATATATGAAGAAAGCAGAGATCAAAACGGTTAAAATAAAATTTCAAAGTTAAAACTTTTTTGCCGTCAAATTGTTATCAGATCACCATGTAGATGATCGTCGCGTTTCACATACTGGAAATGAAAAAATCGTTTCAGCCTTACCTAAATATCCAAATGTCATTATTTTTTGCTTGTGACCTTAAGGAATACCTGAAAATAGTCGACTGGATTCCCAAAAAGAGCGAATTGGGAGTATTTTGGAGAAGGCTATTTAAAGTAGGAATTTCGGACCGTGAGAACTGGGTGTTCCGGCACTTGTCCCAGAAGTTTGGTCTGATTTAACGACGGTACTCATGGGAATATGTTCTAGGCTGAGGTCCATACCAATGTGACCTGCAGCAAGGTGCAAGGTAATAAAGGGTTAAATATACGTCTTCTCGGAAGCATTGTGCCAAGAGTTGCTAAGGTCCGTAGCCAGAAATAATTATGTCAATTTTGGCTGCCCAGCAAATTATTGCAGGCAACGAATCTGCGGATGAACTAGCTAAAGCTGGCTCAGAATCAGCATTATTAGGAATATAACCTTATTGTAGAGTCAACTGGACTATCAAGGCGATCCTATGTCTTGCAAGAACTATCGAGGCATATCCCTGCATATTAGATTATATCCAACGTAATGTGTGAATGTGAAACGCACTAATCGGCATGTACCAGTTTGGCTTCCGGCAATCGGATCGACAATAGACCAAATCTTCAAACCAAGGTATATCCTGGAAAAGACCAATGAATTTCAAGTCGAGTACCACTATCTTTTCATCAACTATGACGTATATGGTAGTATTCATCGCCAGGAACTCTACGTGGCGATGGTTGGATCCGGAATCCGCGTGAAGCTGGGAAGCTATCGGTGCAATTTGCAGTATGGAATAACAGAGGTTGTCGATTGAAGAACATGCAAAATTGGTTGGCCTTAAAGGCAACTGCGACAAAACGAAGTTCCTGCTTTCAACAAACAAACAAAAATCTGTCCACCGACTAGGACAAAACGTCACTGTTTATAGCAGAAAACTAGTTGTAAGGGAGTTCACATACCTCGGAGTAAACATCAACTCCACAAATGGATCCGATGATGACTTACCCTAGGAAACCGTTCCTACTTTGATTTGGCAAAGTAAATAGGTTCAAAACTCCTAACTCGGAAGACCAAGTGCCGTTTGTCGTTTTGCCGTTTTCAGGTCATCCTTCCTGAACGGCAGGAATGGAACAGTGAGGGGTGGAATGGCTTTAGGCCGGGTGATGTCATCGTCTATACTGATGGCTCACTTATTGACGGTATCTCCGGAGCCGGGGTCTACTCTAGAGACTGTCGGATAAATCTATCTGCAGCCTTGGGTAGACAAACAACTGTTTTTCAGGCAGAAATCTTTGCGATTGCCACTGCCGCCAATATCCTGTTAAGGAGAAGGATTAAGGGTAAAACCTTATACATCTGCTCAGATAGCCAAGCCGCTATCAACGCCTGTTCGGCTGGCTCTCTCAACTCAAAAATAGTTGAGGAAATCATGGTTAGGCTTAACCGTCTGGGAAGAATGTAACTCGGTATCACTTGTCTGGGTTCCTGGGCACACAGGTATCGAGGGTAATGAAAGAGCGGATGCTCTGGCCAGGAAGGGCTCTTCAACAGCCTTCATTGGCCCACAACCATCCATAGGATGCTGCTCATCCGTCCACAAACGTGAAATGGATTCGGCTCTACGCCAACAACATTCCGAATACTGGCATGACGTGGTCTCATGCAGGTATTCGAAGAAGCTAGTGGACGGTCCAAAAATCAGCAGAGCTAAGTTTTTGCTTGGACTAAACAGGAAAGACTTGAGATCCTTGATTGGTCTCGTCACCGGTTTCAGTCCTCTTAACGAGCACCTCAAAACCATTCACATTAGGAGCTCGGGCCTATGTGAGTGCTGCATGGAGGCGGGTGAAACGGCATCTCACTTCATCTGTGAATGTCCGGCTTTCGCCAGAACCAGGCTCACCACTATAGGCAAACAATTCGTTAACGAAGATGAGATGAGGGAAATTGAACTTGCAAATATTCTTCGCTTTGCCAAGGCTACTGGCAGGTTCTCCCTCACTGAATCTTACTAATCGCCAATAACCAGCGAGCGGGCAGCTATGCTGAAGTACAATGGACCAATAGGTCTAAGTGCTTGTCATCTACTGATGACCCCACTGCACATACAATAAGACCAAGTGCAAGCTCTACAAAACACTGATACTGATAGTTATGCTTTATGGCAGCGAGTGCTGGACTATAAGCAGGTGTCTCAGGCAGATAATCTGCACGGGTCGGAATCCAGTTAAATAAGTAAGTAAGCAACTGGAGTGGACTAATGCCTTATGACTGATTAACGATTGATAACACCAACATTGTCTAGGCTCTAGGTCATTGGGAAAATGTTCCGGGGCTTAGGCACACCAAACGATAAATCAGACCCTACTCTTTAAGCAAAACCGTTCATTACATATGCTAAGCATAAGGAAGCTGGTGAGCTTTCTGTCACGTGGCCTTTTAGGAATCGTCTTACCAAATTGAATTTGTGCTCAGAGACAGAATGTAGGTTCTGTCTGAAGGAGGATTATTCTCTGAACACATGCTCTGTTAATATCCGACACTATTTTGGTTAAGAGAAGTACGTACGCCAGAGTTGAGAAACGAGGAAGAGAACTATTGCAGTGTCAGCCATTTGGGCAAAGATATAATTTCAACAAATAGAACATCGTATTTTTAACAGTAAATAAAACTTGATGCTTGCGTTAGAAAACTAAAGGTTTAACACATGTGATTTAAAACTTAAGGGAAATATATTTTGTTTAAGCTTTAGTTCGGCTTAGTTTAAGTAGTATTTCAGTTTTTCTGTAAAATAAGACCCAGACTACTGCATGGATTTGTTAAGTATAATTTTCTATATCCGTGCAAAGTGCTAGCTATGGTATTGTATGTATGCACCAAATCTTATCATTTGATATTGTCATCTATTTGCAAATCAACGCCAGAGGTAAAATTATTTCAATGTTCAGCTGAATTGAACAAAAAAATAATCCCCTAAAAAACATAACCCCGCCCAACTCAATAAAAAATTATACAGAACGCTATTATGTCGACAGTTACGATTCGGAAGTGGTAACGAACTCGATAGTACAAAAATCTAAACAACAAAAACGCTAGCGTGGATATAAGAGAAGCAGTAAAATGTTTGCACAGAGACTTACCAATAACAAATTAAATATGGGTGCATGTATCTATATTTTAGAAAAACGCTAGAATTTGATAAGTAAATACCGACAAATAAAATAAGGTGACTTTTAAGAAGCACTTTTCGATACCCGAAAGCACGTACATAGTTATCCACAGTTCATCTTAGAATCTCCACGCTTGGAAGCAAATCGACGGCACACTTATCACAGGTGTTTAGTCAAACTATGATTGCAAGTGTGTGGAGTTCATTTGAAAATAGCTAGAATAAATCATAAATACCCAAGAGGTCGCACGTACTCACGCCATTTCTCTCCCTATCTTCTAACCCTAACATCCTTAACGCCCGCGCTGTTATTACATTATAAGAGTCTTAAAAAATTCCTTTAGTGCGGAAACCGAATTCGTAAAACTGTGGTGGAACTCCATAAAGTGATTTGTAATAGTAGATAATAGTCATAATATTTTTTTTCAATTGCCACATACTTCCTTCAAGATCTGAGGAGGCCTTCACGTTGAAGAACCTATGCATCTTAAAGAAAATAGAGCGCGACCGCTCAGTTGGTACTGTCGTGTTCAAAGGAGAAATTTTACTAACACCGTAAATATCAATCAACATTCCTATACAATCGCGAAAGAGCGGCAGGCCTAAAAACTCCCTAATCACACAAATGCAACAACACCAGCATTTGATTGGCCCCAGTGATGAAGTATTTCGCAATCAGGAGGCCACTGATACTTTTTGAGGTCAAAACAACGTTGATTTCCTTTTGAAAACCTTGAAACATATTTGAGAATAGGAACATTTTTATATGAACATTAATCATATCCTTAGACGGTTTTAACCACACTAAGATTTTAAAATTGTTAGGTAGCTAAAGAAAGTAATATGCTTCATTTTATGGACCTCGATTTCATCATGTCCAACGTAATAAGATTTTTGATAAAAATACTGATGTGAAAATTTTTTGGCGAAACAAATACATGTACCGCTAAAAAGAAAATGAAAAAAAACGAACATGTACTAAGGCACCTTCACCTGCTACCAGCGTCCAACAATGACAAATTTAGGGAAATTTGTCAAAATTTCTACTTATTCTTGTTGGGGCTGAATTTGTGTGCGTTTGTATTCGAGTCAGTTCTAAATGGAGCAAAGTATATTATCCATCATGTCCCTCTAGCAAGAACATGGAATGCTTGATTAATGTGTTGTAATTTAAATTAAGAGAACGAACATACGCGTAAGGAACTTGGTGGGTCGAAGTTTCCGAATTCGCAGTAGATCCATTAACAGATCTACTGCCAATTCGCTCGCAACGCGAATCTCAGATTTTATAATAAATTTATATTTTGGTTATGTAATGGTGAATGCTGACGGAACCTTTGAGGTGCAGAGCCTTGATATTAGAAATCCATTAGCACATTCCGTCCTAACATGGTGAACGGAATTCGTTTGCATTAGCTTGCTTGCAGTACAAATACACGTTGCATACATAAATATTCGTAAAGAAGTAAAATCATTGTCTTGTTGATAATGTAAGGCGATGCAATGCCGCGTACAGGTAAATATTTAAATTTCGTGTTGGATATCATTTGGGTTGAAATGGAATTCATATTGTGGGGAAGGTTACTTGGTTGTGATGTGGTAATAATTCATCAGGCATCCAACTGAAATACAAAAACCAATGCAAAAAAAAAACAATTGTTTTGAAAAAAAAACTTAATACAAACAAGTTCAGAGAAAAATGCTATTTTATCAATAATTTTTTACTATTGCAAAAGGGAATGATTCTATTAATACACGTATAGCTTTCTGAATTCGTTCTAAGAGAGAAGGAAAATGAGTTTGACAAGCGGGTATGCTCATTGATAATTGTTTAGAAGTGTGGTTTTTTGGCTGCAGTCGAGTCAACGGGCGGGTATTATTTAGCCGAAAGCGGACAAAAATATGGTAAATCAACCACAGATGCAATACAAAGTATAAGGATCATGATGGAAAAACATCGTGATTCCTTAAAGGATTTGCGTATAGTGTTGGTTGATTTTGAAAAACCCTTTGACCAAGAGATTTATTATGGGTGGCGTTTAGACAACGAGGAGTTCCAGAAACCTAAGAACCTACGGTTGATCATGGACATGTATGAAGGAGTAAAGACAAGACTAAGATACACCCGCTGTCGCCACCGATTTCTTAGTTGACAATGGAGCCATCAAAAGCGAGGATCAAACGTCCCTGCAACGAGCACTGATGTATGGGTGGAAGTTTTTGAGGGGGATGGATATCGTATAAGTGCGAAAAAATAGAATACTTGTTCTGCACGTTCTCTGATCCACTCCGACATATTCCAGACATTTATATAAATGGAAGATTGATTCCCAAAAGCGACAATTTCAAATATCTGGGATCTATCATCAAAAGCGAAGCATGCTGTGATAACGACAGTAATCATCGCCTAAGCGCAAATTTACGGCAGCTGAAATAAAAATGCTTCACATGATTCGCAAGAGTAACGAAGATTGATCTAAATAGAAGATCTAAGATCTGAGGAAGCCTTCACCTCAAAAAGAGGTTTTCCTATCTGGAAAAAATGGAAAACGACCGTCTATTTCTAATAGTACTAAGCCAGTTGATTTGCCCTGATTTTCCCAACACAAGGATCCTTTTATATGTGGTAGCAAGTTCTAAGTATTCTGATGGCTTTGAAACCCAAAGTGTCAGGAAATAAGTGTAAATCATCACCGTATGTCATTAATCTATTTTAATTACTTCTTCACAAATTTCACTTAGTAAACTTATGGGTCGATAGCTGCATTCAGGAGATTTTATGCCTTATGGGTACGCCGATTGATATTGCCTTTTTTACAGGGTTTCTTTGAACATGATAGTACCAACTGAGTTGCAAAATCATTGTATCTTAAAATATATTACAGTACGAAATGTTATATTACACATAGCGAAAATACTTGTAATCAAAACGCCATTTTCAATTGTTGATTTAAAAAGGGGGGCACTCGTGTGTGATGTGCAATCATGCATACAATATATAGATACTTTATAGCATTCGGGTCCAACAGCTACACATTTATTTCATGCAATATGTAAACACACCTCAGGGTCTCGCAAATTAATTTATGGATAAGTTGACCTTCCTCTTTCGATATTCTTCTGGACGTATTGCCAGTGAAACATTTATTTACCAAACACCGTCTAAATGATTGACTCATGCATAAGCTTTTGTGTTTGAAGCCAATCAATGTCGTCATTCATCTGTCCAATTTTCTCATCTAAATACGTGTGACATCAACATTTGATTTTACTGCTCTGATATCCCCAGTCCGAAATGATTAATTTAAATAAATTAAACATGCATGCACCTTAGAGTCAAATGCATGTGTGTCTGCAAGGTGATAGGTCCAGGGGAGTGCAATCACCCATTCAGCAGGTGGACTAAAGTATAAGCTTCGCCGGTCAATAAAATCTACCAAAGCTACTTGTTGAGGTAAATTTGTAAATCAATTTTCCTGCACAATTAAGTTTTGAATTACTACGATACAAGTTTTTGCATTTGTCGTCTCGTCGATAGCGGCTACTGTTAGTTAAATTACTATAAACCGTGTGCATATGCTATGCACACCGGCACTATTTGCACATACGGAACAAAAAATATTCAAAGATTTCCATTACAATTTATAGGTAACTATCTAATACTGCTATTAAGTTGATTTCTGCTCTGGCTTTTTATTGCCTTTTCTCTCTTACCCATTCTATTCGATGTTTATATTTCGTTTTGTTGACAATTTGTTATTGGTCGGAATAGATAATTTTTCTGCTACTATTATTGTGTCTCTATGTAGCAAAAATCGAATAAGCCGATGCCTTCCATATATGGATGTATCGGCGGTGTTATGTGGTAAAAATGTGAAACGAATAAGATATTAGTGGCGCCTAAGCGCGATAGTGTTTTACTTTTTTGTTGGCCTTAGTCGTAGGTAAAAGATATTGATAAAGATATTTTTCGCTGCTGGTATTTAGAATGGGCGGTTAAAATCGATTAAGCAACATTAATTAAGTCAACATTCACATTTTTTTACAAAATTGGTGATTGTATCGCCAAAAGTATCTTCTGTTTATTTTAACAGTACCGCTTACCAGAACAGAAATTAACGACAGAAAATATGTTTATCGTAAATCAACTAATCTTGATAACTATGGGAGAATCTACATAAATATTGAACAGATCCGTTCAGCCAATGGAGTAATGCAGATGAGTATGGACATCGTCGAATTTTAATGTTTGTTTTAGGAATACCACGCTTGTTATCGCAAGCTACAAACGTCGTTGGTTAGCGATAGGATTACTTCGGGCATTATGGCGGAAATTTTAAATACCACATCTCTGATTCGCTTATAGAAAAAGCGATGAGAAAACGTGGAGTGAGGAGAATCATTTTGGTTTCCTTTGGTAACAGTAAATGAATATCTTCCATTTTGTTTAAGGGTTGGGCAAAAGCGTCATTTTTGTAATGTGGCGCACTTACTGTAGGGCCATAACGGCGAGTGTGACATAATACCCTTAACCTTATGGAGTTGCATATATCCGCATCCGCCGTATTGCCCCCATTAAAAATTGTTTATTGTTTGAGCTTCATTTGTTTTATGTGCTTTTATACTTTAGCACGTGAACTAGCAATGTTTTATAACTTAAATGAATTGATATGTTTATTTTCGCAACAAATTTTCAATGGCCTTGTTGTCCTACAATATACATAGGTACAGAGATTCGATATGTGTGTTTTACCTTTCTGCTGAAATATTAGTTTAACATTTTATAAAAAGATACTAAGATAGAAAAAAAACTCCAATGTACAGAAAAATACATAATTAAATAAATACTACTTAACAGCTTCCGACCCGTGAGGAGTCTTGGCCTGAGACACAGCAGCCTTCCATCCTCTACGATCCTGGGCACGCTGCTTACAGTTGTCCAGACCAAGCGCTCTGGCATCCGCGTTGGCTTGGTCTTTGAAACGGAGGTTCGGTGTTCCTTGCCTTCTCGAACCTGGGGGCAGCGATTCGAAGATCCTCTTAGCTGGAGCATTATTTTCCATTTGCTCGATGTGGCCGATCCAATGTAGTCGACGTATTTTGGCTTTTTGGACTAAATCCACATCTTGGTACAGCTAATAGAGTTCGCGGTTATATCTTCTCCTCCATTCGCCATCCTCGCACACAGGACCACAAATCCGCCGAAGAATTTTTCTTTCGAAGGAGCCCAGTATCAGCTCTCCTTTCCTGGTTATCGTCCAGCACTCGGAGCCATAAAGCAGAACTGGCAGGATAAGGGTTCTGTAAAGCATACATTTCGTCCTCCGAGTTAGGAGTTTTGAACCCAGTTGTTTTGAAAAACCAAAGTAGCAGCGGTTTTCTAGGGTACTAAGGTGTCATTCGTGGAGTTCATGTTTATCCCGGATAGATGAACTCCTTAACTACCTCGAAATTGTTGCTATCAATAGTGACGTTTTGTCCTAGGCGGTGGACAGATGTTTGTTTGTTTGTTGATAGCATGTATTTAGTCTTGTCCGCATTTACTGCAAGGCCAACAGATTTCGCCTGCTCTTCAATCACCGTGAAAGCTTCTATCACGGAGCGCTGTGATCGGCCGATGATGTCAATATCGTCCGCATAACCCAGCAGCTGAACGGACCTGTTGAAGATAGTGCCTTCCGTGTTGACACTTGCCCTGCGCACTATCTGCTCCAGTACGAGATTGAAAAAATTGCATAATAGCGCGTCCCCCTGCCGAAATCCGGTGCGTGTTTGAAATAGTTCGGAGGAGCTATTTCCACACGTTGCACCGCGTGTTTTCCAGAGTCACGCGACACATCTGAATCAGTTTTGCCGGGATTCCGAATTCGGCCATTGCGATATAAAGCTCCTGACGATGTATACTATCATACGCAGCTTTGAAGTCGATGAATAGGTGGTGTGTCTCGACTTGAAATTCCTTGCTCTTTTCCAGGATTTGCCTCATTGTGAAAACTTGGAAGACACACTGGTACGTGCCGATAAGTGTGCTGCAAATCGGTATAAAACGTTCACACAATACGTTGGATAGGATCTTATATTATATAGGATATGCGACATTAAGCAGAGATATGCCTCGATAGTTCTTGCAAAACACAGGATCGTCTTTTTTTGTAAATGGGGCATATGAAGCTGATAGTCCAGTCATCGGACATGTTTTCTTCCACCCATACTTGGCTGGATTTAGTGCATGCGCCCTACCAAAACATCACCACCGTATTTGAAGAGCTCCGCTGATAAGCCATCAGAGCCTGCGGCTTTGCTATTATGATTAATGGTTTTTTATGTGATACCACACAATTTTTCCTGGTTTTTAATTTTTGTTTTCCGTCAATTCCTTTATTTGTTTTGAATGAATAGCCTTACATTCCTTACCACGTAAAGTGGACGGCTGGAGTTACAGCGCTGTTTCACGGTCAGCCACAACCGATCATCAGACTCCTTATGTGGTGCTGGTCTGTCTTTTTTCTTCATTTATCCCGAAATTCCATTTTCTTCCACTGGGATTCGTGGTTGACCGTGAAACAGCGCTGTAACTCCAGCCGTCCACTTTACGTGGTAAGGAATGTAAGGCTATTCATTCAAAACAAATAAAGGAATTGACGGAAAACAAAAATTAAAAACCAGGAAAAATTGTGTGGTATCACATAAAAAACCATTAATCATAAAATTCTCGACAAAAAAAAAACAATGTCAAAAGTCTTTCACCCTCTCTATCACCCATTTCAGTCCAACTATGCTTGTCGAAATGGAATAGAATTAGAGAAAACACAGAAAGAAACAACCTGAATGAATAACATAGTATACTTACAGGAGCAAAAGTTTGTCCAAGAAATTGCAAATAAAAACTGGATAAACTCGTGGCTTCAATGGCACAGTGCAAGAGTGCTTGCCTGAGAAGACGCTGGTCTAGGTTCGAATCCCAGTGGAAGAAAATGGAATTTCGGGATAAATGAAGAAAAAAGACAGACCAGCACCACATAAGGAGTCTGATGATCGGTTGTGGCTGACCGTGAAACAGCGCTGTAACTCCAGCCGTCCACTTTACGTGGTAAGGAATGTAAGGCTATTCATTCAAAACAAATAAAGGCTTTGCTATTGTTAAGCTTTCTTATAGCTAAGCCAACTTCTTCTATACTGGGTGGTAGAACTGGTTCTTCATTGACTGGACGTGGGCTTTCTTCTTGCCCTATCACTCTCTCTACATGATGCCCATTAAGCAGCGGCTGGAAATGCTGCTTAAACACATATACTATTCCCTGCGCTTCGGTGACTAGGTTTCCTTCGCTGTTTCGAAGAGTCTGCGTTCCGGTTTTGAACCCAGCAGCCAGTTGCTTGGCTTTCTTATAGAACCTCCGAATGTTGTTCCGATCGCGGAACTCTTCGATCCTTCGATCCCCTTGAGCTGGGATACTGCGTAGGCCTTCTTCTTTCTACGCAGGATCTTTTTCTCATCCCTTCTCCTGGCTCGATACTCTTTCCTTGCTGCCATTATTTTGCGCTGCAGCGTTTTCTTGTGTACATCTTCTGTTACCTTTTTCCTGTACAAGCATTCATCATCATACCACGGGCTCTTTCTCTGGGGTGGCTGGTACCCTACAGTGGTTTCGGCTACCTCCTTGATGATGTCGCGATACTGGCACCACTGATTGGTGGCGTCTGTGGTAGGTGAATGCACAGTGCTCTCCAGGTGTGCTATGGCGTTCAACGCCCTTCTTTTGGGCGGTTTGCAGCTCCTTCTCGTTGGACAGTCGAGCTCTGAATTGAAATGAAGAAAATAGTCAGAGTCGACGTTAGCCCCTCGGAATGTGTACTCGTACATGTCGAGGATGTTGGATGCGTGCCTCGCATCGATTAGGACATGGTCGATTTGGTTGGCGACTCGACCGTCTGGAGAGCGCCAGGTTGCTGTGTGCATCCTTAGCTTTGGAAACCTAGTGCTACTTATCACCGTATTACGAGCTGCTGCAAAATCGATTAGTCGGTAGCCGTTGTCTGTTGTCTGTTGTCGTTTCGTGGATTCTGTGCTCACCAACTAACCCGCCAAAGATGTTTTCCTTCCCGACTTTAGCATTGGAGTCTATACGAGTACAACTTTGACATCATACTCCGGATAGGCTCCGTAGGCTCCATTCAGGAGGCCATAAAACTCCTCCTTGATGGGATCTTCAGCCTCGTCGGTAGGGGCGTGTGCACATAATAGGCCAATGTTTTAGAAGGTAGCTTTGATGCGGATCTCAGCCAGGCGATCACTTATCGGCTTGAAATCAATAACTTTTGTCCTAAGCCGATTTCTCACAACGAATCCGAATCCTAATATATGCATTCTTTTATGGCAGCTGTAATAAATGTCACAATTTTTTCTTTTCAAATTAAATAAATATATATGTAAATAAATAAATAAATATACATTATATGTATATAAATAAATAAAAATTAAAAAAAAATATTTGAAAATGAATAAAAAAATTATAAATTAATAAATAAATGAATAAATAACAAACAAGTTGAGCCTACGAATTCTATCCGAGATCAATTCAACATTCGCTTGATCGTGGAGATCTGTAGTAGAATGGTATGTACAAATGTTTAACGTCTTTTTTAGAAACTTATTTTGTGCAATTTGTAGTTTCCTTTTGTGACATTTTGAACAATGCATATCTTCCATATAATTGACACCCGTAAAGAAGTGTGTCTTGTTTCTTTAAAACTCCCTTCTATCCGCAAAGATAATAAGTGTTAGAGGGCAACATTTAAGGAAAGAAATTAAGTTACTGCGCTTAAAAAAAATGATGCGCTTTTGGGAAAAAATATTGTTCTTTGGTTAATGGCCCTATCTGCCAGCAGATAGCAGAAAATACACTCGCGAGCCTTATAAGCTGTACCCAGAAGGCGTTGTAAATCATATAGGTCAAATCGAGGGAAAGGATATTAACGCTTCAGCTGATGGAGAAACTTAACCTCCGTTTCAAACATAAAGTTTTTTTGCTTTTAACATGTTTAGTGGGGAAAAAGAGAGGCAAGAAAAGAACTCAAGTTCATTTTTAAAAAGAAGTAACTAAATTATCCAACGGGCTCTCGGACCGTGAAGATTCGCGGCACTGCAGACTGATATGTAGAATACTTTACCACAAGCTCAAATGATCGAAACATATCACATAGCTCAGTTGCTCTATTGGCATTAGGAATACGATATCAATTTGCAGATGTGGTAACGAAAGTCAGATGTGTCAGAATTTAAGGTTAAAAAGAAGTGGCAAGAAGCTAAAATGTTAAATATGACACCAAATTCATTTACAAACATGAACAGGACACCTACTGGCAGATTAATGGAGTGAAATTAAGTCCTTTATTTTACGACCACGCACAGTAGGAACCATTTATATCTATGCTAAATTTCCAATTAGCCATGCATCACAACATACACATTCCAACCCCTGTCTGTTTTTTTTACATTTGTGTATAAAGTCAACAAGAAAATCTTATATTGTTCTACCTCAACAGCAACATAAACTCCTATAAAAGCCGCACGGCGCGGCGTGCGTTACAAAAACAAATCGTTAATCATCACTTGGCCGTGACAGGTTGCGTGTGGGTGACACCTACGCTCAACTGCCACTAAGGAGCTACAATGGTGCTCCGACACTTTGTAAACAGAAAAGCGCGATTTGAAAGTCCTCTTCGTTATATACGAGTACATTATGTGCCTCTATCCATGTCAATTGTTTTATATATATGTCTACGACATCGAAGAATAATGAATATAGGAAATTATCTGCAGCAAACTCCTCTTCGATTTCGTGATAAACCATTTGAAGTTACAAATTATTATGGCACACTTCTTGTTTGGGGGTGATGTTGTATAATATGAAAGAAGGTTATGGTAATTGGGTGGGTCTTTTGTTTCAGCGTGCTCACATAGCTTTGAATTTACAAAAAAAAAGCCTAAGACCCTTAATCCTTTGTGTAAACAAAGCATGATTGGGGCCAACAATAAAGTCTGCGCTAATTGATTGCTTTCAAATTTCACTGAAGTTTAACTGCTGAAATCGTTTATCAACTGAGAATGATGTGTTCTACAATTCAATATCGATTGGTGCTTGGTGGTTTTCTTATATGTAGGTGTAGGAACGACATTGATTGTTCTTATCATAATAGCGCTTGGCATTTAAATAAAGAATTTTAGTAATCTCTTGTTAGATTTTAATTACAAAACAATTATACTACCAAAATGATGTCAGTATTAAGTGAACTGGGCGTATCCCTTTTCAGGAAACCGAAGGAATATTGAGATTTTCCTCGGGACATAGTTTCTTTGTAATTTCCACATAATTTTGTTGCAAGAACATGGATTTTCTATCCGATTATAGGTTCGCGTTTAAATTTATTTTATTTAAAACGTTCACTTTCCATACGTGCCTCGCGCAGGTTAATATAATTGACTTGGCCACCATCGACCACCTTTTGCTGCCTCCGGAATACGATAGCCATCATCGATTTGCATTTCAGTGGCCGCAGGACGGACATTGCAATGGTAATTTCTTGACTATTTGATGTCTTTCCGCTGCCACAGTATTTAGGTTTAAAGCAGCATGTAATGTCAGACAAAACAACCGTATCTTGTTCTGCATCAATACATAGCAATGTACCTGATGGTGGGCAATTTTATCGGCACATTTCAAAAGTCTCAATTGGTGTAAACAAGGCCTTGCACCGCAAGACATTGTAAGCATGGGATTGCCAGAAAGACTTAATATTATTTAAAGCGTAAGAAAAACATTTGAATCAGTCAGATCAAATGACAATATCGTATAAGAAATAAATTGCATCCCCTGCCAAATTCTGTCATTTACAGATTTGTTGTGTTAGGTATGGTATGGCACCAAAAATACATAGCTTCGTATTTAATAAATTAATCAACATATTGAAGAACATTAAATACTGTATGAAACTTTGATATTTGACTTTTAAATGAAATATGAATCTTTTTCGTATGATTTAGACAACGCAGTTTTTTATCAAATTCAAAACAAAAATTCGTTTCGCCGAATATGCCCCAACACGTAGCACTTTCGTCTATGCCCAGGCACTTTCGGCACAGAAGCTAATTTAATCAAAAGTTAAGAATTAAATTAACTAAAATTAACTGATATGTTAATTTTCGAAATAAAAGAAAAGAAGATACAAAAAAAAGGAACGTAGCAGTACCGTGCTTTATAGAGGCGGAAGTTTAAGTTTCTCGAACATGTTTGCAATCCGAAATCGGTTCTTTTATTACCGTCTCAAATTTTCTTCTCCAATTCAGGAATGAAAGTGGAAAAGGTTTGGGGTCTTTAACATTAAAACTACTGCTTAATAACACTATTTTTAAAATATCTCATTATTTATACAAAATTAATAAAAAAAACTGCTTACTTACTTGTGGAAGAGGAAAATCGCACTAGCTTTAAAACACACAACCACTTGTAACTTTTTTTGTAAACTTACTAGAACTGTCAAACGGCAATGCCGAAGTGTCTGAGTTCAGGTTTTTTTTATCGCAAAATCAATACTTAATGAAATAGTTAACCCTCCTCTTATTAGCAAGTTTTGTGATATATATGTTAATAAATAAATATATAAATATAAATTAAATACCTTTTCCACAAACAATACATTTAATATAATCAGAACTCCATGTATCTTGAGTGAATAAAATTTAGATATCTATTTATTATATAACCTTGAAATATCAAATTATTACCGTATAACTTTTTAAACTCATCACGGTTGTGCTTTGTATATACTCGTAGCATTCGACTTTGCTAATAAATAAAAAAAAATCATTGAAATAATCTTATATTTTTTTTTTTCTTTATCTCAATTGTATTTTTTGTTTATTCTTGTATCTACCCAATTTGTGAAATACTGTAAAAGACTCTGTCTTGCTTGTATTATATACAATACATACTATGCAATAAATTGAATTGAATTACCAATTAATCTGCTTCCTGAAATTGTTCTCAATTCAGGCAATACTATGTACCTGTATCAATCTTCAGTGTTTAACTTCATTTAAATAATCCAATGTTCAAATTGCAAAACGTTAATAATGTTATTGCAGTGATTTCATTACATTCGAGTGTTTTAGTTCGCCATTCAGCATCAGTACTGCGTGGTGAAAAACACATCAGCCATAAGCCATTGGACCAATTGGAATATCCAAGCAATGAAATCATCAAATTTGTAGAAGACAGAAGGTGCAGGGTGTCTACTATACTAAACGTCATATTTTTATTTAATGTAATAAGCTATGCCAAAACCGTGACATGTATCTTAATTTAACACTTGTTGAACTTTTCAAAATGTAATTGGCTCGTGTGGTTGGTCGTGATAAGTTTATGAAACTTCATTACAGTATTTTTAGTTCTTAATTCACTTTTAACAATAATTTGATTGGTGCAATGTGAGGTGTGCATTCATAGTTCGAGAAAAGCGTATAGCAAATCGGCCTTTACATGGGCATTTGTTCAAGAAGATGCTGACAAGCTTAATTGAGGGTTGTATAATATTGAATTGATTGGGTTTGATTTCTGCAATTCTTAAAGTGGCGAAAATCAAATGTCAGCTTAATTAGCTTAGTTGATTCGTCTCTTCTTAACGGGCTTAGTTGGTTGGTTTTCCTTGCCATCTCAAACGCTGCTACTGGAAATCCGAGATCGTAGTGGGTGGAGGTTTATTACACATTCCCTTGATGTGGCCAAGACAATGTAAAGTCAATGTATTTTTATTTGAACTCCATCCACAGTACAACAGAGGTACAACTCGAAACAACGACCATACCACGTCGAGTTAATCGGTTTTCGTCAGATCAACGCAATTAAACGACGTTGGGCGCGGTTAGAACGTAGATGGGGGACCGTTTGACAACAACCGCTTGTCGTTGGCCAGTCCCATCTACAGAGTTGAGGTAGATAATACATACGTGGTATCACAATGGACCTAAATTGGTCTAAGTGTGTCGGCTTCTGCCGACAGTCACCTAAAAACCTAAACCTAAACCTAGGTATAACTCATAGAGCTCTTAGTTTTATGTTCCCCTACATTCGCCCTCTCACGCAGTACCAAATATCCGACGACAATTTTTTTCTGTGGAAGAAACACAGTAGCAACTCTTCTTTCCCGTTGATCTTCCAGTACTCGGCGCAATAAAGCATTACTTGCAGGATTGAGATGCATGCCTTTTTTCGTTCGAGTCAGGAGTTTCGAAACTATTTGCTTTCCCATACCGAAGTAGCAGTGTTTTCATAGCGTACGTTTCCGTCGGACCTCGAAGACATGTTGAATGAATAACCTTACATTCGTTACCACTCGAAGACATTGCTATTAACGGTGATTTTTGCTATGAGCGGTGTGCAGATTTTTGTTTGCTTGTTCACAGCCTGAACTTGGTCTTGTCCTCGTTGACTTTAAGATCAGCCAATCTCTACTGGTCTTCAATCACCGTGAAAACCTCTACCACTGCTAGGGCGAGAACGATTCTGAGTAGAAATCGATACTTTGGGCGTCAATACCCGACATCAATGACTGGATGGTTTCCTCGAAGTCTTCATTTTCGGATCACTTCTGGATAAATCTCACTATAGGTTTTGAACGAAACAAAAAAAAAACATTTGAAACACTTATTAAGACAGACTGAAATAAATTCTACGACCTGGCCTGGAATGCCAACTACTTTCTGTCTTTACAGGTTCACTGTTGATCCCGACACAGTTAAATGAATCAGTCTATCTTTTCAAATAGACAGTAATCGACTCTTTTTTAAATTTCCTATCCTGTCGGTCGGCTTCCGAAACGAACACACACACCGTGGTGGAAATGGAAACGACTTGTCAGGACGAATATCAGGAAACTTTTTAATAAAGCAAAACTGACAAGAAACGAATCTTTAACGAGTTTAAAGAGAAAGCCAGAGTAGCTAATAGAACAACCTGGGCAAACTACTTTTCCGGCATTAAGAGCACCACAGAGGCCTCTAGACCCCGAAACATTCTAGCGAACAACCCTTCTCCCATGTGAGACCCCTATAGGGAATATGGTAGTTGGATAGCTAGCAACCAGGAGCCCTTGAAGCTGCTCCTCGGCATGCACAAATCTTGCTACAACTCCACACAGTCCTATCGACAGCACTCTTTTACTTCCAGATGGAGAACTGGTCATAAGTGACTCTACTAGCAAAGAAAGAAAAGCATGGCAATTTTAATCCTTTAACCGTTCAAGTCAGCGGGAGCGCACCAGCCATGCTTCATAAGACCAGGAGATCGACTACACCATGGCTAAAGGCAATATTCAAATGCTGCTGGGACACGTTTGAGAAAGCTGAAAAGAAGTACCGTAGATCTTCATCAAACCGGGGAAACCAAGTCACTCCGCAGCCAAGAATTAAAGACCAATAAGTCGTTCATCATTGCTCACGTTAACTTTAGAAAGACTTTTTTACCTGCACTTAAGGAACAACTAGAGGCAAGTGGTTATTTATGTTATTCATATGCCACGCATATGTCAACGGCACATATTTGGAAACAGCGCTACATGAAGTAACAAGAATGATCGAGAAGTTTCTTAACCAAAAATAGGTGCTTTTAAGAACTTGAATACAAGAACCATCACATCCTTACTCGAGAAACTTGTTTTGGCACAGGGTCTGACAGGGTCAGCATAGTCATGTGGATAACGTGATTAAGAAAAACGTTGATTGCGGAACGCCTCAAGGAGGAATCCTCTTGCCTCTTCAGTGGAACATCTTAATAAAAATTATTAAATCCCTTGCCAGGTACCTTTCCACCATTTTTTTTTTTTTTTTTTTTTTTTTGTCGGGATGTGTGAAACTTTCTGCACTGGAGCACTCAGACTCAATACTGGTCCATTGTAATGCCAGGCAGACACACCACATTTTACTGTGGGAATTTACTCGTTTTTCTAAGAAAAACGAGAAGGCGCTTCAATGATAAGGAGCTTAGGTTTACAGCACTCACCATATCCGCACCAAATACCTGCCACCTGATACGAGCAAAAGCAGCACAATCACAGAGGAAATGTTCCGCAGTGTCGTCGCTTTCTCCACAGGCTTCGCAGTTGGTGGTGTCGCTTAGGCCTAGCACCTTAAGGTGTTTGGCAAAAGCGTAGTGTCCCGTTAGAACGCCAGTAGTCTGTCTGCAGTCTTTTCTGTTGAGAGACAACAAGAATGACGCGGATTTCCCACAGACGTCGGGGAGCATTTGCTTAGTCTGTCTGCACCCTGGAGAGTCATGCCAACGGCGATTGTGTTCATAGGAAACCCAACCGTCAATGGAAGCCCTGACCGAGGACGCAGGCAGACAGATCGCTTGTTCAGGTCCTGAGAGGTCCCCCTCTGAGCCTTGTCTAGCAAGTTCATCGGAGATCTCGTTTCCCGTGATCCCGTTATGACACGGGACCCAGACAAGTTTAAGTGAATTCAGCCTTCCGACCGAATTCAGAGATATCTTGCATTCACGTACTATTTTGGAGGTAGTTAAGGGTTTGAGTAAGGCCTTAAGCGCAGCCTGACTGTCGCTACAGACGCAGATACTTCGCCCCCTCCACCTGTTCCTCGTAACATAGTCCATGGCCATTAGGATAGCATAAGTCTCTGTTTGGAAGACTGACGCATGTTTGCCTAATGGAAAGAAAAGTCTAACGCTATCGCTCTCCACGAAGACACCAGCACCAGATCCTTGATCGGTTTTGGAGCCATCCGTAAAGATTCGACTGCATTCCCTTCCAGGTTCAGAGTCCGGCCAGAGCCAGTCCTGGACGCGAGGAAAGTCGACCTCGTATTTGCGCTCTAGCCGAAGTTCCGGTGTCATCGCATCAGACGGCATATCCATAAGACAGGAGTCGAAGGACAACCGTTGCGCAAGTTCATCAAAACTCCAGTGCGAGTTATACCAAAAGCCACCTCTTGTAAGACGTGAGATAGCCTTGATTGTACATCCCATGATGTAAACATCAAGGGGCGGAAGGTTCAATAGTGCATCTAGGCCGGAGCCAGGCGTGCTGGGGAAGGCCCCCGTGCAGCCGAGACATACCTGCCTTTGGAGTTTGGCAAAAGCAGCAGTGACGTATTTACGTGAAAGCTTATTCCACCAAACAACCGATGCGTATGCCATAAATGGTCTTATCATAGCCGTATAAATCCATAGGACTCTTTTCGGTGATAAGCCCCATGTCTTGCCGAAAATGCCTTTGCACTGCCAGAAAATAGACAGCGCCTTGGCAGTCTTCAGCTCAACATGTTTGGACCAAAGAAGTTTGCTATCCAGGATGACTCCCAGATACTTTGCTCCATTGGAGAGTTGGATTGTGACGCCTTTTAGCACTGGCTGAGTCAACCCGACCAGCTTCCTCCTTCTCGTAAAGAGAACAACCTCAGTCTTAAGAGGATTGACCGAGAGCCCATTCCTAGTGCACCATTCGTCGATCACGTCAAGGGCCGCCTGCGCCTTGGCGCATACAGTCGCTAGGCATGATCCAACAGAAAGCACGGCAACATCATCCGCGTACGCCTGAGCGTAAATATTAGAACTGTTGAGTGCGTTCAACAGAGAGTCGACCAGCATACACCACAGCAGTGGAGACATGACGCCGCCTTGCGGGCAGCCTCTGTTTACCCCCGCCATAACATAGCGGCCACAATCCGCATCCGCAACCAATGTTCTATTCATTAGCATTGCTTTAATCCACAACACCAATGGTTCGTCTACTCCGTGTTGTCTGGCGGAGCTGCACATGCTATCAAAAGTCGCATTGTCAAAAGCACCCTCAATATCGATGAAAATGCCCATCGCGTATTCTTTTCTGTCAAGCGCGCCTTCAATTCTACCAACTAGATTTTGGAGCGCAGTCTCGCAGGATTTTCCGCGTTGATAGGCATGTTGCATCGGAGATAGTGGGTGCAATCGCAAAGCACCTTTGCGCACGTGAAGCTCGACCAGCCTTTCCAAGCTTTTCAGCAAGAAAGAAGTCAGACTGATTGGTCTGAAGCTCTTGGCGAGCGAGTAGTCACTTCTGCCAATTTTTGGTATGAATGCCACTCTAACTGTACGCCAGGGTGTTGGAATGTATGCCAGTGCTAGGACAGCGGTGAAGATTTTCTTCATAGTCGGTATCAGCTGGTTTGTACATTGTTGCAGCATGGCTGGGTATATTCCGTCCGTACCAGGCGACTTGAAGCCGTCAAAACACGCAAATGCGTATTTAATGGACTCGTCCGTCACCACGGCCTTCGCAATATACCAGCTACGCCGAGTTGTTTGTCTTGGCTCACTCATAGTCTCGGTAATCGGGGCTGGTTGTGAACCAATTGTAATCTGGTTACCCGGAAAGTGAGACTCCAGCAGATAACTAAGAGTTTCCGCTTTCGTCGCAGTGAAGGTGCCATCAAGTTTTCTAAGTGAGTCCAGTTTGGCTGGTTTGCCCTTTTTCAGAACTTTAACCAACCTACTAGTTTCACCCAGCTTTTCAATCTTTTCGCAGAAATTCTTATAAGAAGCACTTTTCGATACCCGAATTAGCCTCTTATATTCCCTCTGCTTCGATCGGTAGAGATTCCAGTCTGTTTCCAAATCAGTCTTGAGTGACCTATTTAGAAGCTTTCTAGCTTCTCTACGAATTCTTTGCAGTTCCGAGCTCCACCAGGAAACCGGTGTTCTGCCAGGGGGTTTGCTTACTGGGCACGTCAGTTCAAAACAGCTAGTAATGGCACTATTCAGGTCTTGAACAGCTTCCTCTACCTTTTGTCTCGTCCTGAGTTTGGTTGGAGTTTTGAGAGTTTTCCCTAATTCCTCCCTGAAGCGTATCCAGTTGGTTTTTCTCGGATTCCTCCTCTCCTGCAAAGTTATGGCTTCGCATTCGATTTGGAATTCGATATATCTATGGTCTGAGAGGGACACCTCCGAAGAGACCCTCCAGTTAGTAACCGCCTTAAAGTATCTATTTGATAAAGTTAGGTCGATCACTTCCTGTCTTCTTGACGTCACAAAAGTTGGTTGCGAGCCAACATTGTTGATAGTAAGATCAGATGATAGAATGAAATCCAGGAGATGGTTTCCTCGCATGTTGCATTTGCTGCTGCCCCAAATAGTGTTTTGAGCATTGGCATCACAGCATATAACTAGGCCCATCTTCCTGGTGTCGCAATAGTCAATGAGTTCAGCAATTGCCCTCGGTGGTGGAGGCACTACTGAATCATAGGGGAGATAAGCTGACGCCACGATGAAGGTCTTCCAACTTCCATTCGTTTCGTAGCTAATAGCTGCAGCAACCAAATCTTGGCCACAAAATTGTCCAAGCTTAGTCGCTGAGAAAAGGTTCGACACAGCAAGACAAGCCCTTGGTCTCTCGGACCGCTCGTCACAGAGTATCGTAGTGCCACGAACACCTCCAAGGCCACAGATGCGATTTTTCCACACCCATGGCTCCTGTATGGATGTTATGTGGGCTTTTGTATTCAACACAGAAAGCTTCTTACTGATGAGTGCAGTAGCAGCCTTGGAGTGTTGAAGGTTAATCTGAGTAAATCCAATCATTGGAAATACATCAGCTGGAAGTGTTCTAGTGGAAGGGCACGCAGAAGGTGCGCGCGCAGTTCCACCGACAGGAGTGCTTGAGGTCTTCTTCCTCCGTTTTTTCCTGTTCGAGCTATTGGAAGGGGAGGCAGCGTTGGTTTCAGTCAGCTGGCTGGTTTCGGTTGGGGTAACCTCTGCCGACCTGCATCTCTTTGCCGTCGCCGCCGGGGAAGGGCAGTTCTCAGCGCTTGCGCCTTCAACTGGCGGTGCATTTTCTTTGCGCCGCACGATAGCCGCCTTTCTCCTTTTCCTCTTTCGCTGGCTCTTAGATGGACGCTGACCAGTGGACGCCGCCTCTGTGGCCCGTTTCACCTGTTCGGTTTCGCAGGCCTCGTCGGCAGCATCACACCTATCGGCTGTCTGTCTATTGGTCTGAAGATTAAGCGTATCAGGTTGAACCTCTCCGCCACTTTCTTCATGTTTCCAGCCCAGTCTACCGAACGTGTCGGAGATAGAGCTGCAGGAATCTTCGGAAGCAAACCTTTTCGCAACTCGAAGGTCAACGCCTGTACAGGCGGGCGGTATATGTATGTCGGTTGGGGCCTCCAGAATCCGTGCCCCGACCGTGGTCGAAAAGACCACGGGTGGATTTTCGCCCATGCGAGTACCACCTGGAGTATTTAAATCCTTAAGTTGTTCCTGCATACTTGTTTTTTGGTTTGGTTCGCGATAGAGCTTTGACGGTGTATAAAACGCCGCTATGACTCTAAAACCTCGGATCACGAACGTATCGTACCGAGTCCCCCTATCCACCACCTGGGGACGCGCCTGGTGGGTAACCAACCCGACAGGACCTTTCCACCATAGTGAGATTATGGAATCCACGTTATAAGAACTATCAAACGGATACCAAAGGTCTTGCGGTCAACACCAAAACATAGAGCTCATCCTGTTCAATAGGAAACACAAGTTACCTGAATGGAATCTACCAAACCTGAAAGGCGTTCGTCTCAAACAAGGCCAATTACCTGGGCTGGGAACTCAACTTCAAAACTAAAGTAGAAACGAAATACAGAAAAGAGAATGAAGAACGGACTGAATTCCTTTTATGCCTGTAGAAAAGATTTTTGGAAAGAAATGAGGCTTACAGTCAGACATAGTGCACTAGTTGTGCACCGCGCTTGTGAGACATAGTTTTACTTTTGTTCGATTGTTGACGGTAAACATAAAATCCTACCTCATGAATCTATTTTGATTTTGGCCCAATAGCCCATTTTAGGATGGCAATCCTTATGGTAGTGGAAAAAATATTTCCTGCTTCGGATTAACTTGGAATTAAGCACAAAAAACTCCACAACACATATAATAGAACACGTAGTATGTAGCTATGCATCGGGATGGGAAGCGCAAGGCCCAGGTGCATGAGGTTAAGTTCTCCCAAGTCAGAAGTTGCATTTTTCGTATTTTCGACTCTTGTCCTTTTCAAGGCACTATGTAGGCATTGACTGTTTAAAAATGATGGCCACTAAGCAATTAGAGAACAATCAATAACAATTTTAATGTGGGAATAAAAAGGACTGCAAACGTAACCTTAATACTAAATTTATAACTGGAACGGCCCATTAAGGACATGGACAAATGTTAAAAAAAAAACCTTGTTAATACATTTTATCTTCACATTTTACAAACATTTTCAGCTATGGAATATTGTAAATCGTTTAATCAAACCTTTTGATAAATGTTTGAAATGAAACAACACAAGTTTCAATTGCAATATCAAAGTGCTTTCCATTTAACCAGTCAACGTAATTGTCAAATGCATTTTGACAGAATTGTCATGTTTTCCAAGAATTGGCAGTCCATTCATTCTAAATGGAATAATAAATTCCCGTATGCAGATAGATATACTCTTAATCACATCAAACACAATGACTGAAACTGAACTCTTATTTAGGCGTGGAATGCAGTACCAGACAAAGACAATTCGCCATGATGCGCCCACCTCATTTTAATCTCTGTATTTTCTTTATGGTATACCCATCAAAAAAGTGGGACGAAAACTTCGTTTCACTTTATATTTTTAGTTTTGTTAGTGGGCAATCCGGAAACCGATATATTTCACAATTAATCTCAGAAACAATTACACGTCATGCGAGTAGGCTTTGAAGTTTAGATTTAAACAAAAATGTGATAAACAATGCAGAACGTTGTCAAATGATATTTCATGCAGTTGGCTAAATAAATTGGTCATGTCTTACATTTTATGAGTTCGAGGGTGTCAAATGACTCGGACCCGTATATACTGTTTAAATTATTAATAAAAAAAACCCTACCTACTCCAAAAGAATTTTTTATTTCTAATACTCACTATTTTGTCACTTAAATACAAAATCTGTCACCTATCATGTCAACAAGATTGAAATTAGAAAATGATGTCAGCACCAACAAAATCATGCCCCATGTGGCAAAAGTCGCAAGACCGACTTTAGAGAAGAAAAGAGTGATTATATTGCTGGCAGTTTTTCTTTATTCTCTGGAGTCACTCGAATAAACAATTTGTCATGAAGAAATATCTGATTGTCCAGGATGAAGTAATTCGTCATAATATCGAAAGCGTTTAAGATGTTTTAGCGCAGGGACGGACTAAGAATAAAACTGCGGCGGTCCCCTAAAAAACACCGATTGTCGTAGAAAGCGCCTTTGGGGACAAATCACATCTAGGCAATTTTAACATCCAGGTGGAACATATCGAAACTCACCCGAAACTATGTATGCAAATCCGTAAGACTGGAGATCAACAGTGTCGTAAAAGGACGATCAAACAAAAATCAAAAGCAGATCAGGCGCACGTCGAAATCTTAAGCACAGACCGGAATTATACGACTGCACTAACTTCAGCATGTTATTGGGCTCAGTAAAGATTTGATTCGAAACCGGGAAGCCTGCCAATGTTTATTAAGATCGAACCGGTGAACCTTACAGGCGGACAAGATTGAGAGTTTAACATCCTCTTCGCTGGATGTGGACGAGCGTTCATTCGCTCGATGTGGACGAGCGAATGGTATCGTAGTGTCTGAGATTTTCGGACTACATCCACAGCTCATAGAGTTCGCGGTTGTATCTTCTCCACCATTTTCCCTCCTCGTAGACAGGACCAGACATCCGACGGAGCATTTTCCAGCGTTTTATTGCCCGTGGCGAAGGTGTATAGTTGTATGTTGGCTTTTGACCCGTGGAGTACAGGTTCGATCCCCATGAGGATCAATATACGTCACCCATTTATGGAGAGAAACGAATGATACCTTATTTTCTGTAACCTATGCCCAAAAAGAGGCTTTCTGCCTGACAATACAATGGAACGTTTTTTTTTTTTTTTTTTTGGGGGGGGGGGGGAGGAGAAATGCTTTACGCGTAAGGAGGCCTTTTTGGCGTTGACCATCCCCGTGTGCCCGACTCTCTCCGCATGCTTTCGGGACATACGGACTAAAAATCCTCCCAACCCTGAGGATTCTGACACACCCCCCTGGGACCGCTCTTCGCATTACTTCAAGGGGGCTGTTATCATACACCCTTTCGGGCTCACGTGCTTTCCCGGTATTGTTCTTCTTCTCTTTTCTTTCTTCTGAGAATATCTTCCACAAACTGGCAAATTATTCCCCCATTCAAGTCGCTCGTCAGCATTTTGTCAACAATGTTTTCTGGGTTGAAGGCACCGATGCTGCTTTCCAGGGCTGTGCGTTTGGCTTCCCATCTTCTGTAGGCAAAAAACGTGTGATGACAATGGAACGTTACCGAGTATGAGTGGTCTGAGATTTGGTTTTCCTATAAAAAAAAAAAATCTGTAATTTGTAGAGCATTTAAACATTGTCTTCTCGATTAAAAGTTTTGAAACCATGTGATTTTTTTGTAGTTCTTCGTCGGATAAGTTGTCATTCGTGGAGTAAATATTTACTCCGCTTTATCCTAGTCAGTGGAAAGATGTTTATTGTTTGAAATCAAGTACTTGGTTTTGTCCTCGTTGACTTCAAGGCCAACCAATTTCGCTTGTTCTTCAATCGCCATGAAAGTCTCTAACTATTCCAAATATGTACCGGATTGTTCTGGAGCAGATAGTTATTACACCACCGGGTAGGGCGAGGAAACTCAACCTAAAAATATAGAGTTGAACTCGATAAGACAAGTGGTTCGAATATGACACGGTCTTTAATATACGATTTTTGGTATTTTCAGTCAAGCAAATGTACACTGAACCTGGAAGTTAAATTCCAAAATACTGCTCGGATTAAAAATCTAATTATACTACAGTGTAGAGCTGAAAATCGCAACTTAAAAGATAAAGTTGACCCCTATAGGACAAATGGTTTGGAAATGGCAGCATTTTTTTGGTAAAAATAAAACTTCACACGCAAGTAAAATTTGGAGGTATGTGTCAGTTCAGTAGATGAAAAATGTCAAAGATTTGACATTCGTTAACAAAAGTTATCGGAGTACATAGAAAACGGAAGCACGGATCTATATCCGCTTAAGAATTTAGCGGCGGTAGTTATCCGCCCCGCTAAATTTAGCGTATTCATTCAAGTTGTTGTTGTATTTAACATGCAATTATGAATAAGCGTATATATACGCTTGAGTAAAAAAAACACGCCTAATGTTAGGTTTTGCCAAACAAAATTATATGAAAAAGAAATAAAGAATATAAATGTCGTCCAACCGCCCATTCAAATTAATTGATAATGCGTATATGGGCGGCATATAAAGCCCGAAGGAGCCTCTTCAAGTAATAAATCTATCGGACAATCGAAAAGCGCGCGTGTCTTCACCACAAAACGCCTTCAATTCCAATGACCAAAGCAATGAAGTAGTGACCAGATTGTGTATACTTTAGAGTGTATCTGTATATTGCTTTGCACGGCCCTTTACTTTTGATTTATGCGGATGTGTACCACGATGTTGGGGATCGTCTTCGGTGCAAATACAACAAATTGCCAAGAGTGGCGGTTATCATACTCGTACCTATTGTTACAACTGCTGCTGATGCTTGTCGATGACAGTGGGGCGAATTATCAATTTAAATTTTTGACTTTTCTTTGGATCAATATCGGGCAATTGTTCTTCCTTTCCACCAAAAATAAACAGCAGCACTGCACTTGTCAGTATAATTTTAAGTCTCGATTGTTATAAATAATGGCATGCCCCTGATGTTGGTTACACGTCAACTTGTTAAATTGGTGCATTGTGCAATGAAAATAAATTACGGCGGGCACAGGTAGCCGCGTGCCCGAATTTTGGGAACAATATCGTATTGTATTTGGAGTTTTGGACAAAATCGTATTGGGTGTTTCGTGACGATGGCCTTTTATGGTGCACTTGTTTGATTGGTAGTTATGCGCGAGGGAAATTGTTTTAGGTAACTCAAAATTATAAAAGAACAATTTATGTGCAAATGCGCATTTATTTTCTTTTACCTGACTTTTTGAAAGTTTTGCGGTATCATCAGAGCATCAGTATTGTGTAGGTAGATATGTGCATGTGCGCTTCATTTTGGGAAACATTAAATGAAGGTGAGGTAGTTCCCTACATATATGTGGTATGGACGTAAAAGGCAAAATGCTTTTCAAACAGCATTAAATTGGCCTACATTCGGATAGGTGGCTTTTGTTTTATTGCTTTTGTTTCACAGAAAGTTTTCCGACGAATTTCAAACTCTACGGTGATCTACCAGCAAATTATTTCTGCTTTTATTTGTGTTCAGCTTCATTTTGCAGCTTTGATTAAGGAAGGTACCGACATAGGTGCTCGTATATAATTTATATAGATTCACATTAAGTTTGTTATTCTAAAGATAGGAACCACAGGTCGAAATAGTTTTCTATTTAATTTCTGCAAAACGAAAGCCTTACAATTTCTGTTTTTTTCTATTCTTATTTGGCTTTTCATTAATGGCAATCGTTTGCCACGAACCAATGATAGATACCAATCACTATAAATAATGTTCGTGTAGTTGCAAAATATTGGTTGCATGAGGGCGATCAATAATTCCGGATCACCTACGCATCTCTTATACTGCGTTATTTTTCTCAGTCAACAGTTACTTGTGACTGATCACATTGCAGCAGGCAGGCATTCACTTGCTACGCTATTTAGTTCAATGTACAACCATTCTTGGAAGAAATATTAGTTAAAAGTTTTTCTGCTCAAATTGAATGAGTGCTTTGGTGGATTACGTAAGATTTACATCGTCACGGCGCTGTGAGTGGCAGTGACTAAAAAAATATATACATACATAATGCGTTTAAAGTCAGTTGGTGGCTAACTGTATGATAGCGGCGGCGCCACTACGTCCTTGTACCGTCAAAACTTCACTCCAATTGTGGAGGATTTTCTAATCGAGTGGTGGCGCAATTCTCTGACTACGCGACGGCTTAATATGGACAATTGGACAAGCAAGCATTTGTCGTTGTGATGCCATAACGAAATCATTTATTCAACCGGGCATTGAGCTGAGAATTTAACTTATCATTTCTTGAAAACACGAAAATAATTTCGAACATGTTCGTGCTGAAAAAGGCAACGCATGACAAGGTCAAAATTGGGGGCTTTACATACACCTGAATGTGTATTTATTTATGAGTAAAACAAAACATTATATTAAGAGGGTGACCAACAAATTTGGAGCAACCAGATAATATTTTAGATAATAATTGAGTGAGTCATGCGGGTAAGGAAACTTGATAAGATGTGCACTTTCTCCCTGACAACACGGAAGGCACTGTCTTCATCTTTAATAGATCCGTCCAGCTACTGGGGTATGCGGTCGATATCGACAACGGTGCAGTGCAAGTCCACTGAGTTTATTCCCGCGGGAGTTATTGCACTGCAACATTAATATCATCGGCCATTCTCACTGCCGTGGTAGGGGCTTGCTTGCTCGGTGATTTAAGAAATGGTAAATTTGTTTGGCTTTTTGATGGCAATAACTTCGATGCATATCCCACGGAGAATCACTCAAGAAGTAGCTGCTTCTTCGGTTTGGCAAAACTCCTGATTCGAAGTAGTTAATGCATATGCTCTATCGAACTTTATTCTTGCCAGTTCTGCCTAATGGCACTGAGTACTTGACGAAAAATAGGAAGTTAGAGTTGAAATTTGGATCCTTTGAATGAAAAACTCTTCGGCGAATATTTGGTCCTGTATGCGAGTTTTGAATGGAGAAGAAGGCATAACAGCAGCGAACTATTTATGGATGAGGTCCAAAAAGCTTAAGCACGTCGACTACATTAGCCCTGCAAAATCGAACGAATGGACAATAATGATTCAGAAGGGCTCCCAGCCCCCAGGTTCGAGATGGCAAGAAGGCCAAACCCCCATTTTAAAGGCCAAGCCATCGCGGATGCCAGAGCGCTTGGTCTGGACAACTGGAAGCAGCGTACAGGGGATTGTGAAAAATGGAACGCTGCAGTGCCTGAAGCAGCAACTCCGAAGTTTTTGCTATTAATAATAACATCTTTTCCAATTGGCGTTTCAGCCAGACGTGGTGGTGTTGAATCATCAGTGGATTTCCACAAGCACATCCAATCCATACGCAATTTATTTTCTCATTATGTAACGTCTGTGGTAATTCACAACTGAAAATAAGAAAAAAACTCAATAGTGAGTGTGCATTTTCTCCCATTGATGCATTGGAATCTTTAGTTCAAAGAATTAATAAGTGAAATGCTATTGTAAGAATAAAAGTTCAGACAAAACTTTATTTTATAATTAAACATATCTAATTATAAACTTCAAACAAAATTGCTTTCGAGATTTTTAAAATCCCTTTACTGCGAATTCAGGTTGAAAAGATACCCCGCATGTCCAGGGTACACCTTCCAGTATTTTTGTTTCGCGCAACGCGTTATCCATCCAAATTTATTAATAATTAAATTTTATCTGTTACTGTATTTTTTCCGAGTTATCGCAGTTATACCAAATTTTTCAGAATTTGAATTTTCAGTATTTTGACTGTTCACGAATTTGGTTTCCATAATTGTGACCCCAACCCGGAGGTACATAATGTTTGTTGGAATTGAATCCGACAAGAACAAATTGCAATTTATTGGGTTAATATAATTCTCCTACACTCGGCATATTTTGTGATGGAGACACTTTAAGTATTCATGTCTGAGAATCTATTTTTAATCAACAGACTTTGGACGATCTGCCCACTATTCAGCTACCGTAGTTTGTTTTAGCTTTGTTTAGAAGCGGATACGCTCATTTTTTATATCTGATGAACAAGCACGTCAAAAATTAGAAACTTTACAGGAAGAGTTAAATTAGGAACACCGTGGCAAAATCCAAAAAAAAAAAAAAAATGTGTAGTTCTAAAAAGTTTCAGGCATGTGCATGTTTCAATGGTTTCATCGTAAAAATATCATTGAAGATATGGACACAGCAGTAAATTAACAAATTCAATCAATCAATTGGTGTTCTGAACTCCTCTCATCATCGATTTACAGAGAGGGGCATTTAAAATTCCTCACGGCACTTACAAACTGCAAATTGTCTTTCAATTAAATTAAATACAAAAGCGATCGATTTTTAATTAACGTTGTTATTACTGCAATGCACACAACAGATCACAAACTCTAATCTGCAGTGCCTCCGGAAACCCCAATCAAAATTTAATTATTCCGTCGGCGGACCTCCCACGTGTGGAATTATAATTACGCCTTTTTTTATGTGTAATATGTTATGTATTCCCATGACACTAAGAGAATGTGTTATCAACAACAGAGCGCAGATTTAAACTATTTAAAAAGTTTATCAGTTCGTTAAGGCAATACACGTTTAACTTTTTGCCAAAAAAAACGGAATCCAATTCAACAGAATAGCAACCATTAGTTCGTCAAATTAAAAAGACACCCAATGATATCATAACGAAATTGAATCGACTCAAACAACACGCAAATATGGGTTTCTTGGACTATTGTCAAGCACAACAGATGCGCATCTTTAATTTAAGAATGTTAAATTCATCTTACTCATAAATATTAAAAAAAAAAAGCACAACCCCCGGAAGGTATGCATCAGCGTTGTTACTGAAGTTTTTTTTAATTTCTCGAAAACCTAAGTAAACTAAAGAGAAAGATATTGCAATCGTGCTGAAATTTCGAACTCAAACTGAGTATGAAATTTTTTGAAATTTTAAATAATTGAGGTGAGCGTAAGAAAACGGCGTAGTCAGTTTTTGCGAAAATTGTCGAATAACGGTATTTTACAAAAATACTAATATCTTACAAACGGGTCAAGTTATTTTAAATTAAATTTAGAGACCGACTTATGCTACTGTTGGGCATATAAAAATGTTTCAAATATTTTTGTAGAACTTTTTTATCGGAACGGAAATCTGCATACTCTGCATACTGCATACTCTGCAGATATTTTTGTTAGCCTTTTTATACCCTATTCTAAGGGTATATTAATTTTGACGCATAGTTTGTAACATACCTTAATATTGCCCGTAGACCCCTAAAAGTTACTATATTTATGATCAGCATCAATAGCAATGTCGATCTAGCCATGTCCGTCCGTCCGTCCGTCTGTAGCCAAAAATTAGGCCTTTAAACTGGACCTAGAGAGCTGAAATTTTAACCATATACTCTCTAGGGGCCCGAAATAATCAAGTTTACGAATTTTTGAAATCCGCCCACAGACACGCCCTCAGAATCAAAAAAACCAAATTTTGGAAAAAATCGAATTTTGAGCTAGAAAGCTGAAATTTTTCATATATGACTCCTAAAACTGCTCGGGATAAAAAATTTTCAAAATCCGCCCACTGACACGCCCACAAATAAATAAAATAATTTTTTTATACCCTATTCTAAGGGTATATTAATTTTTGAAAATCCAAAGTTTCAACTAGGGAGCTGAAATTTATAGAATATACTCTCTATGGGCCCTTTATGCTCATGTGTAAATATTTTCAAAATCCGCCCACTGACATGCCCACAATTAATTTTTTTTTTTTTGAAAGTTCAAAGTTTGAGCTAGGGAGCTGAAATTTATAATATATACTCTCTAGGGGCCCTTTATTCTCATGTGTTAATTTTTTTTAAATCCGCCTACTGACACGCCCACAATTAAATAAAACAATTTTATTGAAACACCCAAGTTTGAGCTAGGGAGCTTTTTTTTTTTTTGATAAAATCCTTTAAATGTTATATAACAAAATATGTAGAGCGTTCTTAACAATTCAACCATACTTAGACTTTTGTCACGCCCACTTATGAGGGAAAGGAATAAGAATAGGGTATCCAACAGTTCGCCCAAGCGGACTGTAGCCCGTCCCTATGTTTATTATTTTTTTTTATCACAGATGCGAACATTTTAAAAAATCACTTTACTTAAAAACGGAACTAATGATTTTGATGAATTTTGGGGTTTTTAATACTTGGAGCAAATGTAAGAACATGGCAATCAAAAATTTTAGCAAAAGACTCGTATTACAGTACATTAAACAAATAGCTATATCTCAAAAACCAGTGGAAAGATTAAACAAATATGACAATCAAGCTTAGTTGAATTTAAAAACTGGGTTTTTTTATTGATTCTGGATTAGTTTACAAACTTTGTTTGCAGTAGTCTGTTAGATTAAAAATTGGCAGGTGATCCTTAGTCGCGCAATAAACAACAGTTATGTAAAGCGATACTGAGAGTATACACTAGGGAATGTGTTTTGTGTCCTCAGAAAATAAAAAAAAAACCTTTAATTTGGAACAAATTTGCGTACTAAGATTTTCTAAAAAACGAAAATTTTAAAGTATAAATTTACATAACTGTTTCGTGAAAATTTTAATATTTCACTTTTCTCAAAAACGGCTTTAACGATATTGATATCTGTTGGCAGATCTCAGTTTATAACCAAAAGACTAAAACAATGATACTTTCAAATCATGCCAATATCTCAACAATCGGTAAAGTGATATGTTGCTTCAAATAGACACATTAAGATCAAACACAATTATGACAAAATAAAAAACGTTCATAAGATCGCAGTCGCAAATTACCGTTATGTCTGCTTCAACCGAAAATTAGGTCTATAAATCCGTCTTATTTTAGCCAGTTAAAAAAAAACAAATCTATGCCGTCACGGTAAAAAAACACAAAAGTGTGACATCTATTACGTACAAAGAGTTTTAAATTTAAAGTCATAAGATTTGAAACAGTATCGAGCACATATCTTTCATAAAAATACTAACACATATATGTATAAACATTTTCATACATTTTTTATTACCCATTTCCGGCCTCTGCTGAAAGGTATAATTAAATTTCAGGATGTTTTTTAGCTAACCCGTTCACATATGCAATTACGACAAATCGAATATAGCTATCTAAGTACATGTAATCGACATTGTTACGAGTACGATTCTTTTTTGCCTGATTTAACGTGTATAGAAAATGGCTAGTGGAAAAATGTGATTCGAAACTTATTCTTATAAAAGCGAGAAAGTTATCGTACGGCCCAGGCGTGCACTTTATTTTCTATTATTATTTCAGCCACGGATATGGAGTGGATATGGTGGGTGGAAACGGAAATTCTTTAGAAAGATAGTAAGTGGTCTATATAAGTCTACCTACATTTTACCTGCCATCGTGCATTCAATAAGAAAAAAATTGTTAGTTGTAAATGGACGATACTACATTGGATGCGAAATCAAGATCCTTTGAGATCTTCTAATAGACTTTAAGCCAGTAGTTTATGAAAGCATTCATTGGTTGGAGCATTTCATTTTGCTTATTTTTAAACAAGTACAGCCCGATGATGCCGCCAGACCAAAAACCTCATATTTTGGGGGTGACTCAGTTGCTAATAAAACAACTTTGGATTTTCCTCGCTCCAAGTGCGACCATGTTGCCTATTAACAATGCCACTGAGATTTAAGTGAGCCTCATCACTTAAAAAATTTGACTAACACCCAACCACAACGCTCTGTCAAAGTCGTTAGCTTGTTAAGAGCGTCTTGAAGGAATTATTTTAACTTTTTAATATGATATCCTGGGACGCGTCATCCGCGTAAACGGTCGATCTGCAGTCCTCCAGGCATTGAAGCAACGGGGAGGAGATGTCACGTTGCGTGGTTTCTCTATAATCACTGCAGATCTTTCTAGCAGATGCCACACAGGTTGTTATAGTGTCCTTAATTCAATACTTTATTTTTGTAAAATTGCCTTCAGAAGGAATGACTTGAAATCCAGCTAAGTATCTACTTCTCTGAAGATTTCAGCTTTATCAAAAACGAGAAGTATATTTATCCGAATATGGATCATATAACTATACGTTTGTACAAATAAATCATCTGAGACCATAATCGCATAAGCGTATCCATGAGAAAACTGAAAGTCGATCAGTCATCTCATCTCAAATCGGTAAAAAACTTATCCGCATTGGATTTGTCTCTTCTATCTGTCTGTTATGGTTTTGTCTAACACAAAACTAATGGAGCAGAAAAACTCCGCAAGCGAATGGGTCCGTTCAGTGTGGGGGTATTGAAAATATTTAGAATTTTGGGAAATTCAATCAACCGAAAATAGGTGTGCATATATATACATATATGGAAGTTACTTAAACCTACCAGTACTCTTGTTAAAAATATACAGATACTTGAAAGAAAAAAAAATACTCATTCAGACGCAGTGATTAACCTACTCTACTGCCAAATAGTGGTCTTACCATATTTGAAAAGAAGGTGATGCCAGAACTTAAGTGGGCACTCACCATTTATAATCATTCAACCTACCAAATCTGGTGAAAATATTGTCGTGTGGGAATAGCACACGGTTACCTCTCAACCAAACCAAAGCACGTTCATCGATGTTTTCTTTTTTGGTTCGTTTCAGCAATGAATTAAATTGTACTTTTTGTATTTTTCTGAGTGGTTCCTGGGATACCACGACCAGCACTCTGGCATTGATCGCGGAGTATGCTGTTTGCTTGTGTGTTTCTTGTGGCGCTCAGGAAAAAAGTTAAAAATTCAACTCAAAGAGAGAAAAATCATCTTGCCCCACTCAGTGATACTCTTTTTTGTTCGATTTCGCTTTAGTTTAGCTTGGCCATATAAAAAAGAAACGACACCCACATAACATAAATTAAAGGTTTTTCTGTTGCTCGGTGTGGGCATATCATTTGCAACGCCATGCCAGCCAGCGTGCGTCTGAGGAGTATGATGGTTCCTCATCGCACGCCGTGTAACACAAAGCATAGAAATCTATCTGTCCATGCTTTAATAAAGCGTCTCCGTACAGCATGTCAGAATGATTTTCCGAGGTGTTTTGATGGAGATTTCAGTGTAGATTGGACAATTGTCGCGTAAAGACGGGTTTCTTTTGATCGTGTTGATCACAGTTATTTTATTTACTGCCTAATACAGTAGTAGTAGACAAGCTCCTTTAGCAGGATCATCGATTTTTGATTTGTGACAACGTGTGACGCACACACTTATTTATAGACATGGTTGAGATTTGTTGTTACTCGTACTAGTCGGCTTCACTCATCTTATTTGAATATCTCGGTTCTCTTCGATAATTTGATATTTTTTTTAGTGATCCGGACGATTTTATTTGTTCTGTTGATGGTGTGTTGATAAGTTTTAGTATGATGATTCTGTATCTATATATTTTTCGTACAATATTCAACCAGGAAGTATTTATAGTGACATGAGAGTATTTTAATGTTAATGGCACTCAGTGGGTGGGATCTCGTGAAACAACAAAAAGAAATGTTACTTGAGTAGATCCAAAATAAATTGTGCGAAGGAAGTTTTGCATCTTTTAAAGAAGAAAACAAAATAAAACCTTGGATTACTTTGAGCAGAGTGGAAAAAGACAATAGTTTCGTGGATTTATTGAAGGTAAGTACCTTCCTTCAAACTGTCATATTTTCCTATTAATCTTATTAGATCTATCACTTACATTGACAAGTCTACAACTAGATTTGACATAACTTACAATGTCCTGTCATCTGGTTACCATTTAAAGTTTTAAGTGATATTCGTATCCTACTGTCACAATCATTATTTTGTCTTCAGATCGTCTTCCTTTCTGTAGATCTAAAAAAAACATGTGTTGCTATGTTAACGCATATAAACGATGTGGAATTTTTCTCAAAATCTCAAAAATACTTTCCGATTTTCTATTCGTTTTGTTTTGTACACTCATTAGAAGCAGAAAGAGAGAGAAATATCAAAGAAGTGTAAATGCGCTTTGTTATTTTTAGCTTTAGTTTGTGATGTTTCATTTGTATCTTAACGAATGGTTTGGTATGTTCTGAAGATGTCAAATAAAGGGAGCATCAGAAGTCTGACAGATTTTTATTTATTATGATCCTGGAACTTATGTAGTTTTGGAGGATTTTTTTACGTTTTTTATATAGAAGACCTACAGTTGGTAATTCTACTTAGGTCGGCCAAATCTAGCCTTAATTGAAAACATAGAAAAATATTTTAGATTAATTATTCAAGTTCATCGTTTTGATTTTAAAATCAGTATTTTTAGAGCAAATGTTTACCTTGTATTTATCTACAGTGGTTAGTGCGTTTGACTAGGGGTTCGATGTTAGAAACCCACTGTGGAACATCTTGCATTTTTTACTATTTCACCACTTGCGAAAGCCTGACAAACATCAAAGAGTATAAACTGTGCTGAGATTCTCCAAATTTGCCATTTGGAATCGGCGTTAAAGTGTTTGTCCCCTCCATTCGTCTCAAAAATACTGCTTCCCATAAACAAACGGTTGGGAAAGCTAGGTTTAAGTCCCTATATGGTTCGTTTACCTAAACCTAATAATAATTTTATTGTGAGGGATAGATCAATCGTCCCTCCGCAAGAATCCTCTTTTGTCTTTATCGAAAGAATATTGGCTAACAACATTCCTGTTTAATGTTTTGCATTCGATAAATTATTCATTAGATTCATTTTCGTATGTGTTACAGTTCACAGAGCCCTTACCCTCCTCTATCGTGTTTGATATGTGTCAATCCTCTCCCGCTTTTTCCCAATTGCGGTGACTCCTCTTCGATCGCCCTGCGCCATGTTTTTGCTAAGGTGTTTAACCACTCTTCTGTTATATTTATGACTTCATTGCATAATCTGTTGTACAATGGTCGTGCGCTTAGAATCGTGTGCCAGAGTTGCTGTTAATTTTGTTTTCTTTTTTTTATTACAGCGTCTATGCGTTCTGTTCCCGTTCTTCGGTAAATCATTAATACTGGCCTAATTTTTTTCTTAGTCGGTGTTTAACAAACATTTTGTAGGTTACGTTAAAGGATAACCTATATATTTTCGTTACAATATTCGCCAATATGTTGCACACGCGCCGCCGGGTGCTGATCAAGGCCTTAAGACGTCGTACACCCCTCGGAGGCACCATTTAATGTTGACGATCTAACCTCTGCCCAACCTAGCTTACTTAATATAAATTAAAACCAAGATTTCCTACATAAGTTGTGCAGCATCCTGGGAAGGTTTATTGACCCCTTCCCCTTAGTACAGCCATCGAAACGTGGGGTTCTGTTTTCCAGTATTATTATTTTTATGGCGGAACTAAAACGGAGTCGCTCAGGAGCATTGCTGATTATACCTGTCGTGGCTGAGCCGCTTATTTTTCGCGCTGTGGTATCGGTGGTAAAATATCAGGATACCATCACTCGTCTGAACCAGGAAACATGAGAAAATGCCTTGGCGCGATAAGGCCAGACAGACATGCACGATCTAGGTACAATTAATTTGGGTCGAGCTGGCAACTACACTTGTAACGTTCCGTAAAATCACATTAATGAGGAAATTATCCATCATATCCAACTGCGAACCCTATCGTATATAACCATATTGGGATAGTATTATTTCTACTGAGACACAGGACTAAGCGGCGCTGTATTGAAACCCAAGCAATGGTTGGCCTTAATTTTCTGTAGATCCATAGTATGATGCATTTTAGTATGCAAACAAGTATGATCATCGTAGTTGAAGTGATTTAAGCCTTACTGTTATTCGTACGTTGCCTTCCTATAAGCAATTAAGCATTGCGAAGCACGCCATCGACAACGCAACTTAAAACAACTGTACTCTGATAATATCTCTTGATCTCTATGTACTCGTATAATGCAATATTTTATGGCAGGAAATACTTATATTGTGGGCTTAGTTTTTATGCGGGGGCTTAAAGATCGATTCCCACCAGGAGCACCTAGACATTATATTCAACGCCACCCATCCTGCGCGACTGGAAATAGCCTCGGTCTTTATGGATTCTAGTATGTTTCTGCCTAAACGGCGAGGTTATGATCTGGATATGACCTACTGGTGTGTGGGCTTTTCCTGTTCGACCTTCAAAATAATCGTCAGGCCTCCCAGTTTCGGACCACTTAATCACTGAGGCCCATCCAATGCCGGTGTGCTTCTTTGTAACTATTTCGATACGCGCATGCTCTTGCTATTCATAAGTGGCATAGTTGGAAAAGTGCTTTCACAATGTTCAATATCCCAAAATTCAGTGCTATTTGCTGATTTCGTGTAAAATCTGACTTGAAGGAACTTAACTGACTGACATACCATCGGTGAAACATAACAGAAAATTGTGTAACTCCATTTTAGCAAATTTTACAGGAGAGCATTTTTCCACACACAGTGTACCCACAAAATGCACTGATTTTGAAGATATGCTACCAACTGAATCTCCGATAATTTAATAATTAAACTTATTAGGGGGCTCAAATTTCGCCGAGTTGTAGATATGGGTTTGAGCTAATAGATGTCCTTCAAATCTCATTTTCGTTTAAAAGTGGAGTTACACGATTTTCTGGTTTCACCGACATAGTTACTGACTCAGTTCTGCACATCACTGAACTGAAAATAGATTAAAATCAGTGGCATCTTCCGATTTTGCAGCAAACCATATTCTTCTTAGTTTAAGTTCCTGGAATAAACTGAAAAGAGACGCGCAAAACTTAAGTCACCTGGAACTGATTACAAATAACTTACCAACTTGCAAATTTAATTTTCGACCAGTAGTGCTGGTGTTCCCTTAAAGAAAATAAGAATTGCATCAATGCGGACTTCGTACTACTTTGACTCATTTATCAGTTTCTTTAGCGTATCTTCGTGTGAGCGATTATTATTATTTTGGTTGCTTTAAAATTTTAGGTTACGAAAATCTACTCCAATGGCCGAAAAACTGATTAAAAATGTTGATCCCTTATCCTACCTTCCCCAAAAAAAATATCGAAAAAGAAGCAACGAGAGAGCAAAACGTTTTTTTTTTTGAAATTGGGCATCTGTTAAAGTAATTTGAGTCGCTCCTTGAAATTTTGAGAGTTTAAGAAAGTTTCCCTGAAAAGTAACTTACCCAAAAGTAGCATAATATACTCGTTTTGTGGATGTTGTTTTTTTAACGTTTCGTTTCCCTATTACATTATTGGGTACGATTTCATCCGTTTGGAAGTACCAATATTTGTCAGCGTTCAGTACACTTGGGAAAGGTGGATTTCCATCACTGATTTGTAGTTTGATCTTCCTTCTATGACACCCAGTGATCTCCAATCGTGGCAACCCACGGATTTGCATGCATACTTGCGCGACAGCTTTTATATGTAAAATATGTCGCTAGACTTACCTGTATGTGAAAATTGTCAAATTGCGATTTCTCAGTCGCTTTTTATGTCAGGCTCAGTTTTTAGGGAGGCGGTAATATATTCAACCCGAATGGTTAAATAGATATGAATGATTAAAAAGAAATTTTAGATGTTCAGTAGTATTATTTATTTATTTGTTACTTTTTATAAATGCATCTATATTTGGTAAAGCCGCAGGCGGAATACTAGGGATGTAGTGAGGTGGTAGTGTTATGACACATTTGGTCTAGATTATAACCCCTTCTCTAATGAAAATGAAGACATCAATTTGTACAAACCATCCACCAAATAATAGTTAGATGAACTTATGGTATTGCCAAGGGAAAATACATATCAGCATTTTGTTTTAAATGTACGGTTTTAATAAATACTTCTAGGATACATATATGCTTGTGCAGAGCATATAATTTTGTTACTTAAATGGTAATGAATAACACTTTGTTAAAAATTACTTAACTATATCCAACTACTACTACACATTATGCAACCGCTCGAAATACAGTAATTAATTTTATAACCTCAATGCAATTAAGCCACAATGGTAGATAATATCTGTTCTGCAGCTACTCAATTCATGTGATATTAAATTTCACGCATTCAGCAAGGCAGTGTATCTTACCACCACTAGAAAAAGACATCCTTCGCTGATTCTTTTATTAAAAAAATAGGTACATGTTTGTGTCAACCGACATTATAGTTGCGTCATTTAGTCGTATATCAACATGCAGTTTATACAGATATGCGTAGCACAAAACTCACCATTTGTTACACCCCATGGAATAATCAAAGCATTGCCACCCCACCTTTGTGTTGAAAATGGCCATTCAATACCCATACCTAATAAAAATTGGACACTGTGTGTGGCCTTCATTATGTTAGGAATCCATTATAAATCGAAATTGGTTAGATTTTTTGTTTGAATTGGTTTTTTAATTGACTAAAACAATAAAAAAAAATAGGCAGTTTGATAATTTATTCATTATTTTCTTGCTCAATCGAGGAGAAAATAGGCTTGTGCGTAACCCCAATCCCAAACGAAATTGTCTTAAGGCACCAATGATTTTGAGGATTGTCTGCTCGTAGTAGGCAGTATAATATATTTCCTTTTTATATTTCTATTGTAGTTTTCTATCCCACCGTCCAGCCTACAAGTGACAAATTTGAATTAACACAGCTTATAAATTAGACGATCAAATATTCCAAAAAAACGCTATCGTGAGTGGGTGGTTTTTCTCCCCACTTTTCTTTTGAAATAAGTATAGCTTGCGGTGGGTGGAAATGACTATTTAAACATATACGTCCGCAACCAAGCACGTAGGATGGTAGCGATAGCAATAAGTTTTTTTTCTAACTCCAATCAGGATGATGAAAGCTATTAACATACATAGAGGCCAACAATTGCACTTTCGTGTCATGCAATATTTACGTTGTTCTTGTAGATGTTGTTGTTTAATACAAACTGTTACAGACTGTCTTTATATTCGGTCGGGTTGTGAGTTCATAAACTCCCTCAGAAGCTAATAACATATATTTGCAATAAGCAGTGGTTTGCATGCCGTATACTTGGCAAAGCGATAAGTAATTATGTGCTCTTAACACTTCTGCTACACTAATTAAATGGCAGTGGTTCTACCTCAGCTTGCTAATCTTTATTTATTTAATATAATATTCTTTGGTTTGCGGATTTAATTACTAGTGCGGTGTAACTGATAATTGGTAGTTTCTTGATTGTTGATAGTCAGTCGATGGGTAGTCTAATGTTGATATCTAATGCTAATGAGCAGTAGTAGGTAGATGAAATATTGAACAATTAATATACTAATTAGAAAATAGGCGACATTTCAGATATGTGAGTATTTAAAAGTGGTTGCCAATGGGTAAAGATGTTGATTCGATAACTCTTAAAGTAAGAAAATGGTGCCGACTCCTTAAGTTAATTTTTTTTCATTGTATAGCCACTTCATTGAAGCCACTTATTTAACAACCGTTTTTGTATGTATACCTGGTGAAAATTGTTTACCCAGAAATATTTACCACCTGTGAGTAAGTACAAACAAAACCATTAAGTTAAAGGGCTAACACGGAAAATCCATTGGAATGTCTCGAATTTTGTAATGAACTGCGAAAAAGAAGGTACGAGGATTGCTGCTCAAATTTTGAAATATGGAAAAACCGTGAATGATACGTCAAGTCTGACATCAATATAGTAAAGTTTTTACAGAGACTGTAAACTTTACATAGACTTTGGAAGCGAACCCTCATCGCCAAAAAGTTTAATTAAATCTTGAACATTTTCTTATTATGAGTTTTGTTATTTTAATCGTGGATTAACTCAACGACAGTGTTTCAACTGGTTTCGACTTTTAGTTATTAAGCATCCCGCTTGTTTTCCAAAATCCATTCTGGCCTTCGTTCACTCCAGGACGAATTTTAAAGGTCGCTGTTGTTGTAACAGAAATCATCGATGCTGTGCGGGCCTTGATATTGCAAGATCGTTCACAAAAAAAGCTCGTGTCGAGTGGTTTAAAGAAATGTTGAAAAAAATCGATCGCGGTGCTTCAAAAGACGTCCATAAGATCGTGATAGTCAACGAATCATGGATCTATGCATATGAGCCCTAAACTGAATAGCAATCGTCTCTGTGATGCTGTTTTGGAGTTACCTCGTTCGGAGTGTAAAAAGTGCTTCGAAAAATTAGTTCGAAGGCAAGCAACAGTGTAGAGTATTTTAAAAAAAAAAAACATTAAGCCCATTTCCGATAATAAACATTTATTTTACTTCTTTTTCTCAAATCTTAAGTAGCAACAAACGTATACTTAAGCCACTTTAAAGATCTTATAAAACAATCAAAAAATGAAAAAAATATTTAATTTCTTTTGTTTCAAAACATAAATTTAACATGTCTTTGTCGACTTATAATAGGCGGGTTTGCAAGGCAACAAAGATTTCCTAGGTACAAGAAACACGATCGAATAATTCACATGACCATCATTTGGCTAGTGATAGAAGGTTACCTAGTAGGGAACTTGCAGTTGCAAATTGAAAGTGTTCAATGTCTATGCCCACCATTTACATTAGCACATTGAAACAGTTTTTTTTAATCATCAAGCGAAATCACGTACAGGCTTTACGGAGAGCTTCATATAAGGCGTCCTTGTCTTCAACCGCCAGGCCCAAAATATTGTCGATGATTTTTCAAGTCCGGTGAATATTGCAAATATTGCAAAAGTTGCACGTTTTTCGACTGAATCCAGGCTCAAACTACCCTGGGAGTGTCAATGGCGTTGCCTTATACCCTCTCAACGACAAATTTGAAGCTAGGTATTTTCGTTGATTATAGAAGTAATAAATTCCAATCCGACTGTGTAATAGAGTTCCCGATGCAATAACACCTGACATACGGGATACGGCTGGGATGTATTGACAAGATAATTTCTTCTTTTAAAAGAGTCCGTCAAAATCAAACATACAAATCTTATTATGGAATGCCAATGGTCTCGATAATCGTAAAGACGAATTGCAAGCGACTCTCGATATAAACAAAATTGACATATGCCTAGTCTCCGAGACACATTTTAAAATTGGAACAAAATACGAACTTCGCGGATACAAGACATACCAAACCCCACATCCTCAAAATACAGCAAGAGGAGGGGCCGCAGTTATAATTAAGGAAGATGTTAGCCACGAAGAAGATGAAGAATATCAGTCGTGTGAAATACAAGCGAAATCCGTAAACATAAAAACAAGTAGCTACAGGCCGAAACAAAACAATTTTGAAAGCCTCTACCGTAAATTCAGAAATAAATTCATAATAGGCGGAGATTTCAACGCTAAGAACATATCTTGGGGATCAAGATTAACAAATACAAGAGGAAGAGAACTCCTTGAATATATTAAAAAAAAAACTATGTTAACTACCATTCAACGGGAAATCCTACTTACTGGCCCACAGATAGGAACAAAATCCCGGATGTTGTCGACTTCTTCTTAACTAAGAATATTTCCTCAAATACTACCCAAGTTAAGGAAGGGCCAGATCTTGACTCAGAACACTCATCTGTGCTGCTAATACTTCTTGACAATAAAATTATAATGAAGGAACACAACCCACGTCTAGTAAACAAACTAACTGACTGGACATATTTCAGATATTTAATAGATGAACGCATCGAACTATCCACAACAATTAATAAAATAGAGCAATTAGAAAGTAAAGTACAGTCCTTCACCCTAGCTATACAAAGGCTGCATGGGCTGCAACGCCTGAATTAAAAAACAAAGTAAAAAGAAACGTGTATCCCAACGAAATTTGCGACATTTATCAGAAAAGAGACGAGCTCGCAAGCGATGGCAACTGTCAAGAGCTCCAAGTGATAAAAGTAGACTTAATAGCTTAAACAATAAGCTCAGAAAAAGGATAGAAATCTGACAAACGATGCTAGTATAGAACACTCACTGTGGAAGGCTACAAAAAAAATTAAAAGACCAACGGCATACATTCCGCCAGTGAAAAACAGCAGTGATAACTTGGCTAAAACAAACAAACAAAAGGCGGATCTATTTGCGGAACATCTTGAAAACGTTTTCAAGTAATACGACCATAATGATATTTCCCAAGAAACGGAAGAAATGTGCGAAGACGAGAGATCGATTCCAGCAGTAACCTCTAGGGAAATATCCAAAGAAATAAAAGAAAAGATCAACCCGAAAAAAGCCCCGGGATTTGATCTAATAACGGGTGAAATTCTGAAAAAACTGCCTAAGAAAGGTATGAAAATAATAGATAATAAAGGCTGCGTTCAGACTAAGGTATGTTCCGCGCATGTGGAAGGTTGCGGAAGTTATCATGGTACCTAAACCGGGAAAATTGCCCAGTGAAGTAACGTCATATCGGCCGATATCATTGCTGCCAATCCTGTCAAAGCTATTCGAAAAAATGCTCCTAAAACGACTCCATCCGATTCTAGAAGAAAAGACACTGATCCCAAACCATCAGTTTGGATTCAGAAATAAATACTCAACAATAGATCAGGTCCACAGAATAACTGATATAATAGAAAAAGCTTTAGAAGAAAAACAAATATGCTCTGCCATCTTCCTTGATGTAACACAGGCTTTTGAAAGGATTAATCCGTAAGCTACAAAAATATCTTCCAAAAGAGTATCATGAAATACTAGAGTCGTATATAATGCAACGATTATTTAGAATTAAGCAAGAGAATGAGTACTCCGAATTGAAACACATCAAAGCTGGAGTACCGAAAGGTAGTGTGTTGGGACCAGTACTGTTCCTCCTATACACGAACGACCTACCACAAAATAACGAAACTACTGTTACCACTTTTGCAGACGATACTGCTGTACTTGCAGTAGGAAAAACCGCACAGGAAGTTACAGAAAAACTGCAAAGGACAGTAAATGATATATCCAAATGGACCAAAAAATGGCAAATAAAATTAAATGAACTAAAGTCGGTTCATATTAACTTTACGAATAAAAACGTATAACACATACCTGTGTACATAAATAATAAAGTAGTTCTGCATTCGAACTCAGCTAAGTATTTAGGCTTGACTTTGGACGCAAAGTTGCGTTGGAAAACACATGTCAAAAAAAAACGAGATGAACTAAATATACGATACAATAAAATGTATTGGCTCATAGGGAGGAATTCATGCCTCTCAATCTACAACAAACTGCTTCTCTACAAGCAAATATTAAAACCAATTTGGACATATGGCCTCCAGTTATGGGAGTGCACAAGAAAGACAAATCTTCAAGGCATACAATGCTTTCAAAACAAAGTATTACGCAATATTGTTAATGCGCCGTGGTACATACGTAATGCTGATCTACATAGGGATCTAAAAATTGAAATGGTAGAGGACGAGGTTCGGAAGGTCGCAAGAAGACATGAAGTTAGGCTTCGCAACCATGCTAATTTAGAAGTAGATCAACTACTTAATAACAACAATTTAGTTAGAATATTACATAGAGTTAAACCATTTGAACTAGATAACTAGGTAATTAGGAAAGAAAAATATGTTTTACAACATAATCACACGAACAAAGTGATAATGAATTAAGAAAAAAAGGTAACAAACCAAAGTTAGTTCCCAAAAACAGTACATAAGTACATAAGCAAATGTTAAAACAAAATTGCTGAGTAGTCTTTAGACTAGGTGCGATTACTGGAAGGATGGTAACATCATGCCTTCCCTGGGTGTTTTTAGTGGATGATTCAAGTCCCACACTATCGCAAAGCTCGCAAGCGATGTCTTTTAACGATTTTCACGATTTTCAAAAAAAAAATCAAATTTTGTTTCATTAGAAAGGACAATCAATTTCTAATCGTTGCTCCAAGCGACATTCTTTCGCAGCTCCTTATGCACTTGCATTAGAACTGGTGTCTTTTTCAATTTGTATGCTTTATCTTTTAAAACACAAAATTAAACATAGGGACAGGCTACAGTCCGCTTGGGCGAACTGTTGGATACCCTATTCTTATTCCTATTCGTCATTAGTGGGCGTGACAAAAGTCTAAGTATGGTGGAATTGTTAAGAACGCTCTACATATTTTGTTATATAACATATAAAGGATTTTATCAAAAAAAAACGAAGCTTTTGTTTAAAAAAAACCCTCCCTAGCTCAAACTTTGGTTTTTCAATAAAATTATTTTATTTAATTGTGGGCGTCTCAGTACACGGACTTAAAAAAAAATAACACATGAACATAAAGGGCCCCTAGAGAGTATATATTATAAATTTCAGCTCCCTAGCTCAAACTTTGGTTTTTAAAAAAAAGTTTTTTTTAAATTCTGGGCGTGTCCGTAAGCGGATTTTGAAAATTGTAAATCCCGAGCAGTTTTAGGAGTCATAGATCATATATAAAAAATTTCAGCTTTGTAGCTCAAAATTCGATTTTTTCGAAAATTTTGTTTTTTTGAGTTTGTGGGCGTGTCTGTGGGCGGATTTCAAAAATTCGTAAACTTGATTATTTCGGGACAATAGAGAGTATATGGTTAAAATTTTAGCTCTCTAGGCCCAGTTTAAAGGCCTAATTTTTTCCGACAGACGGACGGACGGACGAACGACATGGACGAACGGACATGGCTAGATCGACATTACTATCGATGTTGATCATAAATATAGTAACTTTAAGGGGTCTACGGGCAATATTAAGGTGTGTTACAAACTATGCGTCAAAATTAATATACACTTAGAATAGGGTATAAACACTAAGATCATCGTGTTCTATAATACAAAAGCTTTAAACCTGAGCTCATAAAAATTCTTATCAATACGATCTGACCTTTTTATTCAGTTGAACTTTTCTTCTTCCCTTAATCCCTTGTAGGTACAGATATATAACATATTTCCGAATTAATACAGACCGTTAGTTAACGATTCAATAACAATGATCCATGATTCACAACAAAATGGTATGCACTATTTAAATAGGAGAATAAAATATATCATCGCAAGTGTGTTATTTCAAACGACTTTTTATAAAATATGTACTCCATAATAGAGAGAAGTTGTATGCGCAACTATGGAGAAAACAGCGGGTGGTATGCCATCATTTCACATTCGCTGGTTTGTTCTTACAACCGTTTATGTCATATCTGAGCCCGATGGGGCTATACTAAGCTGTACCATTGCATTATATTCATCATTTGATCTCGCATTTATTTATGTTGAGTTAAGAATCCAAGTCCATGGTTTGCAATTGCATGAAAATAACATAGCACGCCACACAGTTGTGTAACTTCAAATAAATAGTAGTAAGTTGCCATTTTAAGCTAGGGCTGCTTATTACGATACAGCATACTATAGTATGAATATGTTTACGGTAACTTATCCTACAGTTGCATCAGAAAGACATAAAAATTGAACAAAAATTTTGCTTTAATTGGTAAACCTGTCTATGAACGATTGTGGGTTATAAAGTTCTGTACAACTGGATTGATCTGAAATGTCCTTATACAGTGTTCTCAAGGCGCAATAGTGTACGGCTTGTAGAGTTTCTTACGAGAATTGTATGATGCGATTTGATAAACAACAACAAAAAACCTAGGCATTGATGTTGTTATTTAAGTTGGCTTAGAAAAAGAGTTTTGATTTTATATGCCTGTAATAGGTATCCAGTTCGTTATTCGTATATGTACCAACAGATAACAATTACTCGTATTGTTCTGCCAGAAATTACATTTCGATGTATTACTCTTTTACAATATTGTCGTGACGGAATATGTATTCAGATAGCTTGTCCTTGGGTTCTTTTAAATATCCAACAGTAGATCGATTTAGCATTATGAGATCATAAATTAATATAAGTATCCAAATATAGAGAAGTCTTATTCTCTGTTCAACGGATGTGCTGGCTGTTTCAATTTGACTTTTTAAAAATAATTTTGTATCTACGCATTTTTGTCTAGTGGTAGGTCATCTATTTAAGTTGAACATATTAGTTTTTGATCCCATCGTGATATTTTATTCAGCAGACAGCGGCAGATTCTGCAAGTCCAGCTCTGTCTGAAATGCCATATTAGCAATCTACAAAAATATCAGAAACTAATTAATTGCGTTTTTGATTGTAAATCGAAAGAATAAATATCAAAACCTAGATTTGCTTCTCTCAATGAAACATGTTTTGCTTCTGACGCTTCATTATTCTGTGATATTTTGTGGAGCCCCTGAAACTGTACATCACTATTGCCATTTTGGCGTTGTTAAATACCTTTAGAAAGCATGTCCGAGAAACCGGCAGAATTTTATTATTATAAGGAATTTAATTGCTGGGATATAAGTCAGAATGATATAATGTCTGTCATAATTCGATTTTTAAACTAAGTAGGTCTTAAGGCTTCACCGCACAGAACCCGTTTTAGCGCCGCGTGGTATTATACTGCAATGCATAATCCGGGTTACACGGAGAGCGTTTTAAACGTGGCGGTAAAACGCTGATAAAAACGCCGCGTCGAAATAGCCTCACTACCGCGTAAAATAATCTCACGCGGCGTTAAAAACGTGTTCTGCGTGGAGGAAAAAGAAAAATTGCTTAAATTAATTCCAAAGTGAAAATGAAAGTTAAATATGCAGGTATATATTTTATGTATTACTAGTGTATGCGTGCACCTTCACAAGTGGAAGTTCACCTGGCGTTTATATTTACAAAACCAGACTTTAATTTCTTTCCGTTTTGAAAATACATAATTTACAGCCGGCTGATTTAGAACTTTGAAATTGTTTTAATATAACTGCTTCCAACTAAAGAGTGGGAAGGGCACTCATAAATCTGCACCAATAAGGGAAGCTTGGTGAATAGGTTTACGAAGCTTATATCTTAATATTGGTTGGTATGAACTTGTCGGCTTATTATTTAGTTCATTTAGCAGTTTCATGTTGTTTTGTTTTTAAAAAAAGAGCAATAGAGAAATGTTTTTCTTTAATAAAAACCGCTCTTAGTCAACGAACGAGTTACTTCCAGTAGTACCTACGTGTATTAAGGATCGTGCGCACTTGTGAGCTAACATACTGAAAGTAGCTCTGAAGATTGTGTCTGCTTAACGAAATTAGTCTCGAGAGCAACTACTGAGCTGTCCTGATTGTTTATTTCGTTTTCTCCATAAGACACGCACTTTTAGGATAGACCGATTTAATGCAATCTATTTGGTGAGCGAAATATGACCAAAATCTTTTTATTTATGAATTGTGAGCTTTTATTCTTCGTCGAAATTTGGTATGGTTATATATCGGTTTTAACTGACCATTACTTTCTGCAATTGACTTTCTTTCTCTTCTGAAAAAAAATATTCATCGTTTTGTCGAATCACTAATTTCTGATTAACCATCAAACGTTCAGTCGCGGATACCTTGCAATGTGTGCGTAGGTACGTATACGTAGTTGTTTTGTTCAATATAAACTGACATATTGTCGCAGAGGCGCAAAGCATAAATCTTCAACATATCCAATACTTGCTGTCATGAGCAACTTAATGACACCCATGACAATGATGTGTGCACATACACTTGTCTCATATTAAAAGCAAAACTATATCTATAGTAAATGCTTTGATCACATTTATGACGATGTCGCTAATAAATTCCATGTTTTTTTTTCTTGACAACTTTCAGAAATCGAAAGAGATATATTTGCCGAGACGCAGACAGGAGTAGGAATGAAGTCAACGACATGTCATAAGCAGACGTCGGCGACATCATTGACGTCGGCGGCGTTGATATCGTCTGATGCATCTAGCCAACATCGCCACCATCCTAGTCAGTACCGGAACAACAGTGTAAGCAGTAGGGGAAGCAGTATAAAACTCAAGCCCAGTGATGCGAATAATAATGCCAATAATTCACCGATGGAGATATCAACAGCACCAACAACGACGAAGATGTCAGTCATGACGGCTCCTACCCGGAGCAAAAACAGTGAAAAATACTCTTTACGACAACGGCAGAAGAGATCATTTGCTGTACCATCTTCAGCAGCAACCGTATCTGCCATTTCAGGTAGATCAAGACCTACAGGACCTTCAACTGGGACTGCAGCGCCGTCTACTGGAGGTCGAATCAACTCCAATACTACCGTCAAACGGTCAAACACCTCAGTTACTCAACCGGCAAATGGTCATACAGAAAAAGCGAAAAGCAAAGCAGCACCGCTTAGCAAATATCGACGAAAAACCGCAAATGCCCGGGAAAGAACACGGATGCGTGAAATCAACACGGCCTTTGAAAGCTTAAGACGATGTGTACCGCACACTATAACTGGTGATGAGTCGACATCTTCAAATGAAAAACTGACGAAGATTACAACGCTGCGTATAGCCATGAAGTACATTGAAATTCTATCTCAGGCCTTGGATAACCCATCATTCCAAGCTGATTTTCTACTAGAATGTCAAAATGATGGCGATCTTCGTTTCAGTACACCAAATTGGGTTCAACCTATGGAAGCCGCTCCTCCGAGTGAAGAAGATATCCAGCCAGTGGCAACGGCAACTACTCCATCACGACTAAAAGCCAGAAAGTCAAAATTGCAAGCGACCAAAGTTTCGAAGCGCCAGCGAACAAAGACGAAACCTCAAGAGACCTTTTCACCATATTTAACGTCTTCTTCCACATTCTCGTCTTCCATATCATCGAGTTCCTCCTCAGCATACGCTTCCATGTCAGCATCGCCACTCTTTGATGATTGTCATTCCATGACCGATTTAAGCAGTATGATACTGGAATCCGATGGTGAATCACTGCATTTATCCGAGCCATGTCTAAGCCCGATGAATAGAAACTTTCATCTGGGAATGCAATCATTGGATGGTACGGAAGGTCTGATAAAAAATACTCCCATGACAATAACAATTGAAAACCCGCTTGAGTTGAGCTTAAGACTTTTGGAGCCAGATGGTGATTCTTTAGAGTTTTCAACTGATCAACAACCTTCGACGTGCATCAGTCCTTTGGCAACGCTAGAATCATTTAATCCATTTGGAGATTTGTTGCATTCAGAATTTTCAGAACATTCATCATTGGATTTGTTTTTAACGTGACGGCATCATTGAATAATAACCATAGAAATTTAGTTCCACATTTTATTTTTCTCATTGCTTACCTACTTTAAGATTTAAAATTGTCCCGAAGTATTCATTTCACCGTTTAACTAACACACACACATACACGAATACAAGTAGGTATTTTTCCAGTACCTATCCAAACATTTTCGTTTGGAAATTTGTTCGTAAAGGCATAAAGACATTTATTTAACAAGCAAATTTATATTTCTTCAAAGAAATCTAAAAGGAACAGTCCCATAAATTCTTATATTGTGTCATATTGATTTTAGCTTAAGACCTATTTACGAGTAATATAATGTCTCTTTTGTACATAAATTTAAGGTACATTGTCAAATGAATTTGATGAAAATAAAAAGTTGAGCTCACATCATATAAAATGGGATGGTTGTTTACTATATACATATTGCTGTAGTTAAATTTTTTTTTTCTCGTTTTTAGGAACTCACAACAAGACTGCATAATTTGAGATATTACTTTTGTCTTCAAAAATGCTGTGATTGTTTGATATTTCTTCATCAACATCCAGTCAAGAATGGTTCCTATTTGAACTAGCTAATACGATTAATGAAACCGTTTTGTTATTATAAATATATCTGCTTTGTTGTACAGAGACGTTTGCGCCAAAATCATAATGCTTGGAGATACTGAACTGGTTATCACAACCCGAGTGGGTTTTTAGTCACATTTAAGCCCCAAATTATGTATTCCAAGGATGATTATATTATATGCCATAACTCCTTGCCCTACATCTTTCTTGCTTTTCACTACCGAGGAAAGCCTGTTGATGACTTACGGGATATATATTTTGTAAAATACCTGTAATTAGAACAACCATCTGTAATGCTTGTGGAGAGGATGGTGATAATGCGGGGCTTTACCTCCCTTACGGTTGTAATGCTTTTGCTAATATCATATGGCAGAATCATATTAGTTCTTGGCTTTCAAAAAAGTTGTTACAACATTTATGTAAGTATGTATGTACTTAGGTAGGTGCGCAATATTAAAAGAAGACAACTTTAAAGCCCAAACACAAATAAACCACACAAGCGAGAACATGTGTAAATTCTGCAAGCACTGCGGTTCTGCAAGTTATATTTTTTTACAATAAGTTATAGAATAAAGTGCACGACTGGATCATACGAAACTTTCTCGCTTTTTATAAGAAGCGTTTTCGATTCGCATTATACACACATACGTTGGTATGAACTTTTGTTTTATGTATATGTATATAGTATGTATCAGAAAAAATCACTTTGTTCTTTTGGACATATTGCGGTTTTTCTATAGGTAGGTTATTGTAATTGGTCTTAAAATGCAACATTTACAACATATTTTAAAATTTGAAGTTTCACAATATGTTTTTCAAATGTTTTTAAGAAGATGTACATATATATGTGCGAGGTGTGTTCGCATGTAGGTACGTTCGTAATGATTAACCTCCCAGCATTAAGAATGTTATTTCAAATATTGAAAATCCTTAATTTTTTACATATGTATCCCAATATTTTTTTCAAGCCGTTTTTAGGTGATGTATAGGTATGTGTATTTTTACGTAGTACGTTCATTGTACCTATCTCGCGTATAAAAAAAATATCGACTTCGTTCTCATCCTAATCGACGCGTATTAACATAAATATGAACTAGAAAAACTGACACTGAACTCTGTCTATCCCTTTTTTTGTTCAAACAAATCATTGAAAAAATATAGATTTAGAATTTCTTGAGAAAGATTTATCCAATCTAATTTGTTCTGGTCACAATCCGTTTATTTTAAAATGTCAGATATTTTCATTGATTTTTAATCAAAGAGCATCTACAATTTTTTTTTATAATAGTAAAAAAATGTAAATACAACAATAAATTATCACTAGGTATAAATAATAAATGCGGAGAAGAATCAAATTATATTGATTTGATTTAGTTTTCGCGTACTCTACTTTGTTATTATTTATAATGTTAATAGCAGACCCGCTAAATGAATGCATGCATATTTTTTTTTGATACCTAGCGTAACGACTTCAATTATTGGCACCCCTAAGGAAATTTCATCTTTGATCAACTATAATATTTTTATTTCTAAAGTTGTTTGAATCTGTTGTTTACCAGAGTATAAAATATTAAATTTCGCATTGATTGAGTATTATAAATAAAGATTTAATAATTGAAAATGTATTTAAAATGCCAATTTAAAAAAAGCTTACTAAAAACGACAATTATTGGCACCCTGATATAATTATTGGCACCCAAAAAACTACAATTATAGGCTAAATATCTATACATATTTTTTATAGGAAAATAAAAAAATATTTTATTTAATTCATTACAAAATTAATTAATTAAAATAATTAAATAAATAGATACTTATATCACATTATTAAATAAAGGAACAAAAACTAGTTTTTAATTGGTTGCAAAATTAATTAATTAAAATATAAAATAAATACTTTTTGTATTATTTTTAAAGGAAACGAACAAAAATCATTTTTTAATTCAATTTTTTTTTTCGGCATTTTGTTCAATAAATTAATAACGGTTAAAAGACACAACTATTGGCACTCATAAAAGTACAACTATTGGCAGTGCCAAAAAAGTTTTCATTAAAAAATATAAAAGGAAGTAGTGATAAGAAACTTGCAAAATTATAGGTCCTCAACGAAAACAAAGGAAATTTCGAAGGTTTTTTTTTGTCGCACGTGTTCTCACTTTCACTTATAAAACAGAACTAAAAGGGAATATCTCCAAACTAATGACGAAGAAAAGTGAGAAAAATGTGCAAGATACTGCAAGTTCAAAACAAATAGAATAAATTGACTATTCGGACCAAGGGTTGCTGAGAAAATCACTGTTGAATGATGGGGTGCCAATAGTTGGGTCAAAAATTTGGGGTGCCAATAATTGTAGTCGTTACGCTATTCATCCATTTACTCTTATTTTTTTTTTCATAAAATAAGTAAGAGTATTTATGCAACGTCGAAAGTTTACCATCTTCGTAAAAGTATAAGTTTACGACGAACGCTTTACGAACACCCCTATAAGCTGCTTCCGTGATGTGATGGTTAATCAATCAGCTGAAAAGATAAATTTTTCGCGTATACCATCTTGGTTTGCACACCAAACTCGTTCCGAAAGTTTTAAGTAAAAGTTCGTAAACTTTTGAAGTTTTCGACGTTAACAAAGGTTTAACGACGTAATAGGAATACCCACCATGAGTTAACAACCACTAGTATGGTGGGTATGTTATATTAGCCCTAACACACCAAATACGAAATCGGAATCAAATTCGTCCATGCAGAAGACTGCAATATCTGTCTCTATACCCTCTCTATACCTACTCGTAATATCATACGGCATTCATACAAAATCTTTATATTTAGTAAACATAAGTAACGGGTTTTTAGACCGAACTTTTTAAATAAACTAGGTTTTTTTTAAATTCACACCCTATATAAGAGAAAGTTAAAAAAGATGCAAATTTAAAGTGTTTGACATCTACCTGTTTACATGTTGACATTTTGTCTTTTTTGTTACCCCATGCAAAATTTTTTTCGTTTTCGTTAACATCAAACGAGTTCCTATTCTACTTTTTCTATTCTTTTATTTTTATTGCCATCAAAGGCACAAAAACTATGATTAATTAATTGATAGGAGCTAGTATATTTTCAATTCGAAAAAATGTGACACAATAAATCAGCTGTTAATTTAGCGAATGACAGCAATCGATCCAGTGTACGTAAAAAAATATACAAAATGTGGTGTTGTGTGTGGTGCATGCAGTGACGCATACAGAAATTCTACACAGGTGTTTTGGACATAAAGCAAATAACTTCGGAATGCTAGATACGAATAAAACTACAGGTAAGAAAATATATCTTTTGCGCTACAATGTTAAACAATAATTGATCGAATATGTTTATCATACCGTCCCACAACAAAAAAGTTAATCTATACAAAATAAAATAATATTTTATTTCATTTTTTATTATCCACCTTTGCATGCCTTTCAAGCGTGAAATTGTCACGAACACTACCCACAACACTACCAAAAACGAGAAATCCAAAACCCAGAAACATCGCTCGGATATAAATCAAAAAAAAATCAAAACCCCGTACTCCACGTCTATACCACTTTGACAATTAATTTCTACGGGCATCGTGTCATTGATTTTACCGCGGACCTAACAATTACAAGCCAATTGTGCTAACTACCTCAACTGTATCATTTACGGAAATTATATTGCAACGTGCAAACATCCATTGACCCAACCAGTGGCCTCGTGCAAAAGTGCCAAACGATTTACACCAACGACATCTCTCTGCAAACATATATGCTTTACCTCAATCTATGTACTAGTGTGATTACCGCGAATTTGTATATGAAAATCATAGAACTGGACAGGAATCTCCTTCAACCAGCAGAAAACATGCAAGCCAATTGCCCCGAGATATCGTGATGAGGATGATGATGCAAATAGCTTGACCCACACTTAAAAACAATAACACGTCACATTCGATATTTGATGACTAACTGCGAGTTGCAGAGATGTCTATTTTCGTTTTATATCGCATCGACGTGAGTCTTGTTTTCGTAGCTACCAGTTCATTTTATCTCGTCATAAGTGGTTGTTATGGTAAAACAAAATTATGACCGAAAACAGTAAGTTGTTTTGCTTTGAAGACGTAATCGCCAACTAATTTGCGCTGTTGTACAAACTGTGACAGCTGACTTAAATTTAAAAAATTATGTCATGTTAATCTGATTTTATCAGTCTGTTAATGGACAAGATGGCTTTAAAAAGACTTGATTGATAAACGACTTAAATATGCAAATTATTATACAGAGAACAGACATCGGACAATATAGACTTCTCAATTATAGAATAGTTTACATAGCTCTGAAAATTCCGAAAACGAAAAATATTTGCAGGACTTTTGAATTATCAAAAATGCGATTCTAAAATCAAATAATGTCCCCATGATCTGCAGTTGTCTTAGATCGATAGTCAAGTCTACGAGGGAGATCAACTATATAGACATTACGCAGTAACTATTGTTCGCTTCTTTCTTAAAGGAAAATGTTTCTATAAGACTTCAACAGCGCTCTGAGAGGGTTGTATATGGTTTTCTTCTTTCCTTTACGGCAAGGTTGTGATCAGAATTAAGAGATCATTACCCTCCCACTTTACTGCGTCCTCACTGGTCAGCCTGTTCGCCCGGTTTCACCTCAGTCCATATTTGTCAAAGCAAAAATAAAGGACAATATTTTTTTTTATTTCCAAACTTTTAGTAATTATTAAAAATAAAAAAAACAACACTAATGCCTGTTCCCAATGATCAATCTGAAATTAAAAGCTTCGTAAACCGCATTAACCAACCTTTATTAGTGCAGATTTATGAGCGCTCATAAGAGTTATGAGTGGTCCCTACCACTATTAAGTTGAGAGCAGTAATATCTTTAACTTTTCGGAAATTCAAAATCAGCTGATTTTTACTTAAAATCTAAACATATTTTCAAAATGGAAAGAAATTGAAGTCTGGATTTTGTAAATATAAATCCCTAGGCGATTTCCACGTGCAAAGGATCTCTCACGGGCACACTAGATTTATTTATTTCTAGCTTTCATTTTCACTATAAAATTACATAGTTTAGGTTCTTGCACATGTACTAGTAATTCCTATTTCTGACTTTTTCAATTTTCTTTTATTTACATGACCTTCTGACGACAGTTTTTAGTGAAATGAATCCAAATCCACCGTTGCGCAAAAGAAAGATAAACAAGGGTTTATTGGAGAGTTTTGCATATTGTGTTGTTGCATCAATTACGTCATCGGCCCGAAGCAACATAATATGATTTTTCAAAATTGTGTTTTGAATTTTGCTGTATGTATTGTGAAGTGTCTTTGTTGTAAGCTTCCTGTAGCAATATACGCATTGCGCTACATTGTTTAGTTGTATCATGGATCCCAAATAACATGCCCGGCGGCCATGCATTTCTGATCCAAAATTCCTGCAAAACAACACGCCGCTGTTGTTATTAGTCCTGTTTTTTGGGAAATATATCCACTATTGTACAATCGAAGGATCAAGAGAAACATAGCCATCGGTCCTTGCATCATTGTTTACAACACAAATCTCTGTATGTATTTGCAGCATATATCCGAAGCAGTCCTTCGCTATGCATATTATCTTTGTATATATACCTTAAAGTATATATACAAAGCTTTACCTATAGTTACCAGTAATGACACCTATTGTGGATTCAAGGCTAAGTATAGTTTTAATTATGAAGTTACATTTTAGGGCAGCGGCTTAGCGTTATTCATATTAGGTAAGAAAAAAAATCTAAACAAAAGCTGATTTTACGGTGTTGTATTATGTTAAACCTGTACACCCGAGTTAACTGTGACACAAATGCGTGTGGTATCCGTTTTTTGCATACCTACGCTAAGAACTAGATGATACGAATGATTTTTGGGGACTTATCATTTGTATACCCTATTCTAGGGGTATATTAATTTTGACGCATAGTTTGTAACATACCTTAATATTTCCCGTAGACCCCTAAAAGTTACTATATTTATGATCAGCATCGATAGTAATGTCGATCTAGCCATGTCCGTCCGTCCGTCCGTCCGTCCGTCCGTCGGCAAAAATTAGGCCTTTAAACTGGACCTAGAGAGCTGAAATTTTAACCATATACTCTCTAGGGTCCCGAAATAATCAAGTTTACGAATTTTTGAAATCCGCCCACAGACACGCCCACAAACTCAAAAAAACAAAAATTTGGAAAAAAATTGTATACATGATCTATGACTGCTTAAACTGCTCGGGATAAAAAATTTTCAAAATCCGCCCACTGACACGCCCACAAATAAATAAAATATTTTTTTTATACCCTATTCTAAGGGTAGGTATATTAATTTTTGAAAATCCAAAGTTTGAGCTAGGGAGCTGAAATTTATAATATGTACTCTCTAGGGGCCCTTTATGCTCATGTGTAAATATTTTCAAAATCCGCCCACTGACACGCCCACAATTAATTTGGTTTTTTTTTGAAAATGCAAAGTTTGAGCTAGGGAGCTGAAATTTATAATATGTACTCTCTAGGGGCCCTTTATTCTCATGTGTTAATTTTTTTTTAAATCCGCCTACTGACACGCCCACAATTAAATAAAACAATTTTATTGAAACACCCTAGTTTGAGCTAGGGAGCGTTTTTTTTGATAAAATCCTTTAAATGTTATATAACAAAATATGTAGAGCGTTCTTAACAATTCAACCATACTTAGACTTTTGTCACGCCCTTTTATGAGGGATAGGAATAAGAATAGGGTATCCAACAGTTCGCCCAAGCGGAATGTAGCCCGTCCCTATGTTTAAATACATTATCCTAAGGTTATATTAATTTTGACTCAAAATTTGTAACATGCCTAGATATTGGTCGTAGACCCCTAAAAGTTACTAAATTTGTGATCGACGTCGAATCTAATGTCGATCTAGTCATGTCCGGCCGTCCTCGTTTCACTAATTTTAAGGCTTTAAAATTCGAGATAGAAAGCTGATATTTAGATCTGGCTGCAATTGATAAGGTGCCCTACCTCATGCGAACGTCTGGCAAACATCCAAGAGTTTCAATTGTCATGAGAAGCTTCTCAAGTTTACTGTTCGGATTCGGCTTAAGAATGTAGGTACCTTCCAACTTGCACATTGCACAAGCAAATTGTTAGAGAAGATAGGTTTTAGGCCCTGTATGGACCGTTAATGCCTAATTTTTCGATCCCAACTTAAGTACAGCGCTCATATATCTGCACTCGAGGCACAATCACATATTTGGAGTTACATGACAGAATACAAAAACGAGCTATAAAACTTATTACATACTGATCTAAATAAAGCGAAATCGTTTGACCCTCTTATAAAATATTTTCCCATCGCAAGTGCTGAAACGAAATAGGCAGCTTCATTCCGCCCTTAGAACATTTCCACCGCAATACCCGCCATGCCAGGAATGCACATCAGTTCAGTCTATTTTCTAAAGTACCTACATTGAATTCCAAAGAATCTTTACTTAGCCGTACAACACGAATGTGGAATGCTGTTCTCCGCTCTGTTTTTCATATCCATTACAATTCACAGCCATTAAAAACCAGCGTGCATCGGTTTCTCCGCTGTCGGCCTTATCCCATGTTCCTTAACACTATGTAACTATAAACATATCTTCATTATAAGGGCAGTTTAAATCCCTATAGTAAATTATAAAAAAATATTCGCCCATACAGTCATTACCAACCCCCACTTTTTAAGGGGGCTTTTTGACAAAAAAATTGTTTTTTTTAATAATTTCTTTAAAAACGAAAACGAAACAGTTATAACAGAATATATAGCCAATGTGCTTCTTAACAACTCGCCCAAATCAATTTGCTTTACCACTTTTGGCAGCGTTTTGACCGAACTTTCAATTTCTAATAATTTTGTTAGAAAACCAAAAAAGGTTTTCTGAAACGGGCAGACTTGAGAGTCTCAATGCCATGTTTAATTTGGGGGATAGGAATGTCGATAGGGTACCCAACAGTTCGCCCACGCAGACTGAAGCCGTTCGCTATAGTTATTCTCAACGTTAGATATGGTTCGATTTGTGCAACTTATTTGGCTCCCAATTTGGGAAGTGTCTCTGTCAGAAAAACTGCAGTCTTCCATTCCCTGCGAGCCTTTCGATGGCTGAGTCTTCAAAAGGGAAATTCGGTCTTCTTTGTTATCTCGAATCTGAGAGCTGGAAATACAAGATCCTCGTAGTGGCAACATTATTTATTGTACATTTCCCCGAGGTGACCGAATACTAGTGTTTTAGCTTCTCCAGCTACGAGTACATACACATCTTTGTAAAGCACATCGAATCGGCGGTTGTATCTTTTGTTCCATTCGCCGCACATAGTATTACACTTTCAACAATTACAAATCAAAAAGGTTGCCTTATATAATTGGAGAATTTACTGAGTTGTATCAAATTGAGTTGTATAGATACAACTCAGTTGATTGTAATTGTTAAAAGTGTTGCCTACTCTTAGATGTTCATGCCATTCGAGTCGAACGTCCGATTCGCTAACCGGAATAGGGGTAGCATTAACCACACAAGTATGGACGGAAGAAACATGTCCGGTGACTGGGCTATTTTAACCATCTACAGGAAAATGGATCACATGTATTAAAATAAAATACTTCAGAATGATCTTCGGATTCTATTTGGTGGATGAGGATCGAATTCTTTTGATTTTTTACTCTTTGAATTCTATTTACTCCACATTTAAACATATTGTTGAGTTGAGTTGCTCGATCTTAAAAGCGTGCTCTTATAAGTTGAACTATTGCTTTTCCGCACAGATAGTCAGAGAAATTGTAAGTCCTTAAGGTACACCTGCTCACACTGTTCTTCCAAATTGTTAGTGGTAAATATGATTTATTTGCCTGACAAGTCGCTTTTAAAATATGTAATCGAATGTAACCAAACTTTTTTTTCTCATGTTAACATAAATTAACCTAGATATCCTCAGGCGATAACAATTTTAACTTTTTAAAACAAAAAGTGAATAAATAAAAGTGTAATAATGATACCTACAACAACAAACTTTTCTGTCAGAATTAATCAGTCAACTTCCTATCACATCGTTCGGTAGCTCCATGTTTGGACATGATTAATGATCTCCATTTATAGCACACGCCTTTTGGGTTCTCTCTGATCGGTGAGAGAACACAATACGACTTTTGTCCAAGCTATTCATAAAAATAAAAAATAAATATTTCAACGGCTCTCGCATTACATTGGTGTTTCATTTAACATCTACGCATGGGACTCCTCTGCTTTCCGTATTATTTTGTGACACACTTTGGTCACATCCATAAAAATCTCACGGAGTTTTCACACGTTCAAAATTGATGATAAATAAATAGCGGTGTATCGCCTTCAAAAAAGTGGAAAAACTTGCTGCTGATCTAAGTATTATCTAAGTATCCAACCGACTAATATGACATTAAGCTGGCAGATTGTTGCAAATAATTTTTATCATAAGTGAGTAGTGTATCATAATAACCTGTTGATGGGTCACTTACAGTAGCTATCTTTATTGCCTAATGCGTTCGCAGACTAACTGTGAATGAAGTGGTGAAAAACAGATTAAACGGCACTAATTTGGTGATTTATTTAGCTTAATACTCGTACATGCTAAAATTAGCCCTAAACTTACCTTTAAACTAAAACTGAAAAAAACTTATATTAATTTATTTAAGTATGTTGTAAAGGGTTATTTTTAGAGATGTTTTAGGGCAGTTAAGGTCAAGGGCGTTACGAGACCTTTTAGAGCATTCTAGTTAGAGGTTCATTTTGGCAATATTCAGTACGGTGTGCTTGGAAGGAAAAGCGGAATGAGGGCACAGATCTAAGTCGGCAATGATTGATGTTTAGTGATATTTGTTGAAGGAGGGAAGCGTAATAAATAATCCCACAAAAGTCCAAGAGATTAGCTTAGAAATCCGCATATCATCTGATTAAGTTTCTAAATCAGACTCCTTAGTGATAAGTTCCACGTGGTTAATAGTAAGAGTGAAGAGTACAGATCCCTTCACCCCTGTGGAACTCCTGAAGCTGCTAGAATTGGAAAGAAATGGATGATCTAAAAAGTTTACTCTATCAGCAGTCTTCAAGGTAAGACTTAACCCAATGCAAAAAGTTTGGAGGAAAACCTAGCGCGTTCTTTAAATTTGAGGACTGTGATTTTGTGGAATGTTTCATAAAACGCTTTGATGAAATCTGTCGCCAAAATGTTTAAATCCTTTCTATTTTCCATATTACATAATGAGCTAGAAACAAATTCGGAAAGGTTTGTGGCTGTAGATATATTCGTAAGAAAGTTATGTTGCCTTGGGCTGAAGTTCGATATATAGTGAAACAACGAGCTTAGGTCCACGTGATAGTTTGGCAATGAGTTTGTGGTTGTAAATATATCTTTTACAACCTTCTATTGGATAATGTCAGGATAAGGAACACCGGAATCAAACAAATGAGGCAACCCCAGCTATTGATGGCCTCAGTGATGGAGTGATCCAAAACCCGTAGGCCGATCCTTTTTGAGGTCTTGCAGTCGTGTTAACCCACGGATTTGCATGTACACTTGCTGGACAGCTTTAAGATGTAAAATGTGTCGCTATTTTCACCTGGATGCTAAATGCCTAGATGTGATTTCATAACTTAGGCGCCTTTTACGAAGAGCGCAATTTGGAGGGCGATAAAGTGATATTCTTAGCCCGTCCCCGCAAATTATAAATTTAATTCAATACTTGTTTTCTATTAAGATTATTAACACAGTCCAAATCATCAGCAAGTGTTAAGCTTTTGAGATTTGACCTCCAACTGCAATATCTGTTTTAGATACATTATGTGTACATATACGATTATTGCGGGTGTTGTTTGCCATTTCAGTTCTAGTTTTGTTACGTTATTTATTATTTACTCGCATGTATGTATATCCAAATATGGACATGTTTAGTGTAATTAACTTCACCCATATCTGCAATTTGTAGGCAAATTATACGTAGGCATAACAGTGCAATTAGATGCCTTTATAGGGAGAAACATCAGGAATCTAATAGTCAACCAATTAAACTCGTACCGTATGTAGATTGATGTAGATGCATATGGATTAATATAAAGTGATTTATGACCCTAAATCAGAGCACTACGAGACAAAGGCTTATATCCTAAAGCAAGTAAATTTCTGTGTTATTCTGAGTTCCACAGTTAATTTGAGTTATTTTCAATTGTTTTTTGGTTCAAAAACGAAATTATCGAAATAGTGGATATATGTCTCTAGTGATCTCGTTTTTAGTTATGTAGCGTGGACGTCTAGCAGAGTGGTAGAGCAGGTAAGCGGGGCGTGTGGTCGACCGATTTTTCCAGACGGTACACCTCTCTTGGTGCAATGAAAGAGTAGTTCTTCTTGTCTTTTTTAAAGCTTTATTATTTTTTAGGATTGACTCTTTTATAAAGAAAATTAAATTTATTTAAAAGAAAACTTAATTTTATAATCTGCCCGCGGGTATGCTGTCCAAGGACTGCAGTACTTGCTGAAGCAAAAGGTACACAGCCAAGGGGCAAAAATCAGCCAAGGGGCAAAAATCAAAAAAAAAAACTCAAATGTGGAGTGATTCCCAAAAGGCAGTTGTAAAACTTCCGAATTGGATGATCACTACACATTTGACTTTAAAAGTAAACTTATTAGCGCGCAAGAAGTGTGGCGTGTTTCCCAAGAGGCAGTTGAAAACTTCCGAATTGGTAGCCACGTCAAACCCTGTCTGAAGTAAGAGTGACTAGAAGCTATCAGTGCCGGCCTTTTATACAAAATATTTTTAACTGGTGGAGCTTTTACATGACAACGAAAATAATAATAACAACTAGTAACTAGGGCTGGAAGAGCGTGACAACGAAAATAACAACTAGTAACTAGGGCTGGAAGAGCGACAAGTACTCTTAATGATAGAATTTAAGTGAATTTATATAATTTAAAATGTTTTTTGTATTGTAATTTTTGGAGTGTTACAGTTGATATTTAATAATAATTTGAATTTTAAATGTTAAAACAAAGACAATCAACGATAGTATTGAAATCAAGAACAAAATTCAGTTGCAAATTTCACAAGTTTAACTTAATTCCCCAATAATATACTTATAAAAAATATCAAATTTAAGGGCGGATAAAAGCAGAAGATTCATAGTTAAGATTGAATAGTCTTTCACTTTTTTTATGAAAGAAGAATAACAAGATGATTCTCGGATAAATGAGGGCAATTTATTTAATTTCGGACCTGTAGTTGTGTAAAAATGCAAACAAAAATGTATTCTATGTGCAAAATGTGCATTGGCTAGACTCAAACTATTTAAGCGTAGTTCGTTCATTTGGGAACTCCTACTCCTACCTAAAAAAAATCTCTTTTAATACTCATTAATGTCTCATTGGTAGACTTGGAAACTTCTTATAAAGGCCAGATTTGCGCAAATCGATTTTTATTGCAAATAATTCGATTTAGGTTGTACTTCTGAGCTATAAATACTGGTAAAAAAGTGTAACCACCCCACCTTGCGATACCGTATTGTAACTTTGAGCGCGCGAAGCGATAATAAACCATTGTTAAATTTTTGACAGAACAAAATAGCTTTAAGAAGTATAGCTTGTATCGGCATTTTTAATACCCTTATAATGTGAAAGCTACACAGCGCGGGCGTAAAGGTAATTAGGATTAGAAAATAGGGAGAGATGCCGATGCACGTTGGTTTTGAATGTTTGCAGAATTTAATGTGTAGGAAAAATGGAGCGGGGAAGAGCATTTCCCGACGATAACTATGAGAGTCAAGCGATATCGCGATGTTACGCTCACCAATGAGTTTTATCGCGCGTTTTTGGATCATGTCAAGTAGCTCCAAATAAGTAATTGGTGCACCAGACCAGATTTTCGCATTGTACTCAAGTTTTGAGCGAGTAAACGCCTTATAAATAGTAGCCAGATCAGAGGGGGGAACTATTTCTTGCAGCGCTTAAGGAAGCCTATGCATTTCGCAGCGTTCTTGTCGACATCAAATATGTTGTCATTCCAACGAAAGTTGCCATTAACACACATACTGAGAATGGAAAGCCGTTCGATTTTAACGATTCAAGTGCCATTCTAGTGTACAATGGCCACTGAGTTATGCTGTTAAGATCGGAATTTTATGAGCTTAAGATACGTTGTCGTCCCAGTTCCACCCCCGAAGATTAGGGGCGTGAACCAAGAAACGAATATTAGAAGCTGAGGGTACTGTCATCGGCAAAGGAGTGAATTGGATTAGAGCTAACAGACAGGAGATCATTTATAACAATCAGAAAGAGAGTCGGAGACAAAACAGAGTCTTTGGGAACACCAATATTTATTTGGTGAGTTGCAGACTTGAAACCGTGCAAAACAACTTGAATTGAACGATCCGAAAGGTAATTTCTAATCCATTGAACAAAGGTATTATCGACTCCAAATGCAACACATTTTCGACAAGAGAGTTTGGTGCTTTGAAATATCAAGCGCAACGATCTTATTTTCACCACCTTGGGGAATAGATTGGTATCACTTTTCGGTTAGATAAGTCATCAAATCACCATTTGACCTGTTGGTGCGAAAACCGTACTGCCGGTCATTAAGAAGTTTTCGGGTTTCAAGATATTTCACGAGCTAACGGTTTTTCAGCGTTCACATGACCTTGGAAAGAAACGACGTTATTGCAATTGGTCGATAGGATTAGGAGGATGAAGATTCGCCTTTTTTGGGGACAGGCTGGACAAATGCTATTTTCCATCTTCTCGCGAAGAACATTGAAAAAAAGGATAAATAGAAAAGCTTGTGCAATGGTTTTGCCAGCGAGAAAGAACACCTCTTAACAACGATAGGAGAAATACCACCTGGACCAGCGGATTTGTGAACATTAAGATCTTGAAGTTCTCTAGCCACTGTACGAGTGCGGAAGTGGATTGGTCCCATGGAGTATTCTACGCGCTCGAGTACATTTTGTGACAAAGCACAATCTGGAAGCATTGGACTGACTAAAAAGTGAGCAGCAAGCAGATTGGCCTTATCTATTGAGCTGACAGCTGGAATGTAAATCAATCAAAATCAAATAAGACGCCTAAATATTTAAATTGATGTGCCGATTCAGTTGTGAAACCATTTTGTATCATTGCAGCTTTGAAGTTAAACCAATCTTAAATGTATGGGTACAATGAAACATAGAAGCAAAATCATGTAAAATTTAAGAATTGATTTTTTAAAAAAGATCGGTTGGTGAAATTAGTTGACTAGTTGCGATCTTAAAAGATGTACACAAATAGCATATCATTTGCGAATAAGACACGGAAGCATAGTTATTGGTAAGGTTTTTTATTATTTATCTGTCTGCAAACAATTTGCTAATTTTTAATAACAAAATATAAAGAGGGGTAAATTTTCAATTCTTGTTGAAAAATTAAAAGAAATAGTGTTTTTCAAAGATACTTTTTAATCTTTTGACACAGAAAAAACCTAGAATTTCATTTACCTCTGTATAAATTTAATAAACGCAGTCAAATCCTGCCGGGCCAAGTAACATATAAAAGCTGTTTCCACTGCCCCACCTCTGGCGCACGTCTGACAAACATCCAAACTTGCCGTTCGGATTCGGCTTTAAATTGTAGGCCCCTTCCTGCTTAACGAAATGGTTGGAGAAGTTAAGTTTTTGGGGTGTTAATGCCCAATATTTATTTATATTTTTGTTCTCATCTATATAAGTAATTCAAAAGAACAATTTAAGCTATATGTTGCTCATTTTTTAATGCTCGGCCATCCTCAACCGAGGACTGAAATTTGCATTAATTTACAATATTTTGTAATTCAATAGGAAAAAACGTATATAAGAAAGTACATATTCTTTCAAATTATTTATTTTCTATGATGTGTGATTTTAAATTAAGTGCAATCATTTATTTTTTTCTTTTTGTTGATTAAGAGCAAATGGTATATAGGAATCAAAAACAATTAGAAATTACAAAATGTGCACTTAATTAATAAGCAGCATTTATGTCAAATAAACTAAGCTAGTTATTAAGTATACTATATTGCTTGCCAGACTTCGATCCGGGCCCCTCAACCTGAGCACCAGCACGCGAGGCTGAACACCGTCCGGCGTTGTATTCCAAGAGATGTTCTACACATTGTTTAAGCTCCATTCAATTATTTTTTTTCGACGCAAAAGCAAAATTAAAAGTCAAACATTCCAAAATACTGAAAAGATTCCATAAAAAGTAGAAACGTTGGTTGTTAAGCGCATTGACTGGAACAGTCACTACTGGCGACAGGTTTGGCGTTTCAAAAAATCAAAAAATGGTAGCATCACTTTTATCGGGACTTATAGTACGTTTATACAGACACGAAATTCGCAGTACGTTATTCAGCATTTCGAAATGTTGAATTTCGTTTCTGCACGTCTTGAATAAAAAACCAATTGGAAAAACAGCCGCCAAAATATTTATTCACATAAAGACAAAGATGGACCGAAAAATATATAAAAAGAAGTACAGGAAGAAGGTGGACAGAAACGGACTTAAATCAAGTCACTCGATGCAAGTTAATTTTATTGGAGAATTAAACATTTTGCTGCAATCCTTCTAATCTTTTCTAATTCAGAAGAAAAAAGGGCGCGCTGTCGTATGAAATGTTCTCCGTTCAGTCTAAACGGGTCTATGTAAACGTCCTGCTGTAATTATATACTATATATTTTTAGTTTTCCTACATTCTTGTCTCATTTGCAATGCATCAAAATAAAAAAAAAAATAGCAAACAAATTTTCAGGAGTGTGATGTTGGTATTTGTAGACCCTGTTCTAGGGGTATTCGAATTTTGGCTTATAGTTTGAAACATCCTAAATATTATTCGTAGACCCCTACAAGTTACTATATCCATCCACTGACACACACACACAATTTAAAACAAAAATCGTTTCATCGATAAATCAAAATTTGAGCTAAGAAGCTGAAATTTTGAATAAATAGTCTCTTTTGTTTTTTGAAATCGAAAGTATTCGAAAGTGTATAATTGAGTGCAAAAGAGAAACGAAATAGAAAAAAAAATCCTAATCGAAACAACAGATATATTTGTCCTTTTCGTTTTAAATCTATCTGTCTTCTTTGTTTACAAAATGACGAAAATACGTAACATCATTCCAGTATGTGGATGTCACAGTCACAAAAATAGGTATACATAACGTGAGAAAGTTTCTACATAAAAATGAAAATCATTTCTCATTTTTCAGCTTGTTTCGTGTTTCCAATTTGTTTCCGATGTTTTCTTGGATATTGACCGGTACCAATAACAAAATAAGTGTGCAGCTTAAATTTGTAGTCCCTTTCACTCATATGCTCAAGGAAATTCAAATGAACGGGACCACTAACTTAAGTTCCACATTAAATTTGTTATTGGTATGGCCCATTGTTTTCTTTAGATTTTAAAACTAGTCACAATATAATATAAAATAATCTATTACCAACAAATTATTTTTGTTTTCAAATGTGGGTGCCACTTAAGACCAGGAGGGCATTCAGCAACTGCTGAAAGTTGAAGTCTGTTACTCACTGTCACCCAATGAAATGTCTTCTAAAGCAAAATAAATAAAAAGTGTTCGTTTAATTTTAATTGCAGAAATAAGTAACTGGTAATGGTGCATTTTAGGATTTTAATTATAAGGAAATGACATTTGACTTGTTAAGTATCTGAACTGCGTAAATTATTGCAAACAAATTGTATAACAGAGCAATGAGCTGATGGCACAATGTCACATTTCCTTATGTCAATTTTTTTCGCACGATTCGCATAAAATTGCAATTTTTGTTGGATTGATAGAATTTTATTCTTAGGTATTTGTAGCGACTTAATTATTATTTTGTAAATAATGGATCAGAAAAATACACTACGAGTCCACAATGGAGATTGCCGTGATGAAGAAGTAAAAAACCCTTTTGTTATTGGCGTTGCTGGTGGAACTGCAAGTGGAAAGGTACGTTCGTGTTACTCATATTTGTGGATGGTTAAGTAAAAATACATATTTCAGTCTACTGTATGCAAGAAAATCATGGAGCAACTTGGACAGGCTGATATGGATCACACACAACGTCAGGTCGGTAAAACCTACACAACACGATCTTCAATTTTTAGCAGCTAATTTATAAATTGCTTTGGTCTCACCTAGGTGGTAACAATTAGTCAAGATTGTTTCTATCGTGAGCTAACGCCAGCTGAAAAGGTGAAGGCAACAAAAGGACTTTTCAACTTTGACCATCCAGATGCATTCAATGAGAAGTTAATGTTCGACACACTTCAATCGATATTGAAAGGACTTAAAGTGGATATTCCTACCTATGATTACAAATCGAACTCTTTGTAAGTGCATTTCGTGTCAATAATGATTACTACATGATACATTTCTATTATTTAACAGGGACTATCAGAACACGCTCACAATCTATCCAGCTGATGTCGTTCTGTTCGAAGGAATACTTGTATTTTACTTTCCCAAAATTAGAGATTTGTTTCATATGAAATTGTTTGTCGATACGGATTCTGATACGAGGTTGGCTAGAAGAGGTAATATATTTATTATAAATTATGCGTTCTAAACATTCAGGAAAGCAACATATTTTCAGTACCAAGAGATATAAACGAACGTGGCCGCGACTTGGATCAGGTGCTAACCCAGTACATGACATTTGTTAAGCCTGCTTTTGAGGAATTTTGCTCACCGGTATGTTTGAATAGCATAATTTAAAAATTAAAAAAAGATAATACTTCTTACATTGCTTTTACATTTTACGCATATGCTTTCAGACAAAGAAGTTTGCTGATGTTATTATTCCCAGGGGAGCAGATAATACCGGTAAGTGCTAAAAACATTTCAATACCTATTCTATGCTAGTAGTTTGATTGTTAATTTTTAACACATACTTTTGTTTATCTTTTGACGTTTTAAAATTGTTTAGTTTTTTAACTCGAAATATTTTTTTACATAACAGCTTTTTAAAGTCATAGTTACCTATATTTCATTCTTTCATATTTGACTAATCAACGTTTATCCGACATTTTTAAATTTAAAAAACTAGAAGGCACAGAGATAATAAAGAAGAACCCATTTGTTTTTTTTTTTTTTTTAATTGTGAAATAAAAAGCTGAGAAGAAAGAATAAACCAAAGCTCCAGCAGTTTTCTTTGCTTGTTTATTATTCTTTACAGTTGCTATTGATCTCATTGTCCATCATATCGGAGAAATACTTAGACCTGGCGGAGCCCCCAATAATTCAACATCAACAACACATTTTGTCATAAAAAGTGAACATTAAGAGTATTTAAATTCATAATACATATTCAAAATAAGCAAATAAGTAAAACATGTAAAACAAAACATTAAGTTAAGTAGAAAGAAAAAAATGTATAAGAAGTCAATTTTGAACACTATTATTCAATATCAGTAACCATATGCGATTTTTATTAATTTAAACAGAAATGGGTTATTTTCATATGACAAAGACAGATAAGTTCAAACTTTATAGTTCTCAACTCAATTGATATTTCAGACTTTTCAAATAGAACGATTGGGTTGTTTATTTATCTGCTTTTTCATTTGAAAGTCAAATTTAATACTTTGTATTCCGCAGCACTATCAATTAATTTGTTTTTTATTTTATTTTTTAAATTTATCGTAATTTGTTTTACCAGTTGGTAGAGCACCGAAAATAAGTAATACTAATGGCATTTATTTTTTGGGAAACTACAGTAGTGTCTGCTTAAAGCAAACTTTTGGTTATAACGAATCACTTCAACCAGTCGCAATCAAACTCCAATAAAAACTGTGAGTTATATTTTCACTTACAACAAGGGAAGACGTCTCAGTTCTCACGAACCAAAAATGTGTTACTTTACAATAGCAACAAAAGTATCTTAGGTCATAGGTCATAGGTTAAAAAGGGGTATGCAATTTGCATACAGCACTAGGCACCAGAAGGGCCCATCGCGAACCCTAGGGAACCACTTGAAAAAAAACTTCAATTGGAGAAAAACCTAAAAACCTAAAAAACTTTTTCTAGACAGAGCCCAATCCTCCTGCAGAACTTAACCAGCTTCCTATGGTCTATGCCGCTCAGCTCCCCTAGTTCCTCGAAGAAGTATTCCCCTAGAATCCTCCTACGATTCCGTGCTATACGCTCGCACTCACACAATATGTGTGTTATGTCTTCCTCGGCTTGTAGATCACCACAGAACCTGCACGTGTCGACATCCACCAGACCAAGTCGCCTAGCATGCTTTCTTAGAAGACAGTGCCCTGACATAATCCCAATTACTGTTCTAAGCTGTTCCCTGCTCAATTTTAGAATTTCCTTAGATCTTTTCTTATCCAAATGGGGCCAAAGGGCTCTAGACACCCTATGTCCCACTATGTTCTGCCATCTGAGGTCAGCCATTTTTAAAATCTTTTCATTGATTTTTCCCTTAAAGACGCCCAGGGGTGGTTTAATGTTCACACCTCCGCTGTTTTCCAGCTCCCCTCCCTTTCTTGCTAGCTCATCGGCTTGCTCATTTCCCTCTATACCGCTGTGTCCCGGTACCCATCACAGTCTTACTCGATTCCGTCTACATACTGCTTTTAGCATTGTGCGACAGTTTCTGACTATCTCAGAGTTAATGTTAGCAGATTCAAGTGCCATAAGTGTCGCCTGACTGTCAATATAGATGGCAATGTCTCTTCCCGACAATGATCTCATCTGCACTATCTCTGCCGCCCTTAGAACAGCCAGAACTTCCGATTGGAAGCCACTGCTTGTGTCGGGGAGTCGTATAGACTCTCTCAGGTCTGGATCAGCAGAAAAAATGCCAGAACCCGTTCTCTCCCCCGTCTTAGAGCCGTCAGTGTAGATAGCAACCTCGTTTGCTATTATGACTGCATCTCTTTGCCACTCCTCCCTTCGCGGGTATGACACCTCATAGGGGATGTCATGGTCGACCAAGGGGCAAATCTCATCAGTCCGTATAGGATTTCCGGGTAGCACATCAGCTAAGATCGTGCAATGCCCAAAACTACAGTCCTTAAACTGGCCTAAATTTTTTAGGCGCAAAGCGCTGTTGCCAGCAAGTTGCTTTATTTTTAAATCTAGCGGGATAAGGTGCAGGAAGGCGTCCAGTGCTGCCGTAGGAGTGGTACGGATTGCACCAGTGATGGCTATGCTTGCCGTTCTCTGCACCGTTGCTAGTTTTCCAATTATGGTTCTTTTATTTGTTGCCCTCCACCACACAAGTGAGCCATATGTAAGTATGGGTATCACCACTACTGTATATATCCAGTGTACCATGGCGGGTTTCAGGCCCCATGTTTTGCCTATTGTTCTCTTACAAATAAAGAGGGCATTATACGCTTTCTTCATTCTTTCCCTTATGTTAAGATTCCAATTTAATTTTCTATCTAGGATTACGCCCAGATACTTCGCACTGTCCTTGAGGAGCAGTTCCTCTCCGTCAAGTTTCGGGAGATTGAAGTGGGGTATTTTGTGTCGTCTCGTGAACAGGACTAACTCTGTTTTCGAGGGATTGACATTTAGTCCGCAGCCCTTGGCCCAATTACTAATTTTCCTTAAGGCGGTCTCTGTGATCTCACTTAAGGTATTCAAATATTTTCCCTGCACTACTATGACTACGTCGTCCGCATACGCTGTGGCACTTATACCCATTGACTTAATTTCCTTTAGGACGTTGTCAATGACCAGTACCCACAGCAGTGGCGATATGACTCCCCCCTGCGGGGTTCCTCTGGTCGCAGACATCCTTATGAAGCTTTGACCAAGGGAGCAGTTTATGTTCCTGTTGGCGAGCATGTTGCATACCCAATTTATGATTCCCTGTTCTATGTTAGCGCCTGTTGATGCGCTTTTTATAGCTCTACACTCAACGTTATTGAAGGTTCCTTCTATATCGAGAAAAGAGGCCAAAGCAAATTCGCCGCAGTGTAGACTATTTTCAATTTTACCCACTACGTTGTGTAGAGCAGTTTCTACTGATCTACCCTTTAAGTATGCGTGCTGTGACTCGCATAAGATACCATTGCTACATTTATTTCTAATGTGAGCTTCCACCAGACGCTCAAGGGTTTTGAGCAAAAAGGACAAAAGTATCTTACTTTCGGCCACTTGGACTGAGGCCAATCAAATACTACATTTGTGCAATCCTCTTTCGCAATTGTATGCTGTCTTTTGGACAGGATTCGAAGGATCTCTCCCTTTAACATGACCGTACCATCTGAGCCAGTCGCGCTCCATTTTCTTTTCAGGTAGGTTCTTAGACGTGAAAGCTTTCTCAGGTCTTTGAACAACTTTGTATATACCCGATAATAAATTGTAAAGCTGTGTCGACATGTTTATACCCACTAACATCCTCAAGACGCCACGCAGAGAAACCGTTGCGTCGGCATATACATTCATAAACTTCAATGTTGCAATGTGTAAAGACTGTCATAAGCCAAACAAAAAATTTCTAAATACAACACAAAAGTGTTTAGGTAAATCTATTGCGTAAAAATAAATTTAATTAAAATGGCAGATACAGTTTCAAATAAAAAGAAACATACTTTTTGCATAGAGCTACAGTGGTCACGACGAACACTTGGTTTCCGTCTGTAACTAAAATAATTGCTATTTCAAAAATTAAATATTACAAATTGTATTGAAATGCTGTTGTTTTATGTGTTGGACGTAATTTTCCTGACTTTTTTTTAGCCTACCACTTATAACGAACTAAGGATATACCGAACCAATATTGTCCTTACAAGCGGACACTACTGTATTTATACATACATTCATTATTATTGTTCTTTTTTTTGTTCTACGGAAAAACGCGTGCGTGTGCGGGCATCACAATACAGCTTAATATTTGTACTCCTGTTTACATTTAAAAAAAAAAACTTGTGTATGCTTCAGTTTTTGCCAGGCTAAATAATTGTGCAAATAAAAAATCAATGGAGTCGAAATTTGCAAAAATATTGATTCTATAGTGCATTTCCATATCTTATTTATAATAGGTATGTTTTTAATCTTTTATAAAGACCTCAATTTAAATGTGAAACGAAGCGCCGACCGTATTTTGCAGCACTTTACTAATTGACATTGGGCCATAACGAATTTAATTCGGAGTTTAAATTAGTGGTCCCATTCGTTGAAATGAAAGAATTCTCTCTCATTTTAAGGGATTTGACTCTTTTATTTGATTATTTTTGTTTTCACAAACAAATCTTATAAAAGAAACAATTAAATGATAGATGCAGATCCACAGGTAGATTTTCGCGGTTCAAACATGTTTTTGTGGCCACGCTTGTTAGAAATGAAATCACTACATGCAATTTTTAACATTTTGATAATATTTTTTAATAACATCCGTAATAAATTAGTTTGGTAGCACATTTTTAATCCATTCTATAGATATTAACTTGGGTTGATATCCAGATTAACAGGCTTAGTTGTTGTTGTATATTGTACATGAATTTCTTTCTTGTAAACTATGTACATAAATAACTAAAGTCGATTTGTGAATAATAATTATATTGACATGATTTCTTAGAGGTTTTTACTAAATCTTCCAAAAAATACTCGTACACATGACATTTTTCTACAATACTATTTTTTAATACAATATAGCTAGTACAAATGAATAAGTAATCAATAATCTGACAAACAGTCTGTACAATGAAGAACTAGTCAAAAAATGACTTTATTTTTATGAAATATTTTGAGAAATTAAAAAATTTTACTTTTTTTCATATTTATGAATTTTAATATATTTTAGATCAGAAAAAAACATTCGAAGTGAAATTATCATATCGTTCTGCATTGTAACGATATTGCGTTCATTTTGAATTCGAAAAAAAAATAATTTAATAGATATCATTTTATCTGTTTATATAAATGCCGTAAGCTGAGGCTAACATAAAAAGGGGTTAAGAATCTCATTACTCATTAATGCACTTACATGTAGATAAATACATAGGGAATATTTTGTTTGTTTTTTGTTTAACATTTTAGACTTAACCTTTCTGACGGAAAAGGATGTTCACTAGCAATACTCCAGGTAAACAAACGACTCATCAGGTTTTACGTGTTTCTTTTTTTTAATATTTTTACATAGTTGGAACCTGATTTCAAAAAAATTCGTACTTTACTGCTAAATTCAGCTAATTTTAAATGTTAACAAGACATTATTTATTATCTAGTTCTTTTTGGTTGAATTCATTCATTCAAATGCAGTTTATTTGTTTTTGGTATATTTCTAGTTGCCATTGATCTAATTGTTCAGCATATACGTGACTTTTTAAATAATCGCTCACATGACTCCACGACGAATCTTGCAATTAATATGAACAGTTCGTATTTGTCGGGAGCTTCAGCAGGAGGAGGTAAGAATACTTCACCAAGTGCTTTCAAAATGTTGCGCCCACACTAATGAAGGTTTTTTATTGTTAAAAAACACTAATACCCCCCACAATAAAAGTCAGAAACTTTAAATTGTAAAAAAATGTAAACACAATAATATCTGTGTACAAATAGCTTATAGCATTAAACAAAATATTATAAAACCATTATAATATTTCTGACCATTGAAAGCTTTTAGAATAGCTGAACACAGCATTGTTAATTGAAAGGCATTTGTTATTTACATGTTTGTACCGCCTGCCTGAAAGCCACTACTTAACGTTTAATATGCCAGCGAGTTTGACAAAATGAGACATATTACAAGAAATCATAAATTTTTAAAGCATTGAAAATGCGAAGATCAATGTCTAACTCGTGACTTATCAGAGTATACTTTTATTGTCACCAACTGTGTCAAGAAAAATATAGCATATTGTTTAAATGTACTGTACATATATTTGTCAGAGCTGCGGTCTATGAATATCATAAACATAACTAGTGGCGGTCCATTAATATCATCAATCATGAATCAGCATAACTGGGTGGTGTTACTTAAAAAACAATGCAATATAATGCATTCTTATTTGCAACCACTTGGTTTTAAAAGCACATGGTTATGTTAGCATTTTAGCATTCCTTGGCCTTTCTAACTAAAAACACCTAATGTTCAAATTAAACTAGATATAATAGTTGATATGAGAAAAAGCATGTGATATTTTCGCAATTCAACACCAAAGATAATATGTTGTACACAATGTGCTTATTTTTTATTGTAAACCTTAACTTCAAAGCTAACATTTGATCAAAACTGAATATTGAATAACATGCATTATTATTTATTCTAAACTTATTGTAAAAATAATTAGACTGTATTGTTTAACAAATATAATATTGTGTTTTTTAGTTGTGATTGATTTTTAATTAGTATTTATATCAATGAAAAAATTAAAATTCTACTTGTAGAGAAAAACTTGAAAAATTTATCATTTTTAACCGATATCCTTGCATGCATGCATATACCAAGATAAGCATCTGTTTTGTACTAACAAACGAATAGACGTTTTTAATAATTTTGATTATTACTATTTATTTATTTTTGTAAATATGAAATGTAAATTTCGAAAGACGGGGATGCATACATGGCAATCCGACGTTTTTCAACACTCTGCAACCAATTGACTATGCACGGTAATCTTTTTTTTGAACAAAATGGATATCTGAAGAACAACACAACACACTGAGAGTGATTTCTTTTTATTGCATCTTTGTTTGATGACATTATAACTACGTATCTAAACTAATTAAATGCACAAATAACATGTAAATCAATGTTGTAAAGTTTTTTCAAACGTTTATGAGCGTTTTAGAAATAAATACATAGTTAAAACAATTTGGATGATTTCTTCTTGTATTTAAATAAATAAAGCTGCAATTTTGACGCAGATTCTGTAACAATCGGAAACATTATCATCAAAGTACGAGTTAATTTTTTGTAGGCTTGGTGAATTAGTCGTAGTGGTTGTTGAATTTTTACGAAGTTAGTTTGCCAACTTTTAATGACTCTTCAAATGTAATGTTGCCAAAAGAAAAGTAAAAAGCGAAAAGTGGAGCTGGTCAAATATTTAAAGTAACCAGCTATGAAATGATCGGAAAATGGCTTTCGAAGCAATGTTACCCATATATAAATGGATGCAATTAAACAGCATGGCGAATATAAAAAGCTTTAGATCCTGTCTGGCATAGAGCTCTGCTAAGCAAATTGACTTTACGGAATACCGAATAAACGCGGGTGTTTCCTTTCAGAACTTCCTTCAAGGACGATTCAATCATGTTGGTGTCGATTGATTGTCTTCGGACTAATTTGCTATTAATGCAGGAGTGCCGTAAGGATCGATAAATTCTTTAACTTTGTTTACAATCCATATCAACGACCCTTTGAAGCCGACGTATAGTTTTACTGATGACAACACTAGTATAACTTCGTTCTCGGATGACGAGTCTGCAAATTCAAGTACTGTTCAACGTCAAAGCAGAGATTTGGATAAATTACGCTGACTAGATCCAATCTTTTTACATTCAATGTTAAGCAAAACGCAATTGATGGCAATTTCGAAATTTGTTTCTAAAATTCAATTGGACGGCCAGCCTATTTTTCTTTGTGCGACCTTGTATCTTTGGGTATTACAGTGAATTCGGGCGTAACGTCACTTATCTAACATTGCAAAGTCTGATTCATTAAAATTGAGTTAATTTTTCAGATCAAAGGGGTACTTTACTCCGAAACAACTCCTCCTCCTTTATAAAGTTAGGCCAGGGATTGAGTATTGCTCTCAGGACTAGAGCTCGACTTCCAAACATTCTCTAAAAATATTCTACAGAATTCGAAGGCGATCTGTTCGTCCCAACAACTGGCTCAACGAAGAGTTGATACTGAACATTGTCTATTTTGTAGATACTACAATGGGAGGTTTTCGGAGGTAATATAATTTCCAAAAATGTTTCCTTGCGCAATACTAGTCAAGCAGCTAGCACTCACCAGTCACCATCTAATGGTGCACCTGCCAATTTCCGGGGCATCTGCATACATAATTTTTTTGTTACATAGAACAGGTAAACTTTAGAACATATCTCAATGAAAGTGGAGAGCGATCGGGTTAGTTGCTACTATCGTGTACAATGGAGAGATCACTCAACGTTCCTATACAATCGCGTAAGAGAGGCAGGCCTAAAAACTACTGGATCACACAAATGCAAAAGCACCAGCATTTGATTGGCTTCAGTGAGGAAGTGGTTCGAAATCGGAAGGCTTACCGATACTTTTTGGGGTCAAACCTGCGAACCGCATATGCGAACCAAGATAAGCATTTTGGAAGTGGAAGGACTATGATCGCTTAAGTTCAAATAATAACCTCGTTGTTGGAAAACGCTTCTGAGAGACACTTTTATGTATGAAAACAATAACAATTTAAGAGCAGAAGAAACTTATCTCAAAGCATCTCGAAAATGAAAATAATATATAAAACATATAGCCTTACCATATTTAAAATGAACAATATTGTGTTGATTTAAAGAAAAAATGATCATTCAAAACTATACCATCGTCAGTTATCGTTGCATCATTTTCTTTCTACGTCCATTAGTAAGTGCATCATGTAAATTATCACCCCAACAATTAAATCCACCGGGGGTAATTTGATCCGCCTCTTCATCACTTGCTGATTTAACTACAAAGATGTAAATATTTCAAATAAATACGCCTCAAAGTCGGCTGTAACTTGATCAAGAAAACAGATATAATAGCATCCACATTTCAAATAAAGATTTACTTATCCCAGACAACAACCAACTGTATATCTTTCCGTAAGAAAACTATATTTGTTCCACATAAAATACCTGTCCTACCTGTTATCAGTCTTACTTGTTCCCACTTACACAGGTATAAGCGAAACTTAAGCCAAAACACTATCGATCTCTCACTAACACCCTCATTACTAACCACTTTAGTATGAACAGTGCTAGATTTCTGTTTCGTGGGCTGTTAATGGAGAGTTTCGCTTCATTTCAAAACCAATTTCAGTTTGATTTCGGTTCTCGTGGATAGTGTGTTGTGCTTGTGATGCGGTTCGTTCCGATGAGTAATTAGTTGCTAGCAGTGATAGTGAAATTTGACGGATGACGAATGCAAAGAAGAGAATGAAAAGCTGATTAGTCGTTTTTTATTAAGTGATTTAGCCTTTCTTGCAAAGTCTCAGTGAATCGTTGAATATTGTGATTCCGTAATTAATTTAGGAAATCGCAAGTGTGTAAAGTGAGAAGCTAATTAATACAACGTGAATAATTATTAAAAAAAAGAATGTCCACATAAAAATTTCTGGCTGGCGAGCGAAAGAGAAAATCAAGTGCCTAGATATTTGAGCCAGTGAGTGAGCTCCTCTTTCGTTGTGTTATAAAGCGAAAAGGTAAAACGCAAAACCACATAATGAATCTTGGGATTTATCCGTCACAATTTCCTGTTCGAGATTCTCGATGGCTGTTCGTATTCTTATTAATTTATGTACTTATTGGTGAGTTGTTCAAATTAAATTTGTAGGCATTTCCTCATTCAGAATGGAGAAATTGGGTGTGTTTACCTGTGTAAATCACTGTAACAGAAACCTGTTTGTTGTAAAATACAAAGCCATAAATATGCTATACATATCTCGCTCTTTCTGTCATTCTTTTCTGACTGGTTACTCTGGGTAATTCCTCTCCCACCAAATAAATCGGACAACACTGCCATTGCCATGCATACAGAAAATGCGACAGGTAGACTTGCGTGAAGCAGAGCAGTTAATGAGGAGTTCAATTGTTTTCCTATCTTTCTTTTTGCTTGTGTTTACGTTTTCTCGTTAATGAAAAGCTTACTTAGCACATGAAAAAGAAATTAGGAAAGTAAAACGGTTGGTGCAGAGCCTTGTTGCGCTTTAATATATATATCTACCGGAGTATATGTATATGACATTTAATAAAAATACACAATTAATGCCATTATTAATGTATGTGCATAAAAAGGTTCTTATGAAATACGATATACATAAGTAGGATGGAAAATACATAATATGTACCAAGCTCTGAAAGGCTTTACGATCAAATATCTAAAAATGAGAATACTGGACAAAGGGTCTTAAATCTGGCTTCATTCGGTATTTAGGGTTTTAATTTGAAACAGATAACTACTAAATAATTAATGCGTCTACGTAATTTAGTCCCACTTCAATTGAAATGAACACACAAATTGTATTTAATACATATTTCATATTTTTGATACCTTGTCGTAGGTAGTTATCCCGTAAAAATTCTTCGGATAGGTAAATAATAAATGTATGTAAGTCGCACTTAAAAAATATTGAAAGCACCTACCTATATAAGTAGCAAGTCGCAATCGGTATTGGTGGCTAGATTGTAAACCAGGCCACAATACGCCCTGGCATGTGTTTTTAGAGTCCGCTTGGGCGAACGCTATTCGTATTCCTATCCCTCATCAAATGGGCGTGAAAAAAATATACGTAAGTGATTTTATTTTAAAAGCAACTGTTTTGTAAAAAAAAAAACGCTATTAAAAGCAGGCATGGCAGAAAGGAATTGTTCAAAACAGCTTTAAGTACTTTGCAAATGATTTGTTCATTAAAATGGTTATTTTTTTAAAAGTGGGCGGATTTTAAAAATATTAACACATGAGCATTTTGGGCGTGGGCGTGTCACGTGCGGTCTCTAGAGAGTATCTACATATTATAAAAAATGTCAGCTTCCTAGCTCAAACGTTGACTTTTCGATAAAATAGTTGTTTTAATGACCGGCAGTATGGTTTTCGCAGCAACAGGTCCACAAACACAATGCTGTCTCCTGTCATTAAAGCAAAACCCACACACACTGCCATTATCTGTGAATGGCACTTGCATCGCTGAAACCGAAAGACTTTCCATTCTCCGTATGTGTGTTAATGACAAACTTCGTTGGAATGACCACATATTCGGTGTCGCCAAGAATGCCGCGAAATGTCTAGCCTTCTTTAAGCGTTGTAAGAAATATTTCACCCCTTCTGATCTGGCTACAATTTATAAGGCGTTTATTCGCCCGAAACTCGAGTACAACGCTCATATCTGGTGCGGTGCACCAATAACTTATTTGGAGTTACTTGACAGGATCCAACAACGCGCGATAAAACTCATTTGCGACCGTGACATCGCAAGATCGATTGACTCTCTTAGTCATCGTCGTAATGTCTCCTGCCTTTCGTTGTCTTATCGTTATTTCCACCATAAGTGCTCAAACGAAATTGCCAGTTGCATTCCTCCACTTGAACATTTCAACCGCAATACCCGTCATGCAAGGAATGCTCATCAGTTCACCCTCAAGCCTGTGTTTGGACGTACAGTGAAGTTCAAAGAATCTTTCCTCAGCCGTACAACACGAATGTGGAATGCTCTTCCCCGCTCCATTTTTCCTACACATTATAACATACAAGCATTCAAAACCAACGTGCATCGACATCTCTCCTTTTCGTCTCACCCTAATTTCCTTAACGCCCGCGATGTGTAGCTAATACATTATAAGGGTCCCAACAAATCCCTTTAGTGCGCGCTTATTATAAAAAAAAAAAAAAAAATTACAAACTATGCGTCAAAATTAATATTAGAATAGGGTATAAAAAGATGTAACCCGGTAAGTGCAAATTCAGTTATTAAGACTGCAATAATTTCTATTATATATATATAGTTGCATAAATCCAGTTTTTAGTGATGTCTCTTATTTGCGTTTAAACTTGAAAAAGGTACCTACCTATGATGTCGTTTATGTTATTTATTTTTACTTATTTATTGAAATGGTGTTTTGTGCTGTTACAATATCATATTAAATTAAATTATGTAAATAAAAGAAAACAATATCTTTTTCCAATAATAAAATAAATAATTTTTGAGCAATTAGTAGGTAGGTACATTTAAAGATTTTTGTTTTAAATATAGGTAGGTATGTATCTAAATGTAACTCTTAATTATCTCAAAATAAATCTGATTGGAACTAGGCCACTATTATTCTAGGTGCCTCTATGTTAAGAAGCTAGGACTGGTATTTATTTTGGAGGGAAATAAAACATAAAAATCCCCGCTATTGATAGCCGTGTTACCATAGGTTTGTATACTTAAATGCGTTAAATACTTGGGTAGTATGTGTTTTTTTTCGCAAAAATCGGCTTCACTGTTTAAAAAATGATCTGGCTAAGTACGAACATGTAGGTGGACACCAGAGCCGCACATAAAATTCAACAAAAAACGAAAATGATCAATCTGCATTCCTACGAGTATGTAGGTATGTTTGTATATACATATCTCCTTGTAAAGAACGGCTTAATCCAGAGTTCAAATCATTTCGATATGAAATGTGACAAGATCTTTTTAATGTTTTGATTAAAACACCAGTTGTATCTATGTTTCTACAGGATATACATATAAATATAATATGCATGTGAATAATCCAGGTAACTAAGTACGAGTACCTACCTACCATTCAGTAAAACAGTGAAATGTTATCTTTGTATCTAGGTATGTAGCATTTCAACAGTCAGTTTTTTGATAACATATAATATTATGTATAATAGTTTAGTGCCATGTAAATTTAGAGGTTTCAAAATATATAATTAAAAAAACGGTCAGCTTTACACATCTCGCAACAGAAAATCAATGAAATCCCTAGAGACCCCTCGGCCCCAGTATTCTGTGAACTGTATCTCCGTCCCACTCTTTAGTGGGCGTCATGGTAAAATGCGTAACCGATGTGTCATTCAAAAAAAATGTATTCGTCGATCTTCGAATGCAACTTCTGGTCCGGTTTATTTATGATCCCTGGTCTAAACGTATTTCCAAATACAACAAAAAAAACAGATGAGAAATGCAGATAATAGCTGAGGAAAGCTGGTCTGGTTAGAAATATTTTTTTTGTTCGGAAATATAAAACATAAGGCAGAAATCGTAAACAAAACGATTTATCATCTTCACTTTGACTTAGTCTACATTTATGCATGTAGCTACGACGATAAGTACTTGCTATTTACAAAAAAAAAAATACTCACCCGTTCTTCCGCAATGTGGGTTATTAAGATAATTCAGGTGGAAACAGAAAACAAACACGGTGATTCAGTTAAACAGTGAATATGCTAATTGGGTGTCTGGCAAATTGTTAGCACAGCATGTATACAAACTTATTTACCAGTATTTATAATAGTAGTAACTCGAATCTTTTTGTGTATTTTTGTTATAAGAACCACGAGTTGCACTGAGTTATTGTACATAGGTACTCGTATGTTTGTATACATATAATATGTAGATAGGTAGGTACAGTTCTAATATTATATTCTTTGACCCAGGGTCAAATCGAACTCCAAACAACCAACGTTAGCATAATGGCTGAAACAGATTTGCAGCGAGGCCGCACGCAGTATGTAAGTGGAGAAATCACTTCTACGCAGTTTTAACATTCAGGGGCCTGTAACACAATGCTATAAGTACATGTAATACAAGTGAATTTATAAAAAAGTGGGAAATTGTGTTAATATCCTCTTTCTGTAATTCAGAGCTACAAATGTAGAAGAAAAGTATTCCCACTTGCATTGAGAATCGCGCTGCTTATCTCTTTTGAAATGAACACTTCTACGCTGAGTCTACAAGTCGAGGAAAATTTTTATTTCTTACAAATGTAAAGATTTTTTCTCTGTTACAGAAATAATCTACACTTGTCAGACTAATATAATCCTACAAGTGACAGTAGACTTGTACACTTGTAGCTTTGTGTTACAGGCCCAAGGTGAGCCTATCGACAGATTTCTAGCCTGTTCACTCGGCAACAAAACCCGACATTTTGGGAAAAAACTTGAAATCTTCTTGAAACACAGAAGATTTTCTATTAATATTCCAGATTTTGAAATCTTTTGTTGTCGTGGGTCGACACGACTGGAGATCGCCGGTGTCGTAAAAGGACGATCAATCATAGTAGTTGCATGCACGTATCGAAATGTTGAAAAATAGGCAGGTCTTAAATTATTATATAGGTATATTACTTAAGAATATCACTACATCGCACTCTGATAAACATGATAAACAGCGCTTATAAAAGGCGACTATAAGGGAAAAAAACATCTAAGGAATGAAAACATGCAGGTGAGCCTAGCGACACATTTAACATCCTAAGGCTATTCCGTAACTTTGCATGCACATCCGTGGGTTTATACTACTGGATATCACCGGTGTCGTAAAAAAAAAATCAAACAAGAAGTATATAAAAGTATGTACGTGTCAAACTCGTTTAAACTAAAGTTCTATGGAAATGTAACCAGATGGAGAAACACCTCAAATCGGTCGCGTTTCTTGGACGTTAGGATAAAAACTTTCAAGATGTTCTACGGGTCGGAAGAGGGTGGGAACGGTAAAACCTTTAAGATGTTCTACGGGTCGGAAGAGGGTTAGAACGGAATCGGTATCATTCTTGCGGCAGAGCTACTTGGCAGCGTCTTGAACAAGTCCAGTGATCGTTTGATGATGTTGGATGCGAGCAGAGAGAAAAGGATGCATTCTGGGTAGATTTTCACAACCATTTAATCAAGAACATCCCAAAGGAAGAGCTTTGGTTTTTTGGCGGAGATTTAAACGGACATGTCGGAAGTCAAACGAAGACTTTGAAGACTGCCATGGAGGACTGGGATACGACGCCAGGAACTCTCCAAACAGAACTAAACCAACAAATGTGTTCGAGTATAAAATGATACATTCTGGACAAAGAAAAAGGTGACGCATTTATTGCAAATATGCAAAATTATCTCCTTACCATCATAAACGAAGTTGATGATGTAGAGTGCAGAGCACAAGATACGTTGAATTCTGTACAACGAGCTTGTTTGGATAAAGCCAAACCACTGATAAGGGGCTTCAAGGACACTATCAACATGGCAAAGAAACATTTTTGTGGACAGATAAAGCTAAAACAGAACTAAGACACAAAAAAGCGTCATTGAAAGGTTTGTCAAAGTGCTCTACTAATAATGGAGATAAGAAATTGCGCCTCAAATTAAAATACAGACTTTGCAAGTGCACTCAAATTCAAGCTAAGTGTTTGGAGGGACTGTATCGGGAGTTAGAAGAAATATTTTCTTCGGCTGGTGATAGAAACCAGGCTATCTACGAACTTCGACAAACTTGCTTAAACAGAGCAACACTTTTTTCAAAATAGCAGCTCAGAGAAGGAGAAATGACCAGGAAATCCGTTCTCCAAACTTCATCAACAATGCTCAAGGGCTGCTTCTTGTGGATGACAAAAAAATACTACACAGGTGGCAACAGTATTGTGAAGGACTTCTAAATCAACAATTTCCTCGGATATATTTTCCAAGAGCCGTTCCTTACAATGAAGAGGTGAACTGTCGAAGAAGCTAGGAAGGCGTTCAAAGATTTCAAAAAACGAAAAGCAGTTGGGCCGGACGAGATACCCTCTGAGTTTTGGAAAAAGATGAGAGACATGGGTCCAAATGGCTCATGATTCTCATCTCCAAAATAGTAAGAGGCGATCAAATGCCCAACTAATTAAGCAGCGAAAGTGTTCTTCTTCCAAATAAAAAGGCGAACCGCGAGACTGTGATAATTACCGTTCAATCAAGCTGATGTCACACACCATGAAGATCGCTGAGCGGATATTAGATAGCCGAATGCGGAAAATAACACGGCTTTTTGCAGACCAGTGCGAGTTTGGCGCAGGTAAATCAACCACAGATGTAATTCAATCAAAATATAAGGATCATGATGGAAAAACACCGTGATTCCTTAAAGGATTTGCATTTGGTGTTGGTTGCTTTTGAAAAAGCCTTTGAAAGACAACCAGGGGATCTGTTATGGGTGACGATAAGGCAACTAGGAGTTCCAGAAAACTACGAACCGATGATCATGGACATGTATGAAGGAGTAAAGACAAGAGTAAGATACCCCGCTGGAGTCACCGAGGAGTTCGCAATCTAAGTCGGTGTACACCATGGATGCGTCTTAAGTCCCTTGATATTTGATATAGTCCTTGATTATCTGTTTGAAGGAAAAATGACGGGCTCCAAAATGCATTGTTATTCTTTGCTGACGTTGAAGCCATGTATATGTGGTTTTAACAGGTTGTAATTGTTTCCATTTCACCGGCGGATCAGAGGGAATGCAGTAAAGTAGGAAGGTGATCCATTTTGTCCTGATGACGTTTAGGAAGATACAATGCTATATTGCATTCTATAAAATATTGCTCGTGGAGACGCCGGCCGTGTCATGCTTATTTTGACATTCGATTTCGATCAAAAGTTTGTTGAATTCGAAGAATCTGTATTTTGAGTTTCGATCGTGTAGAAAGTTTATTCGAGGATAACCGGGTTTATTCGGCGAATTGACTATATTTTTTGTCATCAGCATCGAAAGTTATGTCGATATAGCCATATCCGCCCTTTGGCAATTTTCAGGCACACCACTCGAGCTTCAAAGCTGAAATTTTGACCATATGCACTCTACAGATTAGTTGTTTGCCACGCCCCTCTTTTTTTATCAAAACATTGTTTTTTGACAAAATCCACAAATGTAAAAAAAACAGTAATTTTTAACAATATATGTAGACAATTTCCTTCATCAATTCATTCATACCTACATGTTTGCCACTCCAACATCTTTAAGGGATATCAATAGGAATGGGGTATACAACAGTTCGCACAAGCGTACTGTAACCTTTCCTTATTGTTTTAAAATGAAAAAAAAATCGATGGGTTATAGGCCTTTGAATTCTAGATGTAATGAATTTTGGAAAGTGCTTAACTACGTGTTTAATTCTTTTGTATTGTTGAGTAGCTATCTGCTTCAAGTTAATCTGACCATACATTTGTTTTAGTTTTTTTACCTCTGAGCAGTTGTATCTCCAAAAATTCTTTCTTAGTAGTACTAACATAAGCATTTGGTTTCGGCTCGGCAATGATGAATCAGTCACGACTAACTCCGAAACATATGAAAATATATATATATATGTACTAGCTAGACATATATTACATAAATATGCATATGTATGTACATTGTACACTAACACAAATGTTAACATCGAAAAGTATTTTTTTTACTTCTCTTTTGAATGGAACTGTATTTCATTTTCCTTTTTTTTATTCGTTCTGCCGTTTATGCTTACACTACATACATCTTTCCTCTGAGATTCAGATTTGACTAACTAATTTGTTTGTAAACTTTTGACTTGTTTATCATCAATTACGCACGGATGAAGTTCGTCAGCGTTCGATAGCATTGATCCAAAAGAAGCCGAAAGTAAAAAAAAATATTATTATGTTGACAAAATAACCTGCGAACAAAAACAATTCAAGACTTATTATTGCATTGTTTTCATTATCAAATCGAGTTGAAGTTTTTTTTTCATATGTAGCTTACGGTCTTAATTATCTTGATCTTGAAAGGTCAATTCGTATTCTATCAACAAATAATATAAAATGTTTTAAGTTATTTATGCTATACATAAACAAATCTGGCCGTGTCACAAGAAAAATGCCGATCAGGAAATAAAGTCTATTACTATTCTATTGTTGTCTTCATAAGGAAACATTCGCTGTCATCCACTCAAGACTGTTAAGTGACTTAAAAATGTTTCTATTTTTTTTCTAGATTGAATAGAAATTCAATAACATACTAGTAATTTTTTATACCCTATTCTAGGGGTATATTAATTTTGACGCATAGTTTGTAACATACCTTAATATTGCCCGTAGACCCCTAAAAGTTACTATATTTATGATCAGCATCGATAGTAATGTCGATCTAGCCATGTCCGTCCGTCCGTCCGTCGGCAAAAATTAGGCCTTTAAACTGGACCCAGAGAGCTGAAATTTTAACCATATACTCTCTAGGGTCCCGAAATAATCAAGTTTAAGAATTTTTGAAATCCGCCCACAGACACGCCCACAAACTCAAAAAAAACAAAATTTTGGAAAAAATCGAATTTTGAGCTAGAGAGCTGAAATTTTTTATATATGATCTATGGCCCATAAAACTGATTGGGACATACAATTTTCAAAATCCGCCCACTGACACGCCCACAATTAAATAAAACAAATTTCGGGAAAAATTGAATTTTGAGCTAGAAAGCTGAAATTTTTTATATATGATCTTTGGCCCATAAAACTGCTTGGGACATAAAATTTTCAAAATCCGCCCACTGACACGCCCACAATTAAATAAAATATTTTTTTTGAAAAACCAAAATTTGAGCTAGGGAGCTGAAATTTTTAATATATACTCTCTAGGGGCCCTTTATGCTCATGTGTAAATATTTTCAAAATCCGCCTACTGACACGCCCACAATTTTTATTTTTTTATTTTTGAAAGTCCAAAGTTTGAGCTAGGGAGCTGAAATTTATAGTATATACTCTCTAGGTGCCCTTTATGCTCATACTTAAAATTTTTTTAAATCCGCCTACTGACACGCCCACAATTAAATAAAACAATTTTATTGAAAAACCAAAGTTTGAGCTAGGGAGCGTTTTTATTTACAAAAGCTTAGTTTTTTCGATAAAATCCTTTAAATTTTTGTCACGCCCACTTATGAGATATAGGAATAAGAATAGGGTATCCAACAGTTCGCCCAAGCGGACTGTAGCCCGCCCCTATGTTTTTATTTGTGTTTTAATTAATTCTTGTTAATTGCATCAATAAATGTAATGTGTCAGTTAAAATTAATGAAATGTGGAACTTCCTGTAGACATGTTATTAAAATCTTGATTCCCTTTCCGTCGCTGTGAAAAGATATTTCATTTCCTCAAAACCTACCTGATTGGTATGTATGCAAAAATTTTGTATTTTTGACAAACATCCAGGGGTATAAATTGTAATGAGAAGAAGAGAAGAAAATGAATTTGCCGTACGACGTCGACGTTAATCTGGAGGCACCTTTTATTCGTGCCAAAAATATCACTTTGAACACACATTGTGCAAACTTGCAAAAGCTTAAATAAAACAATTTGTATTTAAACTCTAATAATCGACCGCTTTTAAACAAAACCATATCATTATTGAAATATTTTATTTTCCTCTTATGCATGCTTATTTTAACATTCGAATTCGTTCGAGATTTTGTCGAATTCCAAAAAATTTTATTTTGACATTCGATAGAATAGTTTGTTCGAGGAAAACCGGTTTTATTCGAACGACTTGACTATTCATGCGAATCTCAAAATAAAATAAATATTAGGCATTAACGGCCCATACAGGGCCTAAAACCTAGCTTCTCCAACCACTTTATTTGCGAAGTGGAAGGGACCTACAGTTTTAAGCCGAATTCGAACGGCAAATTTGAAAAGCTTCTCATGACAGTTGATACTCTTGGATGTTTGTCAGACGATCGCAAGAGGTGGGGCAGTGGAAAAAAAAACTAAAGATGTTACTGGCCCCGGCACACTAAACATTGAGCCACTGCGACCGACCATCTCAAAATAGGCGTGATTATTTCCCATCCTTCTTTTTTTATTTTTTTTATTAAATATGTTTCATTTGGGTGGATAAAATTATATTTTGAACAAGTTCGCAGATTTGAATGATCTTTAATTGCCAGAACTCAATCTAATGCTAATAATAATATAGTAGCAGAAAATACGGAACAGACAGACAAAGGTACACATTTATTTTAATATGACACAAGCATAACATGACGAACGTTGTCTTCCTAGCTTACTCGTGAATAAATATTTTTTTTACTATTTTTGTTCATTAATTTAAGTATTACATCTTGAAACCTAAATAAAATTTTTGTTTTATAATACTGATTCATGAATGATATATTCTGTTTGTGTCCTGTGCGGAAACAAATAAATCGGACGGATTTTCCAACACGTCAGCACACAATCATGGATTTTCCAAATGTAATCCACATATTTGCAAAGACTGCCTTATTTATGGTCATTAAAATTGCCAAGCGGATAGGGAAGTGTAAACGTCTACATTAGGATGGCGTATCTGTTGGTATCATTGCTATACGCGGCAACCAATAACACAACTTATACATAACGCTACCATTAATTTGATATTTTTATACCCTACCCCTCTTTTTCTTTTCTTTAACTACGAGGCTTTGATCTGGATCTGGACTAAAGGGATCATAGCCTTCCCTCTTCCTGCATCCCTACTAGTTCGGACGGTTTGACTCCAAAAAGAATCGGCAAGGCTCTCGAATTCGAATCTCTTCGTCACTGAGGCTAATCAATGTTGTTGCATTTGTGAAATCCAGGAGTTGTCAGGCTTTTCGACGGGGTTCGTAGTATCTCTTCTTTGAACATGACTGTACCAACTGAGTTGGTCGCACTTCTATACTCCGTTCCACGTATTTACAAACAGGCAGTTTCTTGATTTGATTTTACGAAATTTTTTAAATCCTTCGATAGTATGGGAAACACCAAATTCAATATTCGAAAGAATATGCAATATGTTTATGTTGTAAAAAAAAATGGGATTAGGCAGATAAATTCAATTTTTGTGATGCTTTTCCAAATAAGGTTAGTCTTTTTTCGCCTTTTTTCGTTCCACATGTTTACGAATAGTACACCTATCCTAAAGGTATACTCATAGCTTGTATTTTGTAACAATGTATCATATTAGTCATTCATAGACCCCTAAAAGTCATCAGCATCGAAGAATATATCGATCAATCTTGGGAACGTTGTTTCGACCTAGCCTACATTCGCAAATAATTTTTTTTTTTTGAAAACTTATTTTAAATTCACACGATTGAATTACGGAGAAAGTTTTTTGTCAAAATAACGTGAATATGAAATTACCGGCGAACTTATGATCAGGATTATAGTGTGTACCATAATCCTCTAAGTCTACTGTTTCCAAACTGACCTCAAAAACGCAATAAACATCGGCAGGCCTTTCGGTCTCGGTTCGCTTCGTCATCGAGGCTAATCAAATGCTGGTGTTATTGCACGACAACGGTGATCTCCAGTCGTGTCAGCCTATTTATTTGTATGTTGCGGGCGAGTTTTAAGATGTTAAATGTGTCGCTAGGCTCACCTGAATTTTGAATTTGCCTAGAAGTTATTTCTTCTCTTAGTTGCCTTTTGCGACAGTACTAAATTCATTCTGATTCGTTTTCCTTATATCTCAAAAAAAAAATTATATATTGCAAAATACTTGTACATCAAGCTTAAGAAAAATACAAGAAACATAAAAGAAAGTCAATCCCTTCACATGGCCTAATGAACTCATGAGCCTGCAAGGCCATATTAGTCGTATGTATGTTCAGTCCTCTTCAACCTTACTAACTACTTCTTTTTTCCCTTTTCATAAGTCCGATGCATTTCTTTACTGGCATCAACAAAACACTGCCACACCAGTATGCATTTCTGTTTTTTTTTTTTTTTTTTTAAAAAGAAAAAGCCTATTAACCTAAGAGTAACCTCATGGCAGGGTTTTATATATATATATTTTAGGATCGATAGTTGTTTTGGAGGGTACTGTGTAAAGTGTATTTATATTACATTCAAAACAACCCTAACTATTATCGATGCCGTCTCCAGCACTATATTTTATCCACTGAAGGACTTGAAAAGAGAACTTCATATCATTTAACATATATGTACATATATATGTACATATGAAGAAACTCTTTTCAGTGCAAATCGTCTGTCTGAAGCAACATAGAATACAAAATCGCAGTTATTTGATGCAACACCAGCACATGCAGGCAATGAAAGGTGTAATGAGAAGGAAAAAGTTTTTATAAAGCTTTAGAAAGGGGTTTCGTTTTCCATGTCGTTTACCCTAAGGCGGATGGCTAATTGCACATTTCTGGAGCAAAGTTGTCATTTATTTATTTTGTTGCTAACGAATAATGCGATAATGTGCATTTTACTGGCGATTAGAAAGCACTTCACTTACTGCACTGCAAATACTGTGTGGACTTTTGTTTTGAGGCCACAGAAATGTTGGAAAAAATAAAAAATCCGTTTAATAAATTCTGATTTATTACAATATAACTATAGCTATTGTTAGCATTTTTTTATACGTATAAAAAGACCAACTTGAGCCTTTTCATATTATATTTTTCCCTTACTGTTCATCTCATTTTTGAAATGATTTTTGATTTTTAAATAAATATTTGGGAAAATCTGTGAATGCCATTATTTTATGGGAGTGATTTTCTTTGATTAAACATGCAGCACGCGTGCTTCCAAAAAGAAAGCATCTCAAAACAAAGATATCTATGGAAAAGAATCTTTGAAATATAGTCTATAATCACAGAAAAAAATGAATAATTAAATTTGTTATATATATGTATATTACATTAATAACAATACTCCATTAATCAAATTCACAGATATATCAGTATTTGTTAAGAACCGTCTTCTACATGCTAACTCGAAGGTGTACATTTCATTGTTGCATTCAATGAAATAAAACATCCCACACTTGATTTTTTTCCCTGTAAAGAACGGCACTCTGGAGTCAGGATTCAATCCATTCCATTCTATATTATGCAAATATTTATTAAATATTTCTTTTATTTTCGCAATGTGTGCTTCGTTATTCCATTTTGAAAGACTGGCGTGAGTACTCACAATTAAAGATTGACTCTTTGGTTTGTGTGAAATAGGTGCATATACTAGTAAATATGCACTATGCAGTTACCTTAATATACAACACCAATTCAAGGCATGATATTCCTTATTAACTTTTTATAAGATGTTAGCAACAAACTGCAGCGTTGTATTTGGATAATGATATGTAGGTTGGTAAAATTCTTTTTGATCGCTTTCGTTGTTGGATCAGGATTTAGTATGTAAGTAAGTCTTAAGGCTTACGCGATTGTTTAACCACTTTTTGCTGTTTTGGTTTCTATTCTGGCCTCGTACATTGTATTTGTTGAATATTCTTTAGAAAAATGTAATAAAATGCACTTTATTGTTGCATCATAACTTTTTTTAGTGAATTGTATTGGGAAGAGTGTAATCAATTGCGAATAAAACCACAAAAATAAAAACAAAAGGAGTAAACAGCATAAGGAAATTTGAAACCTCAAATAGAAAAACTTACTTACTTAACATTCACTCTTTGTGCCAAGCTAATTGATGAATTTTTACTACGAGTTGGTAGGTACATCTAATAGAGTTCGAGTTGTATCCATCCGCCAATTTGCCCTCCTCGCCCACAAAACTTAATCTCCGACGAAGAATTTTTCTTTCGAAGCAACCATAATTCCAGTTCTTAAAGCCATTAAGCAGAACTAGCAGGATTAACGTTGGGTACCGTATGCCCAAAAAAACATTGCTTAACGCAAAAAAAACTCCATATCACCCAAAATAAAACAAGGCAAACTTCAATGCTTTGTAAAACTTAGGCGATATTTTTCATAATTTTGGGCGTTATTTCCAATTCATTCATAAACTTTATTTATACAAATATCGCCCAAAATATAATAAATATATAAATATATATACATATATAGATACCAGTGGCGTGGCGTGGAAAATGTTAAATGGTAAGTCTGAAAAAATATGCACCTGCAAACGCTTTCTGAAATTATATTGTGTACTGCAAATCGCATAGAAGTAAAGCAATTCAAGCCAATTTTTTATACTTCAAGTCATTTAAGCTTAAATTTACAATGTCCCTAAAGTACAATAAAAGTGGCTTCGAAAGAAACCTTTTTGGCAGATGCAAATGCTGTACCTTAAAGAAAATTGATAGTAAGTAATAAAAAAAAGGAACTTCATAAATCACGGTTTGTTAAATAAATAAATACATAAATAAAAATTGAAATTAAAAAGCTTCACACATAATATTTACAAAAATGTATAGATTTTATATCTATAATATATAAAAATATTTTAATATATAAAAATATTTTAAAAATAGTTTTTGTACAAAGTTAAAAAGAGAAATATTAATGATTAATATTTTTTAAAATCAAAAACAGTAGAATTTGGAAAAAAAATGTGAAAAGTTTTGTTAAATATTTTTTTTTATTTGTACTCTAAGTCTATTCTTCTACCTTTTTTCACGTATTCTGCAAGAACTTTTTCATAAAAGTTAGGCCTACTTTTTATTTTTAAAAGGAGTCGCTTTTCTATGGATAAAAGTGCTAATTCAGAAAGCCTGTCTTCTCCTTAAGAATTTCTCAAATATGTATGAACTCTTTTCAGAGTGGAAAAAGATCTCTCCACGGAAGCAACAGTCATTGGTAGTGTTAAAAATAGTCCACTTAATTTTAAGATTTGGAGAAATGTTTCACACAATATTTCACTTCTTAAATGTTTATAGAGGGATAAAACGTCAAGTGGTTGAAGTGAAGACGTAGTATAGAGAACTTTCAGCTCATTTTTTAAACCTGTAAAATCGAAAATTCCAGGGAAAAAGTTAATCACCGAAGATATTTTATCATCTGGGCTTGACTGAGCAAAACGACTGTATTTTGATTTATTGAGTAAATCCAAAAAAATTAAATCCGTGCAAGATTTATATCGTGTCTTAATTTGAGATATAATATTGTCCTTTATTTCTACAAAAAGGCGCTTATAGTGAGTCTTTAAATCAAAATCAAGTAATCGGCGTTTCCGTGGAGGTTCAGCACAATCATTTATACTTTCAAAAATTAAATCAAATTTGTTTAGAAACTTAGTAGAAAGCCAAGACTCAAAACACTCGATTTCTCGCTTAGCAACTTCAACATCTGTTTGTTTATTTTGTATTAAATTTAACAATACATCGGGTTTAGCAAATATTTCGGAAACCGCGTGCAGTAAAAAGCAAAAATCGTTCCCTTCTAACTTAAGCAATAAAATTTCGGCCATTGAAGGTGCGTCAGTGTCCCATTCTTTTGGATGGTCTAATATTTGCTTAAAAGTTTCAATAATATCTAATCTACAGTTAAAAATGACGTTAACTATTCGGGAATGGTAATGCCTTCTGATACTCCCATCATGCGTCTGTTTGCTATTTGTTTTAAAATATTTGAACGTTTAGTTGATTTATTAAAGAAGCGTACTATTGTATTTATATTGCCAAAAAAAACTTTCAATTCAGGTATATTTTCCAGTGATTGAGATAACACCAAATTTAAAACATGTGCGTAGCAAGGATTAAAATAAGTCATTGGACAAGCATCCAGGACTTTTTTTTTAACACCACCTACTTCCCCTGACATAACCGCGGCCCCATCGTAAGATTGCCCAACTAATTTCTCCTTGCAACCGTATACATCAAGTATATTGAAAATGTGTTTTGAGAGCTCATCGGCATTTCGACTCTTACTCACGTCAAAAACCCAAGAAACCTTTCCTCTACTCCTTCCTCCGATAAGTAACGCAAAACGGCACTAAGTTGCTCCCAATGGCTCATGTCTGGTGTTTCATCAATCATGATGGACACAAATCGCGTTTCACTTATTTCTACTTTAATTTCGCATTTGATCACTGCTGCTATACTTTGTATTAAATCGTTTTGGATATCATTTGATAGACCCGAAAAAACCGGATTACGTGCACTTGAACACTGTTCCAACTGAGAGTCCATTAACTGGTCATACTTAGATAAGTATAAAAGTGTTTCGACATAATTGCCACGATTATTAGAATCTGGCTTTTCATTATGACCCCGAAATGCTTGTTCCTGTTTGCCTAAAAGAACTACCGTATCTATAAGACGTTCCATTAGTTTACGGTTTCTATCAACTTTTTTGTTGTGAGCTACAAAGGAATTACCTAACGAGGTTTCAATACGATCAGTACCGAATTCGTGCAAAGATAAACAGCTACGAATGTGTTTTTCCGTCTTGACATGTTTATTTGCCGAATTAATTAAATTGTTTATGTCAGCGTAGCCCGTGCGACTCCAAACACTAGGAGAATTAGAAAAAAAGAGGCAAGGAAAACAAAACATTTTATTGAGCTTACAACTACCAGTCAACCAAGTATATTTTTGATATATGGATGCGTTGAAATGCGAAACAAAACCATCCTTGCGCTTATAATCTATTTTCATAGAAGGAGTAGAGCGTCCTATCTATATAACTTCTTTTTTTTTAAGAAAACTCAACTTACAAAAATAATTTTCTTCTTCCAAATGCAAATCTACTAAACAACAATTTACTGTTAATAATGCCATTTTCTCCTTTGCTGAATCTAACTGAAAACAAAACAATTTAAACTTTTCACACTTCTCACACTTTTCACTGTTTTCGATCACTTTAAATAATTATATATTGCACAACAATAATTCCACTCAATATTACTTTAAGTTACACATCGCAGTCTGCTTCACAACTGAATTTTTCAAACAGAACTCACCTCAGCTACATACAAAACTCGCCAAATAAGTCGCTGAAAAGCGGGTTATATTTTTGCATAAGAAAGCGTGTATCAAACAGAGAGGAGTCAAACGCGGTGAACGATAAGGGGAAAACAAGGAAAGAAAGCCAATTTGTTCTAACCAGCCACATATTTCATAACGCGAAATTTTCCGGGTTACTATGCCTTTGTATATACATTCCTAAAGACATACCTAGAAACATACAAATCTTATGTTTATATACACACATTAAGATGCATGTTGCTTGTTGGATTGAAACATTGTTGAAAGGTAGAATATTGTGAACTTTCTGTTTTCTCTGTTTTACTGTTTTATGATAAAAACGCTGTACATTAAGAATAACAATAAAAAAACAATGTAAGCTTTGTTTTTGTTGAAGTCGGACACCGTCCGCGGTCTTAATTTCCATTTGTAAGCAATAATGTCCATGGACAATATTTTGTCCTTTTGAGTCTTGAGCATTAGGGAAGTTATAGTAATTGGTCCGAAAATGAAAATCTTAATTTAAACATACATATTTTCGAATTTGGAGGTCCAACTATGTTTTTCAAATGTATTTAGGAAGATATATGTGTGTGCGTATGTTCGTGAACAATTTATAGTTCACGGTATCTCGCGTATAAAAAATGGGGTGGCCATCTTCCCGGGTTTAAGCGATTTAAACTTTTTCTCCGTATTGCTAAACCCGCTCACGCAACTTAGTTGCTCCGCTAAGGGTAGGTGCTAGTTGTCTGGCCGGCGCCTGTGTCAGATATTGTGTGTGCATTTCCAATAACAAGATTTTTACAGGCACGATTTTTAGTAAAAACTACTCAACATGGTGTTTCATTTTATTTGAGCGTGTTTCATTTTGTTTGTATTGTTAAATGTAATATTTCCTGTTTTGGGCATTGTTTCCCTTTCAAATATTTCCACTTGTTATTTTGGGCTTTATTGCTTGTTATAAAAACCAACCCTGACGAGCAAATAAAACCCAAAATGATCAAAAAACTGCAACAACAAATTGTTCGAAATTTTTTTTGGGCATTAACTCCACATCGATTTGGGCGTTAAGCGAATGCGAGTGCCTGCATTTTGTCCTTCTAGTCGGGAGCAGATCGAAGTCGCAGCGGTTTCCTCTCCGTCGAATCTCCACAAGGGTATCATTTTATAAGTGGGGTTGGTGTTAACTTAGATGTAGATGACCTCCTCAATTACATCGAAGTTATTGTTACTCAATATGGACAATTATAACTATGCGGTGGAGAGATTTTTGTTTGTTTGTTGATAGCATGAACATGATCTTGTCCTCGTTAACATCTAAACCAACCAATTTTGTCTCTTTCTCAATCGCAATATTGTCTCGTTATGTAAAGGTCACTAATATTAACAAAACATTAAAATAATTTCCAAATAGGCTCAGTCTAATATAGCTGAATATATATAAAACCGTTTTGTAACAACTTAAGCCAGACTACGGACTAAAAAAACATTTCAATTGTTTTATTCTTCGAACTGAAGATGCATTCGAAATGGTAAAATAATTTACACTTGATTTTGGGTGTTGAATTAATATTGGCTCGTTACATAACGAAAAAAAAATGCGTATGGATTTGATGTGTTGTGGTTAATCCACTCATAATCCCACACCACCACAACTAGGTTAAACTCCATAATGGAAAAAGGTCAATAATGTTATCAAAACATTGAAATAATTTCCAAATAATATATATATTGGCTCAGTCTAATATAGCTGACTATGTATAAAAAAAATTGTAACAATTTTAGCCAGACCAGGGGCTAAAAAAACATTTCAAATGTTTTTTTTTCGAACTGAAAATGCATTTGAAATGGTAAAACAATTTACACTCAATTTTGTGTGTTAGATTAATATAGACTCGTTACATAACGAGAAAAAATTGCATATGGATTGGAAGTAGGTTGTTAATCCACTGATGATCCTACACCACCACATCTAAGTGAAACACCATAATGGAAAAAGGTCACTAATGTTATCAAAGTCCTTAAAAAACGTTCAATACAGATATGTGTAACAAATTTTGTTCACAATATTCTTTTAAACAATTCGCTCATACTTAGATGTTTGGCATGCCCGCTTTTTGCGAAAAATGAATAGAACAGGGTATTCGTTCGCCCAAGCGGACAGTAGCCTTTCCTTTTGCATATGACTGAAAGAGACTACAAATTTAAGCTTCACACTAATTTTTTTATTAGTATGGCCCAGTACACGTATGTTGACGTCTTTTTGGAAGAATAATTAACAACACTTTAAGAGTAAAAGCAATATTTTTCTTATATCATCTCAGGGCGCTGGTTTATCATCATATGTATTTAGGTTCGCCATTCCTAAGAGTGAAGAAGAAAAAGTGGTTTATTTCCATTTAGAGGTGGTATAGATTCGCATCTGGAGTAAGTTTCCATGGAGTTTTTTGCACATATTAATCTACACAAATACTGGATATGTTTTTTTTTTTTTTTTTTTTTTTTATAGAGTTTCTAATATTACTCCCAAGCCATAGTAATATTATCGTTACTCTCAGCAAGCTGAGAGTTACCTATCCTGGTTAAATGCACGAGACTTGGAACCAGAACTAGGCTCGGACGAATAATAGGGGTAGGTGGAAAATCGTACATGCGACTCTTTCTCACTTAAGATAAGAAAACAAAAACCACCTCCCTTCGAAACCTGCATACTACAACTAGGTTATTCCTATCTAGTAGTTTTATTTAAATTGTAAATTACGCGTTTGGCAGGCAGCTTCCCAGTGGAGGCACCTGCTAATACCGCCATAAGCACGCGGTTACATCTTATTGCGCTAATTCAAATGGTTTTATCCTTTGTAATCGGCGCACTAGGTTAGTATCGTCTCGAATTTGTAGCATGGTGATATTGCAATGACCGTGAAGGCGTGTCTGTTGTTTGCAGGCAAAATGTTTTATTTCCTCTTCGACGGTAGCCATAGTTAGGTCTCTGTGGATATCAGTGTTTCTGATAAACCATGGTGCATTTACTATTTTTCTTAGCACTTTGTTTTGAAAAGTTTGTAAAATTTTGATATTACTGGATTTGGTACAACCCCAAAGTTGTATACCGTATGTCCAAACCGGTTTTAGTACTTGCTTGTATAAAAGCAGCTTGTTCTGCATGCTGAGTTGGGAAAATCTACCAAGCAGCCAGTGCATTTGTTTACATCGAATGGCGAGCTCTTCGCGTTTCTTCTTGACGTGCGGTTTCCATTTTAATTTCGCATCGAGTGTCATACCCAAATATTTTGCCTCGTTTGCGTACGGAATTCGTACCGAATCAATGAAAATGGGTAAGTTGTCTACCTTTTTATAAGTAAAATTCACGTGCGTTGATTTGGCCTCGTTGAGAGCAATACGCCAAGTCTTTGTCCAATCACAAATTTTGTCAATAGAACGTTGGAGTTTATTAGTTGCTGATTCAACGGTATTACTGACCGCTAATATAGCTGTATCGTCTGCAAATGTGGCTACTGTTGTGCCTTCTTCTTGAGGAATATCACTAGTGTATATTAGAAATAGGATCGGTCCAAGAACGCTTCCTTGGGGAACTCCTGCCGCGATTTCTTTAAATTCAGAGTAATCATTTCCGTGTTTTACACGAAAGAGTCTGTCTGATAAGTAACACCTAAGGATATCAGATAACTGTTTCGGAAAAGCTTGTCTTAGCTTATGTTTCAACCCTGTATGCCATACTTTATCAAAGGCCTGAGAGACGTCGAGAAAAACACTAGAACATATTTTTTTCTTCTCTAGGGCTTTTTCAATTACATTGGTTATTCTGTAAACCTGGTCGATTGTAGAGTGCTTAATCCTGAATCCGAATTGGTGGTCAGGTATTAATCGACGTTCTTCGATAATCGGATGTAGGCGCTTTAACAAAAGTTTTTCGAATACCTTCGACATTATCGGTAAGAGAGATATTGGCCTATATGATTTTTTGTCATTCAGTGGTTTACCGGGCTTTGGAACCATTATAACTTCAGCTACCTTCCATTGTCGTGGAACGTACAATAACCTGAACGATGCATTTATAAGATATGCAAACTTTATTAAAGCTTTCCTAGGTAACTCTTTAAGGACCTGTCCTGTGATTAAGTCATATCCAGGAGCTTTGTTTAATTTTAGTTTCTCTATTTCGAAGCGTAGTTCGGCTAGCGATACACTTTTTATTCTATAATTGTCAGGTGCCACGGTTAGGACAGGAAATTCGAGCAACGCTTGACCATCAAATGGTTTAAATGTTTCTTCCAAATGTTCTGCAAATATTTCGGCTTTTTCCTTGTCACTCTTCGCCCATTCTCCATTGATTTTCCTGATGGGTGGCGCCTGCGTTTTTGGTTTTTTAATGCCTTTCATGGCTTTCCAGAGCGAGTAATTTGTACTTTTATCCGCAGTTAGGCTTCCAAGATATGTAGAAATTTGACGATTTTTAAAGTCTCGAATTTCTCTCTTAAGTTTACTACAAAGGTAGTTAAGAGTGGTTTTATCCTGTGGAGCGCGAGATTGTTGCCATCTTTTGCGCGCTCCCCTTTTCTTCTTTAACAATTGCGTGATTTCCAAGGGATATGTTATTTCGCAATTTGTGGTTATTTTCCGTTTATGGGGAGTATTTTTCCAGGCTGAGCATTGTATGACGTTAATAAATTGATCGACTTCGTCTTCAAGTTCGTGGGGTGTTCGAAGAGACACTTTGAGATCGATTTTACTTTCACAGTATTTTTTAAAGGATTCCCAGTTTGTTTTCATGTTAGTTAGTCTGGGCGGACCTTCTTTTTTTCGTAGACAGCCGTTAATTGTCAAAATGACCGGTGAATGATCAGAAGAAAGATCGAAGCATTCCTCAACTACAATAGAGTTTCCCGACAAACCTTTCGTGATGAAGAAATCGATGAGGTCTGGTGTTTTTGACGTATCCGAGGGCCAGTATGTCGGTTTACCTGAGGAATGAAAGTCTACCCCCAATTCCATACCGGCTTCGTAAAGAACTCTACCTTTTACTGAAATGCATCTCGATCCCCAGAAGGTATGTTTTGCGTTAAAGTCACCTCCGATGACGAAATTTCGTCCAAGTGAGTCAAAGATACTTATAAAATCGCTTCTTTCCATCGTTGCACGTGGGGGGCAATAGATAGCTGCAAAATCATATTTTATGTGTTTAATTTTTACGCTCACCGTGCATAATTGCAGTTTTTCAAGCTCGATTGTTCCACTGACTGAGTGTTCAATGGTATTTTTGATCAACAAGGATGCCCCGCCTCTCGCCCTTTCCGAAGGGTGATATGCGTGATAGGCAATGTATCCTCGAATGTTTGTGCTGGTTTCTTTCGTCAGATGAGTTTCCGAAATCAAACAAATATCAATTTCATATTTATGAATGAATATCTCGAGCTCGTCCATCTTATGCAGAAGGCCGTTCGCATTCCATGTCACTAATTTAACTAAATCCGTCATATTTATATTATTGCACGTGTACTTCGAAATTGATTTTCGAGCTTGTCGAGTTTTTCAAACATACGTTTACATATACGTTTACAATACTGGATATGTGATGTGATCTGTGACATCAGGAGGAGGCATGCTTCTCTGGAACAAATGGGCGATCGTTCAAAATATTTTATTTGCTTAGATCAGGCCATTGCATTAAACGTAGGTATGTATGTAATGTACCTAAAATAACCAGTTTAATTATCCTATGCCATTTTATTTGTACATTTTATTAAGTTGCACTTCCACTACACGTCTTACTTCGTTTGTATCCCCAAAGCAACTAGAGAAGAAATCGTTTTTCGTAGTATCGATAGTAAAACAGAACAAGAACAGGAAGACTGTCCTACATATTTAGCTTATAACAAATTATATAGATGTTGGTCCATACTTTAACTCTTTGATTTGTGCATATAGGTACGAGTTGTTACATGAATATGCAGCTACCGTCGATCCGAGCACTTTCATTTGTCCATTCCATTGGGAAGAAAGTTTAAATGAGATATCCGGTTTACTTAAAAATGTAATACGAGCTATGAGTAAAATTATCTACCTACTAAAATTTACGGATTGTGTAAAAAAAGTAATCATTTTTTTTAATTTGCATTTTTTTCTAATTTCTCTATTTGCAGCATTAAATTTAATACATGAGACAGAAGCTACCGGCGATTCCAAAGAGGCATATTTCAATGGATCTGCGTATCTGAGACTGTTAACGCCGATGCCGATATGGGGTCATTCAGCAATTAGTTTTAGGACATGCAGAGGTATGTAGTACCTTACTGTACTTACATAATGTACAGACATAAAAATTGTCTAATAATAACTGATTTCAAGGGGAGTATGATAACTTAGGCGGCAAAAATAATAACCGATTCTTATTGACTGGTAAGATACAAGCATTTGTTTACTATGGAATGGACGGGTCTATCTCCCCCTGTTTAGGAGTCACAAGCTTTTGAAAATCCCAATTTTCACCCATAAAATTGGTGCAATAATTGGGGTTTTTTTTTAGACTTTCGTGTGAATATAGTAGAGTATCACAAGCATTTACTAAACGGGGAGATAGACCCGTCTTCCATAGTAAATAATTACCCCTTTACAAAAATTCGTTATTATTTTTTGCCTGCTAAGTTATCGCAATCGTGCCGATTTCAATAATTATAAATGATAATGCACATGAAATTAATTTTCTTCCTTTGAAATTTAATTTGTATTTTTTTTTTTTGTAGGTGGAGAAATCCTCTCACAGCAGTACAATCGACACACACTGTGGCTTTCAGTTTTAGCTGACTTTGTGCAAGTCTCGCTTATGGGACCAAATACACGTGTTGATGCACGTTTACCATTTAAGTTATTAGACAACAAGTGGCACACAATACAATTCAAATATGAATATGGAAATTTAAACTTAATTGTTGATCGAACATCAATGACCATTGGTAACATGTTTTCCATTTATTTTTTTTTGCTAATTAACAAATGACGTCAGGTAGTTTAGTTGTGAATGTCAGGGAAGGTAATCGAAATATGATTTAATTGTTAAATGTAAAATTTTTTTTTTAATAGACTGTAGATATTTGAGTAATGTCCTTTTTTATCTTGGTAGTGATGTTAAAACTAAAATTATTTTTTTTAGCTAATTCCACATACAACTCGCAATTCTTAACCAATCAAGATGTTAAAAATGAAGCAGCTATTCTCATACTCGGAAACACATACTCTGGCTGCTTACTCCACGGCCCGGGCCTTATATTCAATGCCAGCTCAATGCATGCTCAAGGTGTTGCTTTTGGGGCTTGTCCACTTTCACCTGGTCCGTGTGGTGACCATGACACTCTAATACGCGTGCAAATCGACTATTGCTTACATGATCCCTGCATGCAACACGGCTCGTGTATATCGCGCGTAGATAGTTACGAATGCCATTGTACAACGAGGTATACTGGTAAAAATTGTGAAGTCGACACAGGCCCACCATGTCTGTCACATCCTTGCACGAATGGCGGAAGTTGTCAAGAAGACGAACGTGGTGATTATATATGCTATTGCCCACCGAATTTTACAGGTCAATTCTGTGAAAACGAGGTTACTATACATCCCTTGTGTGAGAAAAATCCTTGCCTAAACAACGGAACATGTTGGGTACCAGCAAATGGTAAAACAACAGAGTGCGGTTGCGTGAAAGGCTTTACTGGGAAGTTCTGTGAAATCAATAGCGATGATTGTGCTTCACAGCCATGTTTGAATAATGGACGGTGTATGGACATGGTTAATGGATTCTCGTGTGATTGTGCTGGAACAGGTTACACCGGAACAGTATGCCAGAATAACATAGATGAGTGCGAATTGAGCCCTTGTCAAAACGGTGGGAAATGTTTTGATACATACGGATTTTACACATGCGAATGTGTAGCTGGATGGGGTGGAAACAATTGCGAGCTATCGATAAATCAGTGCCAGTTCCAGCCGTGTCAACATGGAGGCACTTGTTTGGATAAGAAGAATAATTTTCAGTGTATTTGTGCTTCAGGATTTTCGGGAGTTTTTTGTGAACAGGGACCTCCATGCCCACAATGTCCAATCGATTCAGATTGCATAGGGGGCAAATGCATATGCAAACCTGGAACAACTGGTAAGTTTACACTTTTTACTTATCGCATTAAGATGGGTCACGTCGTTGTAAAAATGGAAATTTGTTGATGGGGTATTAAATTAATCAATTAAACAAACATATTTATGCTGTATAAAATTCATAAATAATTTTTGATATACATAGTATTTTATTTATAAAATAAATCAATTTTTACTAAAACTTGTAGCTGTAGAATATCTAAAGTTTATTTAAAATCTCCAATCTCGATATTTTTAATATGGTATAGAAGATGTGATTGTTTTTGGAAAGGCTACAGGAATCCCACGATAATAGTTATTTTGTTTATTTATTTTAAATTCATTTTAAATAATTTGTAACTGATATTAACTTACATACTAGACAAACATTCTTAAGGGGCCTATCTCGAGTCGAACAAAAAAGCTGGAAATATATAACCTAAATTGGATGTTTAAAGTGTAGTGGCGAACAAAGACGTGCTTGTTATATGGCCTACAAATTTTCAAAATGTGTTATCTAAAATTGAGAATTTAACGGGAATTCGTTTTGAAAATTCGCTAACCTATTACAAATAAGTCACATTTGAAAGTTTTTTTTGTTCGACGATAAAAAAAAAACTAACAGGTTACTTATTGTAGATAACTGGTCCTTATGCGGACGCTCCAAACTTAACTATTAACAAATAATTATTGCCTCTCTGTCTAAAAACCATTAGGAGCTTTAATCTTGCAGAATATTTTCTGTCAGAAAATTATTGAAAAACTCTGCATCTTTATCAATTTTTATCTTTACATATAAAAACTTCGTGTCAACCACAGATTTCAATGAAATTTTGTGACTGTGTATGGTTGGTTCCAGGTTGAAAAATATTATAGTTTTGAACCCGATAGGTGGCGTTGTTGGCGAGATCAAAAATGTTATTTAAAAATCAATGTACCTACGTTTCTATATAAACACGTTTGTGTCTATGCTATGGACTCCGAAACCACTGAACCGATTGAGCTCAAATTTTCAGGCAATCTTCGGTATTGGTTTGTGTGTTATGTTAGAGTGTTTCTGCTAAGTTTGGTCAAAATCGGTATAGCAGTTTACCCACAACGGAATTGTTTGTTTTTTGCTCTTGGTAGTGCATCGTTCATCCGATTGAGTTGAAACTTTGTACAGTTGTTGTTCATACTTGCGTGAAAGGTTCTGACATAGTATCATTAACATGAGCTAATACGGAGAAAATAGTGAAATCCATACCAGGCAACGAGCACCTACTCCTATCGGGTACCCGCTTAAATGTTGTTGAATGTAGGCTAAGGCCAAATAACGTTCGGGGGTATCCGCCCATTTTATTTTAAAACAAACTACAAAATACCTACTCTACTTAGCTTCCTTAAACTACTGACCCTATAATAACTATATATGATCAGGTTGCTAAACACTCGTTGTCTTATACAGGAAGTGATCAAAATCTCGATTGTTTTCCAAGCACTTTTTGGGGCGTTTTTATAAAAAAAATTGAATCAGTTTTTAAACGTAAAAAAAGTACATAATTCCTTAAAAACATTAAGAGCGTAATAATGCTGACTATGTCGATGGCTGTTATCAACGTTGCCAAATTATGCAATTTTGTTGAGAAAAACAAAAGTTTCACAAAAACAAGGAATCTCAACCCGTGGCGTTTTGGTGGTACGAATATGTATATGGTTACCAACAGTTTTTTTTATGGTTGTAAATAAACTTGAAACTTTTTCTTTTTGGGAGTATACAAATTTACAATCTTCGAAGCCTTTAAAATATATATTAATTAATACGCAATCAACGATATGCATCAGTCGTTCTTTGATGACGGGCAACGAGTACTTGAAGTACGAATGGAAGATTTAGAGGGAAATGGGTATCTTATTAGTCCGAAAAATCCAGAATACTTGTGACGCCCGTTCTCTGATCCGCTCCGACCGATTCTACGAATTTATATGAGTGGAAGATGATCCCTTTAATCCTGACCATAGCCTCACCGCCATTAAAGATTGAGGAAGAAAAAAAAAGAGGAAGAATGCCTCAATCAATTACATCACAATTATTGGCAAATGTAGTAAACCGTTCATTCCGCAAACCTTCAATTGTAGCTATTTTATATTCCAGTTCCTAAGCATTAAAATTTCTTCCTTCCTTACGAAATGATATTGACACAAATGACAATACAAATCAAAAGCAGACCAAAAACAAATGTCATTTTTCAAGTCATCCATTCGAGTCCAAGCGGATTATCTAACTGTGCTGTTTCCACTGCCTACAACTACCTTATACATACTAACGTTCTTTATGTTGTTGCTTATATCGCAAACTACATTTAAACAATACGATTATAAATGAAAAGTATTCAGCTTGTGCCTTATATTTGTTGAGGATACTAAATAAAATGTTCAGTAGGAACGGTGGTAGAATTATGCATAACGCACGTGACTTTAGCCTTATTTTAATTGACAAAATCTAAGCTCGTCAAGTGTATTAAGTGGTAAAACTTTTATCAATAACGTTGTACTGCATATTTTATTGTAGAGTATAGGCTATAATACATAGGCCTTATCAATAAGAAATTCAATGTGGAGTTTTAATTAGCGGTCTAGTTCTTTTACACTTAATTTTGAATAGGAGTCAATACAAATTTAAGGTTGACACTGAAATTGGCTTTAGGTGGGGCGAGCCATGGCAAACTGTTAAAACACTTGCCATACAATCTAAATGCGTAGTTATGTTTTTAACCAAAAAAAAAAACAATATTTTAGGGAAAGCTATCAAAGCGGAAGAAGAGGAACTACGCAAGAAAAGGGCGATTCCGTCGAATTGGCTGAAAAATAAAAGATGTGCGTAAGCAAATATTGCGTCTTATTTAAATTAGTGTGCATTTATAGTAATCTAGTTTAATTTTTGTAATTCCCTATTCAAATAATTGTGGAAGTGCTCGTAAGCAGCCATCCAGTTGCCCAAAGTAATACAAACATAATTATAAATGTATGTAGGTAGGTCTATTGTCGAAGTAAATGAATCTTATTTTTCTACCCAGCGATATGTTACAAATGTTGAATCTAATATAATAATATACCTATTGCTGAAACAAAAATAAATATGTGCACATTAGCACCCGCTAAATCTGCTAGCTACACCTTTCCCGCATTTTAGTTAGTTAGAAATAAAAATATATTGAACTTTATATAGCAAAGTTCCAAAACACATTGGACGGTAGCAATAACAAATTTAGTGTGAAGATTTAATTCGTAGTCCCTTTTACTCCTATTTAAAAGGAAATTTAAATGAATGGGATCACTTATTTAAGTTCCACTCTAAATTTGTTATTGATAATGGCCATTGTAATAAGAGGGCTAATACCTACTTATGTACATCTTCTTAATGTTTGAGTATTCGAATCGTAAAACCTATTATGTACCATAGAACTATTGTAGTTTTAATCTTGTGTTTAAGTTTTAATTTGTAAATACATAGTAACGTAAATAATATAACCCTTTTTATATTAATTAATTAATCCAGGCCCAATAGGCCATTGTGTCCCAATATCAACCCCAACCCCTCAGTCACGATCCGCCCAGTTGAATGCATGCCCCTATTCTGTATGCTTAAATGGTGGTACTTGTAACGGAAATGCTTCAAATTACACTTGTATTTGTGCTAGTGGATACTCAGGTTTGGACTCAAACAATATAAAATGAAATACAACTTTGAATAACTAACTATTAATTTGTGTAACATTCTAACGTAATTAAATCTAACAATTAAGTTTTGAGATTCAACTTTTACATATATGTTTATCTTTAAAAGAAAGTCGTATAACCACATTGATAATATAATTTGTGTATAAAAAAAAACAAGGTTTCAATTGTGAGTTCCCAACATCTACTGACGGATGTAAGTGCTTAAATGGTGGTACCTGCTCCTTGAACGGAACCCATTGCTACTGTCCCTCCGGCTTTGACGGCGATCGTTGCGAGAAATTTGATCCTTGTAATCCAAACACATGTGAAGAACCGATGATGTGCTCAAACAACAAGTGCATATGTCCAGACAATATGAATTGTGCCGCGTGCAGCTCAAATCCTTGTCATAATGGAGCTTTATGCAGAAATAAAGGTTCCGGTTATGAGTGCGTCTGTGCGGATGGATGGAACGGTACTAATTGTGATATGGATATTGATGAATGCGCTCAGCTTTCGACATGTGGACATGGTATATGTGTCAATCGTCCTGGCTCTTTTAAATGCTATTGTGAGCCTGGATTTACGGGTCTGCGTTGTGATTCAGATGTGGACGAGTGCCTCAGCAGACCATGCAAGAATGGAGCTTCTTGTGTAAACAAGGTGAGTTAAAAGTCTTACGGCTTTTTGCCAAATATTTACTAAAATTGAGTTAGTTGTTTTTCTTTAAATACGGAAAGCATCGAAAAATATTAAGAGAAGTAAGTAGACTTAACCCCGTGTAAGATAAAGCATCCTTCCATTATTTAATAATAAGTTTACTAAAAAAAAGTAACAATTTTTTAACACAAAAAGAGCCGAAGAAGTTCCTTAATGACTTAGCCAAGCAAAAAATATTGATCTTTTTTAATAAGAAACAATCTTCTACACTAATACTCAGGTTACGAGCGTACTTTTCGTATATTCTACTTACTATTTTGGGGTGGGAACTATTTGCTTTTTTGTTTTACTGAAATGCGAAAAGTGTTTTTCGTTTCGTTTTTTACAGAATCCCACCCCTAGGCTTTATTCGTACAAATTATTGTTTATAGTTTTTCTTCGATAGAATTTAAATATTTTCTAACTATTTACATGTAATATGGGCAAATCGAATAATTATATTTATTAGACAGAATAGAAATGTACCGGGAAAGTATAATTGGGGGTCACGTGCGCGCCATTCAGGCTACAACCCATACAGACCTACAGCCTTCAAAAAACAAGTTATGTTGCCGCACCCTGTAGAACAAATAATTTAGCTTGACTTGATCGGGTTTAAAATGCAGTGCTTAGGTTAGGTTAGGTTAGGTTTATGTGGCTGTCGGCTGAAGCCGACACACTTAGACCAATTTAGGTCCATTGTGATACCACGTATTTTTTTATCTACCTCAACTCTGTAGATGGGACTGGCCAACGACACGCGGTTGTTCTCAAGCGGTCCCCCATCTACGTACTAACCGCGCCCAACGTCGTTTAATTACGGTGATCTGACGAGAACCGATTAACTCGACGTGGTATGGTCGTTGGTTAAATGCAGTGCTTACACCCTGGTCTTTCGAACTAGGAGTTTGGAATCAATATGTTGTGTCAACCCGAAGTAGCAGCGGTTTTCTATTCTTCGACGCATCTACATAAAGGTTTCTTTCGTGGATCTCATTTTTTATTCCGAGACAGAGGAGCTCATTAACTACCTCAAAATTATTGCTACCAATAGTGACGGTTGACAGCATGTACTTGGTTTTTTCTTCGTAGTTACTTTTGATGGCCCTCCTAAGGATTTTTATTCAACAACTAATAGGGTTATGGACGGTATATGCCAAGGAAACATAATCGTGCTTATGTTAAAATTAATTGCTTTCGTTCTTTTTCCTTTGATTAATAATGACTTTAAGATGTTTTTACCTTTGATTGTGCATTTCATTGATTCCTTTTTATATGCTCTTCCACTTCATGAAACGTTTGATAAATCCAATTGAAATCCTTCAGGTTAACGACTATGAATGCATCTGTCCAGCTGGCTACACAGGCAAGGAATGCGATGTTAATATTGATGAGTGTGCGAGCAATCCATGTACCGTAGGATCCACTTGCATTGACATGGTAAATAATTTCTCATGCTCATGCATACCCGGTATGACTGGACGATTGTGCGATATTGATATTGACGATTGTGTATCACAACCATGCCAACACAATGGTAGGTGTATTGATGAATTGGGCGGATTTCATTGCGATTGCACCGCTACCGGATACACTGGCGATCTTTGTCAGATTAACATAGACGAATGCCTTTCAAATCTGTGTGCCAACGGCGCAGAGTGTATTGATATGATTAATGATTATACGTGCAACTGTTACCCTGGGTTCACTGGGAAAAATTGTGAGATTGATATTAACGAATGTGAGAGTAATCCTTGCCAATTCAATGGAACATGTCTGGAGCGATCAAATGTAACGCTATATCACACGTCCGATAAACACCTGCCGCCCATTTTTTCACAAGAGTTTTCATATGATAATGCAAGCGGGTAAGTTAACACTTTAAAATGATGTTTTTAGGATTTGTTTATTAAAAAATTACACTTGAACAGGTATGATTGCATATGTGTTCCGGGAATCATGGGAAAGAACTGCGAAATAAATATAAACGAATGTGAAAGTAATCCATGTTCAAAGCAAGGCACGTGCAACGATGGGGTAAGTAATTTGTTGGAACATATTCCTAATTTTAGGCTTCGATCTTTATGTTTTTTTCTATTGCAGATCGGTAGTTATACTTGCGAGTGTGATCCAGGATTCGAAGGAGTCCATTGCGAGAATAATATCGATGAGTGTGATAGGTAGATCCATATTTTTAGAGTATAAATGTATATTTTGCTAACCTAAATTGATTTTTAGGTATACTCCTTGCGTTCACGGAACTTGTATCGATCAGACGAATGACTATGACTGTGACTGCGATGCCAACTGGGGCGGCAAAAACTGCTCAGTCGAACTTATCGGTTGTACCAATACACCTTGTTTGAATAAAGGTATCTGCAAACCATATCTTGTCAACGAAACGGAGCACCTTTTTAATTGTTCCTGCCAACATGGCTTTCAAGGATCAATCTGCGAGAAGACAACTACTATATCCATGGTAGTTAGCAGTTTGATTACCGTAAAGACCACTCGTGAAGAAGGCTATGACATTAATTTGGAATTCCGGACCACTTTACCTAATGGAGTTTTGGCTTTTGGAACATCCGGCAGTCAAAATGAACCAGTTAGCTATATTCTCGAACTGATTAATGGACGATTAAATCTACACTCGTCCTTGCTTAACAAATGGGAAGGCGTTTTTATTGGATCGAAGTTGAATGACAGCAATTGGCACAAGGTTTTCGTGGCAATCAACACTTCCCACTTGGTTCTATCGGCCAATGATGAACAGGCTATATATCCTATTGGCGCTTATGAAAGTGCAAATGGAAGTCAGCCATATTTTCCTTTAACATATTTAGGAGGTACTATACCCAATCTGAAGTCGTATCTGAGACATCTAACTCATCGGCCGTCAAGTTTCGTTGGATGTATGCAAGATATTGTAATTAATGGCAAATGGATCTTCCCAGACGAAGAGCCAGATGACAACACTTCATTGGTAAAGATACAAAGTGGATGTCCACGAACGGAGCAGTGCAAACCAAATCCATGCCATTCGAACGGAGAGTGCAAAGATCTCTGGCATACATTTTCGTGTGGGTGTCAAAGACCTCATTTGGGACACACATGCAAATACAGTAAGTTTGACTTCACTAAGTACTTAATCAATTCTCGTTTACTTACATTTCATTTAGAAATAACGGCGGCAACTTTTGGCCAGGAGAATACGACTCATTCAGCTGTAATAGTAGAGACCGATGATACGGCGCGTAGAGCTATTCGATCCATTTTAGATATTTCAATGTTCATCAGAACACGGAAGTCAACAGGGCAAATATTCTATTTAGGCAGCGATCCAAGAAGAGCATCAACGTCTACCCGAAGTACAAGTGAGTATAGAAGAGATCTACATTATGTCATGGTTACATCAATATTTCTTTCGTTTAGATGAAATTGGTGACTCATATGTTTCAGCGACGCTGTATGGTGGCGAGCTTCTTGTAAAAATGCAATTCAACGGCACTCCCGAATCTTACACAGTTGGTGGCAATAAACTAGACAACGGTAATAATCATCTCATCGAAGTTGTACGCAATCAAACATTAGTCCAAGTCAAGCTTAACGGTACTGAGTACTTTAGGAAGACACTGTCCACGACAGGTCAGCTTGATGCACAAGTACTTTACTTGGGTGGACCAGCGCTGGCCATCGATAATGTTGACATAACTGATTCTGGAAAAAAAGCGAATATGACAAAGGAAGAGGAAGATAAACTTTATTTCAAAGGCATAATTCAAGACGTACTAGTCAGCAATGGATCTCATGCTATGATTGTTGAATTGTATCCCTTAAACGAAGAAGACTTGCAGCTTCCAAAGCCATTTGGTAAAGTAACCATTGATCGTACATCCGTTCTTCAAGGCGAGGTTTCTGATGATCTCTGCCGCAAGAAACCATGTCAGCACAATGCGGAGTGCAAAAATACCTGGAATGACTTTGAGTGCACTTGCCCAAAGGGTTATAAAGGAAAGTTTTGTCAGGATATCGAATTTTGTCAGCTTAACAAATGCCCAGGTAATGGCGTTTGTCAGAACTTGGACGATGGTTTTGAATGTATCACAAATATGACTTTCAAGGGGAATGAGAAACAACCGCTGTCATTCGCGTATTTTTCCGTTAATCCAGATGAGGAAACAATCTTACAACCGCTTGTTGAAATAACTTATCGTACAAAGACTGGTGGAACATTGCTGTATGTTCAAGATGGGGATAGGTATTTTGAAGTAGCTGCCTATCGTGATCAAGTGACGGTGCAATGGAAACTTAGCCCAGAGCTGCCAGAAACCAAGCGATTCACAAAGGACAAGTCAGACTTTGACTGGAGCCGAATATTTTTGCGGGTGGAAAGTGGGAAATTGGAAGGCGGCTGGAAAGGTTGGGAGGATACACCAGATCCCTCGCCTGCATTTTCTGTGGAAATCGACCAACGTGCTTTTCAGGATTTGATTTCAGGAAAGTATTTGGTGTACTTAGGGGGTATGCCACTTTCCGACAATCTTTTATCACGTGGGATGACGTCCGGTGCCACTTTCAAAGGCTGTTTGGGAGAAGCTAGACTTGGGGATCTCATTCTTCCCTATTTCTTGAACAACGAAATGTACTCGGAAAATCTGCAGCCAAGATCTCAGTTTCGCTTGAACTCTACGAAACCAGATGAAGGATGTATATTGTGCTTCCAAGAGGATTGTAAAAACGAAGCAGTTTGTACTAATGCCTCAGAGCAGTATGCATGTGATTGTCGACCCGGCTATGAAGGCGACGACTGTTCAATCGATATTGATGAATGCTTGGTGGCAAATTGTACAAATAATTCTACGTGCATTGATAAGGTGGCTAGTTTTGTGTGCAGCTGTTTGTCTGGTTACGATGGACAGTTTTGTGAACATAACATTGATGAGTGCGCTTCTATGCCATGCCACAATGATGGAAATTGTACCGATTTGGTAGCGGCCTACAAATGCGACTGCACTGATGAGTATGCTGGACCGCAGTGTGATATATTCAAGTTAGTAACGTGTGCGAATGCTCAATGTAGAAAGGGCTCAACGTGTGTGGATGGTTTTAGTAAGTTTTCATAGTTTTAGCTGTATGTTGTGTATTTATACTTTGAAGTGTGTTTTTTGTAGATATGACAACGGGTAATAATTTTACATGCTTTTGCATGCCGGGATTACAAGGACCTTTGTGTGATATTCCATTTTGCCAAGTAGAACCGTGTCAAAACGGTGGATTCTGTTTAACGACTGAACCAACAGTAAGTTGATTGTAAGTAAATATAGATACCAGTTAAATAAAATCTTTTGCAGCAACCTCCTATATGTCAATGCAGCATTGGTTACACTGGCAGATATTGCGAGACAGATATCAATGAATGTGCTCCGCAGCCATGTCAGAATGGAGGTGAATGTATAGATTTTATAGGCAGCTATACTTGCAACTGCACAGACACTGGCTTTGAAGGCCAAATGTGCGAAATAGACATCGATGAATGCCAAACAGGTCAAATAACTTGCGGTGGCAGGGGAGTATGTATGAACACTCGTGGTTCTTTCAAGTGTCTTTGTGAAGTTAAACTATGCGGCTCCGAATGTAACCTGATGGATCCATGCCAACAGCAGGATATGTGTATGAATGGCGGCATTTGTGTTGAAGCGTGCACAGATATAGCGGACTACTATTGTAACTGCACGGATGGATTCACTGGAAAGAACTGCTCAGCAATGGTTGTTATTATAATCTTACATATTTTTCTAGTTTACTGATATCTTTTCATTTAGATTGTGGCAAGGGACGACGGTCCATCCACAGCGGATATAGCAATAATAGTTATTCCCGTGGTTGTTATACTTTTGTTAATAGCCGCTGCATTGCTAGGTACATTCCTAGTAATGGCACGCAACAAACGGGCGACGCGGGGCACCTACAGTCCTAGTGCGCAGGAGTATTGCAATCCCCGCTTGGAAATGGACAATGTGCTTAAGCCGCCGCCGGAAGAACGTCTCATTTAGTGCGGCTTAGACAAAGTCTACTTCGTTGGTTGTTTTATCTGTTATTTTTTGCATATGAGTTATACGTGTAATTCTTAAACGGAGCAATTTAGTATTTTCGTCAGAATTATAACTTTTTGGGGACTTTTTATTATTTTATATTTCTGAGTTTTCATATTTTTATAGTACCTACTTATAATTGATCCAGTACTTACTAATGCTAATTTATTATTTTAGTTAGAAAATAGTACTTTTTTTAGCTTTCACTGGAAAACTACCATTCCGTCGTGTACATTCAACGTGAATATAATTCATTTTAGTAACTTTAATGTAACTAAACACATAAAAAACTATTTTATTGACTTTATGAAAATATTGAATTTTAAGCAACAAATCCTTCCATAATTGTAAATTTAGTATATATAGTGTAGTCGTTAGTGTTCTTAATTAAGTAGTTAAAGAATAGCAAACGAACTTTTAAATATAAAATTGTATCCACTGTTTCTATTGTTTACAATTTATTCGAATAATATTTAAAACAAAAAAAACATGCAGTTAAGTTTTGTAGATAGATAGTGAAAAGATGGCGAACAAAAATACATTATAACATGTTAAGTTGAAAACAAAAAAAAATATCTGTATGAAATTATGTATTTATCTATCATCTTGTGTAAAAAATATAAATATGAATTATTTTTATAAAATATTTGTCGAAAAATTCAATTTTATAAACCAATAAATGAAAACAATAAAACAATTGTATACTAATGTTAGCTTAGTACATTTTAACATATAATTGAAAATATTTATATGCAATATTTGTGATAATTCCTAAATTTAATAAAAGACAGTACAGTATTTATCTGTAGTACATTGAAAACTTGTTTTGAAAAGTCCTGAAAATGATTTTTTAATTTAACATTTCTTTCTGAACATCGCATGGAAAAGTACTAAGCAACCTTGGAAAATTTATAGCCCACGATAATTGAGCGCTATATTAAAATATTAAAATTGTTTCGCTGAGAATAGAACAAACGTTTTTGCAATAACGAGAAATGGGCTTAATTTCTAAATCCAGTGCTGCCGACGTACGCAGCGTCGATCGTTCCGTGACGTTATTACTGAATTGATTTACTTTAACTTAACGGGCTCCCGACCCGTGGAGAGTCTATGCCTGATACACTGCAGCCTTCCATGCTCTGCGATCCCGGGCACGCTACTTCCAGTTATTCAGATCAAGAGTTTAGCATCCGCGATAGCTTGGTGTTTACAACGGAGCTTCGGCCTTCCTTGTCGTCTCGGACCTTTTGAGCTGCGAGTCAAAGATCCTCTTCGGTGGAGCATTATTGTCCATTCGCTCGATGTGGCAGACCCAATGTAGTCGACGTATTTTAGCTTTTTGGACTACATCCACATCTTGGTACAGCTCATAGAGTTCGAGGTTATATCTTCTCCTCCATTCTCCCTCCTCGCACACAGAACCAAATATCCGACGGAGTATTTTTCTTTTCAAAGAACCCAAAATTAGCTCTCCAACACTCGGCGCCGCAAAGCAGAACTGGCAGATAAGTGTTTTGTTGAGCTTACAGTTGGTCTTTCGAGTTAGGAGTTTTGAACCCATTTGCTTTGCCAAACTGAAATAGCAACGGTTTCCTGTGGTAAGTATTCGTCAGATCTCCACTAGGTGAACTCCATTACTACCTGGAAGTTGCTGCTATCAACAGTGACGTTTTGTCCCAGTCGGTGGACAGATATTTGCTTATTTCTTGAAAGCAAGTAGTTCGTTTTGTTCTCGTGACTTTAAGGCCAACCAATTTTGCCTGTTCTTCAATAGCCATGAAAGCCCCTAACAAGGCCTGCTGAGATCGGCCGATGATGTCGATATCGTCCCCGTATCCCAGTGGTTGGGCGGATCTGTTGAAGATAGTGCGTTCTGTATTGGCAACTGCCCTGCGCACTATCTGCTCCAGAAAATGATTGAAGCAGTCACATGACAGCGCTTCTCTCCTTGCCGGAATACGGTACAGGTTTGGAATAGTTCGGAAGAACCGAAAAAACGGAAATCCGCTTTGCAATGAATCCTGGCTGAAGAAATGTGAAAGTCCATATTTTTGAGTTCAGAAATATTAAAAGAGTATCCTGAATACGTTTATTATAAAAAAAACTTATTATTCACCAACAGACTTTTTAGCTACTTGGAAGGTATTACTACCCCGATGAAGAACAAAAAAAACTTGCTATTAGCCAGAAGGTTTGTGAATTTTACGAAGAAAATATCCCACATAAGTTTTATATATCAGCGATGCGAAACAAAATTCAGACTGAATCAGACTGTGTGCCAAGTACGCGTACAAAAAATGCTTTAAAAATCTACAGTTTGAGTACTTAGAGTTTTAAGTATTTAAAATTTCGTTTTATACTAAAAAAAAACAATCGATGATGAGGATGATTAACTACATGAGATACTTATTATTCTTCGCGATGTGTTTTTGTATTTAAAGGCGAACGTCGAATGGAAAACAGCATATCACAATTGTTCATTAAATTTTTCTGTCAGACTTTGAAAAATGAATCCTTAATTTGAAAATTAAAAATTTGAGATAACTTTGTGCAGAAATATTTAAAGGTTAATCGCAATATTATAAAAAATAATCATTATTAAATACTTTTATTTGGGAGGTATTCCTATCGTGATAGATGAACAGGAAATTTACCTGGGACTTCCCATTCCCTGTGCAGAAATACAATCCTAGATTTATTACAAAAAAAATAGCTATTTGCAAGAATATTTTAAATTTGTATGAAGAAAATATTCCATATAAATTAATTTAACCGCGACAAAATAACGGCACTTTTGAATAAACTGAGGTATAGAACGCAGTTGAGGTAATGATATATCAGTGATGCCAAACAAGATTGAGGCTGAATCAGACTGTATGCCAAGTAAGCGTACAAAAAATTCTCAAAAATGTACAGTTTGAGTACTTATAGTTTTCAATATTTAAATTGTCGTTTTACAAGTACCTAAGTACATTTCGGAAAATTAATATATCGAAATCTCATTTGCATCAGATCTGTTCAAGATGCGTTGTTTGCTTTTCTTTGCGCATCATATACATTTGAGATGTTTTCGAAATGTAATACATTGCATCACAGTTACCTATTGACGTTTTGGAACGCTTGATTTATTATTATCGTAAATTAAATTGTGTTCAAAGCCAATGTTTTCATTAAGCAATAAATAATAATAATTTATATTGATATAATTTCTACGCTACGCCCAACGGAAGTATAATAAAATGTCTGACAGATTTCTTTTTGATTTCCTTTGTTTGAAATGCAATGTAAAGCGGTTTTCCGCCATTTCCTAAGTCTCGATCGAAGAAAATCTTCCACTTAAATACCTTCAATAGTTTTTTTGTTGGTATTTAATTTGCTTTTTCCCGAAGAGAATAATTTTAAATTGTTGTAAAATGTTGTGCATAGTAATACAATTAAAAAATAACTCAGAATCGTGAGATATTGAATAAAACGTTGGGTTTATTATTCTTCGTGGTGTCTGATTTTGAATTACATTTTTCAAATGATTCGGGACGATTTGTATGTATGTTATATCCTGCTTCATATAATTGGTTATATCGACTACTTTGTATACGCGGCAATATGCCATAGTTGCAACCGTCTTTCAAAATTACAATTCGAAAAATACATCGGTTCGATTTCTTTTTTCTGAAAGTGCAGAATACGGCTCTCTTTTCTATGTCTTCAGCCATCTAAATATGGCAAATAAAATTATTCAGTTAGTCAGTTTGCTTCCATTTCCATTTTAAAATCAGTGCAACTGCCTTCCGTCCGGGTCTGTATCTAGAGTTGCATCGGGAAATAAAAAAACATTTTGTTTTCCTTATCGTTGTTTATAAAGTGGAAGTTTAAATGCCCATTTCTATGTAGTAATGTCCCTGATATGCAAGAAAAACTCAACCCTAGTGCTTTCCGCGATCTGAAAAATTTAGTGTTATTGTATCAAGAATTTAATTGTCCCTATTGTTAAAAATATGTTTTTCTGCGTTCCATTTCATTATGTTCTGGTTTAATAAAGGAAAGTTTGAGTGTCCAGCTCTATGTTTCGGTATTCTTGATCAGCGTGAAAAAAAGTTCTTGTGCTTGCCGTGATCTGAATCATTTTGCATTCCATTTCCTTTTGTTAAAAAAAGTGATTCCATTATGTAAGGTGCAGTGCTTACTCAATTTGTTTTGGTTTTTTTTCAAATGTCCCAACAATGATTTATCAATATCCATAAAAGGAAATGCAAATGTTCTGAAACGGGGTAAGTGACACAATTATTATTTGAAAATATCAACATTTTAAACCCTTAAACCTCTTCATCTATTCAATATTAAAGTAATACTTAGACTTATTTCGACTATATAGAGATTGAAAGACATGTTTGTGAATTGTTTTTTAATCAAGTTTTTGAAATCTCAAAACGTTTTCTTTTCATTTAATATTAAATCTTTATTTTATTTTTATCTAAAAACTATTTTTCTTTATATATTTCGTGTATATATAAATATGCTTGCATTTTGAAAAAACTTAAAACACGTACTCCATTTCGGTAATAACATTGTAGGTATGTGAACAAAGCATAAGTTTAAAATAAATAAACATTTAAATTTAAGAATAGTTTCAAAATCGATTCTTCGAGATGAACATCAGGAGTAGGAGAAATAATAAACATACATTTAAATAATAAAAAAATAGCAAAAAACATTTTCCGTTTAAACTAATTATTGGTTTGTATTTTTCGTATTCTTATACAACAGATGCGACCCACTTGAATTTGTTGCTAGCCACATCATGATGATAGAAGTTGCACTCCAGTTTATTGTTACAGTTCCTTCCGAAACGGCACATTTTCGGATGGAAAAACTGGCAACCGGGTTTTGAACAATTTGGATAAAATCTACACATTGATGGTGTAGCCGATGCAGTTGAAATAGATTTATAGTTCTGTACGGGCACCACATGAGAGGCTAAAGAAAAAAAAAATGTGTAAAAGATAGTAAGTAAATTTATTATACTTACAGAGAGGTGGTGCCGCACATTGTCCCGCCATCGAAGTGTTATGTTGAAAATTGCAGCCATTTCTGTTACATGTCAGATCGAATTTGCATTTCGGATGCACGTATAGGCATTTTTCTGCGTACTTGCAATTCGGAAAGCTTTTACATGGAGCTGCTGGATGATAAAATTCACAGGTTTCTTTGGTACAGCCTGGATAATATTTGCAGCGCTCCTTAGGTTTTGCTTTTATCACTAATGTGTCTATCGGCACGGAGTTTACTGCAAAGAAAAAAGTAATAATTTTTAAATATTTTTTCCAAAGTGAATGATTCCATAAGATCTTTAAAATGACACCCTGGTTGGTTGGAACCGGCCCTCGATGAGGATGCACTTAAACCAGAGGTAGGTGCTGCCAATGTGTAAGGTGCGTCGGTCCTCTTACTCAGGGAACCATTCGCTCCTCTGAATGAAAGAGCTAATCTTTGCTGTGCAGGCATTGTTGAGATCGTTCAGATCATTGAAAAGGTATTCACCCGGTGTAGCCTTCTTAATGTTGGCGAGCGCAGGACACGTGCAAAGGAAGTGACTGATGGTCTCCTCTTCCTGCTCGTCCCTACAGCTTCTGCAGAAGTCATTGATTGTAGGGAATGCCCAGCCTTTGGGCATGTCTTCCTATAGCACAGTGCCCGGTGAGGGCGTTTACTAATTTGGAGAAGGTTCCTCTCTTATGCCTCAGAAGTCCGATGGACCTGGGTTTATTTAATGTCGGCCAGAGTAGCCTTCGGTGTTGCACCGGCCGAATTGGTGCCAACGACGGTTGGCTTTGCTCACCGCATTGCTGTCTATGAGTTGTTTAACATGAGACGTTGGCGCCTCGATGTCGGTGACGCTTATGCTGTTTAAATGACACCCTACTCAAACGACTTGTGAAAAGTTTGCAGTTTTCTCTAAATTCTATTCTAAAGAAATAGAAGTAGAATTTCAACCTATTTGGCCGAACTTCGCGTGGTTCATCTGTGTTTCGTGGAAATAAAAATATATCGAAAGCCTTTTAAAACGAAAGAAACGCCGTCATAAGTATAGCGTCTTGGCAAGCATTACAAGATAATTATTGCTACTAGGATTTTTTTGTGTTTTACTTATAACTCGCGTTATAAAGTGTTATGTTACAGGTAGAAGGACCTAACAACTAGTTTGCGTATGCATTGGATTTAAGTCAGGGCGCACCCGTCTTAGTTTACCTAACTAAGTAACCAAAATTGGCATTGCGTGTGTGTAAAGTGAGTACAAAATAACCTCGTTCGCGAAGAACAATATGCAAAACAAAAAACAAAATAACAAGCTTGACTTACATGATGATGGCAAGTTGTCATATTTTTTTGATTCCACATTCTTTGTGGAGATTGTATGCCTTTCGTCCACTATACTATCCATTATATGCTCTCTATCACGATCACCACTCTTTGATCTACGTTTAGCTGGAACAGGTTCCTCCGTCTTTTGGTGCTTTGTTAGATCAAATTTAATAAGCTGTCTCTTTCGTTTAGTGGGCGTTTTTTCAGAAGTTTTCTCCTCTTGTGTACATGCAGGAAGAGGGGGTGTTGTCGAGCCGTCCATTTCTGGACTTGCCGATCTGTCTTTTGAATACCGTTTTTCCTCTTTTAGGGTATGTATCTTACTCGTCGATTCCTTTTTTGGGCTGTGGAATTCATCATCCTCCGAATCATTTTTGATAATAATTTTATTCACTTCCTTTGGCTTTCTGTAGATCTTTATAAGTTCAGTTTTCTTGCCCGAAGACATAGATGATGATGGCCTAGGTGGTGTGTTGCATGACGGTGAAGAATTTGATTCACGATCGTTGCGGTTTTGATCTTTTTTGAGAGTCAATCGACTGCGAACGTCGACTTTTTCGCTTACGCTAGTAGGTAATGCCGATCGGCTCTTACTTTCGACACCATTTAAATGCGAGGATTTTGACTTAAGTTTGTAGTTGGATGTGTTTTTATCTATGGACGATATTAAAATAGATTGTGATTGTGAACAACAAAGAAAGCAGATTATTTACTTACCATTTAGCGTGACCACAAACTGAGTTTTGCTCTCCATGGAATTTCCGACAACGGTTTCATGACCAATTCTAAAAAAAAAAACAGTAACAATAATTACGTTCAACATTTATTCACTCGCCGACTTACTTTTCTTCTTTGTTGGTGGCAGAATTAATTATCTGTGGTATATAGATAAGTTCAAGGTCTGATTCTCCCCTATCTGAGATATGTTCGGGTACATATTCCTCTTCTTGATTCATTTCGTCATCATTTTTTTCCCGCTGGCGATCTCTATCAGCCTTTACTTCAATCACGAGATTCTTTGCCGTTCTCCGAATCAATGCATCTCGATTGATTCTGTCGCGGTAGGACTTTGTGAAAAACTTTGTGTTCCTCTTGCTGGGAGAATTCGCCGAGCTCTTACGCACTGAAATATCCTTCTTTGGTTTTACGAGAATCGTAGATCGTTGTGCCTCTGCTACAGCACGCAAGAGTAGATTTTTGCAAGCCTGCTTGCTAGGCGATATTGAAGGGCGGGGTTTTATTTTGATGACTGAATTCACAGGACGATCTGGTAGCTTATTATCGATATCGTCATCGTTGCTGATATCTGGCTTTGGAGGCGCGACAACAACTCGCGAACCAATACGTTGATGCAACACTCTATCGGTGGAACTATCTCGCTTGTTTTTGTCCATCGATGGGGACCGCTTTCGACTAGAGCGAGAATCCAGTTCCCCGTTTGATCTTTTATCGCGTTTTTCCTTTTCCATTTCCCGTCTGCGGAATGCGGGTACATACAACTCCTTCTCTGCTCTTCGATGTTGGTGGGCGTGCTCAGTAGATTTATTGTCTGCAAGTAATTTATTTATTTACCGAAATAATGACGTTTTAAATCGTTCATCAAATTTCTAATAACAATTTGCTACGAGAGTGAGCAAACAAAAAGACCCAGGTCATTTTTTGGGATCGGGATTTAGATTTAGAATTAGGGTTTTAAGCTATGTTCTACAAATAACATACCTCTGGTTATTAAAGTGTGACAAATATGTTAGACTACTCCGAAACCATTTTATTTTATAGCAAATCGCTTCAGGAGAAAAATTTAAAATATGAATCAAGAAATTATTAACAAATATTCGCAGCATCGTATGAAAGTTCGGACAGGCTAAATCTTTCTTGACATTTTGTATCCGTAAATTGCAAAAAAAATAAAATGTAAGTAAATGTCAAAATATAAATTGATACCTTCCCGACAATGTTTTTTACTTGTTTTCTCTAAAAAAAAACATCAATTTTTATTTAAACAAATAAATTAAGTAAACATGTTAGTGGTTTTAACGAACACACATAATATTAAAAAAGCGCTCTTCATATACATATAGATATCTCAAAGGTTTATAGGATGAGCAAATTGATTTTACTGTCCCCAACAGTTCAATAAAGAGGGAGCATGTTCATATCGGTTGAGCCCATTTTCTATAAGACTACTGATTTTCTACAACGAATATCATCAAACAATCTCTTTAGCAAATGTTTAGAATACAGACTTATTGAAATCAGTATACATATATATATATAGCTACCTCTTGACATATTTCCTAAACGCTCATGTATCGATCTTTTTCGAGGTGTTTTATCCTTTGCCGTCGTCGCCCGATCTTTCTCTTGCTCGCGTACCTGACTAAATTCAATCGGTCTATGTCTATTGATTGTAGAATTCGAAATTGTAGGCTCTTCCGTCATACTTGTAAATGGTAGCGCATCAGTTTTTGCATCGTCCGATAAAGTTGAAGCATTATCTTCCTCAACATTTTTATTAAAAACTATTGGGCTCTTGGGTTTAGGTGGGTTTGTTTTCTCCCTAACCAAGTCACCGGTTTCTTCAAATTCTTCGGCATCCTCCTTTATGTTCAGGAAATCTTCATCTTCACTTTCATCTACATCATCTAGGATTTTCAATTGTTTCTTTGCAGCGTAGATTTTCTTTTGGATTTCTGCCAATTCTGCCAGATCTTTTTCTCGAGTTTCGCTAGTGGCCGTACCTTGAATTGACATTTCCGATATTGTGGGAATATTGAAATCATTCGTCTCATCGCTCTTGTGACCGGACGTTTCCTGTTTTTTAGTCTTTTGCACGGCAGTTTCGTCAATTTCAAAGCTTTTCTTTGCTTTTTCAAGTAATTCCCCAGCGAAAACATCAGTTATTGAAGTTATCTCTGTTGTTTCTTGGTCTATAGACTTTTTCTGTGTCTTTTTGTCTTTTTTTCTTTCTTTTTTATCTTTTTTGTTGGAAGTCGCTTCATCCTTTTGCGAATTTTTTCGCTTTTTCTGGAGAGCTGTAATCAATATAATAAAAGTTATTATAAAATGACAAATAATAACAATGTTCTGACTTAAGAACTTACACACTGCTGGAAGAGTAACTTCTTGGAGCTTTTGCAAGACTTCATGCAACCACGTAACAAACAGATCAGTTTGAGAACCCAGAAATAAATTCAGGTCAGCAATCATTTGCTGTTTGGATCTTTTATTTGCCACCATAATCATAACATAATCAGGCAGTTCGTCGTCTATATATCCAGCAGAGCCACCAGTTCCGAGTTCGAGTAGTTTCGCTTTTACGGCACTCTGTATAGTATAAATTAAATATATTTTTTAGTGGACACCAACGCGTATATATTTTTTGCGTTTTTTTTTTCTACAAAAAATCTTAATTTTTCTCTTTTTTACCCTCATTTTTTGACCAACTTCACTGCCAAGACTATCCATTCTTTCGAATTATGATGTTTGTATCTTTTATATTTGGTTCTTAAAAAAAGAAACAAGCAAAATTTTCGATTCACTTCTGACGAATTTGACAGTAAAAAACAAAATTTTGACGTTTTAGGAAAAATTTTTTGGTTGGTAGTACTATATTTAGCCTCTGGCGTTAGTAGGAAGTTCTCTTATGTTGAAGGGTGAACGTTTGTAGTGAACATACATTTTCTGGCTTATGCATTTGGTGCAATAATGAAGTTTCCAAAAGATACATTTTCAGCCTGCAATCAAAATGTATCAAAAGATAAATACATATATGTACACTCATGTGTTTGATTTGGTTGAAAGAACTTTGGTTTGAAAGAACTTTTCTGAGCGACATCAATACAGCTACTTATTTCTTTCAGATTTTGAAAATTGAAAAATCTTAATTACTCGACAAATATTCAGACGGGCATTTTTTTAGAAGAGTTTATAACAGCCAACCTCGCCTAACTATTTGGTGACGTTATTTTGGATTACAAAAAACAAAACCTAACGGGATAGTTATCCTTAGATAATGTTTTAAAAAAAACAACGCATACAAGAAATGTACCTAGACCTACTGCACTTTATCGGGATGTATCCATTACTCAACGCAAAAGAAGAAACCATTTAGGGAAAAATGTGCTATCGACCGAGGAAGTAATCGCGGTATTAAATGGGCGAAAAAGTGCTGCCATATTTTTGAGAGCGAGTTATCATACAATTTGCTCGTTTCTATCCTACCAGAGAGAAAATTATCATACGCTACGCAAGGCATTGTCTCGTTTTTAAAGGGATGCGTCCATAAACTACCAAAAAAAAAATCCTTGCTATCTGGCAGTTCCAATGAATGTCAAAAAATGTTGTGTTGTTGTTTACAAGGTTCTCTTATGTAAAAAAGAAATTTCCCATCAAGAAAACATTGTTCTGAATGTGATATCTCAGGGTTTACTAGGAAAGATAATGTATTAATCTTTGACACATGACAAAGTTATTTTTTTTATTTCTTATTTAGTTAATAGTAATTTTTTATGAATTAAAAAAAAAAATACATTGAAATAATAACAAATATACATAGAAAAACGAAAATGAATTTACATATGCATCAATGTAATTAAATTTGTACGTTTGGTGAATTTAACATATGTTTTTTTAAATAACCAAGGAATTCTAATTCCGCGTCCGTCTGAATTTGCTCCAGCTCCATATTTGCAGTATCTAAATTCTGCACAAATAAAGGTTTTTTCATTAGTGATTTGAAAACTTCAAACTTTCAGTGTGAACGAACATTCCCGTTTACAATAACTCCACAAGAAAAAATCACCTATTACCGAAATGTCAATGTCAAAATATTCAGTGAAATTTACATTTTCATCATGGTGAAGTACACGAATAAACCACTTTTACAAATATTAAAAATTTACTACCGAAATTCCGAGTCGGTGGTCGCAACTTTAAGAGCGTTAACGCCAATTTTCGGCCGTAATTCTCGTCCCAGTAGACCAACAATTCACAGTCTAGTGAAAAAATTACGACTACGTTTCACTGAGTTCTCAAGAATAGGGCCTCTCCCAGACCACATTATGGCGAATTTTACGTAAGGATCTTGGCCTTCACCTTTACAAGATCAAGCTGACTCAAGAACTAAAGCCACTTGAAGCGACGTACGTTCTCGAATTGGGCTCTGGGCATGATGGATGAAAATGAAGAATTTCATCGCAAAATCATCTTCAGCGATGAAGCACATTTTTGGTTAAACGCCTTCGTCAATAAGAAAAATATGCATTATTGGACAGGTGAGAACCCTCATGTGCTTCATGAAACAGTACTTCATCCGCAAAAAGTCACTGTTTGGTGCGGTTTTGATGCTGATGGCGGTTTTTTCGTCCATGAAAATTACCGCCAACTTACGGTAAATAGTATTTGCTACAAAGATATGTTGGAACGTTATTTATTTGAGCAATTACATGAATTGGATATCAGTGATATATGGTTCCAACAAGACGGTGCCACAAGCCACACAGCGGGTGCATCAATTGAGTTATTGAAGTCTCAGTTCGGTGAACGTTTTAACTCGAGAAATGGACCCGTCTATTGGCCGCCGAGATCGTGTGATTTAACGCCGCTAGACTTTTTTCATGGGGCTACATTAAATCATGGGTCTATGCCAACAAGCCCTTAGAGGAGCTCAGAGCAAATATTAAACGAGGAAAAGCTGCCGTATTGGTCGAAATGTGCGGCCGAGTCATCGAAAATTGGGTTCAACGTATCGACCGCTGCTTACGTTCCCGTAGTGGACATATGAACGAAGTCGAATTTCATTCATAAATGTTTTGATAGTAATTTAAGACAATAACATTTTTTTTGAGATATCTCAAGTAGTTTACATTTTATTTAAAAAATAAGTTATCAAGTCCTTAATGAAAGTCCCTTTATATTTATTTAAATTGAAAAAAAAAAACAGTTTTGGATATATATCATTTATGTAAATACTTACAATTTAGAATAGCACTACAACAACAAATTATTTTTCACTGTCACTTTATGGTTTGAGACGACTTCTTTTTATTTTCAAATTTCGATGATTTGATTGCTTAATGCTACAGTTACCTACATTACAATTATTATGACAGTTGACAGAACGATCAACGGTAAATCTAAAAATATTTTTCAAAACAACGAATGAACGAATACACAATGTTTTTGCGCTGAAAAAGAGTGAGTGTGTGTGTGTGATAGATGTGTGGAGGCCCCAGTTGCTGACAAAAACGAAAGTACTAGATTACATATGATGCCAAATAACTATTTTAGAAAAGCGAGTAGTAATTTCTTAACGTTGCCTTAGTAAAAAGATTTTTTTTAAAAAATATGAAAACTATCATACATTTGGCGTATGATAATGATTTCCAATCTTACATCATACACAACCTACGATTATCTTACATGTAGCATAAATATCATACGCTTGTCAGCCCTGGGAGGTTTTTATATAAGGTCCGTCGCGTACTTTATGTGTAGAGAAATGAAAACTGTCATATCTCCAAAATCGAGAGAGAATCCTCTCATTTCAAAGAAAAGTAAGCGAACGCTTATGTGTAAAAAGATGAAAAACGTCTAAGTTTGGCTTGAAAAGAAGCAACCGCTGTTTTTTTTTTTTGCTGGCAAACTCATAGAATTTCATCATTTGACAGTTTTCATTTTCTTACCAGCTGAAATTCTGTGTGAAAAAAAATGAACGAAAGTACATTTTTCTTTCGTTCATATTTTTACCATTTTCTCAGTACGCGAACGCGTTTGTGTAGTTTTGCACGAAAGTTTATATAAATTTACGTTTGCATATTAGTTCGCGAACGGACCTATAGTTATCGTAAGTGTGCTTCAAAACATCGATAGAAAATCATAGATGAAGCGTTTTAGATAGATACACATAATTATTGAATTATTGTACCTTAGGTTAGGTTAGGTAAGAGGGTTGATGAGGCAGCGGTGTCGATGCTGCGTCATCGCACTCAGGTCAGTGTTGACCCATTGTGATGTCCATAGGGGGTCCACGTGTGTTAGGTTGTGGTGTCTTCCTTTTCTCGTTGGTGATGTTGTTCATATCCTCTCCAGCCATTCGGTTTTCGCTGAGAATCTGAAAAGATTGGAAAGAGGGATTTCGGATAGTTCCGTTAGGCTGTGGAAAAAGTAGTTTCCTAGGGTTCTTTTCCTCAATTGACTGAGGCCTGGGCAGTGGCACAGGAAGTTTAGGGTGTCCTCGTGTGCCTTAGTTTTAAATTACTATGTTATAATAATGCTTATTCTATCGCTTCTGGCTGACGACAAAAATGTCAATGCCACTTATATTTTGTGATTTTTTGAACTGAAACATAACGAAGAAAAATAAAATAAAATATTTTATTCGAAAGTGCTATGTAAAACGTGTTTATCGTTAAAAACAACAACAACAAACACCATGATGTTATTCGTATACATTTCTCTTGTTCAGATGCTAAAAATAAATAGATGAAAGGCAAAAAATACAATACAGAAAATAAATTCTACAATATTTGTCGGCGGCACTAAGGACAATGTAGTTATTATCCGTAAATCAATGTTTTGGTGTTACGTTTGATCTGCACATCACTGAGTTTAAATGACGATAGAAGCTTTCGTTCTAATGATCTTATATGTTTTGAGCTTTACAAAATTATCAGTTATCTAAATAAAGTTCTTGTGGTAATGATGGTACTTGCATTCTCACTCTAAAAAAAACAAAGCACTAAATGTTATTTGTTTAACTTGAGTTTTTTTACCGAAATTTTCCACAACAAATTAAAGTGAGCTAATATTATAGGTACTCCGTTTTAAAAAGTGTAATAAAAGTTAAAAAAATAATTACAGGCCAATCTCCTTATTATCTTCAATTTCCAAAGTCTTTGACATGGTTAACCACACCGTTCTCCTTAACAAATTAAATTGTACGAGATTTCGCGACTTTATACATAATTGGTTTTAGTCTTATTTAAAGGAATGAACTCCAAAAGTTATAATAGATAACTTTGCTGGTTGGTCAACAAATTTAAGCTTAGGTGTGCCCCAGGGACCTGTTCTCGGCCCAATACTCTTGTTAATCTACAGAATTTCCTAACCTATTTTATTAACTGATTAAAGAGAAAGTAACAGCCTTTACAGATGACCTTGGCATTGCATATTGCTCGGATAGTCCTCTTGATATAAATACAATTTTAAGAATATAGTTTTAAGTTGGTTGCTAGTAACAAAACAAAATTAATGAACTTCAGTCCAGGTATTCGACTAACCTGATTTTACCTGATGAAGAAATGTTAGTATGTAATTTCAATATGTCAAACTGTGTTTTTTTTTTTTTATCAATATTTGTTACTCCTGCTGCATTTTTTTATTTGCATAATGCACTCGCATTAAAGGGATTTTTTATACCCTCATAATGTAAGAGCTACACAGCCCGGGCGTTAGAAAATTAGGGTTAGATAGGGAGAGATGCCGATGCACGTTGGTTTTAAATGTTTATAGATTATAATGTGTAGGAAAAATGGAGCGGGGAAGAGCATTCCACATTCCACATTCGGCTAAGGAAAGATTCCTTGTATTTCACTGTACGCCCGAATACAGGCGTATTCATTAGAGCACTTACGGTGGAAATATCGATAAAATAACGATAGACAGGAAACATTACGGCGATGACTAAGAGATTCAAGCGATCTCGCGATGTTACAGTCACCAATGAGTTTCAATGAAGCCTAGGCATTTCGCAGCGTTCTTGGCGACATTGAATATGTGGTCAATCCAACGTAAGTTGTCATTAACACACTTACCAAGAATGGAAAGCCGTTCGGTTTCAACGATGCAAGTACCATTCAATGAAGCTGAGGGTACTGTCATCGGCAAAGGAGTGGATTTGATTAGAGGTAATAGACAGGAGATCATTTATAAAAATGAGAAAGAGAGTCGGAGACAAAACGGAGCCTTGCGGAACATCGGGATTTTTTTTTTGAGTTGTAGACTTGAAACTGTCCAAAACAACTTGAATTGAACAGTCCGAAAGGCTGTTTCTAATCCATTGAAGAAAGGTATCATCGATTCCAAATGCACGCATTTCCGATAAGAGAGCTTGGTGCCAAAAATGCCTTTGAAATATCAAGCGCAACGATTTTACTTTCACCACCTTGGTGAAGAGATCGGTTCCACTTTTTGGTTAGATAAGTCATCAAATCACCAGTGAACCTGTTGCTGCAAAAACTGCCGATCATTAAGAAGTTCAAGATATTTCATGAGCTGCCGGTTTATCATCGTTTCCATGACCGTGGAAAGAAGGGAAGTTATTGGAATTGGTCGGTAGGAGGAGGGAGATGAAGATTCGCCTTTTTGGGGATAGGCTGGACAAAAGCTGTTTTCCATCTTCTCGGGAAGATCCCTGAAGAGAAGAATAGATAGAAAAGCTTGCGCAATGGTTTTACCAGCGAGGAAGATCTTCAGAACGATAGGGGAAATACCATCTGGACTAGCGGATTTGTGAACGTCAAGATCTTGAAGTACTCTGGCCAATGTATGAGTGCGGAAGTGGATTGGTCCTTACACGCTCGAGTACAGGGAGAGGCAAAGCACAATCTGACAGCTGGAATGTCATTGTAAATGAGTGTCGGGATAGGGGATATATGATGAGGCCGAATTCTTGATGTTTTTAACAAATGACCAGAAGTTTTTACTACCCGTGCGATTTTGTAGTATTTTTTGCCTCAACTTTTGGTCATAGGAGAATTTGACACGATTAATGTGGGCATTGCAGTCATTTCTGACTCGTTTAAACTTTTTTCGGCTCTCCTCAGACGGGTTGGCTTTAAATGACCGAAAACTTACCTCTTTTAACCTGATAGCCTCTTTGCAGCTCGAGTCACACCACGCATTTACGGCATAGACGACATCCATCGGTCGTTTCATATAAATACGGATTACAACCTTTTGTCTGATGTTGTAATTGTAATCTTTAAAATGATTGATATTTTCTTGAGTTTGTATTCAAAAATATGACAAATTCACTCTGGAACTTTTGGTCTCGGTGCCCGTATGCAGGTAAATGTGTTATTTTGTTTTGTCGCGGTTATATGCTGACCATATGTTGACCAGTCAACTGAGCCTAGCGAGTCTGTCCCACAAGCATCCATGGTATGCAAATCTGTGATTTGAAACGTCTGGAGATCACGGGTGTTATAACAGGCCGATCAAAATTTAATCAATAACAGGATGATGCACGTGTTGATATCGAAAAAAAATAGACAGGCTCAAGGAAAAAAAGAAGGGTCTCTCAACAGACCTCTGTTGTTAACGATACAAAACTTTAAATACTGCCAAAATCCAGTGTAACAATTTGTTTTTATATATTTATTCCGTTTCATTAGTACAGACGTAAAATTATAATAGAAATCGTTTATCTATTAAAGTTTTTTTAGCAACATTATTTTTGACCCAAATGCGAAATATTTGCTGAAAAAACTTGAAAAAATTTATGTAAGTGAACTTAAAATAAAAATAGCATCGATTTTACCTTGTTCCAAATACAAACAACAACAATCGATGCAACAAAACTGTTACTTAATAAGTTGACTGCCAGTAGCAACAGCAGCTCCATCACAAATATGTTGTTTTGGTTCCCATAAAGAAAAACCGAACCGTATGTTAGTTCACTATCTATGTAGAATGTCCCTTTATCTGGAAATACAAATGAGGTGGTTAATAATTGAAAATCATTGCATTGCTTAACGTACTTTCTGTTAAAAAACTTTCAAGTTCACATCCCAGTAAGCTTTCGGCAAAGCTTTTCTCCTTTATAATGTAGTCCATGTCCTTTATGGCCTGGAAACAAATGTTTTATATTTGACTCTACAGGGTAAATCTATTTAATTTTTTAAAATCTTTCAAACTTACATGATCAATAAATGCGCAGAAAAATCTGTTAACTCTATTGTATGCCATTGCTGTATTTTCTAATATTCCCTCGATGTGATTACCAATGGATTGCAGTTCTTTTTGAAAGTGTACTTGTGATAAATTCTCGAGTTTTTGTTGTAGGGGGAGTAGCTTCTCTATTTGGCTTCTGTAAAGTCATTAAAATCATTTTCAATAAGCAAAATCAGACACTAGCTATTCAAGTGTACCTCAAATTTAATGGAGGCAGCATAATGTATGTTTGAAAGTCAGAGTCATTCAGAAGACCTCGCTTGCCACACATATTCTGCGATTCACGCTGCAAGTGCAAAATCATTGAAGACATGTCCGTGTCTGAAAATCCATGGGGTGATCTTCCGTGAATGTAGAAACCATGAGAAGAATCTAAGAGCGTTATTATTGATACATTTGCCAAAGCACAAATGTCCACGAACTTTTGCAATGGACTTCCCAGTAGTTTATTAAGAATGAGATATCGAAAAAACCGCAGGGATATGTGTGCAACAGAGAATATAGCGATACAGGAGAATAATCTATTAATTATTATATTCGAGTCAAATAAAGGATATGCTCTACTTATGATCTGTGAAAACAAATTTTCAATATAATGAACAAAAAATTGCTAATTCAATAAAGAATACCGCGCCAATGGCTAACGAGCCAAATCCTTGAATGAAGGATGATGTTGTCTGTTTCCCACTTAACTCTATCCACTCATTTGCAACAAACAAAGTTCTCCACGCAGATACGTTATTTTCAGCAAATGTTCGGATCTACAAGGAAACAAATTTTTACACAATATAATTTTTTTTGCTGCACGTTACACTGGTCTTGCAGTCCTTATGCCGACTTCAAATAGTTTGCCGTGTTATACTTAAGCTATCTGAGCCAGAATCCCCTTTTTTATTTGAATAAAATGGTAATATACTTACACTAGAGCATTGTGACAATGTTTCTAAATTGGTTTTAAAATGCAGCGAAGCATCAAAGCCCTTTGGTCGTTCCCAATCCACAAAAAATACATCAATGTGAGCGAGTCTCCAATAATAAACAACAAAATAGAAGCCCTTGAATAATTAATAATTAAGTACAACCATGATGGAGGGAATATAAAAAACCGAACCTTCAAGCCAAGAGCAGACAAAATTAAAAATTCCAAAATGCTCGCATTTCGAACAGGTAATATTGAGCTAGACTGTGGAATATTTTTTAAAATTGTATAAAATGCGTCGACGGTAACAGTGGCCAAAAATGAATTTCCCACATTTGACATAAGATGCAATAAAAATTGTAGAACTATAGTCATATCGCAGCATTCCAGATTTCGACGACGTTTAGAAATGTATGATCGAAATATCGCAAATCCGACACCGATAGATGAGAATATGGGAAGACATATTTTGTAAACAATCGTTGAGCTCTCTTCTATTTCAAAATTAACAACAAGCTCAAATTTAAACATTTCACTAAGCGATGTGTTACGAGTTATATAAATTTCATGATAGTTTAGTACAATCAATGGTATCGTTATTTTGTTTCCTTCATTTACAGAACAACGTAATTCAAATTTTTGCAATATTCGTATCGATTTAAACAAACTTAATTTGTGTGAATCTTCATACACAGGTATTTTTGGAGATTTGGAAACCATTGTAGGATGGGCACCTACGATTTGAAAACGTTTAACCAACTGCCATTCCAAGAAATTCCGCTCCTGACGGGTAAAGAATATAAAACATTTTGTTATTGTTAACTTATGAAATAATTTCAATCCTAAAGAGGATATTAGTCAATAAACTTCAAATTCAATCTTACCACATTTCCCTCAAAGGCATTTTCAATCAGGACCGGTACTGTATGCATGTACTTCTGATTGTCGTCTTTTGTGTAATTTAGAAAAATATTAAAAAACTGCTTGTTACCGTACGCTAAAGCGAAATCGATAATATTTTCCACTGATAATTCGCATGCAGTTCGAAAACTTTTTAAGTACTGAAATTGTCCGGAAGTCCCTTGTAAGTTAAAGCCACACAGATTAACGTGACTCGGTCGAAATTGGCCCCAATGTATTAAATTACCATTTAGAGAATAAACAGTTGTAGAAAGCTCCAGCACATTGCTCTAAAAGTGAACAATTAGTTTAAAAAAAATCGGGTAAGGATTGCACTTTTAAATATGTACACCACACGCACGCTTTTTTCTTCATTAAAACTTAAAGAGTAGTCAATTCTCTCCTCTATTTCCTGCACAGTATCTTTACCCCTTTTGTAGAATAAATATGGACGAAAGTCGTGTAGTTCCTCCCCCATAGTTGTGTAAAGTGTTGCATCTGATGCCTGAGCGAGTAGATATACACTACATGGCGAGTTTTTGTCAGTATCAAAAAATGCTTGCACGCACATATTTGCTAAATGATTACAAGCTGTCATATTCTGCAGAGATTGGCAAAAGAATGCTACAAATTTTAGATCCGCATAAATAGTTCCTCGTTGCCAGAAAGCGTTATATTTAAGATAGCCTTTTAGTAGCTCCTTCCAAATACAGTAGTTGTCATAAGCATAATTATATTTTAAGTCACAGCTACAGTCCTTTAATAAAGGTGAATATGAATAGACTTGGACATATTTTCCGCGTTCCTCTGTTAAGTTGGCGTATTTAAAGCTGCATTCGTCGTTTGGTTTATCTGGAGTTGTAGTGTTTCGGCAGTTGTTGAATTGTGTTTTTGGGCATGATTTAGCACAGATTGGGCGGTGTAAAAATGAGTCATAATTGACAATCGTTTTTGTGCCAGACATACATTCACAAGTTAGTCCTGAGCATAATGCAATTATTATATTATTCTAGTAGTTTTTGTCAAATAGATATTTGTTAGTAGATAGGTACTTACCATCAGCACTAGGGTGCAAATTAACTTTTGTGTCACACGTGAAACATGAAAAAGAATCCCAATTGTAAAATTCATTGCTTTTGCAACTACTCGGATGATTAAAAGCAAATAAAGTCACGTTTATGTTCTGCGTATTTGCACATTCACCGATTTTCAAATGCATTACAACAAATTGGAAGACTAAATAAAGTTCAATTTGGAAGACCATTATTCTATTCTGCTTTGAAAAAAAGGATTGAAATGATTCACGTCCTGAAAACTAGTAACTTTTTTGATTTTTTAACAGCAAAGTGCTTCGCGTCTTAGCTAGTAGTAATCTTTGTTTATATTTTAATTTCGATGTTTCTATAGTTACCCACCCCCTAAATATATGCCATTTTCCCTTTCACTATTTTCGTTTCGAATACATATTCGTGCAAAACCTACCCTATAGTGCCAACCAAAATAGGAACATAATAATAGCAATCCGAAGTATGTTAAACAAAAATATGTACGGATTTCGCCTCAAAGTAATTTTTTCGAATAGATATAAATATACTCAAACTGACAATAGAACTTGCGTTGGAGCTCATTTACCGCTTTAAATTAAGACAAAACTGTTTTGGTTCTGATTTGATTTGTTGGCAGATGAATGATTCAAATCAATAAGACGTCAACACAAGGCTTGCAATAGAAATTCATGGACAGGGAAATCCTTCCTGTTCATTAGTTAGGATTGCATATCGCAGATTGGCGAATGTGGTAGGGATATTGAGGTCAGTTCACCACTTTAAACATCTGACCAGCAAGGGCATCTTCCCGAGTGCATGAGTGACGAGTTAGTTAATAAAAGTAGGTAGTTTTACAATTCAGAAGTGGGATAGGGGTGGAAAATAAAAAGTTCTTCAAGTGTATGTGATGTGTTCGTTATTTAATCAACCCGATCCTGCGGTATGTTGAAAACACGAAAAGATTAAAAAAAAGGTGTGAGCTACGCTGCACTCACGGAATAGTTGATGTGTAAATATGTAGGCTCGTCAGCGTTGGATTCATTTAAATTGTGGGCGTGTCAGTGGGCGAATTTTGAAAATATTAACACATGAACATCAAGGGCCCCTGGAGAGTCTATACTATAAATTTCAGCTTACTAGCTCAAACTTTGGTTTTTTTTTAAATTGTGGGCGTGTCAGTGGGCGAATTTTGAAAATATCTACACATGAGTATCAAGGGCCCCTGGAGAGTCTATATTATAGATTTCAGCTCCCTAGCTCAAACTTTGGTTAATTTTAAATTATGGGCGTGTCAGTGGGCGAATTATGAAAATATTTACACATGAGCATCAAGGGCCCCTGGAGAGTCTATATTTTAAATTTCAGCTCACTAGTTCAAACTTTGGTTTTTTTTAAATTGTGGGCGTGTCAGTGAGCGAATTATGAAAATATTTACACATGAGTATCATGGGCCCCTAGAGAGTCTATATTATAAATTTCAGCTTCCTAGCTTAAACTATGGTTTATTTTAAATTGTGGGCGTGTCAGTTGGCGAATTTTGAAAATATATACGCATGAGCATCAAGGGCCCCTGGAGAGTCTATATTATAAATTTCAGCTCCCTAGCTCAAACTTTGGATTTTTGCCGTCCGACCTGAATTAAAATCTGACGGTGACGCTCGATATTTCCAACTAGCACAAAAAGTGGCATAAGAATTGGTATACATAATTTCTAGTTGATGGTCCATAAGAGTACTCTCCGCACAGAACGACAACCGCCTTGAAGCACCTGTCAGTCGCCCGTCGATCCTGAGTTGTTGTTGCTTTGCTTACCCTTCCTCACCGGTTTTTTTCTATAGTTCTCAGGATTCTTAAGATAGCTTTGAACAACAGTTGGTCCTCTTCCAATCTTACCGCTATAAATAGGATAGATTTGCCTTGTTCCTGGTAAGCTTGAATTTTGTCTATTTCCTCCTTAGTTAATGCATTTTTTTTACCCATAGTTGTTGTTTCTATGAAATTATTTTTTGAACTAAGGTCCCGGGTACTCTTAATGCCTTTTTATTTGGTTTAAAATATGATAACAGGAAGATTTTCTTACTGCCCGTAATCAAGTGAAAAGAAAAAAGAAATAATTTTATGAACTTATTGGGAAGATCATCATAAAAATTGAATTTATCTACTTAATACCAATTTTTTTCCAACATAAACATAATATAGCCTTCTTTCATACTGCATTTGGTTTTTCCCAGATTATTGAAGGATTTAAAAAAAATCTTAAAATTAAATCAAGAAACCTGTTCGTAAAAGTGAAAAGGAGTGTATGTACGTAAATAATCTTGAGGAATAAGGATTGCACAAACCATTTCTGGTTGTGTTCAGTGGCTGGAAATTCAACTCCTTGACTTCAATCTTGAGTACAGAAGAAGGCACACCCGTGGAAATTTCAGCGGAAATGGAAGAAGCTGGTAACCAGAAAATAGAGAAAAATAACTTTTATGAATAGAAAACGAAACCTTATTGTTCTAGCAATGAAAAGCGACTGATTTGTGGGTTCTCAAATACAAACAAGAAAAAGGAAGGCTCTTATTCATTTAGTCTTTGAAAACCTGTTACGATATCTCATCTGAAGAATCCTACATTTATATCGAGTCCACCTTCCTTGAAGCAACACACCCACAACACCTTAACACCATTATTACAATATTTATTGGTAATTAATGGTAAATGGTTTTAACAGCAGACTACAAAAATGTCTTGCCTTAAATTACTCTTTTTTTCTCAAGGATTATTTTATTATATTGAATAAAATCTAATTTCTTTTTTTTGTCTGGGTGCGGGACTTTCTACACTTGAGCACTCAGACTCCATACTGGTCCATTATACGCTGCTTTCAGTTCTCCAGAACAAGCGCCCTGGCATAGGCGATGGCTTGGTCCTTAAAACGGAGGTTCGATCTTCCCTGCCTCTCGAATCTGGGGATTGGGAGTCCCAGATCATCTTGGCTGGAGCATTATTCTCCATTCGCTCAATGTGGACGAGCAAATGTAGTCGACGTGATTAAGCTTTTTGAACTACATCCACATATTGGTACAGCTCATAGAGTTGTCGATTGTATATTCTCCTCGATTCGCCCTCCTCGCACACAGGACCAAATATCTGACTCATTGGTATTTTACAGGATTTGCCTTAATGTAAAGATATGGTCTATTGTCGATCTGCCGGGCCGGAACCTAAACTGGTACGTGCCTATTAGTGTTGCAGAACGCCTTTAGACGTCCACAAAGTTCGTTGGATAGGATCTTATATGCGACATTTAGCAGGGATATGCCTCGATAGTTCCTGCAAGACATATGATCGCCTTTCTTGAAGATGGGGCATATGGAGCTAATGATCCAGTCATCGGGCATGCTTTCTTCCACTCATACTTGGTTAATTATTTGGTACATGTGCCCTTCAAAGGTGGCTGGTAACCTATGGTGGTCTCGGCTACCTCCTTGATGATGTTGTTATATCGGTTCCACACATTGTTGATGCTTGTGGGTGGTGAGTGCACAGAGGAGAGTCTCTTACTAATCCGCTTTCTGTTGGCTCTGGCTACTCCATATGTATTAAGGCGTCCTACGTCGATTTTTGTGCGATTGCTGTGTGGATCTTGAGCCTTGGAAACCTAGTGCTACTTTTTTTTCTTTTTTTTTTTTATATAATTTGCGTGCGCTAAAGGGATTTCTTTTTTCTGTAGTGACACAGTACCCTTATAATGGTAAAACCACAGCGCAGGCATTTAGTTTGTTGCGCAAGTAACTCCCAGCAATTCATTGCCTATTTTTGGGTGCTACTTACTGAAAGAATAGAAGGATAGGAAAGAGTTTGGTGCGATGGGATTTTTTTTTTCTCAACAGGTGGCGCCTAAATTGCTTTAGGGAGATCAGTTTTTGTTGTGTGTATTCAATTTATAAAAATCATGGCCCTGGTCGGGATTCGAACGCACGACCTGCCAATCACTTTAGTGAATACACTACCATCGCACCATTGCCACCTGCACCGTATTACGAGCTGCTTCAAAATCGGTTAGTCGGTAGCCGTTATATGTTATCGTGTCGTGAAGGCTGTGCTTACCAACTAATCCGCCGGCATACAAATTCCCGAGCACAACGGTGACATCGTACCGCAGACAGGCTCCGTCTGCGAGCCTATAGAACTCCTCCTTGATGGGATCTTCAGCCTTATCGGTAGAGGCGTGTGAACATATTAGGCTTATGTTTTAAAATGAAGCTTCGATGCGGATCACAGCCAGGCGATCACTTATCTATAATCTATAAGTCTATAACTTTTATCCTAAGCCGATTTCCCACGGCGAATCCGCACCCTAACATATTGTTGCATCCAGGCTAGGATTCGAAAAGATAAAACGTAATTCTATTTAATTAATCTTTATTAGTTCTCTTTCAATGTAATTCTTGATTATTATTCTAATAATTCACTTATTTAATTCAACAATTCACTTTCACAATTAATCACTTTAAATACACAATCACTTTTCTCTTACTCAATACTTATACTTTTTCTCTCTACTTTTCACTACTGTCATCTATCGCACTTCTTTATCGCGGTTCACAACTAGAATGTCTTGGGTGCTCCTGCGACATCTATTTATATCTCCTAGTGACTCCTAGTGAGTTTAGAAGGTTTGAGAACAACGTAACTATGTATGTACTAGTTATTCCAGAGCTACTCAAACTGCTATTCAAATGCTGGCAAAATCGGTAATATGGCTACTTTCTACTAGATGGCGCTGCAACTTGACTAATTGATGCCCAATGACACAGCTTGAGCAAACATGCAACAATATCCCCCTCTTAAACTTGTTCGTCCCGAACAAGCACGTCAATATTTTCGCCATGGTAGCGATGGAGACGATCCACATGGACAACTTTCAGCTTGCCTCTTCCTCGCTGGATCCGGTAGACAACATCGTTGATGCGCTTCACTATCTTATAGGGTCCTTCCCAATCCTGCTGTAGTTTAGGTGACATGCCTTTTCGGCGATGAGGGTTGTATAGCCATACCAGATCTCGTTCCTGGAATCCTGTGGAGGTTGCTTATGTATCGTACCTCGTCTTCATGCGGTCGCTGGATATCCGAATCTTATCTCTAGTTTTCCGATGAATGTTTCTGATGATTTCTCTGAGATCCGCAACATAATCATCTTCATTCGTTGCTTCATCAGTCGGAGATCCAAACATCAATTCACTAGGTAACCGGATGGTTCGACCAAAAAGGATTTCAGATGGAGAATGTCCTGTTGTGTTATGAACTGCGCTTCGATAGGCTAATAGGAACATGGGGATCTGCTTGTCCCAGTCCCGCTGGCAGTCGCCAACAACCTTAGAAAGGTGGTCGTTTAAGGTTCTATTGAAGCGTTCCACCATTCCGTCCGATTGTGAATGAAGCGGGGTTGTTCTTGTCTTCTTAATCCCTAGTAGCTGGCATACTCCTTGAAAGATCTTCGACTCGAAATTGCGACCTTGGTCCGAGTGCAAATCCATTGGTACGCCAAATCTGCTTACCCAGTTGTGGACAATCTGCTCTACCACGGTTTTAGCTTCTTGGTTAGGTATAGCAAATGCTTCAGGCCATTTAGTGAAGTAGTCCATCACTACGAGGATATAGCGGTTTCCACTGTTGGTTTCTGGAAACGGTCCTGCGATGTCAACTGCAATCCTTTCAAAGGGCGCTCCAACGTTGTATTGATGCATCTTGCCTTGCATTTTTACTCTCGGGCCTTTACTGGCTGCGCAAGTGACGCATTTTCGGCACCAGTTTTCGACATCGTCTCTTGCGTGGATCCAGTAAAAGTGTTCTCGTACTTTTTCGAGTGTCTTATTTACTCCCAAGTGACCTCCGGACACTCCATCATGCAGTTCCCTAAGCACTTCGTTGACTTTCGCTCTTGGTACCACAAGTTGCATCACGGCTGATATTCCATCCGAACTTTCCCATTTTCTTTTCAAAATGCCATCCTGAACATGAAGTGAGTCCCATTGTGCCAAGTATGCCTTCAGTTCCGGACTCTTATTGGAGATCTGCTGCCAGTCCGGCTTGCCTTCATGTTCCTTCCAGGCGAGAATCGGCTCGATATCCGGATCTTCCTGTTGAGCATTCCGGATCTCCCGTGCACTCCAGCCGCTAATGGGCTCAGCTCTCAACCGTTGGACTGATACTTTATCTTTTTCCTCCTGGCGCACGCAATGTTTACAATCAGCCTTGCAGGGCCGCCGGGAGAGGGCATCTGCGTTGGAGTGAAGAGTTCCCTTTCGGTGCTGTATCTCGTAGTCATACATCTGCAGCCGTTCAATCCACCTCGCGACTTGTCCTTTAGGGTTCTTAAACTGCAGCAGCCACTTTAGAGACGCATGATCTGTACGCAGGATGAATTTCTGCACATATAAGTACTTGTGGAAGTGCTTTGTTGCCAGGATCAAAGCCAGGAGTTCCCGCCTGGTTACGCAATAGTTCCTCTCCGGCTTGGATAGCACTTTACTGAAGTAGGAGACTACTCTCTCTTGGCCATCATGGATCTGCGAAAGAACGGCTCCGATCCCAACATTACTAGCGTCGGCATCTACAATAAATGTTTTTCCTGGAGTAGGGTACGCTAGAATTGAAGCATCACACAGTTGGTGTTTGAGACTCTTAAAACTCGCTTCGCATTCACCTGACCATTTGAATGGTTTTCCCTTTTCCGTCAGTTGGTGCAAGCTCTTTGCGATCCTTGCAAAGTCCTTCACAAACCGTCTGTAGTACGTTGCAAGTCCCACTAAGCTCCTCAGTTGGTGTTTGTCTTTGGGAACGGGCCAATTTTTCACCGCATCGACCTTCTCTGGGTCAGTCCTTACTCCCTCGGACGAGATGATGTGCCCCAGATATTTCACCTCAGATCTAAAGAGATCACACTTTTTCGGGTTAAGCTTTAATTGTGCACTTCGTTGTCTCTGGAACACTTCCTTCAAGTTATCTCGATGTTCTTCAAACGTTTTTCCAACCACGATGACATCGTCCAAGTAGACCAAACACGTTTTCCATGTTAGCCCCAACAAAACACGCTCCATTAGACGCTCATAGGTTGCCGGCGCGTTACACAATCCAAATGGCATTACTGTGAATTGCCAGAGCCCGTTTCCTGCTGTGAAAGCCGTTTTCTCGCGGTCTTCCGAATGGATCTGTACTTGCCAGTAGCCACTCTTCAGATCTAGAGTGGAAAACCATCGGGCTCCGTACAGTGTATCCAGCGTATCGTCAATCCTTGGTAGAGGGTAGCTATCCTTTTTGGTGACATTATTCAGTTGGTGATAGTCTACACAGAACCGAGTGCTGCCATCTTTCTTTTTGACTAGGACAATTGGAGATGCCCATGGGCTTTTAGAGAATTCGATTACTCCTTCCTTCTCCATCGTCGACACCATCTCTGCAACCTCCGTCTGCTTAGCCAATGGTAATCGTCTGGGAGGCTGACGAATCGGTTTTGCATCTCCAGTGTCTATCCGGTGTTGTACAAGGTGTGTTCGGCCATACTCGCAGTCCCGCGAAGCGAATATATCAGCAAACTCGTTGATGAGGTTCCCTGCCATGGCTTGCTGCTCCTGATTCAGATCGCAGTGCTGGAATAAAGTTCTTTTCACCTCAGTCATTCCCATTGGTGAACGAGGCTTCGCAACACCTTCCTGTGATAGTTTCGTGATGGCAGTAACCGGTACACACTTTCCAACCACCTCACCTTGCTTCAATTTGACGCTTTTGTGTTCCGCATTAAGAACTCGTACGGGAACCATATTGTTCTTCGGCTCGACAAGCATTTTTCCAACCACGCAATTTCGGCAGTGGTTGTCTACTGGCTCAACTAGAAAGAATCGGTGGGCCCCAGGATCACCTTCCAGCTTTGTCCAAATCAATGTCTCTGAAGAAGGTGGTAGGACCTCGTCCTTACTAATGACTGTCCTCAGGGATGCGGCGTTCTCGTTCCCGTACACCATCGGAATCTCTACGTTTCGATACTTGAGTACTTGCATACCAATGTCCAATACAACATCATGCGCCTTCATGAAATCGATTCCAACGATGCATTCGTCACATATATCAGCTACTAGGAAAGCGTGGGAGAATGCTAATCCTGCCAAATTTATTGTTAGTATGACCTCTCCATACACTTTCGCTGTAGCTCCTGTTGCTGTTTTCAGACAGTAATTGCTGGTGTTGTGCAGCCAAGACTGACGGACGATGTCCCTCCTTATAATGAAAGCGGTGGCACCGGTGTCGATGGTTGCTACGCACTTATTTTGTCCGATATAGGCTTCCACTGTTAGACTCTGGTTTCCTCGTTTGGTTTGGGAGACTTGAATTGTGGTCCTGTGGTCGTCGATTCCGGAAACCAACTTCTGCCCCGCGAAGCTGGTCCTTACACGTTTCCCGACTGCTGGTTCTGCGAAGCTATATCTGCAGGATGGTTGCTACCCCTGCCAGATGCTTCTTCGTTGCCGCTCCTAGGCCCGCAATGTGGACAACTGCCTCGTCTGGGTGGAGCTCTGCACTGTCTCTGTAGGTGCCCTATTTTGTTGCAGTTCCAGCAGCGCATTTGACCTCTGTTATCTCTGCTCCGGTCTACGATGTCTGCTCTTTGACATGAGCATTCAACGGCTGTCATTTCCCTTACGCGATGGAATACATGCGATGCCTGATCAGCAGCCTGCATTGTCAAGGCAAATGCTAGGGCCTCAGCGAGAGTTCTCTTTCCAGCCATTCTTACGGCCATTTGCAGTTGTCTATCTTCAATGGCTTGGATAAACGCCTCCACAGCCATTTCATTGATGAGAACCTCACCAGCATTAGGATATGACAAATGCGCCAGACGTTCGATATCTGCTTGCAGCTGTTGAAGTGTTTCTCCCCGCTTCTGGACTCTACTGCGTAGCTGGACCCTGTACACTTGCTGCATATGCTCATCACCGAAGCGCATCTCTATAGCCTTGACCAGGGCGTCGTAGTTGTGTTGCTTCTCTTCTGAGACAGTTTGGAGTAACTCCGCAGCTGTACCTCTTAGTGCGAGCGTTAGCGCAATCGACTTTTCCTCGTTGTCCCAGCTGTTCGCCATTGCAGCTGCTTCAAACTGTTTCTTATAAATTGGCCATGATGTTTGACCATCTAAAACAGGAGGCTGCATCTCTTTCCTTCTCGGGTAGTCCGCAGAATTTTCTCGAGCCTTCTGCTTTTTCACTTTCTCGAGCTCTTTAGCCAAGTTCTCGAAGTTTGTTTCATGCTTGCAAAACGTCTGATGGATTTCGTCGAATTTGGTTTCAACCTTCTCGAACTTGTGGTCAATTTCTTCGAGTTTTCCTTCGAGAACATTTTTAAAGTCTTCCACAGCGCTCTTTTGGGCGGCAACTATGGAATTCTTTTGTTCTTCGAATTTAGAGTCCACTGCTTGCAATTTGGAATCTAGATAATTCTTCTGTTCGTCAAATTTAGAGTCCATTGATTCTAATTTGGAATCTAGAGAATTTGTCTGTTGTTCTAGAGAATTCTTTTGTTCATTGAACTGAGAGTCCATAGAATTCTTCTGTTCATCAAACTTAGAGTCCATAGAGTCGAATTTCTGATCGAACTTGGCCAAAAGTAATTCCATCATAGCAGTCATATCAACGCCTGTACTTACTTGTTCTTCTGCTACGTCGAACAAAACGGACTTGGGGTTTTCTCCTTCGTTTTCAACAGCTTCCTGCAGCCGGAGCACCAGATCACTTTTTCCTCCAGCTGTGGAGAGTGTTGCGGTCACCTGGGGAGGAAAAAAATGTCGGTGTTAGAAATAGATTATATGGTTGAGAACCCAAACAAAATACTCCCTGCCGAAATTCCGATAAATGTCCTCGAGTGGTACACAAATTGCGGCGAGACGAGCTGTACAGAACGACTGAAATGGTACAAATTATATAAATAAAAAAAAAAAAAAAACGAATAATTACCTTCAATAGTAATCGCCGTCGTTTATAGTTGCATTTGTTTTGTTTGTCTCCTTTTCTTTTTATTCTGACATTTGTTAGAAGTTCGAATTCGAAGTACCAAAGAACTTTGCACAAAACTAATTGGTACTAGAATGGTAGGAGAAGAAAGGGTATAGCAATACGATATACGACCGGATAAAATATTTACGATCCGTTATTAAGAGTAGGTAATTGTAATGAGATTAATATTTCATTGGTTCTCTTCAAATAACAGCAAAGCAAGCAATACTAACTAAAATAAAACGGAACGATCATCCGATCGATGGAGAAAATAAGTCGAAAGAATAAAATGAGATTACGATGTATGATCTGAAAACAAAGGATAGTCGATTGGCGTGAGTTTAAAACAGACATTTGTACAGTGCAGTTCTCTACAAGAGACTTTTTTTTTTTAAAAAAAGGACGTGCAATATGTATAACTATAAAGACCTTTTTTTGTAAAAGAAAGGCAGTGTTCCTTGTGTTAATAAGTATTTCGGTGAATATCCCAACAAATTTTAATAAAATATAAAAAGAATTTTGAAACCATTAATTGGGAAAGGGGTAAGTGAGAAATTAAAACAAGTTTTTTTTTACGGTTGGTGACGTGGTAAATTTTAGGGAAATTGATTGTTCAGTATTGGCAGTTAGATTGCCGGTCCAGAATTTGGCGGTCAGGTCAGTAGGAATCCCATGCCCGTGGCCGCCGAAAGTTTTTTTTTGTTGGTACACCTACATATAAATATGTACACGCCATCCGAATCGTACCGAAATACATAGACATACCTACATATTCAATAAGGGAACGGAGGTCTGAATGACTTTGTGGTGTCAGCGGAGCCTCATCTAAAGAACCGCACCGGAGTAATCCACGTCATCCACCAACCAACAGTATATACGGGCACGAGAACGCGCAAAATAAATAAAAATTTCTTTAACAAAAAAAAAAATTTTTTTTTGATATAAATTATATTACATATATACAATTATACATATCATATTATCATTATTCCCGTGCACCCCATACAGTCAAGGGTAAAAGTGCACGTGAGCAGTCATTACAAAAAAAAAATAATTTGTTAGACAGAAATTCTTTGTCAGTAAAGTAGGAGAACAGTGGCTGTTAGAATTATTGCACGCATGCAAAAAAAGAAAGTATATTTAAATTGTTATTTAATCGTCGGACAGTTGTCCTTGTTAGTTTAGAAAATTTTGGCGTGATTTTTCTAATATTTTTTTATTGTTCATTTTCCTTTATTTCTTTGGTTTTGTTGTGATAAGTTTTGTTTCCCTCGCTCGTGAGGTAATTCGGGTAAATTTCACATTTCTATTTATTATTATATTTTATTTGGCCCCTAAACAGAGCTCTATTTAGGTAGGAAAATTTCATTTGGGTGGAATCTACTGGGGAGAACAAAAATGTAGTACCCCATCTTGTATGCGATGAACGGGGAAGGGAGAAACAAGACTTAAATAAGTTTGCTTCTATTGGTTTTTTTTTGGAATTTTGTTTTCTTCATTTTGTTTGCTTAAATTTTTTTTTTATAGATTCAGTTAGTATTGCTTTACTAGGTTAAAGTTTGATTTATTAGCTTTAAGTCTTAAATATTAATGTTAGCTATTCGCTTTATAAATAAAAGAAAAATTTGTTAGTCACGCCATATGGGTCGAAAACTATTTTTGTTTTGATTTTTGCTCACGAAACGGCTATGGCTTCCTAGGTTGAGACGTCGAGGGGTGCGGTAAGGTTTGCTACGGTCCTTTCGGCGAAAATGGGCCGATAATTGGCGACGGCTTCAAAATTGGGGAAGTTTTAAAACCGGCCGAAAACTTCCAGGAAGGGAGAGAACTGGCCAGGCTGCAATAACATCAGCAGTCCCCTCAGTGCGGTGGAAGTCCGTCCGCTTTCATATGGTAAGGTAAGATCTGGCATGTTTATGTTTTGTAGTAGGTTCGTTAAGTGTGTAGGACAAGAACCACCCCATCCGGCGAGCAGAGCCGTGCTACGCTAGCATGCCACGCTCCTCGCACTTAACTCTCCATCTCCTTCTGATTCCGCTTCCTTCCTTAAGTCCCATCCACATCACTTCTCCTTTTTATTAATCTGTTCCCAACGCCCTCTGTTGTCCGAATATAGACCTATTACAAGAGATTCCGCTTTTCCAGTTCAGCTTTTAACTGCGGTATACTGAGCTGTAGTAATTTCAATGTGCGGCCCATTTTTTTTTTTGTTTTTTTTTTTTTAACTAATTCACTTCACTTTAATTTCACACTGAATGCGTTTTATCCCACTTCTGACACCAATGTTACATCCAGGCTCTTTCAATGTAATTCTTGATTATTATTCTAATAATTCACTTATTTAATTCAACAATTCACTTTCACAATTAATCACTTTAAATACACAATCACTTTTCTCTTACTCAATACTTATACTTTTTCTCTCTACTTTTCACTACTGTCATCTATCGCACTTCTTTATCGCGGTTCACATCTAGAATGTCTTGGGTGCTCCTGCGACATCTATTTATATCTCCTAGTGACGCCTCTCGAAATTTCCAGATTCGTTGAGTTTAGAAGGTTCGAGAACAACATAACTATGTATGTACTAGTTATTCCACAGCTACTCAAACTGCTATTCAAATGCTGCCAAAATCGGAATTATGGCTACTTTCTACTAGATGGCGCTGCAACTTGACTAATTGATGCCCAATGACACAGCTTCAGCAAACATGCAACAATATGCAATAGTCTATCTCCTGGATCGCGGTAATATCTGCCTTGCACCGCTAGAGGACAGACTTACATTTTTGAGCAGTATCATGGGTGTACACTTGTACAGTGTATGCACGGTCCAGGTGAATAGTCTCAAACCGTAGTCCGTTGGCGTTAAGGGTCTGGCGGCCATAAGAGGATATCCATTATCTAAGGCTACTCATGTGTCTCTATCATAACTATTTATGTTTGACATGGTCGATAAGTTACCCCGACGGCAAAACACCCAACCTGGAGAGTCGGCTCCATTTTTTTACCCCTAGGACGAGGGGTCGGATTTCCCGGAGTCAATTATCCACTTCGGCTCACCCGCCACCAATTCTTTTTCCAATACCCTGGCTTAGCATGGGAGATTCCTAAAGACCTGGGATTCAAATATGTCGAAAAAAAAAAAAAAAAAAAAAAACTGGTAGACGACACCGTTGATCTGATCTAGGAAATTCGTCCGGTGCCGTATGAAGCAGGAGGTGCTCCTCTATTGACCACTGCCACCAACGACTATTCAAATGGGTTGGTTACCCAATCTTCAGTCGAGGTAGAAGGCACTAAGAAGTCACGAACGAAGAGGTGTAGAATAGGAGTTGGTAGTGGTACCTTGAGAACGCCTGTGCTCTCATATATTCGCATCACTACCCTTTAGCTACTTGAAATAAAATCGAATCTAATCTAATCTTGGTTCTAATTTGCAAATTTTCCCAATCAAATCTATACACTGTCTTATAAACGAGGCCTCCCATTCCATTTGAGATAAACATAATAGTTTGACAGCTAGGTTAACCCAATAGCCGGCAGTCTATTGAGACCTGAGAATGTACAACTGTTAAAGCAAAAAAAAAAAAAACAGAGAACATGTCGACCAAAATTGTTAATTGTTTTTGTTCGTTTGGAAATACATATTAGGGTGTCATTTTTATTTCTTGAACACAATCCTACTACATATATTGTTAATGCTCCTTCTTAATTCTGGATTTTTTTTTACAATTCGCTTCATTATAAACTTTTTATGAAATATTCGCGAAAAACTCGTCTCATGTGATACAAATTTATGATGGGTCATCAATCAATTCAGCAGATGTTTTTTTTATTTTGATTTGACACTGACGTTGTCTCGATTGTCAACATCCGTCATAACAAACCGAAAATGTTACGCCGTGGTTGTGCTTTATCCGAGTTTGGTTTGTTTTGTTTAAAGAATAAGCATGAAATTCACAATAAAATACGAAAACTTCAAATTTGAAGTGATTGAGACTTTTGACGTATACAACAAACCTAAAATAAATTAAACAAAAAAAAAAACATTTGTATCACACCGCAAAATGAATTCTTGAGTGAAAGCTTACATACTTCAAATTTCATCTTCAAAATCATCCATTATAAGCATTAGGTAATTAATCTTATTCTTCAGAGTAAAACAAAACTCGTCGTCATCCAATGTTAAAACAGCCAGTGAAGATTTTTTTCATATGTATTAACTCGTCTGACAATTCCCAGTTGGACGTATGTTAGTTTAGTTTAGGCAAAAATACATAGGTCCGTTCGCGTACTTTATGTGTAGAAAAATGAAAAGTGTCTTATCTCCAAAATCGAGAGAGAATCCTCTCATTTCTAAGAAAAGTACGCGAACGCTTTTGTGTAAAAAGGTGAAAAACGTCTTAGTTTGGCTTGAAAAGAAGCAACAGCTGTTTTTTTTTTGCTGGCAAACTCATAGGTTTTCATCATTTGACAGTTTTCATTTTCTTACCAGCTGAAATTCTGTGTGAAGAAAAATGAACGAAAGTACATTTTTCTTTCGTTCATCTTTTTACCATTTTCTCAGTACGCGAACGCGTTTGTGTAGTTTTGCACGAAAGTTTATATAAATGTACGTTTGCATATTAGTTCGCGAACGGACCTATTCTGAATGCGCCCAATGTAATTTGCTGATTGACCAAAATATTGAAATGTCAAAAATTGGTGACAGTTCTCTAATTAAGAACAACAAAATAGTAGGTAGTTCTTGTTTCTATTTGTTCCCTTACCCTTTTTACCATTGATCCGATAAATATTTATGTAAGTAAATAAATAACTTTTAAAACGACGGCAAATACAGTTCTAATTTTCTAGAGATAAATAAAACCATGCCTCGAGAGTCACCTGCCAAATCTTTATCCAACCCTCAAGAACCTGCTCTTCATTCATTTTGCAAGCAAACATTAAAATCGAAGCTATTTAAAGGATTCTACAAGGAACGGTGTTATGTGGATTCAGTAAGTGGTTACAGAGACCTAATTGTGCTGAATCCTAATGAAAAAGAGATTAAAGTCGTTCTCGATGACGTTCAGAAGAAACTGGTACAGTTTTACCAAAACGTATCGTCTCCAATGTGGGTCGGAATCACGACGAACCCTGGCTCGTCACCTAATGAATCTACAGAAACGTGCATTTGGGCAGAGCTGGATGAACTCGCATTCGATCAGTATTGGTTCAGTGTAAAAGCATTGCGCTTTAGAGAAAATGAGGTCATTGTTAAACTGAAAACTGTGCGAGCTGTTGAAACAGCGCCAGCTACTGCAATTGTTAACAAAGATCAGTCTGTTAGTGTGCACGATTTTATTAAAGTTATTATGGGATGGGGCGCTAGTATAAAGCTCACTGCTTACGAATTTATGTCCAATGACTTATCAAAGGACAATTTTAAGGCGCTACTTAAATTGGTCTCTTTAATTACTATTGCATTATTTTCCACTTCATTAGACCTGATTAAATTTATAGGCATTTTTATAATTTCATTCATGACGGAATTTCGGAAACTGTTAGCTGCTTCGACACCAATACTAATGTGCGTCATTGATGTGAGTAGCAAAATTGTTGGTGGTTTCTATATTTTACTAGCTATGATTTGGCGGGATACTACCGGAGGCCTAAGACGACCAGTTAGTCAACAAAATGCGATTACTGATGGATATGATCGACGCGCATATCCAAGACTACAGTATACAAGAAAGTGAAACCAGGAATGTTAAATGATTTAAGCAACTAACTATCGTAAATGTTTTATTTTTTATTGTACGTTTTATATAAGGACTTCATTAGTATACATCCGCATTTAACACATATTTTTATTAAATAAAAGATTATTACATACTTGATTTTAAGTAAATAAAAATCGCAATGTTTAAATTTGAAAAAAGTACACGTGGGCCCAGTGGCAGGTGCGATGGACTACTCGACGAGGGGCCCCAGGTTAAAATCACCCAATAACACCTACATTTTTTCCGCTGCCCCACCTTTGACTAAAGTCCAAGAGTATTAAGTGCCATGAGAAGCGTAGGTAGGTATATTAATATTTATGTAGTTATATTTTATATAGGTACATAATTGTATACCTGGTAGTTTGATATTTTAAGCGATCTTAGGTGCTAAAGGGATTTCATTTTTCTGTGACACAGTACCCTTACAGTGGAAACCACAGCGCAGTTTTTTTTTGTGTTGCTGTAAGTAGCTCCCAGCAAATGATTCATTACCTATTTTTGGGTGCTACTTACTGCATGAAAGAATAGAACAAGGATAGAAAAGAATGGGATTTTTTCTCCACAGGTGGCGCCTAAATTGCTTTAGGGAGATCTGTTTTTGTTGTGTGTATTCAATTTATAAAAATCATGGCCCTGGTCGGGATTCGAACGCACGACCTGCCAATCACTTCGTGCATTGACAAAGGGGCGTAAGTGATATTTACCAATTTTACAGGAGAGCAAAAAGAAAAGTCTATTCGTGGTACGAAACAAAATATCACTTTCGCCACAGAACAAAAAAACGAAATCTCAACAATGCGATGGGATTTTTTCTCCACAGGTGGCGCCTAAATTGCTTTAGGGAGATCTGTTTTTGTTGTGTGTATTCAATTTATAAAAATCATGGCCCTGGTCGGGATTCGAACGCACGACCTGCCAATCACTTCGTGCATTGAAACACAAAGGGGCGTAAGTGATATTTACCAATTTTACAGGAGAGCAAAAAGAAAAGTCTATTCGTGGTACGAAACAAAATATCACTTTCGCCACAGAACAAAAAAACGAAATCTCAACAATGGGTTCGAATTCACTTACGACCTTTTGTGATGCCAAAAAACTTGCTTTAACAAGTTGTTTTATGTAATATTCTCAAAATGGGATTTTTGTTACTTACAACCCTTTGTGTTTCATTGGACGACTTAGTGAATACACTATCACTACCACGCACCATTGTCACCAGCATATAAATGTGAGAGGTCAAGAACTAACGGCAAGAAGCAAGAACAGTTTGTAAATAAATCCTGAATCAACAAATCATTATTACAAAACAAAACTAAAAGTTAGAAAAAAAGAGTTCATTTTTTAAAAGAATCCAATTACTTTTCATGGAAAAACATGAAGAATAGAAACGACGAAGAAAACAAGAAATCACTCAGTTTCTGTGTGTTTTCTGTTATTAATAAAGGCCCGATGAAGGACGTAAAGCAGTGCAAAACGTCGCTAACTAAATAAAAAGTTTATGGACCTAAAGCCCACTTAATTATCTAGTATTTTTTAATTTTCATGACCCTGTTGCTTTAAGAATATTTTTCCAGAAAGTTACTAAAATATTGTATCCATACACATTTATGTATCATGTTATCCCAAAAAATGTACCACCTGGTTGCAATAATCCAAGAGCAGGAGCAATACCCATCTGCAAACGGCTTGGGATACTATTGAAGGATTATAGCAATGATTGCCAGACACCATTCAAAAAATTAACCGTTAAAATAGAATCTCAACCATCATGAAGCTTATCTGCCTTTAACTCATATTTTTGTAATCAAATTTTAATTTCACAGGAATTGCCAGAATAATAAGGAAGGTAGAATAGGCTGATGAACTCGCTAGACATGGAATCACATAACTTACTTCACTACATAGTATAAAACAAAGTCGCTTCAAGCTGTCTGTTTGTCCCTATGTATGCTTAGATCTTTAAAACTACGCAACGGATTTTGATAAGGTTTTTTTTTTGATAGATAGAGTAATTAGAGGAAGATTTATATGTACGAGTATAATACGTGCTTAAAACAGTAGAGAAACACTGATAATTTTAGAGGTTTCTAATGTGATGTCGTAAATAAACACATTTTTCTGCACTTACATTGCAAACGCTGGCTGAACCCTACGACCTACGACCATACAAACATGTTTTCTTTAGAGGTTTCTCTTGAAAGAGTGACATATAAGGGTGAAAACACACCGGATAAAGCAAAACGTTTTTTTTTGTTTCCTGAAACAAGAGAACATTCGGCGCGTTCAATTTGCAAGTCAACTGCAAGTTCACTACTAATTAAATGTTTATGACTTGCCAAACGATGGTCACGTGAGTTATTTGATCAATGAGAAAAGGTAAAATAGTAGTCACTAGTAGTTGACTTGTAAATTGAACGCGCCCATTGTTTCTTATGAGAGCGCACACACCAAAAACATTAGGTCCGTTCGCTTACTTTATGTGTAGGAAAATGAAAAGTGTCAAATCTCCAAAATCGAGAGAGAAACCTCTCATTTCTAAGAAAAGTACGCGAACGCTTTTGTGTAAAAAGTTGAAAAAACATCTTAGTTTGGCTTGAAAAGAAGCAACAGCTGTTTTTTTTTTGCTGGCAAACTCATAGGATTTCATCATTTGAAAGTTTTCATTTTCTTACCAGAAATTCTGTGTGCAGAAAAATGAACGAAAGTACATCGTTCATCTTTTTACCATTTTCTCAGTACGCGAACGCGTTTGTGTAGTTTTGCACGAAAGTTTATATAAATTTACGTTTGTATATTAGTTCGCGAACGGACCTTTTTTCTTTGGTGTGTGCGCTCTCATAAGAAACAATGGTCTCTTGTTTCATGAAACAAAAAAAAACGTTTTGCTTTATCCGGTGTGTTTTCACCCTAATTGGCCAAGTGAAAAACACTCAACGCTCCAATCGAAGGCTGCAACGTTGAAAGTTTGATCCTGCGATTTATTAATGGTCATTGCAAAAGATATCTTTACCGGAGATTGTAGGCGTTCAAATTGGAACGGTAAATCCGATGGTGTCAGAGGAATTCGGGGAATCAATACATCTTCTCCGGTACCACATCCGGTGAGTATTGTGCACTCTATTATGCAAGTTTTTAGTGATTTTACCAGCAAACGCGTGCCATTGCAAAGTTTAGGTGGATTCAGGTTTCTTAATAAAATAACAGGACAACCTACAACACCATTTTATGAGGAGGGAGTCCAGACGGGTTCAAAGAATTAAGAAATTCTGTAGGAAAATGAACGGCTTTTTCCAAATCGAGAACAGTATCGACCGAGTAGTGTATTTGCGTCGGCGCATCAATCTTTGAAAGAATCAAGTTATTTACCTTATCTACTTGTTCGTTAGTTGGTGACAGAATCGCTCTTTCTTTAAACCAAGATATAGTCTTACAAATTATGTTATCAATGTCGGGATAGACATTGTTGACCAACTCTTGGATGTTGTCTATCAAAACACAAAGGCTTTTTAGGTTAATCCTTCCATTTTTTGTGTTAACTCTACATTGCCAACTTCTAGCAGCATCTCCGAGAAAAACCTGTTCTCACGTGAAGACAATGAAACCCTCATTTTAGTTTTAAGCTCTAATTTATTGACATGTGGCCAAAGGTTGGATCTTTTTAGGGAAGCATTTATTTCGTGTGTTTCTCGAGTCACAACTGGTAGGATTTGACGAAAGCAAATAGCAGTTTCCACTTGAGAACATCGTGATTCACTTTGTCGAAAGCTTTAGAAAAATCAAGCAGGCAGAGGAGATTCATATGACCCTTATCGTATTCAATTCTTATATCATCAAGGAGATTTGTCATAGCAGTAGAGCAGGTGTGATTCGCTCTGAAGCCCGATTTTTTCTCATATAGCAATTTGTTATTGGAAATATGTCTTAATATTTGCTTCTCAATTATCTTCTCAAAGACTTTAGAAAGGCAAGGCAGTATGCTTATTGGTCTAAAATCCGATGGAGATTGGGTCACGTTTCTTAGCAATGGGAAGTACTCTGGCAATTTTCCAAGACTGGGGAAAAGTAGTTGTAATAATGCACCAGTTGATTATATGAGTGAGATGGGAATGTACGGCAAAATAAGTTTGACGAAACGGATAAGTACTCCATCGTCACCAACGGAGTCGGACTTTATAGCCATCACACATTTTATTACTTCATCTTTATTGACTACTTCAAATATTCCAGTCTAGGCATAGACCTTGAGGAATTACTTGCAGAGTTGACTCCTAAGTCACCAACCGAGGTGGTATCACCAAGAAAAAAGTCGTTAAGTTCGTCAGGATCGAGAGAACATTGAGGGCCTTCGTTTTTGCAGACACCAATTTTACTGAGATTGCTCCATAATTTTTTAGAGGGTAAAGAGGTGTTAAGTTTGGATGAATAATAATTTATTTTAGATGTTCTATTTAAACAAGTGGCTTGATTACGGGCTTCCTTGTATCAAAAGTAGTACCACATGTCTAACGACAATAGAACTGCCCTTACCTGAACCCGCAAAGCCTTAAACAGATAGACTGCATACTAGCGCCACTACAGAAGTCATTCGTAAACACTGTCTCATAAACAAGCATGCAGAAAGGGTTCGCGTATACTCAAATGATTTTTGGAGAAGCCGCATGGACAAGGAGGATTATGAGGCTATTTCTCTGTACATGCTCTGCTCCCTTCAATAAAAGAAAAGTACATTTGGGAGATTTTTCTATAACGATCTTAATAAAATAACTTACACATTATAGATCGCTTGCACTTCATCGCAGGCTATAAGATGTTCAGCGAATAAGGAGTTAGACTCACGTTTTGACGAAATGGCGTCATATTGGCCTTATTGACTCAGTTCTTTTGCTGGCAGGCACTCTAACTTAACCTAACTTATGTAAGTGTATAAAGTGGATAAATATATACTGAATGCGCCCATTGTAATTTGCTGATTGTCCAAAATATTGTAATGTCAAAAATTAGTGACAGTTCTCTAATGAAGAACAACAAAATAATAGGTAGTTCTTGTTTCTATTTGTTCCCTTCCCTTTTTACCATTGATCCGATAAATATTTATGTAAGTAAATAAATAACTTTTAAAACGAAGACAAATACAGTTCTAATTTTCTAGAGATAAATAAAAATATGCCTCGAGAGTCACCTGCCAAATCTTTATCCAACCCTCAAGAATGGGCTCTTCACTTATTTTGCAGTCAAACATTAAAATCGAAGCTATTTAAAGGATTCTATAAGGAACGGCGTTATGTGGAGTCAGTGAATGGTTACAGAGACCTCATTGTGCTCAATCCTAATGAAAAAGAGCTTCAACTCGTTCTTGATGACGTTCAGAAGAAACTGGTTCAGTTTTACCGAAACGAATCGTCTCCAATGTGGGTCGGAATCACGACGAATCCTGGCCCGTCACCTAATGAATCTCCAGAAACGTGCATTTGGGCAGAGCTGGATGAACTCGCATTCGATCAGTATTGGTTCAGTGTAAAAGCATTGCGCTTTAGAGAAAATGAGGTCATTATTAAACTGAAAACTGTGCGAGCTGTTGAAACAGCGCCAGCTACTCCACTTCTTAATAAAGATGAGTCTATTAGTGTGGACGATTTTATGCAAGTTATTACGGGCTGGGGCACTAGTATAAAGCGCACTGCTTACGAATTTATGGTCAATGACTTATCAAAGGAACATTTTAAGGCTATATTTAAATTTGGCTCTCTTATTACTATTTCATTGTTTTCCACTTCATTAGACCTAATCAAATTTATATGCATTTTTATAATTTCATTCATGAGGGAATTTCGGAAACTGATAGCGGTTTCGACACCAATACTAATGCGCGTCATTGATATGAGTAGCAAAATTGTTGGTGGTTTCTATATTTTACTAGCAATGATTTGGCGGGATACTATCGGAAGGCATAAGACGACCAGATAGTCAACAGAGGACGATTACTAATATATATGATCGCCGCGTATATTTAAGTATACAGCATACAGGGGAGTGACACCAGGAACGTTTAAGGAGTTAAGCAACTCATTATCGTAAATGTTCTAGTTTTTATTGTACGTTTTTTATAAAGACTTCATTATTATACATCCGCATTTAACACCTATTTTTATTAAATGAAAGATAATAACTTGATTTTAAGTAAATAAAAATCGCAATGTTTAAATTTGAAAAAAGTACACGTGGGCCCAGTGGCAGGTGCGTTGGACTACTCGCCGAGGGGCCCCAGGTTCAAATCACCCCAGGGGCACATAACGTTTTTCCGTTGCCCCACCTTTGACTAAAGTTTAACAAACGTCAAAGAGTACTATGTGTCATGAGAAGCGTAGGTATATTAATATTTATGTAGTATACATAATTGTAGAGTAGTATTTTCCTGGTAGTTTGATATTTTAAGTGACCTTAGGTGCAGACGCAATAATTAATAATAATATTATGGACCTAAAGCCCGCTTAAAACAAAGATTATTGCGTACTTTATCTAGTGTTATTTAATTTCATGAACATTGACCCTTTGCACTGAGAAAATTTTTCCAGAAAGTTACTAAAATATTGTACATCCATCCACATTTACGTATCGTATTATCCCAAAAAATCACTTGGTTGCAATAATCCAAGAGCAGGAGCAATACCTATGCAAACGTCTCAGGACACTATTGAAGGATTAAAGCAATGATTGCTAGACATCATTTAAAAAAGTAACCGGTACAATAGAATCTCAACCATCATGAAGCTTTGATTCATCTGCCTTTAACTCATTTTATTTGTAATCAAATTTTAATTTCGAAAGAATTGCCAGAATAATGAGGAAGGTAGAATGGGCTAATGAACTCGCTAGACATGGAACTACATAACTTACTTTACCTATAAAAGATTCCCTGGATATACCAATCGCTACTTGCTAACTCATATTGCCATCGAATGTATATACCTTTGGTGGAAAAGTAGTACTACATGTCTAACGACAAAACAGATTTGCCCTTACCTGAACCTGCGAAGCCTTAAACAGATTGACTGCATACTAGCGCCACTACAGTAGTCATTGGTGAGCACTGTCTCATAAGCAAGCATGCAGAAAGGGTTGGCGTATACTCATGATTTTTGTAGAATCTGCATGGACAAGGAGGAGGACGAGGAGACTATTTCTCACCTGTACATGCTCTGCCCCCTTCAATAAAAGAAAAATACATTTGGGAGCTTTTTTCTATAACGATCTTAATAAAATTACTTACACATTATAGATAGCTTGCACTTCATCAGAGGCTAACTAACTAATTTTAGGAAAATTGTTTTACATGGTGTTTCAGAATCTTTGGCTGAAGTAAGATTTTTTCAAAAAAAGAATTCACAGAACGTTTTACTTTACAGTCTTAAATATTGCGGATCTTGTGTATTCCAAAATAAAACTGTGGATGTAAATGGAACGAACCAACGAACCAATTTTAAAGATGTGTTAAGCAAGTATTTAAACAGTTTTATTTTATAAAATGTTAAGGTGATACGTTTCGCCTCTAACAGTATTGGAAAAAGGTAAACGTTCAAAAATATTAATAAAATAAAATCAAATAGAATAAAAAATATCTTTATATATAAAAATATTCGTTCCGGGTACGAGAGTCTAAAACTCGACTTAGTTTGTAGGAAGGTGCCTCTTAAGTTCAATCCCGATAGTTGTCACTGTAGTCGTGATATTTCAACCTTTTGTATTTATGGTAAGACAAAAAAAACAAAAATCAGTTTGCTGATAAAATTTAGACCTGCTAAGTTGCGGCGCAGTCAAGATATTTACTAAAAACTACATTTACTGATATTTGTTCATATGAGAACGGATGTATGTTGGCTATGATTATTGAAATGTTTATAATTAATGTATATTTAGTTCGTTGGTATGCGCATCACTAGAGAACGGCTGGATGGATTTGGTAGTGTAGGGACCATGTGTTTTTATACCCTATTCTAGGGGTATATTAATTTTGACGCATAGTTTGTAACATACCTTAATATTGCCCGTAGACCCCTAAAAGTTACTATATTTATGATCAGCATCGATAGTAATGTCGATCTAGCCATGTCCGTCCGTCCGTCCGTCCGTCGGCAAAAATTAGGCCTTTAAACTGGACCTAGAGAGCTGAAATTTTAACCATATACTCTCTAGGGTCCCGAAATAATCAAGTTTACGAATTTTTGAAATCCGCCCACAGACACGCCCACAAACTAAAAAAAAAAAAAGTTTTGGAAAAAATCGAATTTTGAGCTAGGAAGCTGAAATTTTTTATATATGATCTATGACTCCTAAAACTGCTCGGGATATAAAATTTTCAAAATCCGCCCACTACCACGCCCACAAAAAAATAAAACAATTTTATTGAAAAACCAAAATTTGAGCTAGGGAGCTGAAATTTTTAATATATACTCTCTAGGGGCCCTTTAAGCTCATGTATAAATATTTTCAAAATCCGCCCACTGACACGCCCACAAATAAATAAAACAATTTTTTTGAAAATCCAAAGTTTGAGCTAGGGAGCTGAAATTTATAATATATACTCTCTAGGGGCCCTTTAAGCTCATGTATAAATATTTTCAAAATCCGCCCACTGACACGCCCACAAATAAATAAAACAATTTTTTTGAAAATCCAAAGTTTGAGCTAGGGAGCTGAAATTTATAATATGTACTCTCTAGGGGCCCTTTATGCTCATGTGTTAATTTTTTTTTAAATCCGCCTACTGACACGCCCACAATTAAATAAAACAATTTTATTGAAACACCCAAGTTTGAGCTAGGGAGCGTTTTTATTGATAAAATCCTTTAAATGTTATATAACAAAATATGTAGAGCGTTCTTAACAATTTAACCATACTTAGACTTTTGTCACGCCCACTTATGAGGGATAGGAATAAGAATAGGGTATCCAACAGTTCGCCCAAGCGGACTGTAGCCCGTCCCTATGTTTTTAAACAAATTTAGTTTCTTGCATAAAGTTGCAGAAAAGCGCAACTACAATTTTGCACATAGTTAAATAAATAGTTAAGGCCTTAGATGCTGTTTATTTCACGGCGGGAGCATTTTTTTGTAGCTACATACAATACCCAAAAACTGGTCGAGAAAGTTGTTTTAGGTTTTATTTATAAAAAATATTAAGTGTTTTTTTTTTTGCAATTCAAATTTAATATAAATTTTAATTTATTGACAAACAAAACACCTTAGTATCATTGAGGAAAAAAAAACCTTTTCCATGGAATATGTCATAATTGAAAAAAAGAAAGGAAAGAAGGAAATTCGATTTTTTTCTATTGATAAACATATGCAGTTCAATTCTGAAAATTACCCACCTAGACTTTAGGAAAACAAAAACACAATGACGCAGCTTTTAACTTCACTTACTCGATAACCACACAATAAATGAGATTATCCTGCAAATGCAATTGTCGTAAAAGGCCTTTAAGGGGAATTCACACACAATTTTAACATTCAGTTGAGTTAAGCGACACATTTAGCATCGTGAAACTGACACGCAAATGTGCATTGACACAAATGGATATCACCGGTGTCGTAAAAGGAAGATCAAACAATTATCAATGCTATGTAGGTGTCGAAGTCCTAAAAAACTTGACAGGCTTCAAAACTGAAGTACCATACTTACGCAACAACATCAGCATTTCAAAGGCTTCAGTGACGAAATGATTCAATACCTGGAGGACTGCCGATATACATACATATCCATATCTTAGCCTCGCCTTTCAGGAAGAAGAAGAGCAGGTAAAAAAATATTTTCAAAAAGAATATTATTTTAGAAATGATTAAAACGGGGATTTCATAATAATTTGTTCAAATTCAATTTTGTGCCATTCGAATGCTAATAGCTTTGTTGCTTTCCACCTCCCCCTAAATTCATTTAGTTTTCCCTGAAATATATAGATAAAACTAAAGGTTGTTCGAATATTCGGTCGGCTTCTAAAAATAGACTTCCAGCTCTCCAACAAGACAAAATTTTAGTGATTTGAATTTTTAATTAAACAAATTCTTAAATATTGGTTCAAAAATGAAAAGGCAACACATACTTTATTTTAATAGTTGTACACTTTTCCTTTATTATATGTATGTATTCCTTTAAAGTTGATCTTCACATTTTTTTTCTTGGTAAACATATTGTTGTTCTTACGAATCTGGTTCCAGTACTGTTTCTTTTTTTTATTTCAAAAAATTAATAAGTGTAACAATCGTAAATAAAGTTTCTCTGATTGTTTTATTGAATGTACACTCTTAAAATATTAATGATTTAGTTAATTGCTTGCTTTTTCAAAAGAAACATACCATTTAATATTTTTGTATAATATATCAATATCGATAAAGTTTATTCCCAAATGCTTTTTTTAATAATAATTGTTTTAATTTAAAATTGGAAAATTTTACAATATACACAGATACATATATAGAATAGTATATATAGATATATTCATACATATTCATGAATTTATTTTTAAACAAATTAAGGGAAGAAAGTTTTTTTCATTTCTTTAATTTTAACCATAATGTAATAAATAACAAATTATTTTCAAGGAAAAAAAATAATTTCTACGTTATTTGGATGTATTATACCATGTATAATTTAAAAAAAACTGTTGGCTTTGAAATGTTTTTGTTTAAATATATAAATGTATGTATATGCTAATATGTTTTTATTTCAATTGTATTTACTATAATAAAACTATAATTGCGCTGAAAAACAGTCTAAAATTATAATCTTATACTGAGTTTTGTTTAATTTAAATTTTTGTTACATAATTTCTTTCCTCAAAAATGACAATTAATTCTATACTGTATTCTCTTCAATAAAATGAGTCAATTAAGAAAGAAACGAACGTAAGCAACATATTGTATATTTTATTTATATTTTCTTAATATGTACAGTTTTAACGTATTTATGTATGTATAATAATCATAAATTTTTTTTTTCTTTTCAATAAACATTGGATTATTATTTTGAATACTCTTTTTTCATGTCTATAATTATAATTATAATAACATAATTTAGCTTAAATGAGCCATTAAATGTTGTTTGTTTTTATTTATATTGCAAATTTATACATACAATACTTTGCTATTTTCTTTTGTTCAATACATTAAATTCAAAATGAACATATATATACATTATCTATATATAAATTGAATTTATATATATGTTCGCTTTAATAAGTCGATTCGTTTATATTTTATTACTACATTAAAGTAAATTTTGGTTAGTGAACCTATGGGAACTTTGAAGATGTTAAAATGTTTTTTAATGTAATTAGTTTTATAACAAATCGATTTGCTCGTAAGTGCCAAATATTCCGATATTTTTTTTTAAACTATAGTTAAGTGGATGAAGTTAAATATAAATATATCGTTTCAAACCACTTCTGGAGGTTGAGTGGCGGTGAAGAACCTCGTTTAGCCTAACATAACCTTTCTTAAATTTTTTAAAGTTCTGTCAATCGAATTTGAGATGCGTTGTATTAATACAAAATATTACAATAATAATCATGGATGATATAAGTAGGGGTTCGGAAGTGTGAAAAATACAAGTTATATCCCGGTAAAAGTAAGAAAGAAAGAATAAAAAACAACAAAGTGAGAACAACTCAGGAGAACTTAGAAAAAGCTACGATATAGGCTCTTAATTACTTTAAATCATCGGTCTCATCGATAAGATCAGCATATTGTTCCCAATCATTGTTAGATGGACTACGATTCCGTATCGTTGTTTTTGATGTTTCTCCGCCGCCCCCAGATGCACCGCCGTCTGTAACAACTTCGTATTCCTGTAATTCAGCTTCCAGATCCTTTTCCCATTGTTCCTCTAAATATGGTTGTCATATATTTATTTGTTTCATTTATTGATATTTTATAAGTTTTTTGTTTTAATTTAACATAATTTTTATTCCAGTTAGGTTAGTCTTATTATTTAGAAAATTTTATAAATAACTATAATCTAATAACATTTTAGTTTATAGTAGTTTTATAAATAAGTTTTTGGTAAATTTATGTCTTCTACGAAGGGTTGATAGAGAATGAAATGTTTTAATTAAAAAAATTAGAGAAAATGCAGATAAATGGAAAATAATTAAATGGCATTTAAAATGTGCTGGTGATAGGTATGTGCGATAGTAAATGAGCAAGAAGAAATTGGTTGGTTGAACCTTAAATTTCGCAAAGATCACACCAATGTTAAATAAACACATTGATTAAAAATAAGCCTCAAGAATATTGAAATAGGAAAGTTCAAATTAACTAAAAATAGATGTATGCATAAAAATGCATAAAATGTTTGCTTTTTTGTGGTTATGTTATTTGCCTATTTTATCAAAAAATAAGGTAATTTGAATCTATAGCAAAATAATAAATTAACGCATAATTGTAACACAGGATCTACATATTCTGTCCCGGAAATATACAACGCTTTTCAACTTTAACTACCAGCCGTCCACTTTTTGCAAGCTTATACAACATTGTTCCATATTAAGAAAAATTGCTACATTATCCGCTTTTTCGAAAATGCAAATTATTTGTGCTTATAAAATATATATTTTCCTTAAAAACCATGAGTTGTTTTAATGCAATAACTACCTAATTCATACACAATTGAGCAACCGAAACGATAAGTCTTCTAAAATGCCTTGGAACATTATAATGTCTATATTCCGGTTTTCTCAAAATGTCGGATATATAACTTTTTTAAGAATTGTCTTATTAATTTAAACTGGCGAACATTGTTGCTGATCATACTCCTGCAAGAAATGATGTAAATATACCTGCATGTGTAACAAAATCTAAAATAGAAGCGCAGATTTTGTATATCCGTCAGATCGAGATTATCCTCAAAAAAAATTTGCATACAGTTATATTTTAGTTTCATAAATTCCAGTACCATTTGAAATGTTAAAATGCTTTGAAAATGCAAATAAATTGAAATATACTTTAGCATAGACATGTTGCCGAGAGGAAGAATGACACATAAGAATATAAAGATACTATTTGACAAGCTCATACCTAAATTGTTTGTTAGAATTTTTCGGCGCAATATTGAGACAAAAACCATAACAGAAACTTATTTTCGAAGGCACTGCAAAGGAATTTCAAAAATAAATGAGTCGAATATTTTTCAATAAAGTCAACTTGGATATTGTAATTACAAATTGTTACAGTATGCTCATATAAGCTATCCATTAACCTATTGCGTTTGTACAAATTATAGGATTAACTGTTAGTCCTGACCAAAAGAATAATACATAATTATTGTGTGATTAAAACGAATTAGGAGCATTCAATAAATAAATAAAAAAGAACAAAATTTGCTAACGAAATAAACAAAGTTTGTGAAAATCATTTATGTTTACAAAACATTTTAAGAAATTAATTTTCATATATAATTATGTATTCACATTTATATATGTATATACAGAAGAAGAATGAAATAATAAAAGAAAACAAAATAATTGAGATAGCATAGAGAAATGTGTTAGAAAACTAAGGTACCATCAGTCACTTTGGTTATTATTTTTTTTTTTATAAAACAAGTCGTAAATAAATAGGGCAGTTATCCGACTTGATGGCATTTATTTTCAAGTAATGTGTGTTGCATGCTTTTTTGGATTTTGAAGATCAAATTCTCTTTAAACACGCATTATTCATACATTCATTGAATACATTAAAGTTTTCTGTTCATATTTAACAAATTACCAAAAAGAATGAACAAAAAATGTTAAAAAAAATATTTCATATCAATAGATAAATAAGGATAGCTCTTAATTGGTATTTTGTGTGGTGAGTTGTTGAAAAAAAGGGTTTTGTTAAATAAAACTATAATAAAAGGTTTGAAAACAGATATATAGCTCTTAAGAAATTTTAGGTGCTTCTTGATGCCGTGTTAACGAATGCAGATTTAGTATACCTAATAACTTTAGAATTATGTTTGTCAGGTTGCTAAAAATATTGTTCTTAAGGACGAATTCAGACAATTTATTTAAATAAATACATATATGTATAAGAACAATCATAATTTGGCTCTCAGCCTCAACCATTATTTTTTATATTTATTTTGAGACTATTACCTCGAATACGTTCGAAGTCCGTTTTAAAAATACTTGAAAGACGTCTGCCCAAAGAATAAATTTAACTAGATAAATGATAAGTAAGGCATTCCATGGGTAAATGGAATTGAAGTTATACTTATTTTTCTCATAATCAGCGCGTACTAAAGAATTTTGAACACATTCATAATATTGGCCCTATTGAGGTATCCGCTTGGAGCAATATGTTCTCTGAATTGTTTGAAATCGGAGAATTTCCTTTCGAGGTATCCGTTCCGATGCAACGCGAAATTCCGAAATTTGACATGACGCGTTAAACAAAACATTTTTTGATAGATACACGGCAAATTTATTCTCAAGCTGTCCGACAAGAAAATGCTACAGACTATTTTAAATAACGGGTTGCACTATCCATAACCTCGAAATTGTATTAAATTTATCACAAAGTTTTTCACACTGTTATTGATTTCAAACCGCTGCAAATAAACGCGTTTGCTTAATTTATATTTATCCAAACGGATACCTAAAGCGCTATCTGAGTTCCGATTGGATTTAGATTTCGTTTGGATTTAAATCCGAACCGAGTAGAGCATTTCACATTCGTGGCGTTCAACTAAGCGACTGAATACAAGCTTGAGTGTGACAGGATTCTAGAGGTAAAAGTTAAATTTGCTGCAATGTAATTTTGTATTTCCAGAGAACCAAACCATCTAACAATGTTACGGCATTCAATGACTTTTGTAGCGAGTTTTCAAAGTCCAAATAAAATATTTCTGCACCAGGCCAGTTGTGATATGTGATCATTGTATTAAAATTTGAGGAGAATAAAGGCCTTATGAATTTTGGCCAAATATTGAAATTCGCAAGAGATAAAAAAAATAATACAATTGAGACTAAGTATCAAATAATTATGTACCGAAAACTAATAAGGTTGTATTCAAGTGATTTTAACATTTTGACAATATTAAACTACATAGTTTCCTTTTTGGCATTCACAAAAAATTATACTGATATGCTTGGTCAGGTTACGTAAAACCGTTAAAAACAACGAAACAAAAAAAAAAACTTTTACCTCATCTCAAGCCTAGATACATATCTGCTATAATTAGAATTATAATGCGACCATTTCAAATTTGATAAGAACCTGCATCTTTCAAGCACTATCCACCCGTATCTGATGGTTTTGAGCCAACATTTATAAAAATATCTGTAAGCTTTCAAAAATCACTCTTCCAAACACAAAGATTTTAAAATAATAAAAAAATTATATCAATATAAGCATTGGTCTGATTGCAAAAACAAAAAAAAAATAATCCATAAAAATAGTTACTATATTCAGATATATGAAGCAAGCTTTAAAGTTTTCTCTAGACACATATCTTCTCAAGTAGCTTTATTTGGCAGTATTATAAAGGTTAGATAACAATATTTAATTTTAGCAAAACGACATACATAAAAAAAGGCAAATAGTGTTATTAAAATAAAATAAAGTAAATATTCGAAAAACACCAATTTGTAGCTATATATATATAATATGTCAACAACAGAAATGTCTACAAAAGAAATATAGGAACACATAAGAATACATATAAAAAAGTATAGCCGATAGTTTTTTTTAATAGTGGCGCAGTTATATCAAGGAAATGAGTATAATGGAAATTTTGAAAATACTTTTATAACAAACAAACGGGAACAAGAAATTACACTCAGACATAACATTTTTTGTTGTAAATAAATTTAACAATAATTTTCATATTTTTCCAAAAATATTTAATTAATTTTGTTTTATTTTTCCATAACAAACAAAATAAATGTAATGTAAACTTACCACACAAAATTTTGTATATATATATCTGTATTTTTATAGTTTTTTTTTTAATTTTTAGTATATTTTATAATTAATCGTTAATCCATTCAATCTTCTGAAAGATGAATTGAAATAAAAAAGAAACAAATACATATATGATTTCAATACAAGAATTTTTTTTATATTTCTTATTTTATTTTATAGACAGTAAAAATGTTAAACTTTGGAAAATGGGAAAAACAAATGAATTACAAAATAAAATGCATTACTTTTTTTACAAATATAGAAACTAACAACATGAATAGACTAAATAAATTTGCATAGGTGGTACATATCTACAAAACATAAGTCAAATACACAGAAAAGTATGCTTTTAAGTATAATTTAATACATATTTGCCATAAAAAAAATATACATGTTAATAAATAAATAAATTTAAAAGGAACACCTCCTTTTGGCCCGTACCAATAACAGTGTGCTACAATCTAAGACCTTTTCATTCGAATGCAAAAGGGATTTAAAAAAAGGGACCACTAATTTAAACTACACATTAGATTTATCATGGGTAATATGTTCCGTTTCTCCCGTTCAGGGACAGGCTAAGCATATCACTGCAGCGCCCCCAGCGTAAAATGCGATTACAAAAAAAATCACATAGGCAATTGCTCCATCCAGTTGAGCCCAGCGACGCGTTTAACATCTTGAAATCCTCCCGCAAGTATTTATGCAAATCCGTAGGTTAAAACGACTGGAGATCTTCAGTTTTAAAGCACGATCAAACAAGAATCAATAATGGTAGCATGCATATTGGCGCCCGCTGGGAAGGGGGACAAGGGGGTCACTTATTATCACAACATATTATATGGAAATCGAATCACAAAACAGCGTGCCTTCCAACGATATTACTCCAATTCGACTTTTCTGTTTGCTCATAACGGCTGAATATTTAACTATGCTTAAACCATTTGCTTATGCTTTGCAGGGCATTTCCCAAAGCTGAACAATTATAAAGGATCAAATCCGTTTTTTAACAAATTATTTAAAAAAAAATAGGGAGGACGCTGGCAATAGCTTCAAAATGCCATGGGGAACAATTGAGAAATATTTAAGTGAATCAAGTATTCTATTAAGCTGTCCAAGAATTACTAAAAAATAAACCCGCCGATCAAATGAACTCTCTCCTTCCCCCATCGATTTTTACCGAAAATCTATTTTTACTCCGTAAATCGGTAATGCCGCTTAAAGAGCGATTTTCGGAAAAAAATGAAACTGCATATTCCTTATTTAAATTATTGCCAAAAACAATGCTCAGTATGAATACTTTAAGTTCACGATAATAGTGGAGAAAATTAGCTTGTGTAATTATTATTTTAAATTTTATGATAAGGGGAGAAATCACATACAGGCAATTTTACCATTCAAGTGAGTTAAGCGACAAATTTAATATCTTGAAACTGTTCCGCAAGTGTCATGCAAATCTGTGGATTGACACGAGTCAAGATTACCGTAAGGAAAGATCAAACAATAATTAATAACGAAAGGATGCACGTGTTGAATTCGAAAAAAAAATCACACAAGGAAAGCTTACAGTCCGTTTGGATACCCGATACCCTATTCATATCCCCCAAAAAGTGGGCGTGGCAAAAATCTTAGTAGGTATTGGTGAAATATTAAGAAGGATGTTGCCTACAGATTTTTGTAACTATTTTTTAAAGGTTTTTATCGATATATTTTACAATATTTTTGGTAAAAAAACGCCCACTTTTTATGAAGGAATTGTTAAGAATGATTTTATGTACATACTTTACAAAGAATATGACTTTCATTTCCATTGACTTCTTCAATCGATCACGAATATTGTAACTTTAAGGCCTCTCCGAGCAATACAAAGGCATGTTACAAGCTATGTGTCAAAATGATAATGCCTTTAGAATAGGTTAAAACATAGGCAGGCCTAAAAAGTCCTGAGTGACACAAATACAACACCACCAACATTTGATTTTCCTCCTGTATGAAGCGATCCGAACCGAGTGGCCTGAAAATATTCATTGAGGTCGAACCGGAGAACCCCACAGGCGGACAAGTACGAATGCATTTAAGTGGAAGGGTTATAAGCCAGTTAATCCTGATCATAACTTCGCCATGAAGGAAGAAGTTCTTTTATGATCACAATACGCGAGTACGTAATCACGATAAAGAAAAACAATAAATTTATTGTTCGTTTTTGTGCGACTCGCCCTATCGAGGATCAGTCGAAACGGAAAATTCTCCAATCTTATAATAATCAAAAGATTTTTCCTTGAAGGTATTCTTTCAAACAAGTGTTCGAAGCAATAATCGTCCGAATAAGATCGGAGAATTTTCCATTTCGACGTATACCTCGCTAGGACCGAATAAGAAAGATGAATATATACTTACAATTTTAAATAAACAAAAACTATGGATTTACAAAAGTTAAAAAAAAATATTTGTTCATAAATTTCGGACTATTTTAAGTCAGACTTAAAAAATTTCAGTTTTGAAATTATTTTGTTTAAATAATTGTACGTAATCATTTTCATGATTCTCGAAAAAAAAACCTATATAAGTTCGGAAAGTAGCTTTAACTTATTTAAAATTGAATTATCCAGAACTTTATTTAATTTATGTATTTTTGCACATCAACGTTAATTTAAATAAGATGTAATATAATATACAAAAAAGGAAAGTAAAAACGTAGCAGCTTTTCTATTTCAGAAACTTTTAAATACGATTTTATTCTAATTCTAAAATGATCGTGCACAAGCAAACTTCTTTTAGTGATATAGAAGCATTTGAACTAGGGGATAATACAGATATTTTCATTGAATAATCATTTAAACAAAAAGTAATTTTCGTAATATTACTGCATGTTGTTGTCGAAAGTTGATATTTGTTGCAACATAATTTTTGCAATCCACTCATTTGCCTACATGGCTTTTAATCATTTTTTAAAAATTGGAAGAAAAAGAGAATTAAAAGCTAAATAATAAATAATTTATATGAATAAGAACCAAATAAAAAAAAAAAAAACAATTAACATAAACGAAAACCGAAAAATTAAACATGTATTTCGTGTCTTGAGGTCTGTTAGATATCAAAAATAATGTAGTATTAATTTCACACATTCTGTGCTCCGTATGTTCTAAATATATGTATGTTCTAAGTCTATTATAAAAAAAATTCAGTTTGTGGTAAATTTAGCTTTTTTTTGGGACTTCGATGAGAGATGGAAAAAGAGTAATGAAATTGTAAAGATTTCGCAAAAAACAATAAGTTGACTTATTTGGTTAGTTTTGTTTATATTGAATGTTTTACTTTGTTGTTCTACTAGATTCAAAAAGTTTCTTAAACTTCGTTTTTATGATAATATTCAAACTTATTTTTAGTACATACATATATCCTATTAATATATATATTCAAGAAAGATATATTCCTGTTTTCCATTTTTGATGCGATAATAAAGTAATACAAATATATAGTTGTTTTCAAGTTATTTTAATACTGCTCGTTAATAATTAAAAGCTGTTGAGAAAAAAGAAGAGAAAAAGAGAAATCATAATTTAATGTAAAACGTTCATTTGAACTACGTACGACTCAGCATATTTTTTTTAAATGTTTAACTTTCATCAATATGCATTAAACGAGAATTGTGGCGCTTAATAAATTGCAAAGTTTATATTCAAAATGGTAGTGGCAAACATTTTTAATCTGAGCATATTTTTAAATATTCCTCTATTCACATTAGCCCATACTTCAAATTTGACAAAATACCTCAATTAACAAATTGCAAACAAATATAACATCTGATTGAAAATGTTTAAACTTGAACTAAAAAGTTTTGCTAAAAGTAACTTAACTAATAATACGCCAAACTTGCTCTTGTTTTCTTTTATGGATAGAACAACAAAAAAAAACATTCTCAAGCAACCGCTTTAAGCTCAGACAAAAAACCATTTAACACTGATTACCATTCTAAAACAAAATCTATTTATTGTGGCTGTTCTTGGACAACTACACATTTCTCGTTAGCTGTCTACAAAACTTGAAATAAAACAATACATACAACGAACTAAGACAAATTACAAAATCAACATTTGTTTGCAGAAATATATAAATTTCTATAATTATGATATAAAAGGATTATTATTTTTTTCTTATGGGGTTGAACTTGTTACTATTATAGGGTTATTGTATAGGACATCATTTGAGGAATGGGATAGGTTTTACTTTATTTCTCTATGCTATCTTTTATGCTATATTTTATTTTATTGAGGAATTTAATGACATTTTAAGAATTCAATAAACTATGTTACAGATTTCTGCAAGCTTTGCTAAATAAAAGTAGAATTGTGTAGGACAATACCAATACATTAACAAGCGATCAAAGGTCAATAAAGGAAGCATTGCCATAAACTATGTGATTTAAATAGTTTTATAGAAATAGAAAGCGAGCATATTCATACAACAATTACAACTAATTAGCTGTTTTTCTTAATCATCTTTTAGGCCCCGAAAACTAATGACGCGCTTTTGTATAAATATATAAGTCATAATATTGATTAAACGGAAAGTGCTTCGCAAAAAGAAAAAAATGTTTGAATGTTGTAAATGAGAGAACTAAAGTTCTGTTTGTTAAGCCGCTGGTAATGCGAGATGGATAGCTTAGAGATGTATGACGTGCGCGGAATCATAATGATTTACAGTATATTGCAAAGAAATGTAGGTGAATTTTTAAATCTCCAAAAGGCCTGTATAATATATGAAAATGAATTATGAACATAATAATGTGAATTACTTTTCCGTGCATAGTCCATATCCTATTCTTCTCCATAGAGGAATAATTACTGTTAATCGTTTAAATATTTCTCCCGTGCAGGGACGGTATAATAATATAACTTCAACGCCTCCCAAACAAAGGCCGAGATAGCGACACACTTATCGTCTTGAAACTCTGTCACAAGTGTGCAATGTGTATGCTTATCCGTGGGTTACAACGTCTGAAAATAGCAGATGTCTTGAAAGGACTATCAAACAAAGATCAATAACAGGATCAATAACATGCATGTGTCGAAATCGTGAGAGGCAGGCTTTAAAACTTCTGGATAACACAAATACAACAACAGCAGGATTTGGTTGGCCTCTGCAAAGAAGTGTTCTCAAACCCTTTAATCTTGATCATAACCTCGCCGTTACAAAAGAAGAAAACATGTTATGTCTAGACAACTATAGAACATTATAACAATCAACTAATAATAGCCTTTCCATACAGAGCAGAAATGTAAACTACGTATTTTGTATTAATTTATGAACCTATGCTGCTACGAAATCTAGCTTTGTTTTTTTCAATAAATCCCAAATATTTTTGATTTTGCACTATCAAAATCTGACATTTTAAAGATTATTTTTTAAAGACTAAGCCCGCGAAGCGCGCCATTCAGACACTGTTTACTATTGCCTCAAAAATAAATATAAATTCTAGATTTTGTCAATTCGAAATTTTGTATATCTGCGACTTCATTATGCAAATTTTTAAAAACCATAGTTTAAAATGCGGTCAGTTGTACCTTACCACAAATTAATGTAGATATTCCCATGTTGTACTCGGGGTTAAAAGAATACATGAGTATGAATGTTTAATGTAGGATTTTACATTATTTGCAATGACGACGTTAAATTTTCTTACGCACATTAGAGCACATAAGCCTGAGTTGTAAAAGAAATCGTCTTTATTTTTTAGCTCAAACAGATTAAAGCTTTCAAATCTCTACTATATGAGCTCAGAATAAGCTAACTGAGTAGTCTGAGTTTAAACTGATCACAGCGAACAATTCACTGACAGAATGGAGGAACAACACAACAAAACAATCACAATGGCGTTCGAGGCTTATTTTTCTGACGAACAAGGAATTATAATTTACAATAGCATTGTTTAAAAAAAATAAAATGATTGCTTATTATATGCGGCTAAGTCCTCAAGTGTAGTGCTGTCGTTTTTCAATTTCAAAGAGGAACCAATTTGAATTAAAAACAAAGTCTGTGTTCCTTTCACGTATATTTGTTATCAAAATGAAGATGAAGATGTTGGATTCGGTTCTTCTTGACCCGTTTTGTTGTTTTTTCCTAAGAAAAACTGCAATATGCGATTTCGAAATCTAATCGTCTAACCGCTCAGATCAGAGCATGCTCGACATGTCCCAGCTCTGTTCAGTGCTCTGCTCTAAAAAAAAACGATAATAATTACCTTCCGTAAAGGAAAGAAAGACTGTAGCTATTAAACATATCATTTCACGATTGAAGAGTTTTTTTTCAAAATATTGTTGATTTAAATTATAATTTGAATTGTTTCCGTCATTTACAACGAAACCTGGATGTATGATTAGTCAATGTTTAGTATGAAACTTTGCAGTGTCAGTTGTGATTAAAAATTTGATGTTTAATGATTAGGAAATTGAAATGTATCCACCAAAACCAAATTGATAAATTAAAAATATAAAAAATAAAAGAAATAAAATCTCACCATTAGTTTCTAGAGCTTGCTGCGTCATACTGTCAATGCCGAGTTTACGCATTCCGTCCTTAATTTCTTCTAAATCTGTTTCTGTAGTTTGAAAAGTATCCGAAACAAATTCCGATTCAGAAAGTTGTTTTGTTTTTCGACTTGAATTTGGATTAATTTCTTTTTTTGAATTCTCTGATTTCTCATCTGATTTTTGGAAGTTTGAATTTTCTTTTAGATTCTTTGTATCACTATGCCCCATATCTGGGGCAGGAATGTTATGACTTGATGACGAATTTGTTTCGGAAGTTTGCGCTTTAGCTTTGTATTATTTATTTTTTTGTTATCGGTTTGTGTTTTAATTTTGTATATAAATTGTCAGTTGTAGTGGTTTCCAGTGTATTGTAAAATAGTTTTAAAATGTGGATTTATGTGTTCCAAAATAAAAAAATAAAAAGAAAAAAAAAGTAAAAGATAAAAATAAATTAACCTTAAAATGAACTATGAATAATGCAACAAAAATATATTAAAGAAACACATCGCTGCAGAACGTGTGATAATGTCGATTTTTTGTTGTCTTTCAATATTAATTAAAATATATGAACAGAAATAAAAATAAAGATTGTTTGAAATGAATTGTGGTAAGACATAGGACTTATAAATCAAGCGTTTACATCTGGGAACTATGTTATTCAGCTTTAGTTTAATTAGGTACTTATCAAAAATTATTTGTTGTTTTAGTATTTATTGAATACTTGTTATAAAGGGTTCCAAATGAACACAATCGCACGTGCAAATTTCATGTTTTTTGACTAAATAAAATGTTTGTATCAATTTTATTATAATTTACATGAAATCTCTGTCGCACAATGAAAAGATAGTGTAATTTTAAATTTGTTAATTAATTTATTCGTCAAAATATTTAGATCGTACGCCAACTTCAAAACTTTATTTTAACTATGTATTCACAGTCGACAGTTGACAAAACAATGGTGTACATACTAAAAGCCCAACCAAAATGGGAATAATAAGCTTGCATATGCATTGAAGGCAAAAATAATGAAGATATGCGCTATCAATGCATAGCTCAAACCCAAATAGCATAAATATACAAAACGACAACAAAAACTATATAATATATTCCTTGAGAAAAAATTTAAAAATTGTTTAAATAAATACATATTTGTACAATTTCTCAAAAGCACGTGCTCCTTAATTTTAAATCTTTCCATTGAAATCATTTTTTATTTCAACATGCAATATTTATCTATGCCAGGGGCCAAATTTAGTTGGCGGCACACTTACAGGTTTAGTATTTTGTCACGGCGCCCTACTTAAAATATGTGTACAATGACACTAGGCACGGAAAATGAAATGAAAACAATCACAATCTGAGGCTCCCATAAGTAATAATTACAGAAAAATACGATAACAAATTCAAGCCAATGAGACGTTTGAGCTTGATGATCTCCACACATTTTTTTAAAGCGCGGAATAAGGCTTGACACGGCCACTCTTTATTTCTTGCTCCGCATTATTCTTTGAGCGATATCTGCTCTTTATTACAGTTACAGCTGAAAATCCGACTTTAAATAAATGTGATTTTGCAAAGAGAATGACAATCCTTTTGCTTTTGAACTTAAAGTATGATATTCATTTTTGCTCGTTATCCAAAATTTCACCAAATCGGAACAAGCTTATTTTGATTAGGGATGTTGCCGCAAGTGAGTTAAATAAGAAATGAGTTCTGCTGGAAATTAAGTATGCAAAGGATCATGGGTCCAAGCAAATTGGTTGACATTGTCTTCCGCAAAGTATGTTGAGCTTCGAAAGGTGTTCTGTAAAAGGGACAGCAAGTCTCTATATACGAGTTCGTTTTTGAATTAATTGTTATTCCTTTTTGTTTAATTTTAGTCTGTTTTTTTTTGTTTCTTGTCTTACTGCGGTTGTTGTAAGTAGGTTTTGATTTCGGAGAAGAGAAAACAGGATGGTCCCTGTTTACCTTCCACAGTGCCCCAAGGCAACCGTTGCTCTATGCAAAGTACGGCTGCATGCGTAACCGTGTACTTTATATTAATTAGCTCATCGAAACTGAAACAATTTGAAGAATGCTCGATTATTCCCATTGCGGTTTGATATAGGGTATTGAGTACGTTCATACCACAGATTATTGAATGAACATCATCATCATTCAATAGTCTGTGGTTTATACGTTAGAAAACGTTATGAAAATTTCGGTTGGGCTATACCTAACAGTATCTGATGTAATCAAAAACATTCCAAAAGTACAAGATTTCATATTTATTCCCTTCGAGGAATTGAACATTCATTATTATATTTGCATATGCGAAGCTAAAATAAAAATTATCAAATGCAATCAATTGCAAGGATATATCAAATCAAAATTATCATATATTTACAATTACAATTTACCACACCCATATAAAAATCTGTTTTTTTTTTAATATTTTCATTACTATAATGTAGAAGAGAAGTTATTTGCGAGCAAAGTTAACATCTAAAACATCTACGTTTAGTTATATAGTTTAAAATTTATTTTAATAATATAGAAAAGGGAAAAGCTTATTAAAATTCTTTTGAAATATGTACACAAATGCAAAATTAAAATCGTACAAACAATGTATAATTGATTGATCTTAGGAGGCTTCATTAATAAATCAACCATTAAAATAAAACATTTCCTCATTTTCCTTAACGAAAATCAAAATATATTATAATATTCCATTTTATTTAACTTAAAAAAATGTATATAAAAACGCAAAATTAACCAAAAACAGTAACTTAGAACTTACCGTCTTCGCTAGAAGCCTGACCAACACCATCGACTCCCAATGTTCCCAATTCAGCAGCTTGAATAATTAGTGAAACGCGGTAAAAATAATTTCTCCAGAAGTTCTCCTCTGTGATACTGTTAAAAATAGTAATGAAATGTAAGTGTAAGTATATTTAAGTGGTTTGACAAAAAAACACAAACACATTAAAAAAAATTGATGTATATACATTTTAGGTACAAGTTCGAATCGCATTTTTTCAAGTGCTTGGTCCTCGGCCATTATAGCTATGGCTGTGGGATATGCGGTATCATAGTCGAATTGGAAGTCAACACCAGCTGGTGGAGCGCGTACAAAGTTGCGACGATCCTGTGATAGACCCATGATTTCTTCCTTGATTTTTAGTTCATTACTATGTCCAACCCAAGGAGCTTGACCTGATTCAGAAGAACCTTGTCCTTTAATGAATGCTTCCTGTTCCTTGTTGAATTCACCAAGAATTGTCTAGAAATAGAAATTCAAAAAGTTAACCTTTTTAAGGACAAACAGGAAATAGCTTTACGAAAAGTAGAGGCACACACTAACTTGTCTTTGTGTATTTAAGTTTATTTATATAGAATATTGTCCTGTTATTACTACTGATAAACAAATAAATTACGTATTTCAGAAAAAAGTCGCTACGAAATTATATTATTTAAGCAGTAATTGAATATAACAATTCAATCTAATTATGTATGCACTTGAAGTATCTACCTAAGATGTAAAGCATAATTACATGCGTTTATATTTTTTCATTAAGAAAGAAATGTACATATTTTCAAAGCAATAAGCCCCATTATACCTTAAAAAATTTAACCAGATATTTACTTACATTATCCTTGACAGTTTCTTTAATTTTAGCTCCTGCTTTGTTAACAGCTGAATATAAGAACGAACCGAAATGTTTGGCACCTTGTGTAACTTTTGTTGTTACTGGAAAAAAGCAATTTTATCTTTTTGTTGACACGATAATCCATAAGCGGTGAATAAGGATATAAGCAAAAATGTTGGTTTCCCAAAACATTTCTATGTTCGTTTGATTGAAATGAATAATGATGAGCAATAATTTATGTATGTAATTATGAGCTGTTTAATAACTGACATCAGTTCGTTAAGTTATTTGTTGTTTTTTTTTGTGTTTTTGCTAAAAAGCAGACGCTATGTTTTTTCGTTTATATCTTGATAGTATAAACAGAAAGCTGATTATCAAATTTAACTGCTTTATAGTTTCCTTATAAGAATTTTATGAACCAAAAACTGACATCGTAAAATAAATGGACATTTCGATTCACGTATTCAGAGTTTTGTATGTTCATATGTCTTAACTCAGATGACGATACTATTCATGAACTCTACATTATTATTATTATATTTTTTTTTGGCAAAACAATGATAAGCTATTTTTGGGTTGAAAACGCAATGGCCCGTATCAATTAGTGCGAAGCTTAAAAATGTAGTCTACTCCTCGCAATAGGAAATTTAAAAGAACGGAACGACGACTAATTTAAACTCCACATCGGGTGTGTTATTGGTAAGATCCAATGCAACGAATGATTGACTTCTATACAAGAACATTTGACAATATATTGACAAAAAATCAAAATTCTCAAAATTAAAATTTAATTTTGAATTTGAATGATTTAAATATTTTTTTCCATTTTTATATACATAAATATAATTGTACCAATTAGAAAAATTTTGATTTTCTCGACACATACTTTTATTCTCTCCCTTACCCTGTCCAATTTGGCCTTCATCTGTTGGTGTGCCACCGCCTGAAGCTGGATGAGAGTCAGCACCTTCTGTGGCACTGTATAGAGAAAATACAAGAAATAAACATTTACTAATATTTAATATAGGAACAATAATACATAGATCTTTGCTATACATAAATAATGCATTAAATATAAAATCAACTCATTCACGTGCAATTAATTGATATACCCTCCTAGTAAAAAAAAAAGACTATCTACTCTATCATGGTAACCGTTCGCAAAGGAATTTTCTCCGCAACGTTAATCCAGTCGGAGACTGAATTTACATTAAAAATTTCATATTTATAAACATATTTCCGCGACTAATATTGTCGACATATCATCGCGATGAAACGTAGACTGCCGGTGTGCGTTACGTTTTGTCGGAGAAATATTAAGAAATCTTAAGCAAAATTCTCCGATTCGTACAAAATTAGAATTTTACTTTCGGAACAGATTCCATGATAGGGTCGTATAAAATTAAACACATAGGGACTTACCAATAAAGAACTTAAATTAGTGGTCACATTCATTTAAATTTCCTTTTGCAAAGCAGTGAAAGGGACTACGAATTTAAGCTTCATACTAAATTTGTTATTGGTACCAGCAATAGGGTCCTACTTAAATTAAATTTAATGTGGAGTTTAAATAGGTGTTCCTGCTCTTTTTAATTTTCTTGTACATAGGAGTGAAAGGGACTACAAATTTAAGCTCCAACATCAATTTATATTCAATTCTTTCTTCATTAGGCTTTTATTTTACTTGTGCTAACAAGCAAATTCTTTTATATAAAGCTATTTATAGCTAATCATAAATTATTATTATTGTAATTCGTAAATTCAACAAATGGCTGAAACATTTTAATAAAAGGATCAATATAACAAACCATTTTTATTAATTGTGAGCTTAACCAAGAAACAGAATTATCAACATACAAAGCCGATTTGTAAAAAAAATGGGTTTGAAGTACTTTTTGGAAGGTATATCATTTTGTGGATTAGTTAAGCATGTAGCACTAACATTCTTACAAGCAATATATGTATAAATGCTTGTTAACTACTCAAGAACAACAATGTTATAAATGTAGTGCATAAATTATTCAAAATAAAATGAAAAAATAAATAAAATTTAATCTATATTTCTTTGATAATAATATGAAACTTACAAAATAATTAAAAAAAAAGACAGTTTGCTATACTGTACAATAAGCCAAGACAAATAAGCAAATTGAGAAGCAACAATAAAAATTAGCAAAAAATATTAATAAAATCTTGGTACACAAAAATCAAATAATAAGAACACATGTTTCTAATAAATACTACTAACAATAATTTCTAATGGTGATTTTTTAATGGGCCGTACACAAATGATGGAATTTGATATTATGTGCTTTATGCGTTATCATCGTCAGATATTAATTTTGCTGTGTTGCATCAATAAACTAAATGAATGAGAAATAATAAAGAAAAATACAAAATATATAAAGATAAGTTATGTATTCTTCTGATGCAAATAAATTTACTCGATAAGTGATTTATTAAAGGCAACAATGTAAGGCGTTTGTAATAATTATTTATAAATTTTTATATTAAATAAAAGTAAAATAAAATAAGAACATGTGATATGTAAATGATTTAAACACGTTTTGTGCTCGTATTTGTGTTTGCTTGTGTAACTTAGTTTGTTTTTCTATTTTGAACAATAAGTGAAAAAAGTTCAAGAAACGTTTTTTCCCCATTATGATTGCAAAAGAATGCAAAGGAAGATGACTGACGATCGCAATCGAAATCAAATTCATCAGGGCACACTTCGAATAAAAATAATAAAATATTAGACAATAACAGCCCAATAAGGGCCTAAAATCTAGCATCTTCAGCCATTTGCATTTAACGAAGACTCCAAACAACAATTTGAGAAGCTCCTCTTGACAATTGATACTCAGACTTTCGCAAGAGGTGGGGCAGTGGAAAACAACTTTAGGTATTACTGGGCCCGGCGAAATTTGAACCTGAAACCCCTCGATTAGTAGTCCAACGCACTAACCACTAAGCCCACAAAAAATATAGTCGTATTAATATTAAGTCATTTACCCAAACGTTACTTTATTATCATTGAATGTGAATTTCAAATGAGAATAAAAAGTTTGAACAAGTTGAAATAATCATTCAAAGCGATATAACAAAGATTTTCAAGTAGGTAAAGCAAATTTTTAGGCGGGCAATTTATATCATATTGCATGATTTGTAAATATATTATCATAATCATTCATTTTTTAAACTTGATCATGTACAATAATTGACAAATGGTAACACAGGGCAATATCAAGTACTTATCAAATGTACTGATAAACTAATCAATTTTGATTTTTGTATCGAATAAGTGAAAAATATGTTAACGTTTCTAAAACCAATTGTCATTACGAAAAAATGAGAATACTGATAAGTATATATTTTAGAAATCATTCTGCAATCTAATGTCTGTATGAAATATTCTTCTGCTTTACAAGATGAAAATCAATTATATTTATTAAATCTAATAAATATTAATGTTCAGAATTTAGGTAATCTAAATATTATAAAAAACAAAACTAGTTTCCTGTGAATAAAATGGACTGTTTTATAAATAGAATAAAAAATCAACTTAAAATCGAAAACATTAAATGTAAGAAAGCTAAGTTTAAAGGCGTAATGCTATATATATTTTATAGTTTCAAATTAAATTTATTTAGTAAAATAAACAAAAAAAAAACCCAAAAAAATTTAGGTATAGAGTTAACGAAAAATGTGTAACAGTTAAATACCAGTATTCCGTCATTAAATGTTTGGCCCATACCTAATATACCTCGACTTGTCATCATCATCACCACTGACTGCACCAGCAGCTTCAATGGTACTCGGTTCCGCGAGCCCTTCTACGTTACCTTCTTCGCCTGCACCTTTTCTTAAGCCAGGAATTGATGGCATTGCTGGCATAGCTGGCATTGCTGGCATTGATGGCATCGAGGGCATTGCCGGCATCGATGGAATAGAGGCATTACCCAACCAACCTTTTACGTTTGAAAACATTCCACTGGAAAAGTGCATAATATAATTTTTTTGATTTGACTCTAGTGATTATAAGTATTTATAGGACATTATTATTTTTGACAAAGGTTTATATTTTAAGGAAAGTACAGTGATTTGATGAAATCACTCCTAGTTCAAATGTTTTATCAAGACCATTTCCAGATAATAAAACTTAGAGAGCATTGAAAGCAATTAAATGAATAACATTAATCAAATAATAATAACAGAAATGATAATCTTACCTTTCAAATAATGATGAAACCAAATTCTTGCTAAGTAAAAAATATAAAAAATAAATATTAAAATTAACAAGCTACTAAAATAAAATAAAAAAACAGCAACCTGATGAAACAAACAAATTGAAAGTTATAATATAAAATAAGGAATTGAATTAGCCTATTATTAGGATTTAAAACAAACAAAAAAAGTGTTTATTTGAAAAGTCCTGATGTTTTTATTTTAATAAAGATTGTTGACATGGTTAACGAAATTTTCGACGACATTTTGGTTTAGGGCAGACTGAATTTCATCAATGGCGCGTCGAACTTTATCTATCAGTTGATGAATTGTTCTTTGGTTTTTGGCATACACCTAGGGGTGCCATATTGCATATAGATCATTTGTGGAAAATATTTTGATTTGCCGGGACTGGCCTGGACATTTTCACATTTCAGAAATCTGCGATTAAGTAAGATGGACCTTTTGCAATGATCTTTCCAAGTTATGTAGTTGCTAGCGGAGTTCTCTGACTGAAAGGGGGCAGAATTTAAAGGAGCTCTTTCGAGAGAGAAAATAACTTTCAGGTCTTATATTCAAAAGATATGATTAAAATTCGTCAACACTGTCATCAAAGGTTTACCTAGCATCGTAACGACAATGACTCTCCTAACCTTACCTAGCCTCTTGAGAGCAGCTTCTTAGAGTTAGTTTTACATAGGATTACAACAAAGTTATAGTCCGAAGAAGGATTATCTAGGATCCCGCTAACGTTAAATGATACGGTAACAATGCAATTTTGTATCAACTATTGGTCACAATTTCTTTAGTAGGAATAATTTATAATTCCAAAAATAATAACACCAGTCAAAAATAACAATAGTTTTGTTTAAACGATCTTATATACATGGGAAACACTTCTGGACTATGTAAGGTATGAATTAGAAAAATAGGAGCTCGTTTCTTGATTTTCTTATTAAATTTTTTTCGATATGGTTTAATCTTGATGAAGTAAAAGTAAAAAAAATTAATAGATGGGTTTGATTTACAATAAAATAGTCTTCATTTCTCTAAACAAATATTTCAAAAAAGATCACAGATCTTTAGGGAGGTTTGTTACTTGTTAGTTCAACCGAATTAATAACTCGGCCTTCGTTCTCGACTTGTTTTTATTAATTTTTATTTTGCTTTATTGAAATCCACGACAATTAGATTCTCACAATTTATATGGGTTGTCCGTCCGTATAAATCTCTATAAATAAACCTTAATGTTTATGACAGCTGTTAAACAACGCTGTACCACCGACCTTTATTGAAATCCACGACAATTAGATTCTCACAATTTATATGGGTTGTGCGTCCGTATAAATCTCTATAAATAAACCTTAATGTTTATGACAGCTGTTAAACAACGCTGTACCACCGACCCAAACAAAATGGCACTTAATTCAAGATAAGCGTTCTTAACCACCCTCAATTTACAAGATCACAACATTTTCCTTTTTGTGAATTTTTTATGTTTCGAACGATATACATAGAAAGTGCGAATGCCTGCTTTCATCATTTATTTGATAAATTCTCAAATGTAAATTTATGATAAAGTCGAGTTCGAGAGTCTCTGAATTTGCGCCCAAACCAAAAAACGGTATATAACGACTTTTAACTGTTTGCGTATTTTATTTGCACATGCATTTTCTAAAATGTCGAAGCTACGAGTACATAGAAGAAAATTATTTTTAAGAGTTAAAAGCAGATATGGTAGAGTAATCTTCCTGTGAAAATCGCCTATCTCGTACAGCTCATTTGTAACTATTGGCACGTAGTAATTATTCAAAATATTTTCAATTTATCTTATCATTATGGCCAAGAGAATATTGCGAGCAGTAAAGAATCTATTTTTCATTCTCACACAATTTTTCCTATGTAACCCACATCTATCTTTTTATGTAGACTACTGTGTGTTCCCTTTCTTTTAAGAAGACAAAAGATGATTGTTTATTGATTTTTGATTATAAGTGATTTTATATTTGTGCCTGCAACATTGATTAGTACACGACAGAGACGAAAGTCAATTAAAGATCGACGAAGTGAACCATTGGAGAGGAAACGTCAGTTTTGCATGGAATCAAATTGTTGATATAACGGATGGGCCATAATGTATTACCCTATTTTCCTCATTCGAATAGAATAAACACAAAATAAATGCGTTTTTTAAATGTTTATTTGGGCATTCAAGATTAGCGTTGGGCTCTTTTTATGACGTTTTCCATGATTCTCTTCAGAACGAACCGATATTCCGCGTTCTTTAGAATTATATAGTTACAATGTTTATTCACACAAATTCGTATTCTATTTGCTTCACATTATGTCAAAACGCTATTTGGTATTAACAATGTCATATGTAATTTTCTTGAGAATGCTTAAAAAACCAATTCATTGCCGGTAACCATTACAAATCTTATAACACCACGTCAATACTGATAAATATACAACTTCGTAGAACACTAGCAACTTCTTTGTATATGTAAATATAAAATAGTCAAAAAGTGTTGTATAAGTGGAAGAATGTACAGAACGAATTAATTTTTATTTTTTGGTAACTATTTATGTTTTTTCATATCGGTATTCTTTGAGTCAAAATAGACATAAAAATTATAAAATGCAAAAGGTGCCATTAAATTTATATGTAGAGGTGCAATATCGATGTTTCAATAAAAAAAAACATACGTATTTAGTAAAATAATAAAAGTCACTAGCTTAAACAGCAGTATGAGGAATCCTATGTTTATATATGTTTATTATACTATAAATATCCATTTATGGTTTATGATAAACTCTCTTTTCGCTGATTGTGGGAGGATGTGCTGCAATAATTTGTTGGCATAATACTGCGACACTCAAATTTAATGTATTTCCCTGCAGCGGAAAATGTTTGGCAATGTGCATATATTTATTATGTGCAAAACATTTGAATAAAGTATCACAATTTTTGGTGGATAGCCTACAAATAAACGATTTAGGAAAGAACTGGGTAAAACAAAACAATATTGACCATTATGAAAACTCAGGTCAGACGTTTGCCAGCGCGATTAACAAACCTGAGCTTACCAACTTAGATTAAAATGGATTTTATTTGTACATTTAGTAATAGATAAAATAAATGAGAATATCACATGCACGACATGGCAATGTTATATTTTAATTAAAATATAATGGTGGCTTTAAGAAAAGTAATCATCAGTACCATACACTTATTTTAGTGTTTTTATCAGAAGATATGTGGGTTTAATAAAACTGAGCCGCAAGTGCAGGATTAAGTGTTGCATGAGTGAAAAGCTTGCCCAAAGCTCAAAATCCTGTTCGCGTACGCAAAAATGTTGTCGTAGTTTTTTGTCAAATAGAGTGCGAACCGGAGAGTAAGAAACTTCCCAATACTGCAAATTTTAGCTTAAGAAGTTTTTTCGGGCTGATTTATGAAATCTGTCAAAAGCCCTTCGTTTATTCTAATATCCTAGTTTACTGATTTAAAATTTAAAATTTTCTATTTTAAGTATAGTTACTGTTAACGCTTTCACGCCTCTGGGGCAGATTTTGTCTCCGTGCAATTTTTACGTTTTCTAAAAAATCAATTTGAATAAAATGTTTTGTATACCTAGTTATGAGTAAAGATAAAGAGTCATACCATGTCGGTCAAAAAGAGAGCGGGCGAATCAAGAACGCGCGGGCAGATACGAGTTGCAGATTTTAACAAAGAACACGACGGGCAAATGCCAAAAAAATGAGTTTGACTTGATATTAAAAATATTTGTGATTTTTTTTATTTATTTCCATTGTTTTTCTCCAAATTGTGACAAAAAAAAAAGATAAACTGATGAAAAAAATGATTAGATGCGTCCAAAAAAGTAAATCTATGAGACACGGAACTAGAAAGCTGAAACTGCCCGCGTTCTGTTTGGTATGACAGATCGCGACGTGCAACTGTACGTTATCGACCGACAGCCCGCGTTCTGTTTGACCGAGCTTTAAGTTTTCATATTTTTTGTGTTAGTCACTGAAAAATGTCACTTATGAAAAAGTAATAGCGTTGCTAAGTTGTGGAAAAATTGTGTGCGCATTGTGTAGTTTGGTGTCCCACAAGCGTTGCCGATGTGTGATTTTTTACACGAAAATTTCCTCATGGCACGGTGGCACGACAAATTTCAATATGACACGTTTTGTTTAGTTGCATTTATTAATGCTTTAATGTTATATAATGTAATTATAACGGCCGACAACTGTCAAAATTTCGAACCTCCGGCTAATTTGTTTATTCAAATCTTATAACAAAAACTTTATTATTTCATTGCACATATTTTATAATAATGAATAACTACTAGTCATTGTCATCATGTAAATTTGAAATTTGTTATGAATTCCTAGAAAATAAGTTATTTATTTTTGTTTCTTCTTGCATTTGAATAAATAGCCCTGTTTAATTGGTAAAAACTCCTTTTTCTGGACCAATACCTATAGAAACAGAGCAAGTGATATTTTATTTGTTTTTTGTTTGTAATAGTAATACTAATAATATAAAATTAATGTTTGAAACTATTAAAATAGATCGTTGAAATTATAGTTCGCGTATAAATTCGTTTCATTTCTAATGCAGAGGTTATGGCATGAACTACGTAATGGGATATCACTACCTACTTTTACTTAGGTCCTATTGATCTACGGACGCAGATTTGGGAGTTCTTTACATCGCAAATGTTATGCCACTCGGTAGCTTCGAAGAAATTTGAACAAAAAAATGGATTTTTGCGACAAAAACAAGAGCCCTAAAGAGCTGAATCTTGCCCTCAGACAGAGGTTCCGAGATACGACCAGTACTGGGTCGTTTTAATAATAGCTACCAAAAGGCTTGGCCTTACACAACGACCCAGGCAGAAGATGAGCATATCGTAAAGTTCAAATGGCACAATATGATGATATATACAAAACAAACCAATGAAGTGGGGACTTACAATGTGATGCAGAGCAGATTCAAGTACTGGTGATTTATTCCCATATTCTATGCTGGCAAGGAAAAGAGGTGGTACTGAGACCTGCTTGAGAGGTTCTGCTGTATTTTAATTGATGGATGGCTTCCAAGGTCAGGATGCAAGACATACTTTCACACTTTTCTTAAGTTTCTGTATAACAAAGCTTTGCGAAGAGGGGAAATATATTCTACAAGCACAAATGGAATATCATTGGAGAAGTGAATGAATAAAAATAATTGTCAATTGCATGAACGCTTATTGAAGGAACCATGACCGCGTGGCTTGCATGCCGAAGTCTTGAAACGGTGTCAAGTGTGCCACAAAATCCGGAGTTTGACACAACTGGAGAACACCGGTTTCGTAGGTGGCAATGGTGCGATGGTAGTGTATTCGCAAAGTGATTGGCAGGTCGTGTGTTCGAATCCCGACCAGAGCCATGCTTTGTAAAATTAAATACACACAACAATTCAAATCTAAGCAGCAACCAAAAACAGGCAATGAATCATTTGTTGGGTGCTGCTGGCAACATTATAAGGGTACTGTATCAATTACAGCAAAAAATAAAAAATCCCTTTAGCGCACGCTAATTATAAAAAAAATTGAGGATCAAACAGCAATGAATAATGGGAGCTTGCACGTGTCGAAACGTAAACGAAACGAAAAAACACGCAGGCCTAAAAACGCCTGGATCAAAGAAAAGAAACAAAATCAGCATGTGATTGGCATCAGAGATGAATCGATCCAAGAGTGGGAGTCGTGCCAATATTCGTTGAGGTCGAACCGGTGAACCAGTAGAGATGCAGTAAAAAAAAGAATTATGATCACTTTAATCGTGACAACAGTCTCCCAATTAGGGAAGAAAAAGACAATGGGTGTTATTTGCTTCTAGTGAACTATTTAAAAGTTAAGATTTAAATGCGTTTGCCTTTGTCATTCTTATATGCTGTATATGAAATAGCAATGTTACAAAGAAAGTACTCAGAAAGTGGCACGTTGGTGAAACTGGCGCCAATCCGCATACAGCCCTCCTTATCAAACCTTAACTAAAATATTTCACAGCAGTGAAATTGAGGATTGGCAAGCGGATTTAGCATTTAAAAGGCGGTTGGACGTTTGACAATAAATTAAAGGGCTTTGCCTGAAATGTATGAGCACCTGGTGCCTTTTTAGGGTTCCGTAGCCAAATGGCAAAAACGGAACCCTTATAGATTCATCATGTCTGTCTGTCTGTCTGTCTGTCCGGGAATGTTACAGCCACTTTTCTTCGAAACTATAAGAGCTATACTGTTGAAACTTGGTAAGTAGATGTATTCTGCGAACCGCATTAAGATTTTCAAACAAAAATAGAAAAAAAAAAACAATAGATTTTGGGGGTTCCCTATACTTAGAACTGAAACTCAAAATTTTTTTTTTCATCAAACCCATACGTGTGAGGTATCTATAGATAGGTCTTCAAAAATGATATTGAGGTTTCTAATATCATTTTTTCTAAACTGAATAGTTTGCGCGAGAGACACTTCCAAAGTGGTAAAATGTGTGTCCCCCCCCCCCCTAACTTCTAAAATAAGGGAATAATAAAACTAAAAAAAATATACGATGTACATTACCATGCAAACTTCCACCGAAAATTGGTTTGAACGAGATCTAGTAAGTAGTTTTTTTTTAATACGTCATAAATCGTAAACCGCAATTTACCTTTCATTCAATCAACTCAAATACATATAAAAAAAAACATTTAATTTCATAAATATAAACCTTATGCGTAAACCGTGAACCATTATTGTGAACCAGTGAGTTTAATCAGGGGCATTACTTTACTGTTTATGGGATATACTTGTGATGAAAACTGGCGGTTTCAAAAGCTTATAACTCTTAAACTATATGAGAACTTTTTATGGTGGTTTGCATGCCCTTTTAAAGAAAAAAAATTAATTTTCGGTATTTTTTTTTAGAAAATTGACCCTTCCACCTAAACGGCAAAGAATTGTCATATATTTTTTTGTAGTAATCTATACCCCAGAACCCAAGCTAAAAAAAAATGTCCATTGATTATTCTTCAAATTGAATATGCATTGAAAATGGAAAATAATTCACACTCACTATTGAGTGATGGATTAACTAAGACTCGTTCGATAAAAAAAGAGCATATGGAAAAAATAATTCATACTCACTATTGAGTGATAGATTAACTAAGACTCGTTCGATAAAAAAAAACCCGTATGGATTTTATGCTTTATGTGTTTGTATGTGGTAATCCCCTGATGATCCTCCCCCACCAAATCTGGGTCAAACGTCAACTGGAAAAAAGGTCAATCATGTTATCAAACAAGTCAAATTCAATAATAATTAAATATTGAATTTAACTTGTTTTACATGACTTGTTGTAGTGTGTTACGGCTTACGGGCCCTTGGAAATTTATTTATAAATATGGAGAACAACTTTGGGCAAAAGACAGAACCCTGAAGTACCCCTGTAGCTTTTCAAAGTGAAAAAGATGGGGTACCACAGTTTGACTGCAAATCTTTCAACAATATTTTGCAGTGTACAAAGTCCAAATTATCAAACCTCTTTGAAAAATCAAGAAATGTTAAAAAGGGAAAACAGATTTATTTATATCCTTGAGATGTGTATTGTTGGCTCGTGTCGTTGTATATGTAATCCACTGTCTATTTTGTATTTGTGTTTGACGTATATCGTTAAGGCGATAGGAATATCACTCAGAGCCTTTAAAAAAAAGAGCTTGTGGCAAAAAGCGGCTAGGGGACAATTCACATCCTAGCGACACATATATCATCTTGAAACTGTCCCATATCTGTTCAATTAAATCCATGGGTTCATACGACTGGAGGTCACCGACGTCGAAACCGAAAGAGCAGGTCGGGACCATAAAAATGCAGTAACACCAGAAAGGAAGTGATCTGAAACCGTGACACCCACATTATATTATACTGCCATCAATTAAGTTTGCTAAGACAAAAAAAAGAAACTAGGTTATAACTATGTTTCCTATATGCACGCGTTATATAACAGTTTTCTTGACAGTCGACGCCCAAACACAATATTATATGGTTATTATTTATTATGTTGAATAATTGGAGGATTTAATGTATTAAATCTTAAAATAGACAACAGCTTAGCGCTGTGTAGACAAGCATTGAGTATAAGATTATTTTTGTGAAAAATTAATTTTTAATATAAAGTGAGAAACTATTTTGTAATAATTATGTACGAAAATTCATTATCTGAATACCCAGGATTTGTGTAAAATAATACACATTAGTAAATGCAACAGCTTTATAAAGAATTTAAATTTTGGGTTGCCAAAATCGATACAACTAATTACTAAATAATTTGTGTTGTGTTTTAATTTCGATAAAAGTCCTTTTGGGATTGAAAACTGATACTGAATACTGATACGAACAAGTAGACGAAACCGAAATAAACAAGGCAAACTTAATTATCGAAAATATTGGTCGGAAAAAAACAAATCAGTAGAAAACTACTTAGGTACTCGTACTAAAAAGACAAAACACAGCTACTTAGAAAGCATTCAACGATATAACATTTGTGACACTCAAAATAAACAAAACTATGTTACCAAGGCTTAGTTGGCGCCTATATCTGGTAAAAAAAAGTAGAAATGCTGGAGCTAACATTTTTGCCGATTACAGGCTTGCAGATTCTCCAGAGATATCACTTAGTGAAATAAAATCGCAGTCGGAAGGTCATCTAAAACGATGGCATGCTACATTTGTTAACAACAACAATTTGATTTTAAGTTTTGCGCAACAACAAAAGCTTTTGAAAACTCCGACTTAAACATATCTTACTGTTTTTTTTATCAAAATTTATGAAAAAGTTGACTCGAAAGTTTTTCGCAAATTATGACGTTTGTTTATCGATTAGGTGAGCCGCGACCATGATGTGCGAAATATAAGGAGTAACAAAGAGTAAACTCTTAATCTGAAAGAGAGTATTTCCAGCGATATTTTCCCACATCATGAGAATGAATATTGAAATGTATGCAATTTTTTTTTTAAATAGAAATAGAATTGTATAAAGGGAGTATTAAAACTAAAGAATATTTCTTGTAAAATTTGAATCTTACTTTTTCTTTCTTGAACTACGTTTTTCTGTTTTCAATTTAACAATTAAAAAAAAGAAAAGTGAACTACACCTAGTCCAACAGTATGGTTTATTATCGATCAGTTTTAATTTTTTCGGAAAAAAGGCGTTACACTTGTACCTATTTAAAGGTTTTGACCTAATTTTGCATATTTCTCTTTCAAAAAAAAGTAAAAAAGGGAAACAAGACTTTGAATTAGGTGTTATCATAGGTTTAACAACATAATGCAAATATTTGACAGGAAATAAGAGCATAAAGTTATTTCCAAAGCAAGCGGAGGTCAAATCCAACTTGGAATTGTATCATCTACAAAACGTTCACTGGTTCAAGGAAGTTTTCCAGAACTACTCAATTTACCAAATGACGGTAACAGTATGCGTGAAATGTCTTCAATATGAAAAAAGAGAGAGAAAGGCACTCTTTTTTTGTGCTTATATACCATTATCCGTAATAAGAATTTACAGACTTTTAAGTCTCTATAAACTTTAATTAAAAAAAAGATGTTGTTAACATGAAGCTCATAAAGCTTAGCTTAACTTAGATACTGGTAGAAAACTGGAGGTAAAATTGTTGATTCTAACTCGTGAATATTTCTTAGAATATAACTTGCATAAGAAAAATACGAGTTTAATACCAGTCTTATCACAAGGAAATTCAGCGACTATACACAAGAAGAGTGAATAAAAGGGTTGTACTCGGAGTTTTTAGAAGGAGAATATAATGAGACAGAGAATCTCATTGGAATATGGCACATTCACGAGGCAGAGAAAAATCGATTTTTCTTGCAATGTCGATGATATGAATAAAAAACATACTTTCGAAAAATTTCAGGTTTTTTCTATCTTTAACATATTTTCAAAATTGATATTTGATTGTAAATTACCTTTTTGCAGCACCTTCTTCGTCTAGAGGCTGCTCAAGACCAACACCCTGTTCGTGTTCGACAACAGGAGCTGCAGCTGATTCAGGCTGCTGCTCTGGTGGATTAGAATTTGGTGGCGGTGCTGGGACATCTTCATCATGTGGTTCACCTTTGGCAGCACCGATCCAAGAAGTAACTTGATTTGTTAAGCCAGAAAACATTTTTACAGATATGTCCTCTTTTTTAACTTATTTTTTCAAGACAATCTGGATAACACTTAAAACTCACTTCACTCAAATCTTTTATTTTATGTAACTTTAAGAAATCCTTCACTTATGCTTAAGGGTAGAAAATTCTAAAAAATTCCTTTAGTGAAGAATACACTTAACCTCCGGAATGCGGGTAGGTACAAGGTACAAACCTAATTAGTTTTCCAATACTTTGGAAAAAGAAAATGAGTTTTTCTATACTTAAACACTGATTGGTTTTCCGGGGAATTCAGTTTTTGTCCTGTACGAAGCGAAGGTCCTCTGAAAACTGTTGGAATGGAAAATCCAAGTCGACGTCGACTAAAGAGGAAAATTGGAAAAGTTGAATATTTCTCCTCCTTTCCTTATAGAGGGTGTATGCGATTGTACTAATGCAAGCTTTAAAATTATTTTTCGCGCATGCAATTGAATATAATTTGAGAAAGATAAAGCACTGCGACGTCGCAAAATAAAATTGGTTTGTTTCTTACTTTTATTGTTGTAGATGGTTGCGTGTTGCAAAAAAAACTTAAAATTATGACAACTAGATAGGTACAGTAAGAGAGAAGATTATAAAATGTTTTTTTTTTCTATTTCCGATCACAATATTATATGTTCCCACTTTGTGGTTTGGTAAATGGGTCATCAAATTATTTACTCCGGTGCTGTATTAATTTATGTCAATATATTTTGTTATAAAATTATTTTCTTTTATCTATCATAATGTAAAATTTCTCATTGATATGTTAAGATATTTGCGTATTATGATTACAAACATTATATTTAAATATAGGTTTTAAAACAAAAAGCTTATAGTTTCTCAAATAAAATGTTTTTTTTTTTCATTTAAGCCCAGTATCCTGCTCGCGCTAAAATTTATCTCCCATACAAAAATGTCTACAAAGATAAAATTTAGCGAAAGCATTTAGCAAAGCAGTATCCTGTTCGCCTGCTAAATTCTTAATTTCACATAGATGGGCCACACAAAATGTCTGCTCGGCGAATGACAGGTCTCCACTTATTTAGCTCGCGAAAGAATTGCCTGGTACATTAAATCGGAAATAAATTTTGACAGTTCGTTAGGAAGTTTGTGGTTTGTGCTGTGAAAATGGAATTAAACGGAAAGTTTTATAGTTCCGTGTTTTGCTCGTCGCGTGCGTTCGGTTTGTTTTTTCGTCCGCATTTTAATTAAATAAAATGCGTGAAAGTTTTAACGCGAGTGATAAATTTAATCGTGCATGTTTAAACTAATCATTTGGATATGTGTATATCAAAGAAATATCCAAATGAATAGTTCAATATGCCGATTTCAGATTCAACAGTGTCGAGTGTGCAAGTGCAAATGAGATCTGGTACATGTGTCCTTAATATCTTTTTATTTTAAATTTACAAATTTGATTAACAATTTTGGATTTATGTTGTATTGTGTGATGTTCTTCTGTTGCATTGTGATTTGGTGTTGGAATTTTATGTTCAAAAATAAAAAAATTTATATATAAATATTTACTGACATTTGTTAAGAACATATGGTTTTTCTCCCACCTATTTCCTGTGTCACAAATTTAGCAGCCATTTATCTGCGCTGTGGAGAGAATTACTGCTGCTAAATTTTAGCGCGAGCAGGATAAGGGGCTTTAGCTTTTAAACTTATTCATTGATTTTTTTTAATGAACATTCAAAAATGGTGCGAATAACAACAACAAACAAATTTCACAAAGTAACGGCATAAAAATGGTTACTTTGGAATTCCTCATAATGATGTATGCAGATAAATGAGAAAAAAAAACAAAAAAATAGACAAAAAAAAACAATATACATTGTGTAAGCAGGTATTTTTACTTGCATCATTGAAAGTTACAGTTATTGAGCTAAATTTTTTCGAGAAGTTGCACTTACAAAGGGTTTAATTTTATGTTTTATAGTGTTGCAAAATTCGAGGAGTTACGTGCATCATGATCGCGATTACTTAATTGTATATAGATACTTTTCCAACATGTTTAGCGCTAATGTTTTAGGTGAATAAAAAAGGAAACCATTTCTGGCACTCTGTGCTGTCTAGCATTGCCATTGTAACGATTGGAAAAAATGTCATGCTACACCTAATGGCTAAAAATGGAATGTGTGGCAATTTGACTATGGACGTATTCCTTATATTATTTTAAAGATACATACAAACAATGTGTCACTTGAAAAAAAGATCAGAAACAACTGGCAGAACATAACATCTTACAAAAGCAGTTGAACTTGATATTAGTCGCCTTGATCGGCTGAGCGAACAAAAGCTTAAAAGCATACAAATTATAGTCGCCCAGTTATTAAAGTAGGCAGGAAAAAAAATAATCGCTTAAAATTTGATGAACATTTACCAAAAAGAAGAGATGAATAAAAAGGATTTAAGGGATAGTCCCGCATTGTCGGGTACTTTTTCCAGATCTTAAGTGTAAGATTTGTCCTAAAGGTTTTGAAAGGAGTAGAAGTTGCTTACTGGGGGTTGTTATTTTTTTATTTCTCAAAATGGTAAGTACACTTTTTATTTTACTGATAATGTATGACTTTTTGCGTTTGTTTTCTAATTCTCAAAAAAAAAAAAAAAAATGCAGGGAAATCAAAAAAGGATATATATAAAAGCTTGCGATTTACTTTTTGAAGATTATTTCATGTACCTAAATGTTGACCACGACTACGTTTTAAGTGGTCCATACGGAGAGTCCAGTATTGAGACACTTTTTTGAGCATATTGTTGCATGTTTGCTTGAACTGTGTCATTAATTAGTCAACTACGCCATCTAGTAGCAAGTGGCCATATTACCGATTTTGGCAGCATTGGAATAGCAGTTTGAGTAGCTGTGGTATAACTTGGTATGTTGTTCTCGAACCTTCTGAACTTAACGAACCTTCTCAACGAATCTGGAAATTTCGAGAGGTGTCACTAGGAGATATAAATAGATGTCGCAGGAGCACCCAAGACATTCGAGTTGTGAACCGCGATAAAGAAGGGCGATAGATGACAGTAGTGAAAAGTATAGAGAATATTGAATAAGAGAAGTGATTGTTTATTTAAAGTGATTAATTGTGAAAGTGAATTGTTGGATTAAATAAGTGAATTATTAGAATAATAATCAAGAAGTAAAAGACATTGAAAGAGAACTAATAAAGATTAATTAAATAGAATTACGTTTTATCTTTTCGAATCCTAGCCTGGATGTAACATTGGTGTCAGAAGTGGGATAAAACGTATTCAGTGTGAAATTAAAGTGAAGTGAATTAGTTTAAAAAAAAAAAAAAAAAAAAAAAGGAAAACAAAAATGGGCCGCACATTGAAATTATTACAGCTCACTATACCGCAGCTAAAAGCTGAACTGGAAAAACGGAATCTCTCCACAGCTGGAGGAAAAAGTGACCTGGTGCTTCGACTGCAGGAAGCTGTTGAAAACGAAGGAGAAAACCCCAAGTCCGTTTTGTTCGACGTAGCAGAAGAACAAGTAAGTACAGGCGTTGATATGACTGCAATGATGGAATTACTTCTGGCCAAGTTTGATGAACAAAAGAATTCTATAGACTCTCAGTTCAAGGAACAAAAGAATTCTCTGGAACAACAGAAGAATTCTCTAGATTCCAAATTGCAATCAATGGACTCTAAATTTGATGAACAGAAGAATTCTCTAGATTCCAAATTGCAAGCAATGGACACTAAATTCGAAGAACAAAAGAATTCCATAGTTGCCGCCCAAAAGAGCGCTGTGGAAGATTTTAAAAATGTTCTCGAAGGAAAACTCGAAGAAATTGACCAAAAGTTGGAGAAGGTTGAAACCAAATTCGACGAAATCGATACAAACATCGAGAACTTGGCTAAAGAGCTCGAGAAAGTGAAGAAGCAGAAGGCTCGAGAAAATTCTGCGGACTGCCCGAGAAGGAAAGAGATGCAGCCTCCTGTTTTCGATGGTCAAACATCATGGCCAATTTATAAGAAACAGTTTGAAGCAGCTGCAGTGGCGAACAGCTGGGACAACGAGGAAAAGTCGATTGCGCTAACGCTCGCACTAAGAGGTACAGCTGCGGAGTTACTCCAAACCGTCTCAGAAGAGAAGCAACACAACTACGACGTCCTGGTCAAGGCTATAGAGATGCGCTTCGGTGATGAGCATATGCAGCAAGTGTACAGGGTTCAGCTACGCAGTAGAGTCCAGAAGAGGGGAGAAACACTTCAACAGCTGCAAGCAGATATCGAACGTCTGGCACATTTGTCATATCCTAATGCTGGTGAGATTCTCATCAATGAAATGGCTGTGGAGGCGTTTATCCAAGCCATTGAAGATAGACAACTGCAAATGGCCATAAGAATGGCTGGAAAGAGAACTCTCGCTGAGGCCCTAGCATTTGCCTTGACAATGCAAGCTGCTGATCAGGCATCGAATGTGTTCCACCGCGTACGGGAAATTACAGCCGTTGAATGTTCATGCCAAAGAGCAGACATCGTAGACCGGAGCAGAGATAACAGAGGTCAAATGCGCTGCTGGAACTGCAACAAAATGGGGCACCTACAGAGACAGTGCAGAGCTCCACCCAGACAAGGCACTTGTCCACATTGCGGGCCTAGGAGGCGCAACGAAGAAGCATCTGGCAGATATAGCTTCGCAGAACCAGCAATCGGGAAACGTGTAAGGGGCAGCTTCTCGGAGCAGAAGTGGGTTTCCGGAATCGACGACTCCAGGACCACAATTCAAGTCTCCCAAACCAAACAAGGAAACCAGAGTTTAACAGTGGAAGCCTATATCGGTCAAAATAAGTGCGTGGCAGCCATCGACACCGGTGCCACCGCTTCCATTATAAGGAGGGACATCGTCCGTCAGTCTTGGTTGCACAACACCAGCAGTTACTGTCTGAAAACAGCAACAGGAGCGACAGCGAAAGTGTACGGAGATATCATGCTAACAATAAATTTGGCAGGATTAGCATTCTCCCACGCTTTCTTAGTAGCTGATATATGTGACGAATGCATCATTGGAATCGATTTCATGAAGGCGAATGATGTCGTATTGGACTTTGGTATGCAAGTACTCAAGTATCGAAACGTAGAGATTCCGATGGTGTACGGGAAAGAGAACGCCGCATCCCTGAGGACAGTCAATAGTGAGGACGAGGTCCTACCACCTTCTTCAGAGACAATAATTCGGACAAAGCTGGAAGGTGATCCTATGAGCCACCGATTCTCTCTAGTTGAGCCAAAAGACAACCACTACCGAAACTGCGTGGTTGGAAAAGTGCTTGTCGAGCAGAAGAACAATATTGTTCCCGTACGAGTTCTTAATGCTGAACACAAAAGCGTCAAATTGAAGCAAGGTGAGGTGGTTGGAAAGTGTGTACCGGGTACTGAAGTCCACCGAAATATTCATCCGATATCCAGCGACCGCATAAAGACGAGGTACGATACAAAAGCGACCACCACAGGATTCCAGGAAGGAGATCTGGTATGGCTATACAACCCTCATCGCCGAAAAGGTATGTCACCTAAACTACAGCAGGATTGGGAAGGACCCTATAAGATAGTTAAGCGCATCAACGATGTTGTCTACCGGATCCAGCGAGGAAGAGGCAAGCTAAAAGTTGTCCATGTGGATCGTCTCCATCGCTACCATGGGGAAAATATTGACGTGCTTGTTCGGGACGAACAAGTTTAAGAGGGGGATATTGTTGCATGTTTGCTTGAACTGTGTCATTAATTAGTCAACTACGCCATCTAGTAGCAAGTGGCCATATTACCGATTTTGGCAGCATTGGAATAGCAGTTTGAGTAGCTGTGGTATAACTTGGTATGTTGTTCTCGAACCTTCTGAACTTAACGAACCTTCTCAACGAATCTGGAAATTTCGAGAGGTGTCACTAGGAGATATAAATAGATGTCGCAGGAGCACCCAAGACATTCGAGTTGTGAACCGCGATAAAGAAGGGCGATAGATGACAGTAGTGAAAAGTATAGAGAATATTGAATAAGAGAAGTGATTGTTTATTTAAAGTGATTAATTGTGAAAGTGAATTGTTGGATTAAATAAGTGAATTATTAGAATAATAATCAAGAAGTAAAAGACATTGAAAGAGAACTAATAAAGATTAATTAAATAGAATTACGTTTTATCTTTTCGAATCCTAGCCTGGATGTAACAATATTAACTGCCATCTCGCTAATATCACGTGCAATGTTGTCTTCTAATACTGCAATCATTTTATTTGTACTTTTGGTTAAGTAAAATAATTTTAAATAATTATTTATTTGCCAGTACTGTCGAATTCTCCACAACACAAACAGTAGTCAATCTGTTGTCGGTTGCCACACTTTTTCACCAGGTATCGCATCGTATATTTTCCAATCGTCAATATGGAAGTGACTGTCCACTGCATATCCATGTCTAATTATATCAATGGCTTCACAACCAAAAATTTTCACTAGAAATGTTTGCTTTTGATGTAAGGTCAGCGGTTGACTGTTTGTTAAACAGGGTCTCCACTAGACTCACAAATATCCAAATATTCATTCAGAATTCTTGTCCGCTATAGGGTAGGTGTTTCTAGTTTCTAGAAATGCTAACAAAACGAGAACATTTTCTTTTAGAGACATTCGTGTGAACGCTTCCACTCAATTGGTTTGTTATCAATTTCACCTATCATATACACCCACCCATTCAGCCCTTTTAACATTGGTCAGTGATTAATTAAGTAAATTTGTTTGAGAAAACCTTAAATTTGCAAATGTTAAATTTTCAGAAGTAAAATTTGATGGAGAACATATTCTCAACTGAATGCGCCAATTCAGTAGGACTTGGGTCAGGTTAGGTTAAGCAAAAGACATACGAAATGCGTCCATTATTTGACATTTGGATGTCAAATTTCTTACCGTTTGACACTAAGTATAACGAAAAAACATAAGGTTTCTAAATAATTTGGTTTAAAGAAAAAATATTTTGTAAAAGAATGCTCCACATTTAATCTGCATTATTTAATTTAATGTAAACTAACAAATAATGAACCACATGCTTTAAAAAATCTTCTGTTTGGGTTCCTCAAAGCGTGTGTAGTTCAACCACAAATATCCACAACTTCTTCGAATAAGTAGTGTGAAAATCATTTTTAACAATTGTGTCCACAAGGCTGTTAAGTTTCTGCAAAATGACCTTAGTTGGCTTAGCAGCTAGGAAATTGTCCCTAAAGAAAAGGTACATACTTCTAGCATATTGTTTAATTTTCCTTTATGTATATTGTTTAATTAATAATTTGATCTCTTTCCAGGAATGCAAAACTAGCTGCTGCCTTTCCAAATGGTGCTCGTTGCCAAAAATGCCTTGAATTTGGGCATTGGACCTATGAATGTGAAGAACCGAAACGAAAATATGTACACCGAACATCTCGTACCAAACAACTCAACAACAAATTGGCAGATAAAGAAAAAGAGCATGCGATGGCAATTTCAGCAAAAGAACCAAAATCAAAACGTACCAAACGGAACCCTAGCTCTTCTGATTCTAGTTCAGACTCAGATACAGACTCGAGTGCAAATTCAAGCGATAGCGGATCTTCTGACAGCGATGAAGATAGTTCGTCTTCGAATTCGTCAGAGTCCTCATCGTCATCAGCATCATCAAGTGGGTCGGGTTCATCGTCAGCCGCATCATCCTCATCGGATGATGGGGCAAAATAGAAAAAAAACGAAAAAAGCCGGCAAACAGTAGCAACTCTTCCTCCGACGATTAAATAAATAGATCATGTCTAATTCTAATCCTTTCTATGTTCATTTATCTCGTACTTCTATGCACAACAAGATTCAGTTAAGTTGTATATAAAAGATTATGAAAAATATAAAACAGTATTGTTTGTAGTTATTCATCGACCTCCTCACCGTTAAAGTGTGATAAGTAGACTTCTAAATCAAGGTCCTGCTGGTTAACCATTTCTGGATTGTCGACAAAAGTCGGCGGATCTGCTGTATCAAACACAATTATTTTTTTTTCTGATGAATTTTTCGGTTCAAGCTTATTTAAAACATTTACTCCATTCGATCTAAGTTGAAGTTCTTCTACCTAAAAACAGGAACATACTTTTGAGTAGCGCGCTAATTGTTTACATACCTACTCACTTTTAGGCTATTAAGGTTTTCATTTATTTTCTCCAAAACATTTGTTAACTCACGTTCCAGCTGCACTAGGAACAATTGCTCCTTTTGAATTTCAGCTGTTGTTAATTGCTTTTCGGATTTACTCATTTTATTTTTCAGTCTTTATTAATATTCCCAATAAATCACTTTTTTGTTTTCTTCTGTTCATACTATGACAGGGTTTTAAATTTTTGACATCTTCACATAATTTTACCAGGTATGGAACTGAGATTGCTACGTTTTTCCACCACGAGAAATATTTTATAGCTTACCATCTGTCACTTTTCGTAGAAAGAAACAAATGTAGAATGCCATAAAATTTACGGCAGGCATTTCATAACTTACTATTTTCATATTGGAAATGTCGCAGAGTGAAGCACTTCAGTAAAATGACAGGACATAGAATACCTACTGTCCGCAGAAAGCTATGAACTGAGCAATATATAGAATGCAATACATTCTATGAAATATGGCTTTGACATTTGTCGCAAGGCTATTTGTATGTATTGGTAAATTATAGTGAAAATCTCTCAAAAAATTGCGATCGCATCTTTCGTGTTAGGGGCAAATCTAGTTTTGCTCTTTTACTTTAATGAAACATGCAAAATCTCTTTTGGGCAAAAGAAAAAATCTTTTAGAATAGAAAGATATTTTTCAATACAATTGGCTCCATTTCAGTACAATCTTGAAACAGTTTTAAGTTATATATAACAAAATGCACTGAGTGCGTTCCACACTCATATGTAACATGGTGTTGCGGAGGATGGTAGGAATAAAAGCCAAACTTCTTAAGCTCCGAGCAGAGACTGATCCGATTTATTTATGAAGTTGAGCACTGTACTCTCATATTATTAGAAATCATATGTATTTTTCTTAACAATCATTTGTATACCTTAGGTATTCTAAGGGTAGGTATTATAATTTTGACTTATAGTTTTAACATTACTTAATATTGCTCGTAGACCCATTAAAGTTACTTTATTTGTGAATAGCATTGAAGTTATGTCGATTAAGCCATGTCCGTCCGTCCATCCATTGGCAGTTTTTAGGCCCTAAGATTCGCACATATTGGAACATATATTCTCTAGGTGCCCGAAGTGATCAAGTGTAAGAATTTTTAAAAGCTGAAATTTGGAACATATTCAACCCAATTCCAAATGACAACTCCCGGGGATTTCGGTCCCTTTTCTCTTTATTCGAATTCTAAATACAAACTCCCTGAAAATTTATTCGATATTCCCTTCTCTCTTATTCTGAACAAACTTCGGAAATGGGAAAACATTCTCCGGGGAAAATTAAGGCATTTTAAATGTCAAAAAATGGAGAATGTAATGTGATTTGTCGGAAGTTTCTTCCCCAAATATTTGCCGGGGAGTTGGATGAAAAAAATAACTTTTTAATTTTTGCAAATTGAAATTAAATATTTAAAAGTGAAATAATTGTTGAGGTCTAAAACAACAATAAGTTTAAGCTTCGACTGCTTCTAGATGGAATTAATGGAAGAGCGTTGTGATATTGCATTTACAATTTGTTCGTTTTACGAGTGCGGGTCAATAAGTCCGTTACTTTTGGAATAAAACACAGATTTTTTGATAAAAAAATAATTTTATTTTTCAACGTAGTCTCCCTTGAGCTCTATAAACTTTGTCCAACGCTTCTCCAATTTTTTTATCCCTTCCAAAAAAAATGATTTGTCGAGGTCCTCAAAATAGGCAGTCGCTCGGAGCCAAATCTGGAGAATAGGGTGGATGAGGGAGCAATTCATAGCCCAATTCATGGTTTTTTGCCATGGCAACTGCACATGTGTGCACCCTTGCATTGTCTTGGTGGAAAAGAACTTTTTTCTTGGCCAAATGAGGTCGTTTTTTTTTAAATCGTCATTGAATCGGTCCAATAAGTTGGCATAATATTCCCCATTGATTGTTCTTCCCTTTTGAAGGTAGTCAATGTGGATTATCCCGCGTGCATCCCAAAAAACAGTCGCCATAACTTTATTGGCTGACAAACCCACCTTGGCCTTCTTTGGCGCCGATTCACCCTTAGAAACCCACTGTTTTGACTGTTGTTTGGTCTCTGGTGTGTTGTGATGGATCCATGTTTCGTCCACGGTTACAAAACGGCGCAAAAACTCCTCCATATTTCGATTAAACAACGCCAAACCTTCCTGTGAAGTTGTTACACGATTGCGTTTGTGGTCGACTGTGAGCAAACGCGGCACCCATCTTGCGGAAAGCTTTCTCATGCCCAAGTGATCATTCAAAATTGAAACCACTGAGCCATGCGAGATCCCTACGGCTTCCACAATCTCTCGCACTTTCAATCTTCGGTCGGCCAACACCATATCGTGAATTTTTTCGATTGTTTCGGGTGTAGAGACCTCAACTGGGCGTCCAGGACGTTCGGCATCTTCAGTGCTTGTACGGCCACAACGAAATTCAGTAAACCACTTTTTTACCATTGAAATCGATGGTGCAGAGTCCCCATAGTATTTTTCAAGCTTAGCCTTGGTCTCGGTAATGGTTTTTTTTCGCAAGAAATAATGCTTAATAAGCACACGAAATTCACTTTTTTCCATTTTCTCCTCAAATTAGTGAGTAGTCTGATAAAAATAGCTGTCAAACACAAACTAACTGACGCAGCAAGTTTAAATTTTGACAGGAGTCAACTGACAGATGCCTGTTGACAGGAGCAGTGTTGCCGTTTTAGTAAAGAGGTCAGAAATTCAAAAAGTCACGGACTTATTGACCCGCCCTCGTACAATTGGTAGTATTGCAAAGCGCCGGCAACTAGGACGTTGTGATTACCTTGTTGACCTTATAATACTTTTGAAAACTAAGAAATAAATCTGTAAATAAAATAAAAAATTGACCACTGTCGTCAGAAAGGTCATTTATGACTGGCAGACTGTTTGTGTATCTCAATTTGAGATGGAGACAGAGGAAGTTACCCTCCCATCTCCAAGTAACACAAGTCACGGGCTGTCCATAGAAAAGGAAAAAAAAGATGAAGTGGAACCAAGCACCGGACCCCATCTAGCTAGCGACTCCAGCGCCAACCAAAAAAAAAAATATATATATAGGGTCTAAAACCTAGCTTCTCCAACCATTTGCTTATGCAAAGTGGAAGGGAAACTTTACTGGGGCTAGGACAGCCTAAGAACTCAAGTCAAGGTCAGAAGACACGTAAAAGTTCATCGAAACCACCTACAGAAAAGCCTAAAAATCAAACACAAACTTGCACGCCAGGGCTATCCTACAGGGATACTACAGCTCAACGTAATGTTGCTAAGAGAAGTAATACCCTCCACCTCTAAGGCGGTAAAATGCACCTCAACCAATGATAGGACTGGTAACTCTATCAGTAGTTCTCAATTAATTCAGCCATGGGATTAAGGTGTATCCAAATTAAAATTATTATAATAATTATAATTTTGTGTAATGTAGAAAAACAGAAAAACGCAACTTAAAAGTATGAACATAATTTAGCAATTAGATCGTTGTGGAATCTAGAGCACATCATATTTAAAATAATAACTGCCTGATATTAAACTTTAATCGTAAAGTCCAAACTACATTCGGCAAAAAGTAAAGTGTGTGCACGAAAATGTTTTTTCTCTTTTCACACCATTTGAGATCTGTAGTTTTCTCTCAAGTTTTCAAAAAGTAACTTACTGGAAAGTTAAGGCCAAACTACATTTGGCAAAAAGTAAAGTGTGTGCACGAAAATGTTTTTTCTCTTTTCACACCATTTGAGATCTGTAGTTTTCTCTCAACTTTTCAAAAAGTAACTTACTTGAAAGTTAGGTATACCAGTCCGGCCACTGGGACAATTTTAAACTTTGTTCATGTATCTGTTTATAACACTATCGATCGTTATTCTCGGATGCTTACTGCAAGCAATATTATTGAAATATTTATCGAGATTATTTAGATTTTAATCTAATTTTCTAAAATCCTGTAAAAAAATGGCGTTTTTGCACAAACAAAAATTGCAAACATTTTGAAAACTTTTGGCGTGATATAAATTTTGTTTTAGCTCAGGAATCCTTCGTTTACGTTTTTTTGGGGAAACTTCCTTAAACACAATGGTTGTCAAATCATATATCCACGATTTAGCTCAGAAATCCCTAATGAAAGCTTTTATGAAAGACCGAAAAACGAAAGCTAGGGCGGAAAACGTGATATGATGGAACGTCAAATAGGAACAAGGACACCGCATGAAAAATCGATAAAGTGAAAACATTGCACCAGAAGTGCACAAAAGGAAAGTCATATTCCACTGTTCATCTCCAGTAAAACAGTTGGATTACTATTGCCGTTTCTTACTTGCTTTACTCGAATGTATATTATTTTTTAATACAAGTTAAAAATGTTATAATAGTCAAAAATGATAGCATTTTAGTGAAAGACAAGAATCCGGTATCGGTGTTATTTATACATCCCTTCATCTATTTATTTATTTTTGTTATTATTCGTTTTTTTGTGTAATATTCGAGGGCAACAAAAAATTTGTTGATTTGTGAATAAAAAAGCTTGCAGTGTGTTAATATGGTTGGAAAAACGCTATTAGCAACTGAAGTAAATATGATAAAAGAACGCCCCGTTTTCATTCCTCCGCGGAAGCGGCAGACTTCAAAGAAAGCGAATGGAACACAAAACTATGTGGATCACATCGTTGGTGTGCAGGTGGGAATATACGCATTCTGTATTTACTATTCTTTTGTATGCAGTGGCAATGGTGAGGTAGGTGTGATGTTAGTTAGCATTTCGGTCGCTGACTCGTTACTGAAGAACCTTTCGGTTTCGACCAACCAATTTCCTAATGCATAAAAACAGTTCGCATTAAAGGTGGTCAGAAGTCTCATTTTAAACATATATGAAATGCGTTGATGCATTAAACATAAATGTAAATGCCGATATTTTCATAATGAAAATAGTGACTTAAGCATTAAAAATATAAACAAATTGAGAGTTTCACTCAAAGTTCAAAACATTTACTTGTAGAACTATCGAATGACCGAATATATGGTGCATAGAAGTTTAAGTTTAAGAAACTTCGATAGGGTAAAGCGACATGGATTCTGAATTAATGTCCAATACTCACTGCATTTTCTTTATGTATTTTAAATAACTTTTATTTTATTGATTAAAAATATTATTTCTTCATTATGTCTCAGAGTCGGCATAAACTATCTCCGTCATCGCCGGGTCTGGAAGATGACTTACTTAAAACATCTTTAATTCTTAAGAACAAACAGCCACTGCCGCAAATACCGCTCGATGAAACAAAAATATCTCCGAATCAGCTCCAAAATAAAGCAGCTAGCTCTGATAACATTTACGAGGGAGACAGCAATGAGCTGCAGCATTTTGAAAATCTACCTCCTATTTTAATGCCAACGATTCGCCGCGAAAGCTCCACCGTTACGCCTAGTAGCTACTCAGAAAGTAGCTTAGATGCAAAACTAAGCAAGTCCCAAGACTGCTTAAGCACACGTTCATCGAAAAAGCGTGTTAATATTCGAACAGATATTTTGCACGTTCGAAGTAGCCGAAATTCACCAGAGATTGTCAACTATGAAGATCTAGAGTCGGGAGAGACCAGCGTTCTTAATACTGATGATCACAGTCTTGAGAGGTATAACACTAAACAATCAATGGACAGCAGTTATTTAACCATGACCGGTAAGCAATATACAAACTTTGCCTATACTCATAAAATGTGTATTAATTCTAGGTACTATTAAGAGAGGCCGGAAAAAAGGGCAATGTGTGGATCTTCAAATCAATATAAGTCGTGAAGAGTTAGAACAAATCAATGCAGCTGCAATTGCCATTGAGACTAAAAAAAAGGGACGGCTTTGCTGCACCTGGTCACTTACGACTGGCTTACACATTGCTTTGTTATCATTAATAAGTCTTCCATTTGTGATGCTGGTCTCAGGAGTGTACTCATTTTATATTGGTACTCTAACATGGTATAACATGTTCAACTATTTCAACGAAGAAAAAGGCTACGCGTACAAACTATTAATGCCCCCGATTCTTATATTAACTTATCCTGTTGGTATTATAGTATGTACTGTAGGACTTGGTATCTATGCTGGTTTCGCACAAATTAGCATGCAACTCAATAGTTGGATCAATGAGATTGCCGATTTAGAAAAAGGTTTTTATGGATGGCTATGTGCTTTTTTACGTCTATCCGATTGTAGCCCCTATGAGGTTGTAATACTAACAGACATTCGCGTTCCAGACGAGAACGCTCATGCCAATACTTCGACTGAAGAGTTGTCTTTATAAGAAAAGACGAAATTGTGAAATTCGTATGAATACAATGCTTCATCGAAACCGTTTTTATTAATGTGTGGTTCAGAAGACAGGCGGCTTCATTTTCAATAATGGTGATAAAAAAGAGGACTTTTCTTAAGCATTTTTCCTATGTATATATATAATTGTTTAAAAAGTTGGTATACCAGCTATACATATTGTAACTATGGGCTTTATGTCATGTGATGTTTTTTTTTCTTTAATTAAGATGTGATTTTTGATGAAACTTCTCTAACAAAAATCTTAGTTTTTGTCAATTCTTTATGTGACAATGGTCCGTATCCATACAAAATTGGTGTGATGCTAACATTTATAGCTACTTTTACACATAGGCGAACTTTTAAAAGAACGGGACCATTAATTTAAGTTCCATTTTAAATTGGCTATCATTAAGGCCATACTCGTAAGCGCATACCTTGCTCAAAATACAGAAACTACTCAAGATTTGAAAAACACGATAAGGTAATGCGAAATATGTAAACAGCCAAACGCGGTATACTAGAGTATTTCTACACAAACCCAAATCTGCTAAATCTATTGTTATCTATTATTAGCAGAAATCAATAAAAGTACAAAGTTTGCCAAAGTCATTTAAGTAGCATAACATCGTACCAGTTTATGAAAACTCATCTCTTGAGTCCAGAATTTAGAAAGAATTTGTATAAACTGTGTACACCGCTTTTAGCTTTTTCAAGGTCCGCCTTTCTCAGTATATCATTTGGTTATCCATATAATAAACGATAGAGAGTAGGCAGGTATATAAGAAAACATTTTAAGCAGTAGAATACAATAAATATAATAATGTACACATACATAATATATGCGCATACGTGTATTTAATTTATATATTTTGCATATCGAATAAACACATAAAAAAAACATATTTTTAAATGTTGAAATTGAGATACCTACGAGTAAGATATTATTCAAGAAATCAAAATCAATTGTTCCATTGGACTTTAACGAAGGCATACTATTAAAAATTGTTTATAAAAGAATTAATGGTTTTTTATTAATGAATAAAACTTGAGAAAAAGAAATAATAATTATATGTAAATAGATATGACGCTTTGTGAATAATTTAAAAAAAAAAATGTACCTATAGACTAAATTATGAAAAACTTATTATGATAGGATACACTTTTATGTACAATTTTTTTTATAACTATGAATTTAAGATTTTTTATAAAAATATTAGGTATTCGGATCATTGTTGATTAATTTTGAAATAAGAAAAAACATATATGCATGTACATAGCTTGTGTACGGGCTCGGGGTGAAGAGTCTCTGCCTGAGACACAGAAGCTTTCCATCCTCTACGATCCCGGGTACGCTGCTTCCAGTTGTCTAGACCAAGCGCTCTGGCATCCGCGATGGCTTGGTCTTTGAAACGGAGAATCGGTGTTTCTTGTGTTCTCGAACCTGGGGGCTGGGATTCGAAGATTCTCTTAGCTGGAGCATTATTGTCCATTCGCTCGATGTGGCCGAGCCAATGTAGTCGATGTATTTTGGCTTTTTGGACTACATCAACATCTTGGTACAGCTCATAGAGTTCGCGATTGCGATTGCATCTTCTAATAAAAAAAGGTTTGGAAAATGTTAAAAAGCGCGCGCTTTTAAACATTTTCCAGACCTTTTTTTATTATTTGCAGAATTCTGTAAAGCATTCTACCTACCCACTAACTTGCTATAGAAGATGAGGTAAAAGTAATTTTTGTATTGGTTTAAGATTGTTTATATGAAATATATTGTAGTTTGGTGACAAAGTTGAAAAATATTAGTTTTCTTTAAATTCGTAAATTGGGAAAAAGGCAGAATTAGCAGAATTTATTTGTTTAAAATATTGCCTATCAGAATTTTGAAAAGTAGAATTTTGAAAAGCAGAATTTTGAAAGACAACAGAAAAAAAGCAGAATTTTGAAGAGCAGAATTTTTGTGATAAAATTCAGAATTTTGCAAAGCAGAATTTTGAAAGCAGAATTTGGACCCGCTCCCCTATAGTCGATCTGCCTGGCCGGAACCCACACTGGTACGTGCCGATAAGTGTGTTGCAAAACGGTTTAAGAGGTTCAGACACTACGTTGTATGTGCCGTTAGAAACTTTATAGAAAACTTATGGAATTGTAGGGCTGATGAACTCGCCAAAAATGGAACTACATTGCCCCTTCTGCCTGATAAAGGTTCCTTAAGCATTCCAATCACTACATGCAAGTTCATGTTTAAGATGCATGCCATCGATAAAACTAACTTTGGATGAGCGGCTGGTACAGCTTGTCTTGCGACAAAACAGATTTTGCCAAAGCTGGATCTCTTAGTGTTTGATCTCTCCAAACAGACTGAACATTGGTGATACAATTGGTGTCATCACTGGACACTGTCTCATAAGCACGCATGCAATAAGACTTGGGGTCTAAAGATATGGTTTCTGCAGAAGCTGCATGAATGAGGAGGAGCCGAAGACTATTATCTGCACATGTACTACTCTCTCTCAAATAATCTTATCTATAATGGTCTTAAAGATCTCATCAACATTGCGATCAAAAGTCTCTTACGCTACATTAAAACCTCAATTTGTTCAACAAATAGGGTGGAGTGTGGACATCACAATGGGCATGTAACTTTTTTTGGACTAAGTGTGTCGGTCTCGGCCGAATGCCGCTTCAACCTAACTAAAGCAAACGTTTAAATAAACAAAAATTTTAATTGAGTACACAACAGTTTCTAACAAAATTCCGCATTTTTTGTTCGTTTTGAATTCGAGTTCCATGAGTCATAGCATTTTTTGCAGCATGTAATCAAAACAGGTATAGGTACTTCAAAATCTATCCACCATAAATAGTAGCCATTTGTTTTGTGCTTTCCATCGTTTGGCCTAGGAAGCTGAAACTCGAAATATAGGTAGAGGATGTAAAAAGAAGAGTTGAAAGTTTCCTATATACCAATCAGTTTGACAGAAGTTTTCTCATAAATACTTTTGATGGTTTGTGTAGCAACCTTGAACAATAGCGACAGCCGACAATCATAAGGATAATAAGGGAATCATCTTGATTCTTGTGTGTACAAACTCGATGCGAAAATGGATAAAACTCTTCAATTGATACCATTGAATCCACTACGCAGATGAATGGAGTTCATTTTAAAACTTGCTTACCGGCTCTAAGAAAAAGACGAGACTATCGGTAGTGAAGGACTGCCGCGTCTTTCTTGACAAGATAGACACGCAATACATCACCCACTGCTAGACACCAGATCCTAGCGGGGTCCCAGAAAATTGTGAAGCTCATGAATTGACAGGATGAAGATCTTTCGGTACAAACAGCATAGCTATAGACATCATTAACGCCCCAATGTCATCTGCTTAATAACTTGGGAAGGAGGAAACTGCCTGTGCACATGTCCCGCACTCGCCAACATTAGGAGCGGTATACTAGGTAAATCTTAAGATCCATTTAGACGATCAGTTATCAGTTAAGAATTTTTTAAAAAATATCAACATCACAAAATGGATGAAGAAAGTCTTGTTGCAGATTTTAAGCAAATAATGAAAGAACAAAACACAAATGCCGGCATTGAGTCACCGGCACCTGCGTTTGGAATTAATAACTGACTTAAACTGACAACTGCACTGAAAACTAGTGGGAATTTCATCAGTTTTAGTTAAACGCTTCAATGTTTGTATTTACAAATAAGTTTAACTGAATGCTTCACATAACATACATAATTTTATAATTTTGCAATAAATAAAAACAATTGGTTTTAAGAGCGGGTAGTGTGAACCATCTGTGTCTTGGGCTCATTGGACCTATCTTATCCTTAGTGTTTATCATCGAGGGCCATTTTAAACCCGAGTTTCATCAAGACTTGAATTTTATTCCAAGAATAAATCACCATTTATGGTTCAACCTTAGGAGATCACAATACATCTTCACATTTCGTAGTGCTGTCTTGATCCTTATACAAAGTATAAATAATGCAAATCTATTATTTATTCAATAATTCAACTTTTTCAAAGTTATCTGCGTTTTTAAAATGCCGTTATTGGAGTTTTTTTCGGATAAACTGTTGAAATTTTCTTCCCCTTATCTTAAATGCATAAAATACCAAAAAATATAAAAATCTAGTGAGCCAATTTTGAGAAAATAAATTTTTCCTGTATTATTATTATGAAGTTTGAAGAAATTTCGACAATCCATGGTGGTAGACGAGATGGATTGTCCGACAGACGCGACGGGCGAAATTGCGGTGAATTCTTTTTCGGACTTCTCTATAATCTTAATAGCATATCTAATTCTCCGTTTAAGATCCAAACTTTAATATGATAATGTACACGAAAATGTAATATGAGGCACATCGAACAGAGAAGCGGGTGAGGGTCACCGCGCCATTGTCTTGATCTTCCGTCACGTCTGGAATGTTAGTTACTTCTGGCTTTTCTATATCATAGTGTGTGTATTTTCGAAGAATATAGTCCATTGCAAGTGGATTGTCGCTTGGAACCATATGTCCGGCTCGATTCACCCAGAACATTGCAAAATTTCCAGCCTCCTTTTCGTAACCTTCTAAAACTCGATTTACGATAATACCCTTTCTTGGCGCAGACTCATATTCGGTCTTATTAATCCATTTCATCTCATTGATCCAATTTATGGTACCGGGAGTAGCGCAAACAAGGTCCAAATGTCCTGAGTAGACAGCTACTTCCAAATTTGTTGAATTGAGTAGAGTTTCAACTACAAACAATATTAAGTTTTATTCGATATTTATGCATCATGATGTATTGAATATAAAATTAAAATATTTACCAATATCCACAACAGGTTTCATAAAGTCTTCCTCTAACATGCTGAAAGTTGAATCACTTTGCGATCCCCAAACTACGTTTGAAGGAATTCCCAAAGCTTCACTTACTGGTCCTCGCATCAAATTTTCTAAGATTTCATCACGGTCTTCATCTATGTCATACTTTACCAATGTTCTGAACATACGATCTGAAACAAATTATTTCCAATTAGCATCTCATGTCACTATATAAATTGGTATACCTTCAATGCTTAGTAACGATCTAGAGTAAAGCTCTCCATTTGTGGGTAATAAAATATTGTAAAAATCAACTCCTTTTGCTTCATATAACAGAGTATTTTGGGTATATCCCCAAAGCGAAGTGGACTGATTGTATTTGCCTTCATTAATAGCTGTTTCGGTTTCTCTTGCGGATTCCATTATATTATCGTAACCATTGTGGTCAATTATTCCCTAAAAAAATGGAGTTATATGTTGTTTTAAAAATCGTGTGGATATATCGGAAGTTCAGCTACCATTAACACTTTACTCACCATATTCAACAAAAATGGAGCCCATGCATTAACTGAATCTATTGGCGAAACCCAAGGATCACCTAACGCAACTGTTTTTAAATTGCTTTCTATTTCATTATTTTGTATTGCATTATACAATTCTAAGGCAAATTCTGGAGCCATTTTACCACCATAGCTTTCACAGAATATATGCAAAGGAACAGTCTTAAATTCGGGATGAAGCATGTAGAATCCTTTCATAAATGAAACCAAGTCTAGGGCTATTTGATTGTTGGATTTTGTAAGAAAGAACATATTATCAACGTAGCTGAATCCACTACCAACAGGGTTATCAATGAAAATAACATTCATGTCCTTTACCCAAGTATGATTGCGTGGCTTCAAGTTGAGAGTTAAAGGACCCAGCTCTTCGAAATTGCCATATCCGGTTGAGGATGCTCCTGGACCGCCTTGAAGCCATATTGCCAGAGAACGATCAGTATACGCGCTGACATCGGCTGTTGTGTAATACAGCCAGTAGAACATGTGAGCTCCTGTTCGTATATTAACGAACCCATAGTCTTGATCACCAGGTCCGAATCCTTCTCTCGCTGAGACTGATAAAAAAATTAATAATTTTTTTAGAGATAACATTTTTCTTTTAATAATTTACTAAAATCAGTAAAAACCATTAGTCTAAAATGTAATCTAACATATTTTTTCTTCAGAGTAACGAAAAGTAATTAAAAATGTATAACAGTTCAAAAAAGTCTTGATCTGCAGGTCGAAATAGTTCTGTCGCTTATGCTAAAAAAAAACGAATTATCACTTAATGATTAATTATTATTTAATTTTAATTTTAATGTCAAAATGAACGTTAGATGAGAAAGTTGGTATTAATATGGCACAAATGCAGTTATTAATGAGTATTGTTTTGGCCTCAATTGTTTAAGACTCGGGTGGTAGTTTTGGCAATGGGTCTTTGGCTCGTTGGAGTAAACCAGTTAGAGTTTATAAGATGCAGATATATATTCTACCAAAATCAAAAGACTGTACAAAACTCGACGAATAAAAAATAAATATTAGGCATTAACGGCCAATAAAAAGAACGTTAAACCTAGCTTCTCCAACCATTTGCTTGTGCGAAGTGCAAGGGACTAACATTTGAAACAAGCCGAATTGGAACTGATACTCTTGGATGTTTTTCAGATCTGTGCAAAAGCTGGGGCAGTGGAAAAAGCTTTTAAGTGCTACTTGGCCCGGCGGAATTTAAACCTGAGACCTCGAGATTGGTAGTCCAACATACTGAGCTCTGCGTCTGCACCAGTATTAAATGTAAATTATTTAGGAAAATCTTTCTTTTAAAACGTCGTAATTTTGAAAGAAATATGATAAGAACACAATCACAGGAAAAAGATTATTACAGTGATTATCAGCTTACATAGAGCAAATAATAGGATTTTGATTATAAACTACTGCAAATCACTTAGAGAGCAAATAATATAATTATGAGTATCAGCAAACCGCATTACAAAGGTCTAAAATGTATTTCTAAATTTGATACCAATGGTATTAAGATAAGATTAAGATTAATATATTTTTTCTTGTGCACTGGCTCAGTGATTAATGCGTTGGACTTCTGACCGAGTCCCAAGTTCAAATAATCCTATCCCTTACGTAAGCCTGACAGCATTCAAGAGATTGATTTGTCATTGAAATCTTCTTAAATTTCCCGTTCGGAATCAGAGTAAATTGTAGGTCCCTTCTATTCGAGCCAAAAATATAACTTCGCACACACAAATGGTTAGAGAAGCTAGCTTTGAATACTTAAAATAAATATGGAAACAATCGCAAATGGGATTCTTATTTAAACTTTATTGGATTTTTTTTTGTCGTGTGATAGAATCAACCGTTATTTAATCAAAAAAAGAGGCCACTTAAACCAGCATTCAAAGGAATTAGTTCATTTTGCCAACTAACATGACACAGTGGTATGTATTAATATTTTATGATATTTAAGCAATAACTAACTGTCAGTCAAAAAAAAATACACTGTAACCACGGATGCAACTCCAGCAAACCAAACCATTCTTTTACGAGGTGGGAATACAAATTAAAACTGTTCCACCTAATTTAAGGTTTTAACCAACATTCGATATCAGTGTTAATAAATAGTGTTAAATTTATTTGATTTTAGTTCGTTATCATAGAACAATGGTTGTGGCTTAAGTCAGAATATCGTATCATTTCCGCTAAGAAAAGTTAGATAAAGCTGTTTGCGAAGGTTTTTTTTTTTTGTTTTTGGGTGTAGCTAGGTGAAAATCGTGTGGGACTTCACCCACTAAAAACACCCAGGGAAGGCATGATGTTACCATCCTTCTAGTAATCGCACCTAGTCTAAAGACTAATCGGCAATTTTGTTTTAACATTTGCTTATGAAATTATGTACTGTTTTTAGGAACTAACTTTGGTTTGTTACCTTTTTTTCTTAATTCATTATCACTTTGTTCGTGTGATTATATTGTAACACATATATTTCTTTCCTAATTACCAAGTTAACTAGTTCAAAAGGTTTAACTCTACGTAATCTTCTAACTAAATTGTTGTTATTAAGTAGTTGAACTACTTCTAAATTAGCATGGTTGCGAAGCCGAACCTCATGTCTTCTTGCGACCTTCCGAACCTCGTCCTCTACCATTTCAATTTTTAGATCCCTATGTAGATCAGCATTACGTATGTACCACGGCGAATTAACAATATTGCATAATACTTTGTTTTGAAAGCATTGTATGCTTTGAAGATTTGTCTTTCTTGTGCACCCCATAACTGGAGGCCATAAATGTCCAAATTGGTTTTAATATTTGCTTGTAGAGAAGCAGTTTGTTGTAGATTGAGAGGCATGAATTCCTCCCTATGAGCCAATACATTTTATTGTATCGTATATTTAGTTCATCCCTTTTTTTTGACATGTGTTTTCCAACGCAACTTTGCGTCCAAAGTCAAGCCTAAATACTTAGCTGAGTTCGAATGCAGAACTACTTTATTATTTATGTAAACAGGTATGTGTTGTACGTTTTTATTCATAAAGTTAATATGAACCGACTTTAGTTCATTTTTTTTTTTTTTTTATATAATTTGCTTACGCTAAAGGGATTTTTTCTGTTGTTGCAGTATCCTTATAATGCTAAGAACACAGTGTAAGCTACTTGGTATTGGAAAGAATAGAGAGATAGGAAAGAAGTGTTTGGGTGCAGTTGTAGGGTTTTTCTCCACGGGTGGTGTCTAAGTTACTTAGAGAGATTACGATTTCAGGCATTGCCACCCGAACATTTAATTTTATTAGCCTTTTTTTTCATTTGGATATATCATTTACTGTAACTTCCTCTGCGTTTCTCCTACTGCAAGTACAGCAGTATCCTTTGCAAAAGTGGCAACAGTAGTTTCGTCATTTTGTGGTTGGTCGTTCGTGTATAGGAGGAACAGTACTGGTCCCAACACACTACCTTGCGGTACTCCAGCTTTGATGTTTTTCAATTCGTATGCGTAGATGCTACTGTTGACCTTTTACTAGCCAAACTTCATAAAAGAAGCCAAGTTCTGCTGCATGTGCCTAACAACTCAGACATACAAATTAGTGGGATCTTAAATAATGCCAAGTTCTTAGTTTTCGTAGCGGCTAGGATACACCTTTAACAGACTGTTTGAGCCCGAAATATAAGACCGTTCGAGCATCGCTAATGGTGTTCCGTCACTGGACTCTAGAAGTGTGGTCAGATACACCGACAGATCAAAAAATAGAATCTGAAGTCGGAGCTTGTGTCTTTGGGCCCAATACCAACTTCTCGGTAGCTTTTTGAATGTGTCCCACTGTGTTCCGGACCGAAGTCTATGCGTCAAAATACAAATCTTTTCAGATAGTCATGTAGCACTTCAAGCACTGTCGTGGCTGGGTACCTGGCCCACGGGTAAAGAAGGTATCTGCTGATAAAGTAGTTAGAGCATAATCTGCATTCTTAGGACCAGAACCTTATTTAGGCCATATTGGCTACAGTTTTCATCTTAGCAAATTAAATCTTATTTTTTTCTTGCATTATCTGTAGACATAAACCCTGAGTGAAAGTTGACCTTTGGGGCCTAACAGCAGCTTTTGACGTATCAATTCATATTTTTAGATTGGTGAATAAGTATTAATATTAAGTAGGTACTGGCGCTTCGGCGAACCCCATGGGTGGGCCAGTAGGGATGCCAAAAAGTGGGAGGGAAAGACGAAGATTCACTACTGTCGTTCGTGCACTAACACATCACATTTTGACATGTGTGCATAAAAATCCGTGGATTGACACGACTGGATATTACTGGTATCGTAAAAGACCGATCAAATAAATATCAATAACATAAACAGCAAGTGTCGAAATCGTAAAATAAATTGGGTGGGATAAAAATGCAACAACATTAGCATTTAATTGGTCTCAGTAATGAGGTGATCCGAAACTGAGAGCCCTGCCGATGTTTATTGAGGAACTTACATACTTACCAGTCGGACTGTAAAATGGGAGACCAGTTTTGCCTCTAAGCCCTGATCATAACCTCACCCTAAAAGCCTGGATACAAAATATTGCTTTCTATGCAAAAGGAAATCTAAATGAACGGGACCACTAATTGAAACTACACATTAAAGTCGTTATTTGTAAGGCCCAATGTTCTTCTTAACAGCTTTCCGGAGCAACGTTTTTTGCCTCCAAATTCAGGTTTCGATTTCAATGAAATTTTCTTAAAATACAAAAAGTTGCTTGATTAAATCGTGAACATTGTCATTAGTTTTTTGCAGCCTTTAATATGATTGAACAAGATCTGTTAAACAGTCACTACTCAAGCCAAAGTAAGACACAATTTTTCCAAATTTTTATGTAAGATATAAAAAAAGTAAATCAAAAGCTTTTGGTTTTTTTTTTTTTTAACTCAAATGAGTAAACACATAATAGAAATACAAATAGTGAAGAGTATGCGATTTGATGATAATTTTCAATTTCATCTTTTTGTCTTTCTTAAAAAGCTGGATAATGAAAGACATCTTCAAAACATCAGCAAAAATAGAATCAGACCGAAACGACAAGTTATCGGCACATTTTTTTTATACATGATTTATTATCAAGATAAGATATAAACATTGATATTGCATTATAATTGGAACATACGAGTATGTATATCGAAAAGCAGTCAAAAAGAATTTTACTGCACTGCTTTGAATGCTAGGCCATGTTGTTAATGATAAGTCGTGTCTTTCTTTTTCTTGAACGCCAAGGTTATGATCTTGATTATGGGGATCATTACTCTCCTACTTTCCTGCATTCCTACTGGACTGGTTCGCCTGTAGCTTTCCCCGGTTTGACCTCAAAATTCGATTTCGAATCACTTCGTTCGTCATTGAGGCCAATCAAATGCTGGTGTTGTTGCATTTGTTTTATTCAGGAGTTGTAACGACTGCATCTATTTTGACGATTCCAATCGTGCATGCTCCTGTTATTGATTATTCTATGATAGTCCCTTTACGACATCGGTTATCTCCAGTCGTGTCAACTCACGGATTTGCATGCACACTTATGGGAGAGTTTCAATATGTTAAATATGTTGCTGGTCTCACCTGCATGTTACAATTGCCAAGAAGTGATTTCTCCCCTTAGTCGCCTTTTACGACAAGCGCTGTTTTTTGGGAAGCTCCGCAGTTCTGTCATTTTGTCTTTTCTGTCTTAAAAACATACTGATAAGGACCTTTTAGGTTTTGTTTTGTATTTGTCTGTGTAATAGTGTATATTTTTTATAAGTTTACATGGAGGTTTAAGCATTAAAAACAAGAGCCAAGGAGATGTAAAGTAAAGTAAAAGTCTAAACTAAAAAACATGTAAACACTATTTTATTTAAATTTGAAAAATATAGGTAACGAAATAAACGTACGAAGATAAGAGACTAATAAAAGAAAAACGTCTTGGTCGACCTTGATTTTTACACTAAGGAGTAGTTAATATCGTATAATTATAACCAAGGGGTTGATACCGTAAAAACAAAGAAAATCTGAAAAAATAGATTTGCTATACAAATAAATAAATTAACATGAGTTAAAAATTTTGAAAATCATAGTGCAAGCTCTAAAATTGAGAAATCGTATTCTAGTGTTTGTCTCAAGTAGCTTGAAATATGATAATATCAACGCAGGCCAAAAACGATTTCTGCAATTAAATTAAAGGCAACTAAACGTTCCCCTCGAGCTCACATCAGTGCAGAAAAATAAATCAGACATAAATCATCATAGTAACGCTCGATTCTTAAGCCAAGTTAAGTTTAGCAGCTGATGATAATGTTTCACGAAATACTGACAGCGCGTTTTGGGGTTCAGATACTGATACCATCAGACGATCTTGTACATTATTATATTACGAGTATCAATTGAACTACAAGGTGGCGCAAAAGTAATCCTCCTATCAGAAAATGCTATAAATTTTGCGATTGGCCAAAGTCACCGACCGATTATTGCTCAAATAAATAGTCACCAATATTCCGTTCTGGAGCAGTGTAGCGTAACATTGTGTGTTTACTACACAAATGTCAAAACATAACTGACATTAGGGGCCAATCGCAAAATTTATAGCATTTTCTGATAGGAGGATTACTTTTGCGCCACCTTGTAGATTACATAACGAGCCTCTATATTCGGATTTTCCTGCGTTATTCATACGGGCTCAACTTTAATATTAGGTATATGAGCCAAGTCAGTTGAATCGCAAAGCATATGAATAGTTTTTACAAGGCAACGTTGTTGAGATAATAAACCTATTTTCGTTTTTAAGTTAAAATATTTTTTTTTGTTTTTTTTATATAGAAAGATACGATATCAACCTGCTGATTTACTAGCTTTTTTATGGTTTTACTACCTAAATACCCTGGCTTCGCTACTAAAATATTTTTTATTGTAAAAGTGGAAACTTTTGATGGTCTTTAGAATTTGCTTGATACCACTCACCCGTGCTTCGACCGCATTATTGTTTCTAACCACCTGATACTTCAATCATATGTTTGGAGATAATTTGTTATTTCCCTCCTAAGGGCTAATTTACCTTTTCAAAAAGATTTTTACCCTTACTCTGCGTTTTTGTCTGATACGATACATAATATTCATCTTATTCATATATTTTTTGCTACTCCATAACACAGAGTCCTCTTATTTCCCTTCTCTAACGGGATTCATTAAAAAAAAAATCGAGAATGCTGCAATACGTGTTCGATTTTTCGCGTTTTAGAGTATTATGCTAATTTTCAAGTTAATTCGACAACCAAAATGTTTTAACCCCGTACAAACGTATGCTGTTTTTACTGATTGAATTATACAAAAATTAACCTCTTGAGGAAAAATAAATTCACTATGCAAATTTCAAGTTTCAGTAAAATAAGTATTTCGTTAACTATACAATATGTTTCTTAAAATAGATCCTATACATTGCCAACTACACACTCTTGTTTAATAACTTGGTGCAGCGCCGCGTTTTGTTTTGTAGACCACTATATCTATATTTAGTTTCAGCCTGTGTTTAACCGTTTAAGCGTATCCGGCATTGCATAACTTAGGTGCATCGGCTGCATCTTAAATTGCTCCAATAGGTTAACTTTGCAGCTTTTGCAATCGCTCAGTCTGACACTGATTGCAACAAGAAAATAATATTGTGGAACAACACTGTATTTTTTCTTCAAAATGTTGATTCATAAACATTTTGTTTTATATTAAATATATTTTCTAAAAGGCCAACCTAGCTACAAAAGTTTGAAAGCTGTAGAGTTAGTGTCTTACATAGCAACAAATGAATGACTTGATTATTGACATTTTATATGGCCACTGGAAGTTCTTGCCACTTCACGAGTTCCTGTTAGTTACGGAGCTCCTTTTCCTTCTTTAATCCCTGTTACTTCTTTAGTTTCCGTCACGTCTGTAGTTCCTGGATCTTCAATTGTTTCTGTTGTTACTGGCTTTTCTTTATCATACTGTGTATATTTTCGAAGAATATAGTCCATTGCCCGTGGATTGTCACTTGGGACCATATGCCCGGCTCGATCCACCCAGAACATTGCAAAATTGCCAGTCTGCTGTTGGTAACCTTCTAAAACTCGATTTACGATAATACCCTTTCTTGGTGCCGATTCATATTCAGTTTTATTAATCCATTTCATCTTATTTATCCAATTGATGGTACCAGGAGTAGCGCAAATAAGATCCAAATGTCCTGAGTAGACAGCAACTTCCAAATTTGTTGAATTGAGTAGAGTTTCAACTACAAACAATAACAATGGTAACCATTCATTTATGTATAAACATCAATTAAAGATAAAGCAATTACCTACCTATATCCACAACGGGTTTCATGAAATCACCCATTAAAATGCTGAAAGTTGAACTACTTTGGGATCCCCAAACTACATTTGAAGGAATTCCCAAAGCCTCACTTACTGGTCCTCGCATCAAATTTTCTAAGATTTCATCACGGTTTTCATCTATATCATACTTTACCAATGTTCTAAACATGCGATCTGTAACAAATGATTTCCAATAAGCACATAATGTGATGGTATAAATTGGTTTACCTTCATTGCTGAAAAACGACCTAGAGTAAAGCTCTCCATTTGTGGGTAATAAAATATTGTAAAAATCTACTCCTTTTGCTTCCATTAACAGAATTTCTTGGGTATCACCCCACAGCAAAGTGGACTGAGTGTATTTGCCTTCATTAATAGCTTTTTCGGTTTTTCCTGCGGATGCCATAATGTTATCGTAACCATTGTGGTCAATTATTCCCTAAAGAAATGAAGTTATTATCATGATAAACTTTTGCACATATAATGTTTACTTACCATATTTAACAAAAGTGGAGCCCATGCATTAACTGAATCTATTGGCGAAACCCAAGGATCACCTAACGCAACTGTTTTTAAATTGCTTTCTATTTCATTATTTTGTATTGCATTATACAATTCTAAAGCAAATTCTGGAGCCATTTTACCACCATAGCTTTCACAGAATATATGCAAAGGAACACTCTTAAATTCGGGATGAAGCATGTAGAATCCTTTCATAAATGAAACCAAGTCTAGGGCTATTTGCTTGTTGGATCTTGTAAGAAAAATAGGACTGTCAACATAGCTGAATCCACTTCCAACCGGATTATCAATAAAGATAACGTTCATATCCTTTACCCAAGTGTGATTGCGTGGCTTTAAATCCAGAGTTAAAGGACCTAGCTCCTCAAAATTGCCATATCCGGTTGAGGATGCTCCCGGACCGCCTTGTAACCAAATTGCCAGAGGACGATCTGTGTACACGCTCACATCGGCTGTTGTGTAATAGAGCCAGTAAAATATGTGCGCTCCTCTGCGCACTTTAACGAACCCATAGTCTTGATCCCCAGGACCGAATCCTTCTCTCGCTGAGACTAATTAAAAAAAATAATTAAATTATTTAGATAGAACATTTTACTTTTAATGATTTACTCAAATCAGTAAGAAATGTAAGTCTAGAATGTTTATTAATATATTTTTTTCTGCTGAATAAATAAAGTTATTAACAATGTTTAACAGTTGACATAATTGTGAAAATAAAAACTAATTGGATTATAATTTCAACTTTGCTGGATTTATATGACAATTATTTGTCTAAATATGCATGTAAAGTATGTCTATGCTATATTTACATATAGGAAAAAGTGGGGGTATGAAACCTGATGGTAAATTGGAATACTCTATACTATAAGTGCACGTTGTGAAGTTAACTCAAATCTAAAATAACGTTCACTTTGTTCATTTCTCCACAAAGCAAAAAAGTAAAATGGTTCCATGGTTTTTGCTGGTCTAGAACGTCCATGTCGCATCGGTATTTCTTACTGCGGAAAGTTTCATTAGTTATTTCAATTATTTGAATAAATTTTTTGAAGTCAAAATAGTTTAATATTTTTTTTAATTATTTGTGAAAAATTGTGACTATTATAAAATACGAAGTGTTGTAACATGGAGTTTATGTTTGAACCTATTATGGAACCAGATTCCATATTACATTTTTTTATATATTTTACAATGTTTTATTTATCCTACAGCGACAGTCATGTAACAAACTTCCCCCAAACCAAAAAGACAAAACAACATGGTTAAGGTAAGAACATTATATTTGCGATTTTGCAAACTATACAACTTCTATACATTTGATATGGACCCCGGGGATACATATAAAGAGCAAAACCATGTACTTAGCCGATCTTAATTAAATTTTCACCACGTTTTATTGGCATTAAATGGATTATTTTGGCATCATTAAATTTGAAAAGACAATGGTTTTCAAATGTGTTGGATATTTATATTGTTTGTTTGCAGATGAGTTTTGATTTTTGTCACACATAGAGAAAAATCAACTAGTTTGAAAATTGTCCAAGTTTGGGGTACTACTTTATAAAAAAAAAGTTCACTCAAACCAGCCTCTAAACTAAGGAACTAATTAAATTTGCCTATTAACATATTTAATGGGAACGCGTATGAAAATGTTATCATGTTTAATTACAAGGAATCACTTACTGCTAGCAAGAAAAAAACACACCGTAACAGCAGAAGCTACTCCAACAAACCGGAACATTCTTTTACGAGGTAAGAATACCAATTAAAATTGCTCCACCTTTCACGCGTTTTTATATAAGTCGACAATCGATATCAGTTGCACCCGTTGAACAATTTGATTTGGTTTAAGCTCGTTATCTCATACAAATAAAGTTATTCCTTAAATGAGAAAATAGTCTCTTTTCAGCTTAGACGGAATTACGCAGGATTGATAAGACTCTGAAAAGGTACTATTTGTTAGCTTTACACTAGCCTCTTATTGATTTCAGAAATATCCAATAGACTTTTCCGTCTCTTTGCTCCACTTTCACTATTGCGCGTTATCTGCAGAGCACTCTTAACTCTTTCATTAATTGTCATTTACCACATCATTTGAAGTGGAACGATTTTTCTGCGGATAGTGACCGTTAACTAATACGTTGTCCTAAAGATCATTCACACTGAGCATAATAAATGTTACCTTGTTTACTTCCAAAAGAAAATAAAACAACATAATTAAGGTTAATATACTTAACTCTATTTCATTGGCGATCATACTAGTATTTTATGCAGATGAACCGGTGTGGAATGGGTAGCGACATACAGGTACGACATTTATACGACTGTTATAGAAAGTAGAATGAATCGAGGGCCACGGAAGTAAAGCTAATGGGTTTTTTGTTTGCCTCAAGACAAGGAAATAACGCAGACGGGCTCTCATTTCTCTGAAGTTTCAATAAGACCCACCATGTAAAATCATCGAATCCGATAGATGTTTTATGCCATGCCGTTCGGAATAGGAATTAAGTTCTAGCCGTGAGTGTGATGATTAAAGTGATACGAGTTCGAGTACTCTGCTTTTATTCCTAATCTCTTAATTTGAATTCGATTAAAAAAATTTGTGATGACAAAATTATACCATGGATACTTCTTTTGAAATTATTCAATTGAGGGCTATCTCTTCAATTGGTTTAGTTAAATAAATACAAATGTGTTCCACTTCAGTTCTTTCATCTTTAATAATTGTTGGTAATAGTTGCGTAATTCCATTTTGTTTTTAATTTCGCAAGTAACGCGTCACATGCAAATTTAAAGTTGTTTATTTTTTTTATTCTTCCTTGCCCTTAATGCAACTTAAGAATTGAAATTTCATTCCATAATTATATGAAATACAACTCACGGGTTTTTCCCAATACAAATATCTGTCTGTTATGTTACAGGTCAACAGCTTTTGGCGTTGTCCGCTTGGGCGAACTGCTAGATACCCTAATCTTATTCATACCCCCAAAAGCGGGCGTGGCAAAGAACTTTATATGAGTGATTTGTTAAGAACGACTTTGTCAAAAAAATTTGTAATTGACCCGTGCAAAATGGATTTTAAGCACGCTTATAGTGTACATAGTTACACAACTAGGGCGTTATTGAAGTGAGGAAGTAGAAAGGACGAATTTACACCCGATGTCGCCCATCTTATCTCGTCCGGCCCAACTGCTTTTCATTTTTTGGAGCCTTTGCCTTTGAGCGCCTTCCTAACTTCTTCAACAGTAATGTCATGTAGTTTTTCCAAGGAAATTGGTCATTTAGAAGTCCTTCACAATACTGCTGCCACCTGCGTTATATTTTTTCGTCATGCTTAATTTTATATTGTATGCGAAGAAAAAAAACAAAAACTATCGAATTCTTAATCCAAATCCATAAGCATATTGCTTTTCTGTTCAGGATAGACCCAACGATATTTGCTTATGGGCGCTTAAGTTAGCAAGCAACGGAGCGCATACATGATGCTGTATACTCATGTCCATAATTCTATTAAGGTCCGTTCGCGTACTTTATGTGTAGAAAAATGAAAACTGTCAAATCTCCAAAATCGAGAGAGAATCCTCTCATTTCAAAGAAAAGTACGCGAATGCTTTAGTGTAAAAAGATGATGAAAAACGTCTAAGTTTGGCTTGAAAAAGGTCCGTTCGCGAACTAATATGCAAACGTAAATTTATATAAACTTTCGTGCAAAACTACACAAACGCGTTCGCGTACTGAGAAAATGGTAAAAAGATGAACGAAAGAAAAATGTACTTTCGTTCATTTTTCTTCACACAGAATTTCAGCTGGTAAGAAAATGAAAACTGTCAAATGATGAAATCCTATGAGTTTGCCAGCAAAAAAAAAACAGCTGTTGTTTCTTTTCAAGCCAAACTAAGACTTTTTACACAAAAGCGTTCGCGTACTTTTCTTAGAAATAAGAGGATTCTCTGTCGATTTTGGAGATTTCACACTTTTAATTTTTCTTCACATAAATTACGCGAACGGACCTATTAGTTCGCGAACAGACCTACTATGACCCATTTCGTTCAGTTTCGTTCACTTTCACGAACTTAAAGGCCCAACTGTAGGTCCGTTCCTGTACTTTTATGTATAGAAAATGAAAACTGTCAAATTTTCAAAGTCGAGAGAGAATCCTTTCATTTCAAAGAAAAGTACGCGAACGCTTTTGTCTTAAAAGATGAAAAATGTCCAAGTTTATCTTAAAAAGAATCAAGTGATCTTATTACACTTCATAATTAATTTTTTTTAATTTGTGCTTTTGTGAACGGGCTATTCTGCTTGATTTTGCTAATCGAAGTCAATTAGAAAATGAGATTGACAAAACTATCAAAAAGAATCGGGCGTTCACAATAGGTCTCGCGTAGTTGAGATTTCGTACAAATTTGTACAAATTCGTAAAGTTTTTCGAAAAATTCTGTTTCTTAACATAAGTTTTGCAAATAATTGTGTTATTTATAAATTGTGGACGATTTTCTATTGGCAATCATAAAACGCCAGGTTTTTGTCAAAATTAGCTATTTTAGAGATATCAGGAATACACTACGAACCTACTATGTGTTCGTGTATAAATAAAATATACAATTGAACATATAACATTTTATAATAATTTTTAAAACCTTTTCAAAAATATCCATAATGGGTGAAAACAAATTGGGTCCATTTTTTCTGATATTCCGACAGTTTGAGAACCTCGCAAATGAGGACACCATAGAGCTTTTCACTGAGTAATTAGCCTCAGTTCATTTCTTTACCTCATTTTGCTTACTGTAGAATCAAGAGAGGCATACTTATATCAAGGTTATAGGTGATAGTTTATATAACAAAAATGATTTTGAAATCGCAATGTTCAGACACTATATTATTAGGAGACACAACGTTCCATTAGAAAACCAGTTTTTTACATGGAAAGCTGTGTCTCTTGATATTGGACGGACTATACCTATATCTATATATATACAATTCAAAATGTGTGTATAGTCTCGAAAACTATGCACACAACCCTCTTGAGTGCTAAAAGCAATTTATTCTACAAGTCATAAGGAAGGTTTATAGAGCGGTCCGACCCCCTGCCGATAGATGGCGCTGGCATTTTATCATTACGTTCATATAAGAAACATAGGAATTTTTAAATTTTTGTATAAACATCAGAGGAGTAAATGAAATAATAAGAAGAAAAATCGAAAGGAAAAGAAGCTCATAAACATGAAAAAATTCGCAATATGTGCATGATTTTTTATGAACAATGAAGCAACAGTGTTCGTTGAACTTTACACACACGCGCCGTACATAGACATGCTGTGATGATTGTTTGATTCAATAAAATTGACTTGCGTTGCCGTTATTTACACACACAGTTGTTATTGTGTATTATTATTATTATGATTTTGCCAATGATATTGAAGCAACAATTATTAGCGATAAAGCAAAGGAGAAGATGTGCTCATTCCAAAAATTCCGATGATACCCACCGATCTACCGTTCAATTTCAAGCGATTGCAATTTCCTGTTCGCCTAGCCTTTGCGATTACAATCAATAAAGCTCAAGGACAATCGCTTGCTGTTGCGGAATTGAATCTTGAGAATCCATGTTTTTCCCATGGCCAGCTATATGTTGCTTGCTCCAGAGTTGGAACGCCGAAAAAATTGCTCATTTTCGCACCAAATGGAAAAACCAAGAATATTGTATATTCACTCGCATTACAGTAATTATTTACAATAAACATTTTCATTGTCATTGATAAAATAAACACAGTTTTTTTAATCTCGAAATAAAATACTTCATTCATTCTTTCTTGGGCGTAACAACGTACGCCGGGTAAGGCTAGTACATATTAAAAAATAAAAACAATTGTGGTGAGCCTGACCTATTTTAAAAGCTTGCAACATTTTAAAATAAACATAATGCCTTTGATTATATGCATTTAGACTGCACTAAGTCGCTTTGCGATACGCTTGTTTAAGGCGATAAGTTATTTTATTAAAACAGTTATATAATTTTTACAGAATAATATTAATTGATAGATTTTTGTTCAAGTTTTCAATACGGTAAGCTTTAGAGAAATCTATCAAGTTTGTTGAGAGTTATTTAAAACGGTTTAGTGTTGTTCTTATCCCTAGGTTGACAATGAATTATGACCTTTATAGCGCCTCCATGTCCATAGCGAGCAGTTTCAAACGCCTTTGCAGTCTCTTTTATATCAAAATGGTGAGTAACTAATCGTTTGGCATCGACTTTTCCAGATGCAATCAAAGCTAACGCTGTTGGATAGCTATACAAAAGAAGCAAATAAAAAATTTGAGAACATTGAATAATTTCGTAGTGTGCATTTTACTTACTCATTGCAGTAACGGAAGACCCCACGAATGTCCACTTCCCGAGCACACGCACTTACTAAGGGTACCTTCGTTTCCGGTGCTCCCATACCAACGATGACGACGCAACCTCCTGGGCGGGTACTCTAAAATGATTAAAAAAAAAATTAACAACTACATATAGGTAACTACAATTTATTTCGTATATATACTCGTACCAAAATAGCCAGCCTAGTTGTAGACTCCACTCCGCAGCAGTCAATAGATTTATCTGGAACAGACTCCATCATTTCTTGAACTTTTTTAGCTATTTCCGCTTCAGTTTTGTCTTTTGCAATCAAAAGGGTGTGATTGGCTCCAAGAGATTTGGCGACATCTAAGCGGTTTTGGCACAAATCCGTTATTAAAATATTCGATGCTCCCATTGACTGTGCAACAAGCAAAGTTACAAGCCCAATTGGACCCGCACCCAGAATGAGAACTTCTGATCCTAAACCAACGTTGGCTCTGCGACAAGCATGGACACCAACAGACAGAGGCTCTAAAAGAGCTCCCTCCTCCATTGTAACATGAGGTGGTAGCTTGAAGCAGAAATCAGCGGCATGGCGGTAGTATTTTGTTAAGTTTCCATCGTATGGTGGAGTTGCACAGAACACCATTTCAGGGCAGAGATTATATTTTCCTGTCTTACAGTATTCACAAAGCCTGCATGGTACACCAGGTTCAATAGCCACTCTGTCGCCTACGACCAAATGTTTTACATTGCTTCCAACTTTTACTACAACTCCTGAAGCTTCGTGACCAATTATCATAGGTTTGGTAAGAATAAAGTCCCCAATACGACCGTGGGTGAGATAATGCACATCGGAACCGCAAATGCCGACGGAGTCCATTTCTAAAAGAACATCTGCGAAACAATGTTGCTCACATGAGTATTAGAATCTATATGTCTTATAAATGATTAAATTTACCATTTTCGGTGATTTCGGGGATCGGACGTTGTTCCTGTGATAAAGCAAATATTTTTTGTCATAAGAACGTCGAGAAGAATGTTAATGAAGCTTTGAACTAAATTTAATTTATTGAACAAAATATAAACCTCGTCCTTAACTATATGTAAGAAGTAAAACTCAAACAAGTCGTTTAAGTAACCTCACTTAACATTGAAACTTTAATACAAACTCTACGCAGTATATCGGCTATAAACCTTCCTTAATTACAAACTGTGGAGTGCAGATGGTAGGGCTGTAAAAGTCACGACAAAAGTAATGCCCGTATGTATACGTTACTTAGCACGCTGTCTCCATTTACGATAAATTCATAGCAGAAAGCATAAGCAAACGAAAAGCATGAGTACTGTCAAATTTCATAGCGTACTTTGTTCGTTTGAGAGAGGGAGGCAACAACTTACTTCGAGAGCATCACTGCACTAAGCGCATTATAGTATGCGATATATCACATAGTGTGAGATCACAGCATGCTTTCTATTGACAGCTATAGAAATATAGCTGCTATAATGGTCTCCTCTTGAGATAATGAAAGCATGCATTATCGTATACCATCAATTTATCGTAAGTAGAGGCCGCGTGAAAGGTCCGAGTACCCGTTACAAAAATATCGTTATTCGTTACTTTCGTTACTTTTGCATGCATCCCAAACATATTGTAGCATGCAAGCTCAAACTATGAACAATTATAGCATCTCTTTTCGAACGTTCTCTAACACACGAAGCGTCGAGAATAATCGGGCACTTTCGATGAGTAGTCATTGGGGTAGGTGTCGCAAGATCACATAAGACATTTTAATTTTGAACAACCATGGGCATGGAGTATGCATTATCGATTTCAAGCGATAGATGACAGTAGTGAAAAGTTTAGAGAAAAAAAGGAAATGCTGAATAAGATATTTGATTGTTGAATAATTGTGATGAAGTATAAGTCGTTGTATGAAATAAGTGAATTACCAGAATAACAGAGAACAAAGATTTGAAAGAGAATTAATAAAATTAATAATAGCCTGCAAGTACATCCACAACCGCAATTAAATGTCGTTACTCGCACATTTCGTTACTTTTTGCATTCATACCAGGAATATCACTGCAGGTTGATTGAACTCAGTAAAGTGGTTCGAAGCTAAGAGGCCTGCCAATATTCATTGAAGCCGAACCGGCGAACTCGACAGGCGGGAATGCGCTGGAGGGGGAGGGTATGTTCCATTTAATCCTGATCATAGCTTCGCCGTGAAGGGAAAAGAAGATCAACAACAATAAAGCATTTATGCAAATGTATGGATTAAATTAAGAAAATGCATGTTTACTCGAGGCAATTGTATGCTGCCTGGATAGTCATCCGTTTTATTTGTTTATGCACTGGATGAAAAAAAAAACAACATATTCAGGGTGTTTGGAGGTTAAATGTCAATATAATTCTTGGGTATAATCTTAGAAAAAAATTGTTCAACAGTAAGGCTCTATCTCCAATGTGGACATCATTTGCCGAGAATTTAAGAAAAGGCTTACTTTGGTGTACCTTGACCCATGTAAACACAAAAATCTTTCCTAATATTTACTGCAGAAACTTTATATAAGGCTTTTGTTTTAGAAGTAATAATTTTCCTTTTAACTGCGCTTAAATAAAGTTTTTGTCTTATTTTTTACTTTCCAGATATCTATTTTTAACCCAGCTTCATTCATTTTATGTTTAATTTTTCATTTTTTCATTTTTAACCCAGTTTTATTTTGTTTGCCCAAACTTTTAATTGACTTTCAGATCGCTTTTCTACAGAAAATGCGTAATAAACACACCGTTTTATTATTTTTCTCGTATGAACGTAATACTATTGTAAAAAAAAATATGTAATAAATATGCTGAAAAACTAATAGATCTTATGATACATGGGAAAAGCTGCACCAGGTAATAAAATAAAATACGATTTTGTTCCTGCTAGCAAGATTCAATATTAAAATGAATAAACTTAAATAACAAAAAAAAATTATTTGCGGATGTAGAACGTTCGAAGAGTTCCGCTAGTTTACTTAATAATAATCGACTAGTTTTTTTTTCAATTTTTGACAAGCCATTGCTTTTAAATAAAACAAATTCATTTGGTAAATACTTTTGCTCATCCATGCATACGACCAAGTATAATGTTTCAGCATACATTTTTGCGATTTAATATGACTACATTACATACATACAAACATTATATATGTATTTGGAACTAAATTTACATACCACACGTAAATCTTCTTTTCCATATAAAACTGCTGTAAGATTATCTTTAGACATAGTTACATAAATTCTTAATGATTATCAGCAACCGAGAACGAACGTTTTCAGTTTATTTCACTCAAAGTTAAGCAATTAACTTCTTTTTTTGTTTATTTAAGACTAGTATTTTTGTTATAACTCACGCGTCGTATCTCTATTATGCCGGCTGTGCTATTGAACCCAGTAAAGTGCTGTGCATGGTCAGCCTATTGTAATGAATAATTGGTTTGCAGGGTGTCTCTTTCTCAGAATATGAATTTTTCCGTAACTATAAAACAATTTTCTTATGTAGTCAAATTGATATACATACATATTGCTTTTTTATTAAAGCTTTTAACAAAACATCGGCTATGGCACGTTTGCGTTTATTAGAAGTGACGCAACGCTTGTCGGTCGCTGACAAAAATAAAATTTATATTTACGTGACGCGCTTTCACACGAAACGGAATTTAATACAAAGTGATACGTTGACTTTTTCACTGCACTACTTTAAAATCGCAAATATGAAATGTATAGCTAAGTACGGCTTAAAATATGAATTTGCCTCTAAAGTTACCTACGAGTATATGGAAAATTGACATGTACATATACAAGGTGGCGCAAAAGTTGTCATCTGTTTACTTCACAAATGTCAAAGTAAAATTGACATTTGCCGCTATTTGCAAAAATTATAGCATCTTCCGATAGGGTTTTTAGCCCTTGGGTGTGCCTTAGGCAATTCTGGTGCCAATGTTCTAAATGATCCACGACGTTTGACATCTATCCTATGTAGTTTTCAGTCGGATTGGTGAACGCCACTGGGTGATGACTTTTGCGCCACCTTGTACAAATATTTTGGTATGTAGCTTTCACAAAGAGTCCCATTAAAAAAGAGTCCTAAAACGCGCACTAAACTTTAAAGAAGCCAACAAAATGTGGCCTGCAATTCCGTCCGTCTGTGTCTTAATCCGGGCTTTGTGGGTCCAGATCACATATAATATGAAAACAATCGAACGACATTGTTTTGAGGAAAACAGTCTCCGTTTGTCTTTATAGATATGATTAAGCCAAGTACTGTCAAAATGATATCGTTAGATCGTTTTCATTTTATGTAACCATTAGGCTTCAAACTGGCGGAAGGATTTTCTTCAAACTTGGTACCTACCTATTTTAAGTTTTTAGGCTTATAACTCAAGGCGTTGTTTTTTGTGTTCCATCACGCAGATTTTGATTTGGTTTGGTGTTTTGGAAAGTTATATCAACCATAAAAGCGGGGTTTTCTGAGATGTAAATAGAGCTGGCTCACCAGCATACAGTGCTATATTGCAGTTGGGAAAATTCGCAGTGTATATATTTAATAGAATTGGGACTAATACAGAACTTTCTGGAACGCCAGCTGGGATTAATTTCAACGCAGACAAGCTTTTTCTGATTGACACAGTAAACTTTCTGTCGGATAAAAAACTCCGTATGATTTTTGTTAAGTGGACCGGACAATCACATTTAATAAGCTTATAAAGTAAGCCGCTATACCAGACGGTATCGAATGCTCAATATCTAGAAGTACTAGCTCTGTTGATGATTTTGCAGCTATGTTCTGCTCAACTTGTCCGCAAATTCTGAGAACTTGATGAGATGTACTCTGACCGTTTCGGAATCCAAATTGATACTCGTTTAGTATATTTTTGTACGTGAGGAATTTTTGCAGTTTGTTTTTAATTTTTTTTCTAAACTTTTGCTGCAGGAACTTAGTAAGCTAATTGGTCTGTAACTGGTTGGGCTATAAGGAGGCTTTCCATGCTTTAAAACGGGAATGACTTTTGCGGCTTTCCAATTAAGTGGAAAGTATTGTAGCTTAAGACAGGCATAAAAAATAAATGTTAAGATATGTAATCCACTAACTGGAAATTTTTTCAACATGTGATTGTTTATTCTGTCCAGACCTGGAGCCTTCCGCTTCTTAGACAACGTACAATGTCTTACATATCCTCACTTGAAACTAGTTCGTTTGTGGAAAGTGTGGTCTGCCTACCATTTAAAACAAGAATATCGTTTTCGACTTCTCTTTCTGTTGACAAAGTCGATTTTGTATTCCCAATAGTGCGGTTTGATATAAACGATTCGGCTAGTAGCTCAACTTTTTCATCATTATTAGAAGCGGTGTTGTTTGCTTCCTGCAGCATTGGGATTAGATATAGAGTTTTTTTTTTTTTAATTTTTGATAGATTCCAAAAGGGTTTGCAGTTTGGATCTAGTGAGCTAAGCTTTCTTATCCATTCTTGCCCTGGAAAGTATTTGTCGTGTTGTACAATTAACATTAAAAAAAAATATATTTCATAGCAAGTTCCTTTCCAAGGAATTCAAGGTAGTAGAATAAAATAGTAACAGTTAAAGCCACAATACTTAAGTAGTATCTTCAAGTGGTACTTTTTGAGTATTTGTACCTATTTGTACTTTGTGTGCCCATTGTTATCTAATGTACCATACAATCATATTAAGTACATAGTTCTATCCACACAAATAAAGTCATATAAAATGTACCTATACATTATAAAAGTGCGAGGGTCCGAAGACTTCGAAGAGGTCGGTCAACTGATTAGAATTAACGGTTTGAAAAAAATAGGCATGTTTGTTTGCAAGTTTAGAAAATAAGTCAATAAGAGTGATATGAAAATAAAAAACGAACTGACGCACTAGTTTTTATTCTTATGTTTTTTATGGACACCACAAGACCAGATATTGGTGTTGTAGGTTAGGTTAGGTTGTAGTGGCAGTCGGCTGAGGCCGACACACTTGCGCCAGTGACAGGCCCATTGTGATACCACACGGATGTATCATCCTCCTACTCGTTGAACCAGTTGGAGCTTCTGATGAAGCTTGACAGACTTTTTATGTCGGTGTTAATGAGATCGTTAAGATCATTGTAAAAGAAGGATCCTAAATGGAGTTTACGCCTTTGAGAAAGAGCAGGGCACGTGCAGAGAAGGTGGAGAACTGTCTCCTCCTCCTCGTCGTCCATACAGCTTCTGCAGAAGTCATTTGCGTGGACGCCAATCCTTGTTGCATGTCTGCCTATGAGACAGTGTCCGGTGATCACACCAATTTTAGCACCAATGTGAAGTCTGTTTAGAGATATCAAACACTTAGAGCGTTTCAGATCCAGCTTTGGCCAAATCTGCTTTGTCGCTAGACAAGTGTTGCCACTTGTCCACCTAAGGTTACAGTTCTCAATGGTCTGTCTCATAAACATGTAAAGGGGGCAGTGTGGTTCCTTTCCTGGCGAGTTCATCCGCCCTACAGTTCCCTGGAATGTCTGTATGTCCTGGCACCCAGCATAGGTGGATGCTAAAATGCTTCGCCGCTTGGTGTTGTACCTACTTAAGGTTTTGGTGAATGGGTGATATAGTTATTCTTCATTATTTGTCGGTGTTTTGGGCAATGTTTGTAATTTGGCTTTCGGAGCCAACACTCAACAGGCGCCTACACAACTTTGTAACTCATCTATTTACGGATGTAATTCAAAAAAAAGCTGTGAATATCTAAAAAGCATTGGATCTGTTTGGCATATAGCCCTTCTGAGCAACTGGCTTCTTACGGAAATCAGAATCTCTCATAACCAGAATCTGATAGAGCTTTCCTGGTTGCATTCAATGCGAAGAAAACGCAAGTCTTTTTTTTTTTAAAAAAAGAAGACTTTATTAATTTCAATGAGACCATGCATTTTCTTGGTGTTACAGTAAATTCGGGCGTAACTTGCCATAACCACTTATCTAATATTTCAAAATCTGCTTCAATAAAATTAAGTACCAATTCCAAACACAAACAGCACGTCTAATTGATGACCCAGAATGGACATATTATCCCCAACCACTGCCGCATCAAAGCCATGTCGCTGACTATTATTCCTTCTGTTGCATGGCTTAGTTGGTACTGTCATATACAAAGCGGGGATCCTACGAACTCCGTAAAAGATCAACATAATCAACGTTCTTACACAATTGCGAACAAGAGCCATGGATCAGAAAAATGCATAAATACCTAGCATTTGATTAGTCTAAGTGATGATGTTATCCGAAAGCTGCAGGTCTGCCGATTCGTTTTGAAGTCAGACGGGCCACAGGCGGACCAGTTGACGTAGTGAATAATGCGAGAAGATGAAGATGATACAAGACTCCTATGGGAGATGTTCAACAAAATTGAGCGAAATAACTCTTAGAAACGCAATCATTTGTTCGCCTTACTAGGCGGCCTAGGCGGGCAGCTAATGCCGAATATCAGACGGACGTCTGTATGCACCCTTTGGAACTCGCTTTCGAGAGACTTCTTTCCGGAAGAACACGTTGGATCTAATGCCCAAAAAACCGTTTTGCCGGTCATTTAGAAGTTTTCGGATAGGATTAATTAGCTATCTTAAAGCTAAAAATTGGTTGTATTTTCTATGTTTTAACATTTCAAAACGTCATAGCTCAAATGCAAATGCTCCAAAATAAGTGAAAGGTCAACCACCAATAATTATTTTTATTTTATTAATTTTATAAATTAGGTTTCTATATAGTTCGGGTATAAAGAACTTTGCATGGATGCATATGCATACAACTGAGTATATAAATAAATACCTACCAATTAGCATAATTTTCTCAATCGCAAAATATAAACAAAATATTTGAGATCTGTTTTATTTGTTCTTTGCGGCATCAAAAAACTATAGCTATGGGTTGTCTTTTACATTTTTTGGTGATCTCCATACTTCATTTTAGTGAATGGCCCCTGAAAAATGTAAGCCAATTTATAAAAAAAATATAAATGATAACGCAATCGAAATGGTTAAAAGGTGTAATTTTGTGTTTGTTTTTCGAATTTTAAAATAGTCTTGGCGTAGCCCCAATAAGTAAAAATTATCATCAAACAAGTTAAAGTTCTTAACACTTTTTTGTATATATGATTTACTGATTCTGAGTGAATTTGAATCATAGGAACTAAGTAAGTACACCTACCAGACGTATATCTGCAATTGCATGTAAGAATGCTGTAAGGTTATGTGTAGCCATATTAATTATTGTAACACGATAAAAATGGATATTCTAATGGTATTAATAACAAACAAGTCAGCTGCTTTATTATAACTAAGTGATTTAGTGTGACTACGATTACTATCTACACACCTTAATGAAATCGTTCTGTTAAAAGAACTTGACTACAGATCTGCACGTATTTATCGGTATCATAGTGGGTTTTGTTTAACGGTGAGAAGACACTAGCACCTCTCACAAGAAAAGCTACTATGTAGGAGTGAGTATATAGGGGAGGGGGGACTTAGAATGTGACTATGGCGCACCCCGATATTCGGCGCTTGCCGCAAAAAGGCTACTAAGCGGAACAATCGCACCTAGTCAATTTTAACATTCTATCATAATCCTCGCACTTTAGTGTCCTTACTAGTTCACCTGTAGGGTGCTCCGGTTCGCTGCAGTGTCCATCTCTACCCGGACAGTAAATATGATAAATTTATTAAAAATAAACTTCTATGGTTTGCGAGCATGCTTTTTTATAGAAATTAATTATTAATAACTAACAGTAATTCGGTAACTAAACACTTACCACGCGCAAATCCTCAATTCCATATAAAACTGCCGTAAGATTATCCTTAGCCATATTTGTATTATCTCCTTATTTTTACCACAAGAACTATAGTATACTTAATTTATCGCAATTTTTATTAACCTCCGTCACAGTGTCAAAGCAATAATGTGTTTTATTTTTATTTTTAGATCCTTCTACTAACTGTATCTACAATGTCGTCTTGTTTAGGCAGCTGTAATATTCCGACTGGTGTATTTGATCGCGTCTGTTTTGAGGTCTTGCTGAAAATGTCGGTTCAATGTAATTTTCTAAGTACGTGTATACAGACGAAAACTGTACTGAATTACTTGTGTGTACCCGTATATAAACATATTAAATTTACATTGAAGTGTTTGAGTATTTTTTTACTGTTCAGAGGTTTTACGATTGGGTTGAACTTCTAAAATCTAATATTGTTCTCATTTTTTCAATTTTTTGACCAAAATCGTATGAACTTGGTTAGTGAATTTTGTACAAACATACATTTCGATATTTGTCATCAGAAGTGTAACATAAATATCGTAATTTTAGAGTGATATGATCTGATCATTAAATACGTCCCTCTCTGGTTTATATGCTTCTTTTGCGTTATTTAAACGATGAGGGGTTATGATCTGGATTAAAGGGATCATAACCCACCCACTTCACTATATTACTACTGGTCCGCATGTGGAGTTTGCCGGTTTCACCTTAAAAAGTATCGACAGGCGGCTTACCGTTTCGAATAGCTTCGTCATTGAGGACAATCAAATGCTGGTAAAAAAGCACTTGTTCTATAAGAGCAAACAAAAATGTATACCTACCTGAATATTATGTATGCATTATGTATAGAGCTTTTTGGCTTTTTGAACAATGCCTTCCAGCATTCTTCATTTAAGTTCAAGACAAAAATTTATTGTTTTAATACCTACAATGCTCTGTAATATTAACAAGTGAATTAACTATCAACTAATATGTACTCATATTTATTATCTTCTGTTACGTACAGTACTATAGGTATTTAATATCATCATATTTATTATTTACCCAATAGCTTATTAAAATATAAAACAATTGAGCACTTGAAGCTCTCTACGTAAGTTAGTGGCATGACCTCATTATGTATTATTATTATCAAAAACTTCCATTCCAACCAAAATTTGTACCTATACACATTTTTCTCCTGATCTTTGTAATCATTGAGTTTAAAAAATAATTAAATGAACGTTGCTTAGTTTTGTACAGCTAGGAGTACATTTACATAGTCGAGCTATATGTAGTTGGATTTAAAGTAAGATAGACTTTTTCTGATAACAGAATTCATTAATCTTTGTCTGTCATTGCAAGCACAGCTTATCATCAAAAGCATAAACATACCATCACTACTTTTTTTTCAAAGAATACTTTGGATATTCCTCATCCAAATGGATTCAATGGATCAGACTATTAATCATAACGACACTATGCTCCTTTTTGGTATCTAATTGACAAAATCATGTTTACAATGTATTCTTCATCAGTTATTATCACGGATCACTAGCCTATAGGAGACCATGCGGAGAAACAGGTTGGATTCAGAGACTTCTCATGAACAAACGAGTTTGTGGTAAATAAAATGGCACTCAGTGCTAATAGGGGTTTATTTTTAACGAACCATAGGTGTGACCTTCCATCCGTCTGTAGAACCGAGTTACATTTTCAGAGTAAAGATACACTTCCCTCTAAAAATACTCGACAATATTCAGAGACGAGTTGTCCGTCTAATTGTTAATACGGCTGAATTGATATCTTACCTCATGCTAGTTGAATACTTGTCGCTGGCCCCTCTCCTATTCTAAGATAATATATTATAGAAATGTATCATTTAGCCGTCCAACTAGCCAGGCAGCCAATGCTAACCATCCGGAGCACTTCTGTTAACTGCAAGGACTTCTGTAGACAAACTAAAAATCGTTACGAACTAGCAAACTGGAATTCGCTACCAAGAGACATCTTTCCGACGAAATCATCTCGAACCTGGTAATGTAATGTTATATGTAGATTCTTCGGCTTTACTGAGAGAAAACAAAAAATTTCCTGCAATTCCGTCAAACTTGAAATTGGTGTAACTTAGTATGACAATAATTGAAAAACAAAACAAAACTAGGTATCACATACAAATATGTTATTAGAACTGAAATGCATGGCCCCATAAAAAAAAGGTGTGAGCCACGCTGCAATTACGGTATAGTTGATGTGTAAACATGTAGGCTCGTCAGTGTTGCATGTGGAAATATCACAGAGGTTGTGGTTTTGATAAACAAGAGATTTGGGTATTGTATTGAAATAAAACCATGATATATATTTAATGTCAACGACAAAATTTATTTAATGTTTGACCGAACAAATAATTGGTTTGTGAAAGCCGAAGTAGGAGACGTACACCGTCGACTCAAGTTTGTCGATGTACCGGGAAAATATAGCATCGATTGTCGTTTAAGTGACATTCTTAAATCGGCCATCGGTTACCGAAGTACAAATCGCTATTTTTCCTCTTACCTTCAACTGATGTACAACAAACTACAAGCTATACAACCTCGATTATTCAAAACAAATCTACTTCCACACAACTTTCCGGTGTTTCGTAAGGAGATAATAATCTCTAAAATTGAACATACATAATTAATAAAAAAAAAAAAAAACAACGACACGCGGTTGTTCTCAAACGGTCACCCATCTACGTACTAACCGCGCCAAACGTCGTTTAATTGCGGTGATAATTGAACATACATAATTAATAAAAAAAAAAAAACGACACGCGGTTGTTCTCAAACGGACAACTATCTACGTATTAACCGCGCCAAACGTCGTTTAATTGCGATGATCTGTCGAGCAGCGATTAATTCACGTGGTAATGAAAATTAACGGGAAAATCTGACGATGATGGTGACGCTAGATATTTCCAACTAACCCCTACCGAGAAAAAATATATTTACACATCAACGAGAGCAAAAATGTTTACACATTAAAAATATTTCATGGATTGTTCGGGTATTTTTTTATAATTTTAAAAAGTATATATTGACCTAAGTTCGAAGCAAAAATGTCGCACTTAATGTAGGTAGCTCCCTGAATTTGTTTGCCGTCGTAAGTTCAAATGACGTTAATCGAAGCGTCGTAAATCGAGGTATTAATGTATTTGGATGTTATTTATGTAGGTACAAATTATATCAATTCGTGTTAAAGTGAGCTATCCAAAACAGATTCACAATCGGGCAAACGAGAAAGATTCTTAACACTACTTTAAAGTTGTTTGAAAACCGCATATAATTAAAAATGCGAAGAGCTGGAATGAGTTCAAATTCGGAAGCAGCGGACGATTAATTTAACCACATCGAACCCGATGTACTCTTTCTTATCATTCACGCGCGCGTTAGGAATTTTCAGAAATGTGGGGGAAGTGCCTCACTAAGTAACTTGAACTACTGACCCAGGGCCCCAGGATCCATTTCCCACAGTAACTACTAATGTTTTTTCACTGCCATACCTCTTGCAAAATTCTGACAAACATTCAAGAGTATAAATTGTTATAAGAACTATAGCAGCTGATTTGGTAGTACAATGGACCAGTATTGAGTCTGAGTGCTCCAGTGTAGAAAGTCTCACACACCCCGACAAAAAAAAAAAAAAAAAAAACTATATATGACCGTTTACGCATAGTATTTATTTATGTAAAAGCTAAAACAGAGCGTTCAACAAACGTGTTGTGCGGCAAAGGCAATTATGTTATTTAATTTAAATCGAAGGAAGAGCAAATGGTTTATCAACGTAATAAAGAAAATCAGTTTTAATTTATTTTTTTATTTGTATAATATATTCCGTATAAAATTATACATAAAAAATTTTGCATACAGAGCATTTCATGCCATATTGACAAGTTTATAAAGCAATACCGAAATATTAAGAGATTTCCAATATAATGTGTGTATAAATTGAAATTTCATACGTTGATTAGTTTAACATTTTTAATTCCTTAAAAAAGCTGATAAGATGTATGTATGTATTTCCATTACAACATATTTATAACTTTTCTCACAATTCGTTCAACGGTGCGCGTTCCCAATAAATTGACTAGCGAAATATAGAAATTTCGAAATAGCTATTTCTCCGATTATAATTATTATTGTATTTTCTTTTATATAATACATTTAGTTTTCTTATTGTTTAAAAATGTTTAATAAAGTATGTATTTTAGGCACTCATATTCTGTATTTTACTCTTCAAATGTAATATTTTGTTAGTTTATATATTAATTATAATTATTATATTCGTTTAATATGTATGTATTTATGAATATAGGTTTTTAGTTAAGTATTTGCAACATACTCAAATACTGAGATTAAAAAGCAAATAAAAATAAAAAAGTTTTCTTGGACGGAAAAATCCAAAATATAATCAAACATTTTACATATATTTTATTTAGTTGTATATAAAAAATAAATTTAAAAAATCTCTTAAAATGCACAAATAAAATTAATTAGTACAAAAATTTGAAAATAAAATAAAAAATTGTAAAAATAAAAGTATTACGTGATGAGAATTCCAATCACAGCACCCATTTTAGAATAGAATATCAATTAAACACATAAATAAAAGACAAAGCACTGATAAATTAAAATATGTAATATGTTGACCATGTCTTTTTGTTTATTTTATAGAAAAAATATAGTTTTTTTATTAGAGACTTGTTTGTTTTTTTGTGCGCTTCAACGTTTTCGCTTATTCAATTTTGATTTGTTTTTTTAATCTTCGTAAGTTTAATACGAAAGATAATTTAAAAGGGATAATAAATTTTTAGAAATTCGTAGGTGGAGCACTTGGATTGAACTGAAACGTTGGATACCGTGGAGAAAAGTTAGTATCAAGAAGTTGAGTGTGCTCAGAGTCTTCCTTGTTGTGGAGTGTAGATGCCTTGAATGCACTCTCCGAAAATTGTGGTGGTGCTGTATAAAAAAAAATATATTTAGTTGTCTTATAAAATGTTGGTCACTAGATTTAATTAGTGTCAAAATTTACAAAAGTAGCACATTCAAAAATAAAGTCTATTGGGAAACTTACGAATATTAGGATAAAGCTGTCCTCCAGCACTATCAGCCATATTCCATCCCAATGCTCCACCAGCACCATTTGGTGGGCTAGCTGGACTCACTGGTTGAGTGGGAGCCATTGATGGGTCTTCTGGAGGTGGGACATCTGTATAAGGTGCTGGGGATTTAAATGATGCCAGAGGAATGGTTCCTAATGTTATAGGTATATTTCCTGTTAGGTTTCTATGTGGTCCACTAACTTCCACTTCCACCTACATACATATAATTAAAATATAATTTATCACGACTACAATGCATTTATTGATTTTGTCAACAAAACACTTACATGTAGTTGATAGTCTAAATCGATAATTCCACAGTTTAAGAGGCTCGATGGTGGCAACGGTGGAATTTCTAATTGTTGTGTCCATGTTCTAGACTCTGAAGCACCGACTGGCCCAACGCTTAATTCAGATATTGTAACCTTTTCCTTCTTTGTTTCACGACGTGGTTGGGTTGTATGGAACGCAACAACCTTGCGAAGAATAAACTTCACCAAGTTAATTCCCACATTGCTGGCGTTATCACACTCGCAAGTAATGGGTATAATTTGACCAGATACGAAACCTGTCACTGGAAGATTGACAACTACTGCAAGTGGGCCTGAACGGCAGCAGAAACAACAAAACGATTTCTCTAACTCTAATTTGAAAGGTTCCTGAAAATAATATATAAGCATGTTAAGGATATCTTTTAAGAGGCAAATATAAAGAATCGACTTGCCTTCACTCTTGGATTAAGATTTAAATCAATCGGAGAGATAACAGTAAATGCCATCTTCATATCTTGATCGAATTTCCATGGACGATCGAGAGTCACTTTGATTGTATAACGCACATGACCAAACTCTCCCTCAAATGCCGATGGGAGTGTCGGGGGCAAGGCGCATGTGAATGGATAATTATGAGTACCAGATGGAAGTTCAGTTTCCGAGCCTGTAAATAAAACTCCGATTTTGCACCATCATACAAAAAAAAGCAAAACACAACGGACTTACTATTCTTGCCTCCCAAAAGATAATACTGAATTTGAAAGTATTCTTCATGACCAGTCAAATGTTCGGTTTCTTCTTCATCTTTACCTTCGCTGTTAGTTACACGTTTAGATTCTGACCATTCAGTATTTGCTTCTCCAAGAAAGCGAATGATTATTCCTGAAACAAAAAATTCAAAGGATTGGTTTAAGAATTATAAGCTGTCTCCAACAAATTATCAGTCAAAGCAATTGACTTGGTATATCAACAATGTACGGGTTAAAGGTACTCAAGGAATCCTATATGATAACAGATAATTATAACTGAATGAGTAGCCAATTACTAAATAAAAAAAAAATGTAGATAATATCAACATATTTCTCTATCAATCTCACAACTCTTGAAGAATACATTTGGTATTGAAGAAAATAAACTAATCAAACACCATTAAGCTCAGTTAAACATAATTTCATTATAGAACTGTACATTGTGTTTATCTTAACACAGCTATTCGTAATACTTAATATTCTATTCTAACAAATTAAAAATGCATGATGTCATTGATCGTGCGGATGAGTACCTATTTCTTTTATTTTTGTATTCTGTCAAACATGATAAGTTTAGACTTGTAAATCAGTTTGATGAATTTAGAAAAAAAAACTAGTTGAAGTGGGGTCATTGAAGAAGCTATCCCAGTTCAACAAACACTCTTTCGATAGTATCATCATTGAAGAATTTTCAATTACTTCACTAAGCTCAGGATGATGAATATACGCGTACTTTACATACTCAATTATAATTGTTCTCAACATTCCAAACATTTTTGTTCAACGCATTGAAAAAGCTAAAAATATTACAAGTGTCTTGCCACTTTGCGTTGCTGGCGTTAACTTGTACTGTTTAAATGTAATTTTTGGGGCGATTTCGAATTTCTTTTTAAATTTGATTGCGTCGATAATACAAATATTTTCCCATCAGTAGTGATGCCGCCACCCTTTTCCTCCATCTTCTTTGCAGTCACATCACAGCCGCCCAGTCATTCCACCCGCAATAAGGCTATCTCTGTCACCACAGACTACCTATATATAGTATAGGTAGTCTGTGTCTGTCACCTTACTAAATTAATAGAATAAATTAAAAATTGATCTTACCTCGGACTTTCTTCGGCGAGTCAAATGTTAAAGTAACCTGCCCATTGACGGTCTGCCCAGCGTAGTATGTATTCCACGGATTGTCCAATTGAATTTGACACCCTTTAAGACCCATTGTGCGAAATTGCTCAACTTAATTTACTTAAATTATTTGATTTAAATAAACGAAAATTATAGACTTTCTTTCGTGAGAAGAATTTCCTGTTGTCTGAGAGTGGGGATACGATGAAAAAACGAAAACACGCACTGTACGGCATACACAAATATACAACACACCCAGTCGATTTTTTTTAAACAGACGGTATGATGACGGAGAATTGACGTTTATCTGGCGAACGCAGTTGGTCGCGTTCCTTGTTGCACCGCAATCCGCTAAAGCTCTTTCAAGCTCTTTAGATTATATGCTAGTTGCAATTCATTTTAGCTAAACGTTTTTTTTTGCTCGTCATAAAATTAATTTATTTAATCTATTCATTTGTCAGGTTCAATTGAATTTGAAATGTTCTTTTTTTCACCGACTAGCTCTGGACGCACTCACCATCCTCTCACAGTTCAGACTGTTCGGTTCGTAGATCAAAAATTTTGTAATATTTTTGGAAACTGAATGTTCCTAATTGATTTATTTAAAATTCATTCAAGAAAAAAGTTAATAAAAATAAATAAATTGTCATTATTGAAAGTAGACCCTTAAAAGTATATAAACTACCGATTCAAATTGTTTTTTTGTTAATAGCTAATGAATTACAACAGCATATAACTTTGTATGATTCCTATTAAGCAATTCGCAATGAATCAAAATCCGAGATTTTGCTAAATGACTCGAAATCTTCATCGAAATCGGAAGGATTCCCTACATTTGGAAGTTTTCTTAATATCTCACATTTGGAAGATTTCGAAGAAATCACCTCAAAGTCTACATGCAATCGTTGGGCTGTTAAACCAAAAACACATCAGTTCTCAACCAGGATCGTTTAGACAATTTGCTTTTAATTTGGGTTTTCGAACTCTTTCGGAATTATCATAAACATGTCTTAGCGGTATATGGAATTTTAAATTATAATAAATAAAGCTAGTTTGATACCCCTGCGACGAACTTTTTTTTAACCACAACCAATGGGCCTAGTCATATTTTATATTTTTTGTAACAATTTGGGGGAGGCTTCAGCCACTATTTCTGCTCCTCCTCATAGTACGCCGCTGTAGTTCCATTTTTGCTCTTTGAAGATGCAGCTAATTGAATATATGTCCAAAATAATTGTATATGAATTTGTTACTTTGTTTTAAGTTTGCTATACTTTTTACATGAAAAGTAATAATAAATGGAAAATAAATACGAGCAATATATTCACCCCTATCGTGGAATCCGTCGGATCTGAGATTCACTTCACTTATTCGATTCACGTGAATAGAAAATTGCTATCCTGGGATCCGTCGGATACTCTCCCTTACCGACCACTATTGGTGATTAGGAAATTCAATTGTGACAGCTCATTTCAAACACATTTATTTTGTAAAAATTAAATTCAGTGAAAATAAAATAAAAACTGCGGATATCAAATGCATGGATAGATTCGATCCGTTCGTTTTCCACGATATTGATATGAATTTCATTCACGTTACCGACATGTGGATGGTTCACGTCTGCGGATTACACGATGCAAATTGTTCACTATTAGCGGATCGTTCCCCCCGACGGATTCCATGATAGGGGAGATTATGAAATTATTAAAAGTATAATTTCTATAAATTAAATTGTTTTGTAATTCAATATTTTCAATAAGCAATATAAATACGCAGAAAAGTGGAACCAATCTCTTCACCAGGGTAGTGAAAGTAAGTTCGTTGCGCTTGATATTTCTAAGGCATTTGACAGAGTTTGGCACCAAACTCTCTAATCTAAAATGCGTGCATTTGGAATCTATGATACTGTTGCATGTTTGCTCAAACTGTGTCATTGGGTATCAATTAGTCAAGTTGCGGCGCCATCTAGTAGAAAGTAGCCATATTACCGATTTTGGCTGCATTTGAATAGCAGTTTGAGTAGCTGAGGAATAACTAGTACATACATAGTTATGTTGTTCTCGAACCTTCTAAACTCAACGAATCTGGAAATTTCGAGAGGTGTCACTAGGAGATATAAATAGATGTCGCAGGAGCACCCAAGACATTCTAGTTGTGAACCGCGATAAAGAAGTGTGATAGATGATAGTAGTGAAAAGTAGAGAGAAAAAGTATAAGTATTGAGTAAGAGAAAAGTGATTGTGTATTTAAAGTGATTAATTGTGAAAGTGAATTGTTGAATTAAATAAGTGAATTATTAGAATAATAATCAAGAATTACATTGAAAGAGAACTAATAAAGATTAATTAAATAGAATTACGTTTTATCTTTTCGAATCCTAGCCTGGATGTAACAATACATTTCTTCAATGGATTAGAAATTACCTTTCAATTCAAGTTGTTTTGGACGGTTTCAAGTCTGTAATAAATGGTATCGTTTTCCAAAGCTCTGTTTTGTCGCCGCCTCTCTTTCTCATTTTCACAAATGATCTCCTGTCTATTATCTCTAATATAATCCGCTCCTTTGCCGATGACAGTACGATTATTTTTATTCTGATCATAGCTTCGCCGTTAAGGAAGAAGAGGACGGTTGTTTTTCAATTTTCCTAAATTATCTCCAACTCGGTTAAAATATAACAGTGGGCTGTCTTTTGTCAGCAATTGTTTTAAAATATATTTGCAATCAATTGAATTAGAAAAAGTCCCATACCGTCTTGAAAACGGTCATACCTCATACCTTCGATCGAGTTCCAGATACTTTAAACTGCTATGCCAAAAAGTATGAACAAATACAACAATCTTCATTGTGTAGTGGCTACAGAGATACTAAATATGTACGTATATTTGTACATTATTAGGGCTACCTGCCCCCTACCCCTTCCCAATGTCATCACAATGGAGCTACCTTGGTCTAAGTGTACTTCATCGATGGCCATTTCAAACCAACCAACCAACAATGTTTGTATAAACTTCAAATAAATAAAAACAAAGTTATCCATAGAAATGAATATGTTATGTTTTCTCTGTCACATTCAATCTCCACATATAAACAAGTAATAAATAAAACATCCCATAAAATACCAGTTTATAGTAAGTAAACATCTATAAAAAAAATTCAATTCAACTCTTTTTAGATGACAACTGTTAGAGTTAACAGATAAATAATATTTATAAAAATCAGAAATATTTTAATTAAATCCGACTTTATGGTTGTTTTATCAACCGCTTCACAAATATTTCCTGCAATAATTTAAATAATTAGACCACGTATTATTCGTTACACTCTAAGATAGTCGTCCTTTATATCTTTAAGAACGATATTGGAAAAATCAATTTTCACAATAATTATTTGGCAGCTGTACAAATTAAAAAAAGTTGATTGTTGGAAAAACACATTTTCAAGCATATGTCTTCATTAAGCTAAAAGAAAAATATACATTTTGAATACCTACAATCTGGAAAATCCAACATGTTAACGGACACAGATGATGATTTCTTCTTCGAAGAAGACAAAATGTAAATATAAAACTGATTAGAAGTGCTAATTATTGTAATGCTTATAACCTTTTGCTTATTTTAGATGTATGTATTTTGTTTTAAAGTAAATTAACAGCTTTGTATAAATGTTATTTTTCTGTGTTTAGTTTCATGAATGTTTGAATTGCATTTTAGCCAATCAAATTAAATACCGATCTGATGGTGGTATAAATTCAAGATTGCAGTCTGTTTTAACGTAAAAATAGTACATAAGTACCTACTTAGCTATACACTATAATAGAGGCTTGCAAATCATAGAAGTACTTTGGTTTGTTTAGAGACCAGACATTTACCGTTGAAACAAACATTAAGCAATGTTTTCCAATTTTTAAATAATCAATCCTGCTATCGTGCAGCTTATCGCATGCATGTAAATATGGAGTTTTGCTTTGGTCTTGTGGAACTTTTCATATTTCAGTAATTCAGCGGGTAATAAACTGCCGTCTATAGAAATATCTTTCTATTAACATTGTTACCACTAAAAAATTAAATCAAATTAACTAAGCTTAAAAAGTGTACAAATTTGAAACAGAAACGTATCAATGTTCATAGTTTTCGTCACCAGGTAAATTTTCATTAATCCATGATATCATTATGGCTAGCAAAATACCAAATTAAAAAATATCGACTTAATAATTTAAATTTAACTTAATTCAAAAAAAAACATGATTTGCTAGTATTAAAATAGATTCCATATTAGAAAATGTAGTAAGAGTATGGACCTGGCCAGTGGTCTCGTTGCTGCAACTGATTTGTCAACTGAACAATTATTATTTGATATTGCAAATTCGGCAGTGAAAAATCTAATTTGCTAATATTCTCGTAGGTATTATTGAATTCCTAATGAGGTCGTCTGCTGGCCAGGCCCTATGCCAATGATTAAGAAACTTTAAACTTAAAATTTATTATATTATCGATTCCAAGTCAAGATGGAGCTGAATTAAATTTATTGCAAGATGCCACAGAAAGTGATATCAAATCACAGGAATCAATCCACCAAACTGATGAAATCGAAGTCGTTTGTCTAGAAGACCAATATGTCAGCCAAAGAAAGGTTTTGTATACTCAAAGTGCTGAGTTAGAAAGACTGTAAGTAAATTACATCGAATACGCAGTAGTATGCCAGTATTTAGTGTGATTTTTTAAATTTTAGTAGAAACATAAACATTTAGAATCCAGTTATCCAGCGAACATCATTCTGGTAACAGGTAACCATAAAGACCTTGACCTAATTTAAATTGTTGGTGAATCGACAGTCCTTCATATAATGGTGTACATATCTCCTAGTTTTCTGTGGTTGAAGTAGTATTTTTAAATCTTAAAAAAATTGTCTCATGATTTTACATCCTGATCTGTAGATAGCGCTGTTATTGCATTGCAAACATAGATTGTTAGTGAATCATCCCAGAGATTCATAGAAAAAGAAGAGCTAGGTACCCAAAAAGTGGTAATAATTCAGGCTGCTATGAAATTCATATAAATCTTTTTTGCCAGCCGAATTTTAAGAGCTCGAGGCAAAAAGAAAACAATACGGATACCTTCGCAGACGCTCTGAGGTTGCATAGGATTTTTGTCTTAATTTTTCAAACAACCAGCAGATCAAATTTAAATACGATTGAGTGCCACCAACTTTAGATAGGTACATACGACGGGATAATATACAGGACTAATAAGGCGTATGAGGAGAACTGCAGAAAATATCTCGTTATGCGTGGGTTCATACCCTTTTTGTAAGTTGGCCACTTAAATTGGTTAAAGTCTGAATGTAATGTGAAATGAATTAAAATGAAATAACTAACAGAAAGGCTTTAGAAATTCATGTGCACACTTCGAAGCTAAATTATTACTGTTTACATTACCACACTCAAATGCGTCTTTTATATTTTCGTTTAAAATATTGTTGATTTTTTATTTAAAAAAAAAAACATATCTGTTTACCCAGCATGTGATTTTTTTCCATATTCCGTTATGACAAAATTTAAATGATTTAATTGGGCACAGGTAAGATCTCATGCACTAAAGTATACTAATGCTTACATTAAAATTTGCAATGAATCATAATCTAATACTTTTCTCATAAATAAAGGGGCATGACTGTGACAACCGGTACAGTAGTAATAACCAAAGACCAGACGAATTTGATTGGTATAAGTATCGGCGGTGGAGCCCCATTATGCCCTTGTCTCTATATAGTGCAAGTAAGAGAATTATATACATCAGTAAAACAGCTAATGTTTGTTGTTTCTTGTAAGGTATTTGATGGGACGCCTGCTGCAAAAGAAGGTTCTCTGCAAAGCGGAGATGAATTGATATGCGTTAACGGAGTGAGTGTTAAGGGAAAGACTAAAGTTGAAGTCGCTAAAATGATTCAGGTAACCGCCACGGAGGTTACAATTAATTATAATAAACTACACGCTGATTTGGAGCAAGGGAAATCATTTGACATTCTTCTTAAAAAGATAAAGCATAGATTTGTTGAATCAATGTCTAGTAGCACAGCCGATTCATTGGGACTATCGCGAGCAATTTTATGTAATGATTCATTAGTCAAACGTCTTGAGGAGTTAGAAGGTACCGAATACATGTACAAAGGTTTAGTTGAACACGCTAAACGAATGTTAAAAGCATATTTTGATGTGTTGGTCACTTACAAAGAATTTGGAGATATATTTGCTGAGATAAGTGTGAAGGAACCGCAATTGAGAGCGTCTGAAGCATTTCGCACGTTCGGAGAGCTTCATAGAAATTTTGAAAAAGATGGCGTTACCATGCTAAAGTCCATTAAACCTATTTTAGCAGACATCGGCACATATTTAAATAAAGCGATTCCAGATACAAAGCTTACTGTAAAGAAATACGCTGATGCTAAGTTCACATATTTGTCCTACTGTTTAAAAGTAAAAGAAATGGATGACGAAGAGCATAGTTTCGCTGCACTGCAAGAATCACTTTATCGCGTTGAGACGGGGAACTATGAGTATCGACTGATTCTTAAATGTCGCCAAGAAGCGCGTACCAAATTTGCACAATTGAGGAATGATGTTCTCGAGAAAATGGAACTCTTAGAGTGCAAACATGTTAACGACCTTTCAAAACAATTGCGAGGTATAATGGACTGTTTCGCAGAGCTACATACGCTGTCTATAGTACGCCTAGAGGCAACTCCGAATCTCTTTCCCATTGAAGTTGATTTTAAATCATCTGCATTCGAGTACAAATCAGATGTACTTAGTCCACAGGCAGATGAAGAGGAATCTGTAGAAGTTGCAGCAGGAGTTGAAGCCGTTGAACAAACAGTAAATATAATCGATTTCCTCGATAGCAATAACCAAGAAAACCCAATTGAGTCAAGTATTCCCGAAACGAGTTCGTCCAATCATGCTGATGATGATTTGTTTAAAGAATTGGGCTTGTTCGGAATTGATCTTTCGGTAGGCAGGGACGTTTCAACAGCTGACCTGAGCAACGTAGCATCAACTAGCAGTGCCGCACAGATCGATTTGTTGTTGTAGCTGTATTTGACTGAATTTATACCAAAGAGAAAAATCGAACATATTGACCTAGACATACGTATTTTTTTATATGAACAAATATAAATATGTGTAGTGTAGTATTTAATAAAAATAACGTCCCAAAATTAAATAAAATATATTTAACGTATTTTAAATAAATGTATCGCTTAATATGTATGCATTTCATTTTGAACGCACTCTGATTTGGTGCAGTACTTTTCATCAGTTGTGGAGAAGTGAAACTTGCTCTGACTGGTGAACATCTTAGCTATTAGCAAGTTACTTTTTCAGAGCAATAATTGTGTAGAATATCTGAACAGTACAATCAATAGAATCAATCTATTAGATCCTCCAACCTTTTTTTAGTGTATAACTTCAATTTGCCCAAGTTTAGCCCCTTTAAGCGTACAATGCATTATGTAACTAAAAATATAAAACCACTTGAATTTTGTTATTAACACATAAAAATGTGAGTATATTTAACTTATAATATAAAAATCATCCTGATTCTAAAGAAAATGATTTCTTATATAACAATAACTACCTTGTGCTCTATAACATATTTTATTCTTTTTTAAAAAAGCTAAAATATATTTTCATGTATTAGTTATTGCTTGTGGACGCAAAATAAATAATTAAATACAAAACAAGTCAATCGAGATTACGAAGTAACAATGCAATAATTTGTGTCAAAATTGTTTGGGACATGATGCGTATAATAACGAGTTCAGACTGGCAGAACTTCATTGTAACACAATGTTGGTTCCTTTTGAGATAAAATGTTTGTTAACTGGAAGATTCGTTTAACGAGGTGCATTGGTATCATGGACAGCATATATACACAACAAGAAATGCCTGCATTCTTTTACGAAAGATATTAATCATTAGACAGGTGTATTTGGAGATGGCGCTGTTGGAGAACTCGAAGGGGCGTTTCCAAATAACTCCTCATAAGATGGTGCTAAAATAAAAACAAATGTAAGTTTCATATAAAAATACTTCTTTGCCTTATACTCACGTAATTCATTTATTGGATACCTGGCCTGTACTTGAAATTGAACAGTTGATTGCAAATAGTGCGGCAATGTAGGTATATTCGGTGGAGGATATGAATTATTCATGGCTGGCGGATCAAAAACCTCACCAACTTCTTCAGCTAACATCGGATAGGGTTCTGATGGATGCTGTATCTCGAGTGATTGCCCAGAAAATGTTGAATAGGGGTATCCAGTGGAATTTCGAAAACTATTTCGTGCCAATCCCCGATTTAGTGTTGAAAAATCATTTGTCCTTATCGCTGGACTGAGAGTAGCGGTCGAAGACTCTGAGGTTGTTGAATACAGTGAACTGCTTTCACTTTCGTTATGCAACTGTGAGTGAGATGGACTGCCAGTACTTATCATAGTGCTTAGTCGATTGCAGACAGGAAACACAGTAGCATCTCCATATTCATCACTACTCTCAAATGGATTACCGGGCGCTGTATTTCCATCGTTTGAATACACTCGTATAGCAAATGAAAGTAAGAGGTTTTTATAGAAAGCCGGCAGTATAGCTTCTACGTTTAGGTTATATTGAATTTTAAATATTTGTGTTGTGTCGGAAGGTGGACAGGCGGGAACCAGCAGCTCATGGGCAAACGAACGCTCCGATTTCTTTTCCACACCCCCAGTTTCTTTAGTAAATATTACCACATCCTCGATTTTCGAGTTAAGCAATGGCTTCATACTTATGTAATTATTTCGCTGAACGATAGTAAATCGAAGTTTATCGACATGGATACTACTTCGATTGTCTACAGTCACGTGAAGGTTTACTTTTTCATTTCGTACTACATAGTTATTAGGAAGTTCAGCGACTAAAGATATTGGACCACTGGCAAAAACGCTAACATTTCTTGTCGTTTGACATATCTGAGGTTGAGGGAGATTTATTGATGTAATTGGTGGGCTTATTGTATACTTTACGACGGTCAATGGGATCGTGTATTTTTCGTCAAATGTCCATGGCTTTTGAATTACAACTTTGAGTTTATACTTTATAGAGCCATAACTGCCTTTAAATGATGAGGGCAAATCCTTTGCCAGCATATATGTGAAATCCATAGATAACTCACCGGCGGCCAATTCGATGCCCCGCGAAGGAACGTATGGAACATTGAAGGTGTCGTTAAGGAATAACTCTTTTCCAGTGTAAAAAACGTGCCGTGTGTTGATGTTTCCAAAAAAATCTTTGTGGAACATTTCCATCCATTTGCATTTCCCTTTGGCACTGACTTGCAGGTGAATTGCTAAAATGAGATAGACATTTATTTAAAATTAAATGAAAATTACTTTTTCTGATGTTTTTTTTACATTAATAGTGGGTTTGTTATTCTGATGTTTACTTTCCAGGATGCTTGAAATGTATACCTTGGTCATGCGGCCATGGTAAAAATAAAACCAAGCGATAGATCTATATAGTTCACATTCCCTTTCACATGCAACTGCATTTATTGCTTTAATTTTCTGAATAAAGATAGAGCAAGCTCTTGTACTTTTTATCGATCAAATATGCATAGGTACGCAGTTTCATTGCCTAACTATTTACTAATCAAGTCAAGATAAATGTATACGAGGAAACGCTGCAATTGATTGAACTGGGTTCGTTTTAAAGAAATTGAGGCCTGCTTCTTTAAATCAGATTTGTTCTTTTTAAATGTCGCATTGAAGAAACTCGTTCAAGGCAATGCTTGGTTTAAGAATAGAATAGTAAGCATTTCGAAGTTTACGTCATTTATTTCGTCTTTGGCTCTCGCCTGAGTAGCATATAGTTACTTTAAATTATTAACTGTGGGCTGCTTTTACTGTATCTGTATATGCATATACAACTGATGATCAATATTTCATATGAAATAGGGTGTGCGACTATCATCATAGCCTACTTGGCACCCCGCTAGATCCCCCTTTTATTTATGTACCCTATTGAATCTAGCGCTAGACCTATTTAGCGTTCAAATGCAATTAAGTAATTATGATTCATTCACAATCCGTAGAAAACAAAAACATTGTCAAAAATGGATGTGTAGGCATTAGAAAACTTTTACTGTAAATGTCAACCCAAAACAAAATAATGGATCCAAAAAACGATTTCAATTTCCTGCTGACTCCTTATTTGAACACACATTTTTACCCAAAAATATTACCTACTTACCACGAATTTTCGTTTTCTTTGTTAGGAAGAAGCATATTTGTCCATTAATTTCCTGTCCACTGAAATACGTATTATCTGGGCTATTTAATTTGATTTCAATTCTGTCTTTTTCTTTTTCCCTCTCCATTCTTAACTTTCACTCTTTCATCATCTTTACACTAAAAATGAAAATTTTAAATTATTGTAATGGTTTCATTTATTGCCGAGACTGGTCAATGAATGCTTCTTCGGACAAAGGGACATAGAATTTAGTTTGCTATTTTTTATCTGCACGAATTTACTACCCGGGATGCACTCCCTCTCCCGAAGCAAATTTTTCACACTGACATTTCTTTTCTCTCATAGATCACAGAATGAAAGAAAGACAAAAATTTAATTGTGAATGAATTTGTATGCCTTTGCAGAAAACGAAAAGAGATAAATGTCATACCGGTGATAAAAGGTGCGTTTAGCTAGAGTTTGGAATTATTTTATTCTGACGGAAAATGTTTGATTATTTTTAGGCCCAATTTATTGAAGTGAAATAAATAAATGGAGATTAAGCTAAGACCGGCATTATGCTATTTGCGTCATAACAAAACAACATTTAGTTTTCGATTTATTCACTCTCCTTAAGTATAATGGTCCACTTTTAATGGCGCTTTTAAATTTGAGTTTGTTTAAAATAATCAATGGTAAAAATTAAATCATTGTGACTGAAAATATGCAATAATCTGTGCTGGAAAGCTAAAACATCAGATGTGAATTTTGTACACTTTTCAGGAGCGCAATTTTAAGCTTTGAATGTACATATTTAAAATGAAGGTCTGAACAAAATTGGGGGTCGTAGCTAAATAATTCTTTTAGAATAATATGAACATTCTATTTTCAAATGTGAAATAAATAATTATTTGCAATAGATTATAGGAATCGTTTCAAACATCAGTACAATTTGAATTTTAGGTCTAGATAAAATATATTACTAGCTCAAAAACAAATTGTTTTCAAAACTTAAGTCGACTTTATTTTTTTTAGTCAAAACTGGCAAGAAAATATCTGATAACATTTTTGGCGGTAAATTATCTTAAGTGCACATAAGCCCATTAACTGCAACCTTCAATATGTGAATATTACTACAAATTCGGCTACTCCCTTTAATTTGCGCTTGGCAATGTTTGTGGTATTGATTAAAGCTACATATTTTACAAATATGTAGTTAATAACTTCCCCATTTTTTTTAAATTTTTTTTCACCAGTTTTTTTTTTAAACAGAGCAAGGAAAATAAGTTCCAAATAATGTCAAACAGGTAAAACCACTTAAGTCGACTTAAGATGTTTCAGCTTTTCAGCACAAAAATGTGCCTTACGACGAATTTTGTTGAATTAGAGTTGAGTTTTAGAGAACTAGGTTTCTGTACCTGATGCAAAATTATCTACATATATATATATATTGCCTACAAGTTGGTCATCAATTATTCAGCCTTATTGCGAAGATCAATCGACATATTGATAATTGACTATTTTCAATGTGTGCTATTGTGAACGAAGGATTCATTTGGTATTTTTGTCAGTCGCATTTTTTTAATTGACTGCGATTGACAAAATCCTTTAGAATCGTTCGTTCCCAATAGCACACATTGAAAATAGTCAATTATCAAATCGTTAAATAGACAGTTTGATTGAGAGAATTGAGTTGTATAATTTGAAAATAGCGAAATAAGAAAGGATTCTGAAACAGAGGCAGATAATGAAACATTCGTTCGGAAAGTAGGCCTCGACGGCAAAAGCATGCTCTAAGCCGTTCCAACGCATGATAGCGCCTGTCTACTGTCTGAATAGGGCGGTTTTCATTTTTGTATGCACATTTACTTTAAATGTTAATGTTGGAATACATATGGAATCATACACAATGCTCAACTATATTTGGCGTTGATTGCACTCTTTTGTGAAACGGCTGATTTTCGGTGAAATTAAAAAGTGTTTTTTTTTTCACTTGTAGGTAGGTATTCATTTTCAGTTTTGGTTTTTATATTTACTTATTTATTTAAACGGTATACCTTGTATACATGCGCTCTCTGTACACTTAGCACTAAAACGTGCCTTCTATATTTCTTATTTGAAAGCGAAGAGAATGGTGACGAAACAAGCTCATAAGGTTTTCGCTTTTTAACGCTAAAAGCTAGAATTCCTCGCTTGATACAGAGCATTTTCCGCGAAAGCATCTTCAAATTATTGCACTGCTGAGTTCCCTTCTTTTCTGACATATAGCGCGACGTTGACATGCGCTATGTTTTTTTTTAAAGAGGAAATTGCTAATAGATATTTATTACCAAACAGTCAATAGCTGTAAAATTTTGTTGCCATGCCAACGATTTTGTTAATGTTAAATCAATACATAATTACATACTTATATGTTTAGACTATATTTATTTTACCGGTACCGACCAATTCATCAAAATAGAGTTCTATTTACTCATTTGGTTCCAGAAATTCAAAGTCTATTATTAATTTTTGGTCACTATGACCAAAAAATTAAGTTGTTCCAACATTACAGTTATTGAAAAATATTTCGTTTGCAAATAAATAATGCATGTGCTTACATCTATGCTTGATGACAAATTGTCAACTAATGTTTATATCAGAAAATTAATACATACAAACCAATGATCTATATCAACGGTTCTTAAACTGGATGCCGCAGTACATTGGGGTACCGTAAGCGTTTGCCAGGTGAAATGCGGCAATAATCAAAAAAAGTCGGCTAAAAATTGCGAAGGCATCGGCAGATAAAGATAAAGATACTTAAATGTTAAATTTGAGATATCTTCCATCGCAACTGAAATAAGACGTTAGTTTTTATATCGCACCTATGTTTTAAACTACCTCAAATGCCAACCGCAATGTGGTAAGAATTGTTCTTGAATTTATCTCGAGGTGTGACCGACCCCCTATTTGCATTCCTTAAGGTGCAGTCGATAAGTAAAGATGTGGTACAAGTATAAAAAAGTGAGTATTTAGTGGGTAGACAAAAAAACATGGCTCTAGGTAATTGCCGTTTCAGGTAAGCGGAGTCGACTGTTAATCAACACAAAAGGAAATTGGTGTCGTTTCCATTGGTCTCACTTAATAATTCACACCTTCTCAATATAAATGGAACTTCAAAAATCGTCTTCTGTGCTATGGTGTAAATGTTGGTGAAATCTGACCTGAAAATGAAGTTGACTAAATAATGCGCATTTGTCTCATATGGCTTCAACAAGTCCGATGTAAGAGTATTAGTGAATTAAAGCGTTTTCTGAAATCAAATCAGGTAGCGCAAAATATTACCAAAAGAGTTATCCGATTGCTCCAATGGAGCATTTTGGGAGTGCCTTTTGTCTGCGGAAGACAAAAATAGTACTGATTTTTCCCCAATGGGAAACGACATAAGTCATTTCGAATCGAATGCTTGTCCAAAGTTTTTTTTTCAAGTTCTCGCGTAGCGGGCCACCCAGTTACGGTGTGACTAGTACGGGATCGGTATGTGTACAACAAAAAAAAAACCTTTCCTCAGAAAAAAATTATATTATTATTTTAAGGTCCTTCGGAGCCCAAAAAAAGCGCACACTATTTTAAGTGTGAAAAAAGCCCGCCCCAAAACAGCGCTTGTCGTAAAAGTCGGCATAGGGAAGAAGTCGCGTCTAGGCATGCCAATTTTACCATTCATGTGAGCCTAACGATACGTTAAATATCTTAAGACTCCCTCAATCTAACGAATTCCTGGCTAATGATAACGATCCGCTTATAGGCAAACTGTTGGATGGCCTATTCCTACTTCTATCCCCCCATAAAGTGGGCGCGTGCCCATCTAAGTATAGGCGAATTGTCAAGAAGGTTATGGTCTACATATTTTGTTAAACATAGCTACTGTGTACGTTTTTTAAAGGATTTTATGAAAAAAAAACAAATTAGTTTTAGTTAAACGCCCCTGAAAAGTGAGCATGGAAGAAAAGAGTATATACAAACAGAAAGGATAAATTGCAGTGTACATCTGGGAGCTTAGAGAAATGTTGGTCTGTTCACTAAAACCGATCTTCTTCTTCCTTTAACGGCGGTGAGGCTATGATCAGGATAAAAGGGATCATAATCCTAGCATTTAACTGCATCCCTACTGGTCCGCTGTGGGGTTCGCAGGAATCGATAAGCAATCAAAACCCCATGTCAGACTGATCTGAACTTGTGGCTTAATGGCGGACTGCGTAGTGTGCTTGCCTGATAAGACGCTGGTCTAGGCTCGAGTATCAGTGAAGGAAAGGGGGTTTCGAGAATAATTAATGGAAAATAGATCAGTACTATAGAAAAAGGAGTCTCATGATCTGTTTTGGCGAACAGCGAAACAGCGCTGTAACTCAAGTCCCCACTTCACGTAGTAGCAATCATAAGATACTCTTGTTCTTTTAACCATTCAAAGTTGACATAACTGTTAGCTCACCCAAAAAACTAGAAGAATTTATCAACAAATACGCGACAACCTCTATAATAAATCTAATCTATTCTACTAAGGTCCCCGATTCAAATCCCGCCGGGCCACTTAACATCTAGAATTTTTTCCACTGCCCCACCTCTTGCGAACGTCTGAGAAACATCAATTGTCATGAGAAGCTCCTCAAATTTGCCGTCCGGATTCGGCTAAAAATTGTAGGTCCCTTCTACTTCGCAAAGAAAATGGTTGGAGAAGCTAGGTTTAAGGCACTGTATGTGCCGTATATGGGTTGAAAATATAAAGATTAAGGGTTTTAAATATATGGAAGAATATCGTCAGTTATTTATATTCTATATACCTACTTATATATATAATTACAAAAATTGATTATCCAGGTTACAGACTTTATTGAATGTACACACATACATATACATATTCAACCATGAAATTTATTGCACTCCTCGTTCCTCGACCGCTTCTATTGTGCTGTGGTCTTTAAATATATTCCCTCAATCCACATATCAGGCGTTATACATTCACAATCCGCTGTGATGATTCAGCCATGCGAAACCGTGGATTGAATTTTATTTGTGAACAATGAGTGCTATTCACAAATATTTCCTTTGATTAGCAATTCTAACTAGAAGTAGAAACACTCACTGACAATATTTGTAGTACCTACGCGGAATAACTATTTGTTAATAAACAATTGTTTTCCAATATAAAAAAAAAAATAACTTAGAGAAATAAATGCGTTAAAGGGCTCCCTCCCTCAAGTGAATGTCACTCAAAGTTGAGTCTCGGTATCCAAACCACATCCAAACACTAAACAATATTCCGTTGATCACTGATGACAGACCTCAAGTTTTACTTCAATGAATTTAGTTTTGGCTGGCTTCTTTGCAGTGTGGTCCCCACCCATTTGTTTTGTTCGGTTAGTGATCATTTCAAGTTTCGGCTTTTATCCAGTTGGATTTTAGGTAGAGTAACTATTGTTATGCCATGTGTTAGTTAAGTATAGCGAAAATGGCAAGTAAATTCAAAATAACGTTTGATAATAATCCCCTTGGAGTCTACTATGCTGGACAGACAGTTTCTGGAATAGCTGAGCTCATTACTACAAGGCCAAAGACAATACGGTGTATGTATTAATTTAAAAATTAAGTTTTTTAATATCTGACAATAATGATGAAAAATAAGTTTATCTTAACGAGCACCGAAAAGGCATGTATTTGGTATCCTACCTTTTCTTTTTATTCCTTAACTTGATCTTCTACCTCCTTTACTTTCAACTAATGACTTTCAGAGCAGTAAAACGCATCTTATCAAAAAATAAAGCTAAAAGTAAACAATATACCTAGAGAAGGTAGGTACATAGCGTTTGATTCGTATGTTATCATCGGTTATAAATAAAACAGTTGAAATATCTAAAGTGAACACATTCTTAAGATATATTACTTTATTTTAACATTTAAATTGTGTACAAAACTTTATAATGAATTCAATTTAAAGTTCTGCAAAATATCAAGAAACTGGAATAGTACCTATACACTTATACAGAATTTTCAACATGTCATAGTAATTTAAATGAGTTCTTCTTGTATGACTTGTAAATCGGACGGATCTGTACCAAAAGTATCAGGTTCCAAATTTCGCAATTAGATCGACGATTAATAAATAACGCAGGAAGTGGTAAAACTGTTTGAATAATATATGCCTGTTTCTAAATCAATCGTTACGCACTATGACGCAACGAATAGACATCCGTGGTTGATTGTAGGTACCTTATAACTTCTTGATTGTTTTGTTTATATCGTTCATTTAATTGTGATTTTAGAGTCAAATTACTTGTGCGGACCTACCTATACATATCGCATATGATTTGCCTTTCATTTTTAAATTAAATGCGTACAAAGTCATGGGCTTTCAGACAAAGATGAGAATTCGATACCTTAGTTTCGTGGTACGTATTTACAACAATCGCTGAAAATTACGTAATCAACACAAACAAACCAAGGCTACTTTTACCGGCTTTTTGCATGAAGAGTTATGTTGCCGGAAACCAGTTAAGTTGTGAGTGAGGCTTAATACTGCCATGCTGTGGGAAATATTTTTTCATTTTTTGCATAGTTTATTATGTATCAATGTATTTGTGTTTTGGTAAAATATGAGGTGGACGTGGAAAATGAGTGAAATCGCTTATGTTAATGTATGTAAGTAAACACTTTCAATTGAGAAGAATGCTCACTCATTATTTGTTCCTTGAAGGCAACATACCTACATTATGTTACTACCTATTTTAACGCGATCGCTCTTCTCTGTACAAGTACATTTGAACTTATATGTTTGCAAACTTCCAATATTGTTTGTTCAATTTGAAACTGAGGGGAAAGCATTATTTTTATTAATATTATTAAAAACCATTACGAATATGCAGATGCTTTTATCGAATTGAGGGCCTTGTGTAGTGTAAAGATCATCATTTGATAATGGAAGAAACAGCACAACCAATAAGTGTACATAAATTAAGAGTTCTTTATCAATTCAGTCGAAGCTGAGGAATATAAACCAACAGTGAATTTAATGCCCCATCTTTTTGTAATTAGATGAATGATGACACTAAAAGACACACGCTTCATGTCAATGCCAATAAACACAATGTCGGCGACCTAATCAATTAATTCTATTAATGTAATTAACTTCGATTAACGATATAATCGTCTGACAAACATCCATTTCTTTAATTTGTCATGAGAAGTTTATTGAGTTTCCCGTTCGTAACTGTAGGTCCCCTCCATTCGTGCAAAAATATGGCTTTGCACAAACAAACGGTTGGAGAAGCTAGGTTTTAGGACCTGTTTTTTCTCGTTTTTTAATGGCGAGTTTATAATCAGGATTATTACTGGTCTGGTCCGTCTGTGGGGTTTGCCAGTTTGGTCTTAACAAGTATTAGCAGGCTTCCCGATTTCAAACACCACTCAATGCTGGTGTTGTTGCATTTGAGTGATCCAGGAGTTGTAAGGCCTGCCTCTCTGTCGCTATTGTAGGAGCTTTTATGGATATTGCCTTTTCGACAGGGTTCGTAGGATCTCTCCGATGACAAACATCCATTTGTTTAATTTGTCATGAGAAGTTTATTGAGTTTCCCGTTCGTTACTGTAGGACCCCTCCATTCGTGCTAAAAATATGGCTTTGCACAAACAAATGGTTGGAGAAGCTAGGTTTTAGGACCTGTTTTTTTCTCGTTCTTTAATGGCGAGTTTATAATCAGGATTAAAGGGGTCATACTACTCCCACTTTACTGCATCCCTACTGGTCTGTCTGTGGGGTTTGCCGGTTTGGTCTTAAAAAGTATCAGCAGGCTTCCCGATTTCAAACACCATTCAATGCTGGTGTTGTTGCATTTGAGTGATCCAGGAGTTGTAAGGCCTGCCTCTCTGTCGCTATTGTAGGAGCTTTTATGGATATTGCCTTTTCGACAGGGTTCGTAGGATCTCTCCTTTTAACATGACAGTACCAACTGAGCCGTGCGCAATCTTTTTCTTGAACAAAGGTTCTATGACGTGGTAGTTCCTTCGGATCTTGGAACTTCTTATCGATCAGGCTTTATTACTCAAGATGTCATGCAAAGTATCTTCATCTCAGCTGCCGTTAACTTGCCCTCATACTGTTCATACGCTGTCCAGTGTTGTGAACCGCATGCATGTGGGAATACGCCCCCAAGGTCTAAAGGTTCAAGTTTGCAGAGGTTTCCTGTGCCCATGTTCTGTAACTCATGCGATAACTCTTCGCATCGAAAACTTTGAAACACAAAATTCCACCGTTTATCGCATGTGGAAAGAGGTGGTGTTCTGTAACTCTATGCGATAAAATATACCTTGGTAACTTTTAATATCATGGGAAATTGGAAGGATTGTCAAAATTCTGGAAATCGAAGGGTAGTTTGGCGAGGAAATTCAGTGTGTATGTGTATTTACATGTTGTTGGGATAGGAGTGGTGTAGCGCGACTTTTAGCGGATCATCGGAAAATTACGTGTTTTGATTTTTCAAAAATACGATGATCGTTCGTTCTGCTAGACTCAGACGAATTTTTTTTGAAATTAATCTGATCCTAACGCTGATTTCAGACAACATTATGTTGATCAATTTAATGAAGTTAAAATGTTGCATTTATTTTGTCTGTCTATGAAAAAAATAAATGAAATAATTTTTTTTTGTTTAAAACAAGAACCTTTTGCTCTCTCTTGTTGAATGCACCCAGCTGTTTATTTTTATAGCAACACAGTTCCAAGAATGTTCAGAATGGATCTTATTTAAGTGTTTGCTGAATTCTTTCGACAGAATGTAGATACCTACATTCTTCTCCACTAATTCTGACTGTTTTTATTAGTTATTTTTTATTTCTTTTGCATTTTTTTAAACGTTGAACTTGATCAACGATCTGTATATTTTGTTAAATAAAAAAATCAAAAATGTTCACTGTCCACTATCCGTTTAAAATTGTTCAATATCCCTTTCTCGCAGGCCAATTGAAATGTGATAAATTTTGAGAGTTGAAGTGAATAATTTATCGCATTCGAAAGTTACAGAACACCGATTTATCACATATTTCCATTTCATATTTTCATTTCACAATGTTCCATGTGGTATAGTTTTCGCATCGCATAGTTACAGAACACGGAAATGTGATATAATGAAATTTTGTTTCAATTCACATCGTTCATGTGATAAATATAACGATGCGATAATTACAGAACACGGGCACTGGTTATTTAATAATTAATTAAGTTTTGAAGTAAATGCAGATTTTATTAAATGATTAGCAAGTTTTAAATTAAAAATTTATATATAAAACACTTTCAGCTATCTACATAAGCATTAACGGATTCGCCGAAGTACGCTGGACTGAGAATATTACTAAACAAAATTCTCAGGGCAAACGTGAGCATGCCATAGAAACATTTTCGGCATCGGAGCTCTATTTTACTTCCGAAAAGTATGTATATGGACAAAGCGGGGGAAGTCAACTTGAGCTTCCTGCTGGAAAATATGCTTATCCATTTCAAGCCACCGTACCACCCAATGCCCCAACATCATTCAATGGAGCTGATGGGCAAATTCAATATGAGGTTTCGATGGTTATTGATCGCGTCCTTCGGTACAACAATACCTTCAAGCAAGCGTTCTCTGTACTCTCACCATTTGATTTAAATTTGAATCCTTTACATGCTAGCCCCATGGAACAAGAGGAACAAAAAATCTTCTGTATGAGTTTATGCTGTGGTAACAAAAATCCAATCATCATTAAAGTTCGAGTTCCATTCTCTGCGTATGCTCCGGGACAGAAAATAAGATTTAATGTCGTTTTGGACAATCAATCAGATGTTCACTGTTCAGATATCAAAGTAAAACTTCTAAGAAAGGTAACATATACTAGCCGCTCACCGGAAATGAAATCCAGATGGAATGAAGTGAAAATTGCTCAAACTCAGTTGGGAGAAATTGTTAAACAAAATAAGGCGGAGTTAAATGAGTTTCTTGAAATTCCCTCAACTGTGCCTTCGTCACTAGAAAATTGCGCAATCATTAAAATCGTTTATACTTTGAAGTTTACAGCCAAGCTGGCGGGGTTCTACACAGACTTGGATGTAGTCTTTCCAATTACAATTGGAACGGTTCCATTACAGGCTAGCGCAATGGATGATCAAAACAGTGTTGTAACAGGACAGCCGGGCGCAATACCCACTTATAAGCCATTACGTATGAAAAGTAAATTTATTATTTTGTTGGGTTTAAATATTTATATGATTCTAGCTCCCCCAACATATGATGAGGATATATCAGCAAAAGAGAAGTTCCAGGACAACTCATTTATTCCGAGATATCCAGTATTTTCATCTAAAATTCTTCCTTCAGGCTCTATTCGAAATGCCGGAGGAAACTTATATCCAAGCGCAGACCCGCATTCTCCCCCTCCTTACCCCACATCAACACCATCACAAACAAATGGATCACCTGCTACTGTTAGTTCTCCTCTAATTGGCTGGAAGTCTTAGAGTTGCTATATTTTAAGTTTTCGCGCCAATAAAATTGTCAATATGTATTCAATTATCACATATTCAAAAAAAAACACAATTATGTTTTTCTCATAAAAAATGTCACCTCAAACACGAAAATGAAAGTTATTTTGCGAGAATACTATTATAAAACATAAAGAAAGGGAAGGCTATATTCCGCTTGGGCGAACTGCTGAATACTCTATTCCTATCCTCCAGAAAATTGGGCGTGGCAAACGTCTCAATATGGATGAATTGATAAGAAGGGTAGTGGTACTGGCTACATACATATAAGTATTTTTATCGAAAAAACAATGGATTTGTAAAAATAACTCCCCAAAAAGTAAAATAAATAAATAAATATTAGGCATTACCGCCCCATATAGGGCCTAAAACCTAGCTTTTCCAACCACTTTCTTGTGCGAAGTGGAAGGGGCCTACAATAGACCTTTTATAGAACTTTTCACCAAGCTATCTCTTTCTGAAGTGCCGAATCCCTTTCTTAAACGTCAGAAGCAAATTGAATGATAAAATTGCAGAAATTTACACAATCGTATGGAATAATCATTGTGATTGCTAAAATTACAACAAAAACCGTTACAAATGTCAAAGTAGGTTCGTTGCATCGTTTCAACAAGTGAGTTTAACGCAATGAGTTGGAAAATTTCTCAGGGAAAAAAAGAATAGCTTCTTGCCTAAAATAAGAGAAAACAAATATATTTTGTTTTTTACCTTCTCTGACTCAATACTTTAGATTTTGACCAATTCTAAAATATATGTTAAGGTTTTTTTTTGAAGCAATGGAAATTAAATTATTATTTCCTTATCTTGATCTTGGATCTTGGAAAAAAGCAAAAGCTTAGGCCCTCTTAACTGTGCACCTTGGGGCAGAACAAAATATTCGTCTCATTAGGGGTATTCACGATCCGATGTACTGGTCTAATAAAATTTTCTCGAACTGCAACAACAAAATATAATGACTATAATGGCTATACTCTATACTCAAACGTCGTTGTTGACATAACTACATTTCAATTTCTTTAAAAATGTTGTTGACCAAAATAAAAATGGAAAAAGACAATCCAAGCAATACAAACGCCACCGAAGGGAAAAAATGGGCAGAAAAGGAAATATACGTGCAGCAAATTTGGGTTCCACTCTCAAATGATTCATGCATCTGAATTTTCTTTCAAAACTCCGAGTACGTCTTAAAAAAAACGGCGTCTTTTTTATGAGGCCGGTTATATTGGAAACAGATACGGTATTTGGGGTCAAGGTTGAGGGTGGCATAAGCCATGTTTTGAAAGGATAAGGGATGTCAGCTAAAATTACGGCTTAATGAAAAATGTTACAGACATTTTCAACATTGGCTGCATTTTTCTTGTTTAACGTTCACTTGTTGTATTGTGTTATAGGTCCCTGATGGCGAACATAATCAACAAATGGAGGACGTTCTGAGCTATCAATCTCCATAGTAAATTCATGTGTGATACCTAAATGCCGGCCGGTGTATGAGTCGAAGAGCTGTCCATAGTTTTAAACCCTACTCCTAATCCAACAGTGTAGCTAAGCAGGGAGGTTGCAGGGGGCAGCATGCGAGCCCTAAACATGGCGCTGCCATTTCAGGAGTTTAGCAGGTTAACCATTTAGTAAACTTTATTTTCGTTCTGAAAATTAACGACTTCCAGCTTATTACTATGGAATCTGAACAAGAAACTAACGCAGGACGATATTGGGGTTTCTTAGAACGTTTGTTGTATTTCTGATTCTCACAAGCTTACCTAAACCTTTATTTCAGCTGGTATAGACAACTTTTATACAAATTAAAAACTTTTTTTCAAACTTAAGAAGAAAAACTGGCAAGCTAATAATTAAGTAGAAAAACATAAACACATTAAAACTACAGCAAAAATAAGAATAAAAAAATTTCATGAGACGGAAAAATACCCTCAAATAACAAACAAGAGCGAAAGCAATGTCAAAATATAGGCATTTGACTGAATGTTGGGATATCTGAAAACAACTTCACAAGATGGATGGAATTTGCACAACTAGAGTCGGCCTTTTGTCGGCCTCCGACCTCACTTAATGTTACCAGTACTAACCTCTAGCTAACATTTTAAGTTAGCAGTACCTTCGACTTTAATAACTAACGAACATTTCTCGAAAATTGCCCTTTTCAACCAGTAAATCTAAAAATAGTTTTGATCCTGAAAACGAAATAGCAGAAATTTATATCGTTGTCCATTGGACCACCCGGAGTACCTTTTTTGTCTTCCGGACAGAATAAAACACTATAAAAATGTTCCATTGGAGCATTCCATTCACTAACCATATAAAATCTTACTTCGGATTACTTGTCGAAGCTATTTAAAAAAGGCTCATGTTTTGTTTATTTTATTTTCTCAGCTTTCATCACACATACACAATAGACCACTTTGTGAAACTATATCTTTCTGAAGTGCCGAATCCCTTTCTTAAACGATAATTGTTTTTGTTCGTTGGTATTTAGTGGTATAAAAAGTAACGTATAGAAAATTGCTCAACTTAATTTGTTTCCAAACGAAAATTTTCCTTGCCACAACAACGCGATTCTCACGGTTTCATTTATATTTTTTGGGCACAATCCTATTATATTGTTAACTTATTAGTATGTATTCATAAATAGTGTTTGAATACTCCTTCTTAATTCTGGAAATTATTTTTGTTATAATTCGGTGTATTATAAACTTTTTATGAAATATTTGCTCAAAACTCGTGCCCGCCATACTAATTTGACAAAAGAATTAAATAAGCCGATGTTTTTTTTTGTTTCTTTCACACTGACGTTGCCGCGAAGTGCCGTATAAAGCAGAAGGCGATTTTCGTTGTTCCATTGGAATCCAGAAGGAGTGATTTATTGAGTGGGAGCAATGGAAAGTTATTCTTGAATTGATTAAAAAAATTACTATGGCAATACTTCTTGTTTGAGTTTATTTTTATTTCACTCAATCAACTAAGGCGGGTATAGTAAAACGTAACATGTGTCAAAAACAGCTGATTACAGTCGGATTTTTGTTTTTGTACTGTTCGGAATTTTTCACATTTCTTTGCTACTTTATTGAATGAAAAAAGAAAGTTTTCACTTGTTATTAAATGAGGTTTAGGAAACAGTCAATGCGTTTCTCCCCCCCACGAACATTGTTCCTCCTGAATTATCGCCACCACATTCACAAACGCTCGCAGCAAAGCAGAAGCACCAGCAGCTACATAATTGTGAAGAAGCGAGCACTAAACCAGCAGCCTCAGGTTGTTAAGGTGAAATTTTTTTTTAAAAATTTTCTTCTCCAAACATTAATTTAATTCAAACAAATAGACAACGGAATTAGCGCAGTATAACATAGTAAAGCGATTTCGTTTCATTAGTTCGTCACACACAAATGCGTAAGTGAAGTGAATAATTATTATGTGATTTTTGTTGTGCTCAGTTTTGATCAATCATTGTTTTCCTTTCATTACCGTTTTTAGTAGATATTGGGAGAAAACGCTTAAGCGATTTATTATAAAATTCTTAGACTGAATTAACTAACATTCAATGGCAACACAAACGATGGAGTCAAAGTCGATTGAGCATACACCTGTATCGTCTAAGAGGAAAACCTATAGCAAGCAGGAGCAGCTAAAGCAAATCTTCGCCGGAGGCCTGTCAGCTGCTATAACGAGGTCTACCTGCCAGCCGCTGGATGTATTGAAGATTCGATTTCAGCTCCAAGTGGAACCACTTGGTGGGCAGGCGAATACTCAATCAAAATATACCTCGATACATCAAGCATGTAAGGTGATTTTCCGTGAAGAGGGCATAGCCGCATTCTGGAAGGGACACAATCCAGCACAAGTTCTTAGCATACTGTATGGCATCTCACAGTTTTGGACTTATGAACAGCTCAGTCTGGCTGCTAAGCAGACCACTTATCTGAAGGACAGTCCAAATTTTTCGAATTTTATATGTGGCGCTGTCGCCGGCGGAACTGCAGTAATCCTTTCCACCCCACTTGATGTCATACGCACTCGGCTAGTGGCACAAGATTCCAGTAAAGGTTATCCTAATGCGACCAGAGCGGTAGCAGCCATTGTACGCGGTGAGGGAGTAACTGGGCTCTATCGTGGTTTGTCATCAGCATTGATACAGATAACTCCGCTGATGGGAGCCAATTTTATGTTTTACCGATTATTTAGCAAGTCTGTAATAAAAGTTTACAAAGTGGACGAAAGAAGGTGAGACAAAACACGCGAGTATTTTTTGCGTTTTATATTCACTCCAACTTAATTTGCAGCAAGCTGCCAACATGGACTCTGCTGGTAATGGGTGCTTCTTCAGGAATGCTATCAAAAATGATGGTTTATCCCTTTGATTTGATCAAGAAGCGTCTACAAATTCAAGGATTCGAAAACCACCGCCAGACATTTGGCCAGAATATAAGATGTACGGGAGTAGTTAGTTGCTTGAAACTCACTATTGTACAAGAGGGAGTTATGGGATTGTACAAAGGAATGGCACCCACTTTGCTCAAATCAAGTTTGACAACAGCATTGTATTTTAGCATTTACGATAAAATTCGACAAATACGATGGTGAAAGCAAACAAGTGTGGGTTTTAATTATTCATCGAAATAGTAAGGTGTTATGTGGAATCCTGAGACGGGTAGTTTTTAAGTTTATAAAGTCGTGTTAAGTTTCTTGAGGACACTCAAAATTTTATATTTATATTTGATATAAAATAAATGTAAGTCAACAGATATTTTTAAAAGATTGTAGTTTAATGTGGATCAATTCGCCTAAACTTTTAATATATACTATAATATGTACACATGTTTGGAAAATGCGGCAACAGACGTACGAATTTTCATTGGTGATTGAGGGAACCTCTCTATTCTCTAAATACATTTTGAGTGTTAAGTATTAACTGCAATTTATCTGGAAAAGCCATTATTAATGAGAGGAAAATCGCACTTTTATACCGACAACATACTAAGCCTGCCCTTGATCACAATATTCAATATATTAAACACGACTGTGGCATTTAAGTTATTATTATAATGATCCAAACTGTTTATGTTGTGTCAAATGTTCAACTGCGACCCACATTATCATTACCTTTAATGGTTTCAGGCTCTAAAAAACTCGAAGTAAAATACAAATTTGAACGTAAGCGAATTATCCGTGCTTTGGTGGATAAAAATCTTCTTTCAAAAAACGAACAAAGCCACGTTGCGTTTAAGATCTCGAGCGTATACATCACAGTTTAAATAAATAACAATAACAAGTCAACAAAATAAGAAAAAATGGTTGGGGCCATAGTCACAGATCAAGGCCAGATTCTCCAAGCAAAGTTTACGTTTTTGGTATAATAGAATGTGAAAATTATGGTGAAATAGAAAACAAAATTTAGCTTTTGAAGTGTCAGCTTCTTACGTGAAGAGGCCTTATTTTAAATCTATGACAACGAATAGCCACAGATAATAATACAAATTGCCGGCAACAATGTAAATAAGAGCACCAATTTGCGGATAGACGGAATTAAATCTTGGCTGGGAAAAAAGCTATGGCACTGAGCACTGTTGCGTCATGAAATCCCATTTGTAGTTTATTGCTAATTGAAACTTTTAAAATTGTTGCAATAGGCATTTCGTTTATAGTACATTTCTCTTAATCTGTATTTCTATATGTGGTATAATTCGAAGCGATGAAGATTGCGGAAAATAATATGACTTTCTGATTAACAGTGCGTGTTTGTATAAGGATCATTACTTGTCTTTAGAGTTTTCAGTGGCAATGCATATATATTTATATGAATATATTGCAATGTTCATTATATTTCATACATAAGAAATGGTCGGTTAAAGTTGTTTTTATAATGCACATTATTCAATATTTTATTAAATAACTAGAGGCACCAGCCCAGCCTTGCCCTTGCCTAAGAACTGTATTGGCCAATATATTCGAGTAGAGTACATAATTAATATGTAAAGCGGGTACCCATTGCAAAGCAAACTTGATGATCCGATTTTGACTAAACTTCACAGAAACACTCTCGGATTAATACCAAAGATTGCCTGATTGAGCTCAATCGGTTCGGTAGCAACACACACGAAAGAAACTTCGATATAATTCATTTTTGTTGCTTTTTGTCTCCAGTTGCGTTTTTATTGAGTAAAGTTTAAATAAAGAGAGATTTAATTTTTCTTTTTTAATTTTCAAATTATATCACAATTTATTATTACTTTGTTTTTTAATGTTAGATTTAATTTTGCGCTACGCGTTTCGGACTCAAAGCGCCTAATGATGGAAACAAGTTTTCCAAAACGCGTAGCGCAAAAAAACACGATGAGTAATAAACAAACAAATTTCAAAACTGTTGATAATTTTATCTCGCAACGCCATCCAAATCAAATCATTGCTATATAATTCTAACCATTCTTCATACAAAATTCCCATACAAAACACAATATCGGTTTCCCCGAATTTTTTAATTTTCCTGATAACTTTTCCAATAGCTGTTTGCTCTCAGTAAGAACCAAAATGGGACTACGAACATTCAAAAAAAATGGGCCGATTCGGTTAAGTGGTTCTCATGTGATGCGCTTTCCAGGGAGAGCATTTCATTTATTTATTATGAAGATAAATCGTTTGTTCAATTTTTATTGAAGTTTTCTTGTGATGAGTCTTGACTGCGCGATTTCGAGAAAAATGGGCCGATTCGGTTAAGTGGTTCTCATGTGATGCGCTTTCCAGGGAGAGCATTTCATTTATTTATTATGAAGATAAATCGTTTGTTCAATTTTTATTGAAGTTTTCTTGTGATGAGTCTTGACTGCGCGATTTTCGAGAAATCCGGTAGGGTTGATTTTCATCTAGGTTTTCTTGAGATGCGTCTTGGCTGTGAAAAATTGTTTAAAGTTAACCATTTTTTGTGAACATTTTATTCGGTTGCAAGGATTTATACATAAATGATGGCATAATCCGTGCCGACTATAAAACCGCAACTTGCTTAGAAACACATACGTTTCAAATAAATAAACTCATCAAGTTCTGGCTTATTTACGCAACCATCTCCCGGGCCGTAGAGTCTCTGCCTTAGACGTTGCAGCGTTTTCCAGCCACGCTGCTTGCAGCTGCCCTGAATAAGCGCTCTGTCATCCGCGATTGCTTCGTCTATAAAGCTCACCAAGTTCTCCTTTCTAAATATTGCGCAGTTCCTTTCCTGAAAGGCCTATTTCCCCCTTTGGATCGCCACGCAAAACAAAATTTATCCTTGCGTAAATATTTTGTTTTAAAAAATGTTTAAATCCAGAATTGTGCTGGTGAAAATTAGCACTGTGCCTGTTTTCCTGCAGAAAAAGGTCTTCTCAGAGATCAGACATAACAAGATCGGTTCCTCTCTATATTGCTAAATTTATCCAAACCGTTAGAGCTGTTTCCGAGAAACCTATTCATAATATTCAAACAAAAACTACTTCTTAAGATTAGATAAGATAAGGGAATGGATAAACATCATTATTTCTGCTGATGGATTTCAGAAGCTCGGTATTCCTTGCTGACACGGATTTCTTCTATTCGTAAGCAAGAATTTTATGCGAGAATTTGATTAAATTAGAAAGATCGGAAATAACAGACGTTTATTTCCACAACGTTATAATTCCTTTTCGACGAAATAGATAGAGTGCGTCTGCCCCATTCAATGACAAGTCATTCAGTATAGTCAGTCATTTACAGTACTATTTTCTTCAATCTATCTTGTCTTTTCTATTAAGTACAAAGCAAGTAATGCCAAGAACTATTCAATTTAATTTAATCGATTAGTATTGACATTATAATAATAGTATTATAAATATAATAAAACAGTGCCTTCTGCAGCAACAATCATGATCCCTTTTAGGTAGGTATTGCATGTAGTGTTAGTTGATTTTGTCTCGATCAATACATAATTAGAGCGTCCTACAGAGTACCTATGCTATCCGTTCCTTGATCCACTCTGACCTTACCAGGTATTTATTTGAAAAAAATAGTGATTTCGAATAGCGAGGAGTTCAAATATCCTGAATCTGTGATCAATAGTGAAGCAACCTGTGATACCGACCAGCAGTGAAGTGGGAAGGTTGTTATCTCCGCCCCAAAAAGGCCTCAACAAATCATATAGGAAACAACAACAATGTTTTGTAGTCTGATCGGGGTGGTTTTGCATTACTTTAGGGCCTTTTTAAATTCCCAGTTACTGTGTAAGTTATTGTTATTGGTCCGAAAATGAAACAACATATCTTAAAATTTCATCGGGTGTACCTCAAAATAGCCACCTTGGCCCCTTACTGTTTCTATTATTAATTACCGATTTGCCGCCTACAACTTTTCCGCCATGTTGAATTTTTGTCTGATTCCCGTCTGCTATTAAATGATTTATCTGAAGTCGACTTATGGTGTAAAAGAAATAAATTACTGCTGAATCCTTCCAAATGCCACTGTTTTACGATATCTAGAAGTACTTCAAGTATTATTTAAATTTACTCAATAAATTCATACCTATTTACTCATAAGCATATACTCTAAAAAAGATTTGGGTATTACACTAGATTCCCAGTTAAACTTCACAGATCATATTGATAATACTGCTTGAAAAGCAAATTCAATGCTTGGATTCGTCAAACGAAATATCAAAGATTTCGAGGACCTTACACATTTAACACGCTTTATATATATCTTGTAAGACCTCATCTAGAATATTGCTCCATTATCTGGAATCGTTCTTATATTCATTCATCCAGAATCGAAAGAGTTATGATAAATATCTCAAGATACATGTTTATACCCTATTCTAGGGGTATATTAATTTTGACGCATAGTTTGTAACATACCTTAATATTGCCCGTAGACCCCTAAAAGTTACTATATTTATGATCAGCATCGATAGTAATGTCGATCTAGCCATGTCCGTCCGTCCGTCCGTCCGTCCGTCCGTCCGTCCGTCCGTCCGTCCGTCCGTCCGTCGGCAAAAATTAGGCCTTTAAACTGGACCTAGAGAGCTGAAATTTTAACCATATACTCTCTAGGGTCCCGAAATAATCAAGTTTAAGAATTTTTGAAATCCGCCCACAGACACGCCCACAAACTCAAAAAAACAAAATTTTGGAAAAAATCGAATTTTGAGCTAGAGAGCTGAAATTTTTTATATATGATCTATGGCCCATAAAACTGATTGAGACATAAAATTTTCAAAATCCGCCCACTGACACGCCCACAATTAAATAAAACAAATTTTGGGAAAAATTGAATTTTGAGCTAGAAAGCTGAAATTTTTTATATATGATTTTTGGCCCATAAAACTGCTTGGGACATAAAATTTTCAAAATCCGCCCACTGACACGCCCACAATTAAATAAAATATTTTTTTTGAAAAACCAAAATTTGAGCTAGGGAGCTGAAATTTTTAATATATACTCTCTAGGGGCCCTTTATGCTCATGTGTAAATATTTTCAAAATCCGCCTACTGACACGCCCACAATTATTTATTTTTTATTTTTGAAAGTCCAAATTTTGAGCTAGGGAGCTGAAATTTATAGTATATACTCTCTAGGTGCCCTTTATGCTCATACTTAAATTTTTTTTAAATCCGCCTACTGACACGCCCACAATTAAATAAAACAATTTTATTGAAAAACCAAAGTTTGAGCTAGGGAGCGTTAGTTAGTTAGTTAGTTTTTTCGATAAAATCCTTTAAATTTTTGTCACGCCCACTTATGAGATATAGGAATAAGAATAGGGTATCCAACAGTTCGCCCAAGCGGACTGTAGCCCGCCCCTATGTTTTTTCATTTGAATTGGCGTATCGTGACACCTTCTTATAAAACCAGATACTGCTTAATTAATGAAGTTTTCTTGAATGTCGTCGTAAATATTCCTCAGTAATGTTCATTTGAGATCTGATTCAAAATCAAATTCAGTGTCCGGAACTGCTTTCAATAATTTATTTTCCCCTTACAATTCGATCATCGCTAAGTAATTATTTAGTTATTTGGATGAGCATAGTTAGCTGCCACCAGTACAGTTTGGTTTTCGAGTACTATGAAAGTTTTCGATGGCATCAGAATTAAGTACATTATGCTTTGCTTGCATGACTCTTTCAAGGCCTTTGATAGAGTGGACCATTTGATGCTGTGCCAGAAGCTCTGGATTTAGTAATAGATCGGAACACCTTATAAGTAATTACTTGCTCAACCGTTAGCAAAGAGCTGTGTTTGATGGGAAATGTTCCGAGTTTCGAGCCATACCAACCGGAGTACTTCAGGGATATATATTAGGTCCAATATTATTTTGAATATATATCAATGCTCTGCCCAATGTTTGCTTAAATGTGTCGTTTGCGAACGATGTCCAGATATATTTTTCATGACCAATTGGGCTGTCTGAGGATCTCGTTATTAAAATAAATGTGGATCTATCAAAATATACAATTAGTCGCTGTCTAACGGGTGAAGTCTCAATACAGACAAATCTCAAATGATTTTAATATCCAAGAACTATTACGACACCAATGAACTACCGCCCATTTATTTGAACATTAGGCACATTTAATTTGTTGATATCGTTACAAATCTTGGATACAAAATAAATCGGTCGCTTTCGGCCGTTGACCATACAAACAAAGTTCAACACAAGTTGCTTGTCGCGTTTCACGATGCCATTAGGTATGTATATGGGATGAGACCGTTCCTTTTACTTTCTCTATTTCTTCATTCTTCCATTCTTCAATCTCTTAAGTTTTATATAAATTCTATTTCAGTTTACTGTTATTAAAAAAAATATAAATTAACAGACACTATTATAACGGCTGTAATGATAATCAGCTTCACTATCTGAGGAGGTGAATTTGGCAATATTCGAAATAACTATCATTTCAGTCGTTTTAATAGGCTCCGGGAAATAACCCCCCAAAGGCATGCTGCCCCCTGCAACCCCCCTGCTTGGGGTCACTGTTTGATTTGGAGTAGGTGCGAGGTTTTATTTTAGCACTTAGCCTTATTGCACTTTGAGTCCCCGAATTTGGGAACTTATTTCATAGTTGAATTTGGGGACTTATTTCACTATGAAATAACCCCCAATTTGAAGTATGAAATCAGTCCCCAAAAACCCATGAAATAAATCCCCATCTCCATACAAATGTTGGGGAGTTATTTCATCTTTCATTTGGGGGGTTATTTCATTGGGAGGTTATTTCCTGCAGCCGTTTTAATAGTCTCGGTTAATTTATGAATTTTTGTAATTTTTCAATTATCAATATTATTATCGTTCGTTTAGTTTCTAACTTTTTTTGTTTATAGTATTTTTCTTTTAAAAAACAATAAGACAATTTATTGATTTTTAATGTGTAAGTGCTATTCGATACCTGAATATGTGTGGCATTATATATTTTCTGTATAAGTATAGTATAATTTATTTTAAGTTACTTTCAATTGTTCCTTGTTTTGTTAAATAAATACTATTATTATACAAATATATTTCAAAATATTTGACTTGCTCGACTAGTTACAATGTGTTTTCACAATTTCTTTTTTAAATTGTCTCCCTTTTCTCTTTTTACCATCATTCAACTGAGAAATGGAAATCAAGCTTTTTGAAATCAAAGCATGCTTTAAAACTATGTGTTTAATTGAAATACACTATATATTTAATTACTTTGAGAGAAAAGTCACCTTACCTCGGTTAGGGGGCGAACTATTCGTAAATATTAATTAGCGCTTTGGATGTCGAATACGAACTTCGCTTTATTAATCAAGAGCCCTATTAACTATTTATACAAATGTTACTGTCCATACATCAAATATTGATATTCGGTAATATCCTATATAAATTGCTAGTGCTTGACTTAATCAAAAAACCCGATTGCAAATTTATGTCATCATTTGCATTGCAGTTCAATTGGCGGTTTTAGCTTAGGCGGCTTTTCAGTGAATAACAGACGGCCCAGGTGTTTTGTGCGAGGTTGCGTATTTCTTGTTTTTCCTTACTTTACCCCTTGCGGTTTTGTTCCGAAGTGACGTGTTTATTATAAACCATGTATTTTTAAATTTCTAAGTGGCAGCACCGATTCAAGGATAAGAGAGATTTAATCCTTTTCTGCGCAATCATAGCAATTCATAAATAAAATTGGTGGATTGATGCTCTTAAAACGTGTGAACATAGTAGAGTATCACAAGGAGATTTCATAAAGTGTGCAATGTGATCCCACTAGCTCAGATCATAATCTGGTCTTTAAGGAAGACAGTTGTTAACAAAATAATAACAAAGAACATTATATAATATGCAGGTAAAGAAGAAACTTCAAAAAGCTGTTTTAACATTGCTATTGAAATACGTGCCTTGAAACCGGAAGCTTACATTTCTCCGAATCGAATGTGCTGCCATCATTTTCGCGGCGCAGCTTTTATAAGCATAATGTTATACGTCAAAATGTCCTTATGGCACAAAGAACAACTTTATATTTTATTTACGCAATTACGCATGACGTGACACTGACAGTATCTGCGAATGCAAAAACAGTGCAAAAACAGGACTTTCCCCGCGAGTAATCGCGTGAAGGCTTGGCCATCCAAAACGGTTATCTTTAGTTTGCATTCGGTTTTTCGTCCACGCGGTGTAACGTCAATATATTTTTTTTGATGATGTCGATTAGTTGTTTAAGTGGATTAGAAAAGTACAAAGAAGGATTCTATATTTAATTTGTTATATCTTTAAATATTCAGCTTGAAATTTAATATCAATAGCATCCCAAATTACTACCGCAATCGAGCATCCTATCGAACGGGTATAAAATAAATAGCTTCGAAAATAGCTTGAAAAAACATTTCGTCGTAGTTTATAGGACATTTAGTAGTAAATTTATATTACACACGCCCCTTAACACACCCGTAAAGTGGGTATATAAATTACGACACAAGGTCACTTTGTTGGACGATATTATATTGTTGTGTCAAATAGTGATCTCGGGAGTGAATTGTTATCTGCAAAGGTTTTCTGTTGTTTATTTTAAAGAAAAATAAGTAAACTAGAATATAGACAGAAAAAAAATAAGTAACACCTAAGTATAGCATAAAAGAGGCAAGCGAGTGCCGCAGGACAGTTAAAAAGGATTTTGTGCCTATGCCAATTGAGTGCCTTATCGCTTTTGACCACAATCATCAGGGTGTTTACTATGCTGGTCAGGAGCTATCTGGTGCTGTCGAACTTAATGTCAGAACAACAAAAAGGATTAAAGGTATACAAAGCTATAAGCGTAAGCTGACTAATTTTTTTAACTGAATAAACTCATGTAACATACATACATCATTTCTCTATGCCCGCCAAGGGGACTATTAATGACACATCAGTGAGTTAGCGACGGTTTGTTTTGTTTTTTTCAATTGCAATAGTCCTGCACGAAAGGCATCATGAACTACATATACATATGTTTATTACTATTAAAGTATGAAAATCTAACATTCTGTGTTTCATTTTATGGTGCATTCAAGAAAATGGAAATTATATCGTAAACTTTTGTTTAATATTTTCGTTTCGTGAGTGTGAACGTATCGTGATATGAGTCATATCTACTTCATGCAACGACTTGAACCTTGTTCGATAACAATCGACCATGGGTTTGGAGGGGTGGCGACGGTGTAGAGGTTAGTGTGTTGGCTTGTGACACATGCGGTGCAGGTTTAATCCCAATGCGGGACAACAACATACGGCACCCATTAATGGAGGGACACGAATAACACCTTGTTTTTTCCAACCGGTACACCCAAAATAGGATAACGACCTGGTAGTACAGTGGACCGTTACCCAGTCTGAGTGCTTTGGGAGTTGAATTTCCTTTTTATATAAAAAAAAAAACAAATGAATTTGGAGATTTTAAAGCTTTAAGAAATACTTTCTTGCTAGTTACCTACCTAATAAGTCTGTTAACTGAAACACAAAACTTATCACGGAGCATGTTTAAACAATTTTCATATAAGATACTCTTCTTTACTGAAACCTGTTTAACTGGAAAAAAATCGGTTAACTGAAAGAATATTATTAGGTACTACAGAAATTATTTATTCAAACTTAAACAGCTCCATGTAACTGATATAAAATAACAGACAACACCCGACTTACGCGAAGTTGTTGTTGACATTCTTTTAAAAACAATTTTATTTTATTTAAAAATAATATGATTGGTACCTATTCCTTTGATTTTAAGGTTAGTTAAATGAAAAAAAAATCCAGTTGTATGAACAATAGTTACTTATTTACTTAGGTGCCGCTACAGTCCGGGGTGGACCTGGGCCTCAACCAATACGTCTCTTCAGCTAGCACGTTTGTTGGCTGCCTCCAGTTGCGCACTCCTAGTTGGTTGAGATCCCCTTCCACTTGCGCGCGCCACCTAAGGCGAGGTTTCTTCTACTGCGTTGTCCCTCCGGGTTGGAATCGAAGACTCTTCGGGTCGGAGCGTTGGTGTCCATTTGCTCTACATGTCCTAGCCATCTTAGTTCAAAGCCCATCAACGCAAACCGGACCGAAAATCACTCGAAGAATTTTGCGTTCGAAACGACCAAGAAGATCTTCATCCGCTTTTGTTAATGTCCACGCTTCTGCGCCGTAGAGCAGGACTGGGATGTTGAGGGTCTTATATAGGCTCCTTAGTTTATCTTGACAAGGCCTTACTTATGGACAATGGTTAAGTGCAGATTTATTCAGAAGTTAGAATAGCTGAAAATACCGCTTAAGTGAAAAAAATCTTGGCGAATTGCCGTTTCGCTTAAGCGGAGTCGACTGTTTGTGTAAACTGCTATTGTTCAATCGCATTTCTCAGTAACTATTAAATATAACTTCCTTATAAAATAATAATAAATATAAGTATTTCATTCGGAGAGATACGAAATTATGTGTGCCATTGACCCATATCAATCATCTTTGTATTTACTGCACTACGTTTCTGTGTATATACGCACTCATTTCAATTTTGGCACAAGGACGGTTTTACACAATTGTCTATTAACCTTATTGAATAGTTGCCAACACTCCTTCATTTCACTCAAATACATAAGTTGCAGGGGGTGGCTAAGGAGCGTATTCGTAACTTGAGTAGTTCCTTGATTATTTACAAAGAGAATTATTTAAAAAAAAAAAAACTATTTAGAGTATCAATTTTAAGCACGGTATGCAAATTCTTTATTTTAAGCAATTCACATTACGGTTAGTGGATATGCAAAGGTTCGTTGGATAAAAAAAGGTTATCCGCGCGACAGTGAACGTGCCGCATGTCGTGCGTATAAATCATATTTGTCATCAAGATCATATGTACTGGGGAGCTGTTCAAATAGTTCCGTTATTGAATGGCAAGCTGGAGAGTACACGTATACCTTTCATGTTATCCTGCCAGAGAACTTGCCAACTTCATTCGATGGAAAGTATGGCCAAATTCACTATGACATCATCACTACAATAGATCGACCGGGACGGTATCCGAAAGTATTTAAATTGCCGTTCACGGTAATACATCCAACAGATTTAAACTTGGATCCAATTTATAGAGTAAGTATTTCCCTACACATAGTTCCTAAAATAACATTTGCTAGTTACGAGGGCGGGTCAATAAGTCCGTGACTTTTGGAATAAAACACAGATTTTTTGATAAATTTTTTTTTTTATTTTTCAACGTAGTCTCCCTTGAGCTCTATAAACTTTGTCCAACGCTTCTCCAATTTTTTTATCCGTTCCAAAAAAAATGATTTGTCGAGGTCCTCAAAATAGGCATTTATTTGCGAGATGACTTCATCATTGGAGTCAAATCTTTTTCCACCAAGCCATTTCTTCAGGTTTGGGAACAAGAAGTAGTCGCTTGGAGCCAAATCTGGAGAATAGGGTGGATGAGGGAGCAATTCATAGCCCAATTCATGGTTTTTTGCCATCGCAACTGCACATGTGTGCACCCTTGCATTGTCTTGGTGGAAAAGAACTTTTTTCTTGGCCAAATGAGGTCAGTTTTTTTTCAAATCGTCATTGAATCGGTCCAATAAGTTGGCATAATATTCCCCATTGATTGTTCTTCCCTTTTGAAGGTAGTCAATGTGGATTATCCCGCGTGCATCCCAAAAAACAGTCGCCATAACTTTATTGGCTGACAAACCCACCTTGGCCTTCTTTGGCGCCGATTCACCCTTAGAAACCCACTGTTTTGACTGTTGTTTGGTCTCTGGTGTGATGTGATGGATCCATGTTTCGTCCACGGTTACAAAACGGGGCAAAAACTCCTCCATATTGCGATTAAACAACGCCAAACCTTCCTGTGAAGTTGTTACACGATTGCGTTTGTGGTCGACTGTGAGCAAACGCGGCACCCATCTTGCGGAAAGCTTTCTCATGCCCAAGTGATCATTCAAAATTGAAACCACTGAGCCATGCGAGATCCCTACGGCTTCCACAATCTCTCGCACTTTCAATCTTCGGTCGGCCAACACCATATCGTGAATTTTTTCGATTGTTTCGGGTGTAGAGACCTCAACTGGGCGTCCAGGACGTTCGGCATCTTCAGTGCTTGTACGGCCACAACGAAATTCAGTAAACCACTTTTTTACCATTGAAATCGATGGTGCAGAGTCCCCATAGTATTTTTCAAGCTTAGCCTTGGTCTCGGTAATGGTTTTTTTTCGCAAGAAATAATGCTTAATAAGCACACGAAATTCACTTTTTTCCATTTTCTCCTCAAATTAGTGATTAGTCTGATAAAAATAGCTGTCAAACACAAACTAACTGACGCAGCAAGTTTAAATTTTGACAGGAGTCAACTGACAGATGCCTGTTGACAGGAGCATTGTTGCCGTTTCAGTAAAGAGGTCAGAAATTCAAAAAGTCACGGACTTATTGACCCGCCCTCGTATCACCTGGTGCTTCGGTAAATTAATTTTGTGTTGCACTTCTTATTCTACCAAAGTATATCTGGGGTTAACTGGAAATGTTTTTCTCAACCCTAGTGTTTCTATTTTCATTTTATTCTATTTCGTCAGTTATTTCGCTCTGTAACTTTATACTGCTCAAAAAGTTGACCCTAGTTTGGCGTTTAGTAATTTTTTCAAATCAAAAACGCTCTTTTGTTTCTGTAGGGTTCACCTTAAAAAATATTTAAACATAAGTCTACAGTCCGCTTGGACGAACAAGTGGGCGTGGCAAAAAACATAGTATGAGCGAATTCTTAACAAGGATAATGTGTACATGTACATACTTTGTTATACATAACTGTGTTGTAGGTTTTCAAATTATTTTATTAAAAAAATATTTTATATTAAAAAGGCGTGACAAACAACTTTGTAAGTTGCATGTTATTCTTTAATAAAACGTTTGTTTGAAATAGTGGGCGTATCAGTAGGTGGATTCTAAACTTTCCATATTTCGGATTTTTTGAAATTGTTCCGGGCCCATGTGGAGTATATGGTCCAAATTGCAGCTTTTTAGCTCGAATTTGAGGGCCTAACCATTGAAGACGGACATGCCTGGATCGACATACTATAGATGGTGATCACAAATATAGAGTTTTCAGGGGTCTACGATCAACATTAAGGTATGTTACAAACTATGATCAAAATTGTAAGATCTAGCCTTAGAAAGGGGTATAAAAGCCTTTTAAATATTTAAATTACAAAAGCTATCCATTTGAAAATATTCGGGAATGCTGAAATATGTACAATTTTTAGTGTTGTCCAAAACATCTAACTTTCACCGACCAGAAAAATATTTTTTTTACAACAAAAACTTTAATACACCTTATTAGTAGTGTTGAAACGAATAGTATATTCGGCCAGGGCCGTGGTCGAATAGCCGAATATTCAGCCAAACTATTCGGCCAGATTATAAAGTTCTGAAAAGTACGAACACAGTTGGGGCTAACATGGTTAATTGAACATAAGATCATTCTACACAAATTCCACTATTTTTGGGACACAAACCTAAAAGCTTTTTCTTATTGCTCCATTTAGTTTATGTTCTTTTCTTTGTCTTTCACGAAAAATATCCTTCCAAAGAAAAAAAACCCCAAGCTATCGATGTTCGAGGAAAAACATTTGCTTTGTTTTTATTCAGTTTTTGTTTTGCTTTGTTTTTATTCAGGTTTGAAAGCTTAAATTAATTGAAAATGACCATGTGTTTTTTTGGTTTTTTGCTCCTTTTTCTAACTATTTGGTATTCGGCCGAATAGTATCTCAATATTCGGTATTCGGGCGAATAGAAAATATAGGCCGAATAGGCCGAATACCGAATAGTAACCGAATATTCGTTTCAACACTACTTATTAGAGATTGAATTGCGAACAAAACGTAACCTCTGCCATATTTCAAACTTCTAGTCTTAGCGGTTTCAGCTTAGCGGAGATGAATAAATGGACTAGTCAATACAGGTTTCCGAATATACGAGTTTCATTATTTGTGTTGTAGATATAGGGACTCAGCTTAGGTAAATGTAGCCCTCGTAGGCTCAGTGGTTATTGCATTGAACTACTCAGTGATGGGTTCCAGGTTCGGATCCCATTCAGGAACATCAAATTTTTTTTCTACTGCCCTTGCCCTTGCTTGCGAAAGTCTGACAAACTTCCAAGAGTAAAAACTAACAATATGCTGCTAATAATACATTTTTATTTAACAGGTTCCACTAGAAATACTAGATCGCAAGCGTTTCTGGAGTTTTTGCTGTCCAACTGGTCCACTTACAGTGAAATTCTCCACACCATATTGCGGTTATGCGCCGGGCCAAAAAATTAACTTCGTCCTCTATGTTAACAATGAATCATCAATTGATATAACCGAATGTGATGTGAGGCTCAAACAAGAAGTGTCTTACGAAAGTCATGATCCTCAGCATGAGTATCGTTTGGATAAGAATCTGATAGCCCGCAAACAATTCGGCAATGTACTTCGCTGGAGCCGCAAGGTTTATCGCGGTAGCTTGGATATACTCTCAATACCACCAACATCAGCGAAATGCACATGCCCTATAGTCGTGTCTTACTTTATTAAAATAATTATAAAGCCAACTGAATTTCATTGGAAGGTTAAACTGAAAATTCCACTAACAATCGGTAGTATACCGATCATGGATCCTGTTGTTAGTCATCATCTAACTAGTGATGACTTTAACAATCAAATTCACCAGATACCGGCATTGATTGTGTCAGATAATGATAATCCGCCAGAATACGTTCCAATGGGCAAGACATATTTTTTTTAATCTATACATTTTGTAACAAGGATTTAAATTTTTATTTCTAGTACCTCCATCATACGAGGATGCCATGGCATTGAGTGAAAGATTCTATGATGATACAGAATATTCACATAACGTTAGCATGACAAGCATTAACGCTCATAAAGGGGAATCGTTTAAGCCGCGTTATCCAGTTTACTACGATTTTGTGACACCATCAATTCCGCCCGGTAGTGAAGAATGTTCCGATATTTTGTATTTCAGTTAGAGATACTGTAACAGTTTTGCTTCTTGTTATTATTATTCTTTTCCTAATTCCTTTTTGTTCAAAGTTTTTAAAAGAAATTGTTTTTAAGTAATTTCAAATGTTACTACCACTTTTTGTGGTTCTCTTCGTTTCTCTTCTCTTTCGTTATTTTCTTTTATAGAACACGTAATTGAGGGATCACCTTCGCTGCTGCGATTAACTTTCCAGGAGTCAACTCCCATAAATGGGGATAGAAAGAAAATTGAAAATTAAACTCATTTGTAATGCTTTAATGCCAAGAAAATAGAAAAATATATATGTATATACATAAATACAAAGTGCCACTTAACTTTTCAATCAACAATTATCTACAAGATTTATTGTACCTAATATATACATTATTATATATATTATAATGTATATATCTCTTCTTCTCTTGTCCATTAAATGCACAATTTAAAAAATAAAATAAAACTTATTTCTAATATAGCTAAATGAAATTTTTAAATTGACATTTTACTTAAATTAGATAAAGATATTCAATTTTTTCCAAAATTTCGTACGTACTTAGAATAGGATCACAACAAATTAAATAAAATATATAAAATTATTATAGCCAAATAAATAAATAAATTTAACTGCACATTATGTTAAGAAAACAATTGAAAGCAATTTGAATATATTAACCTTAAATAAAATTCAATAAACATAAACCTAAAATATTAAATAATGATTTGAATTTTAATAGGTATAACATACAAAGTTCGTATACATTTTATGATTTTGGTTAAACGGATAATAATCCTGACACTTCACTGCATCATCACTTGTGGTGTTTACCGATTTGACCTCAAAAAGTATCGGCAGGTCTCCCGAGTTCGTCACTAAGGCCAATCAAATGCTGGTGTTGTTTGAGTACGTCTCTTTCACGATTGTAAAGGAACGTTGATTGATATCGCCTTTTTTAAAGTATTCCTAGGATCTCTCCTTTGAATATGAGGGTCAACCTCCATTTTCTTTGAGATAGGTTCTTTGACGTGAAAGCTTGCTGGATCTTGGGATTTGTTATTGGATCAAGCTTTGTTACGCGCAGGGTGTGGTTTGGTTTAAGCAAAATTAGTTGCTTTGGTTTGCGAAAAAGAGTTTCAACTCATTCTCGAATCGATGTGTGTCGCCTAGTTCTCTAATGTTTCGCGGAAGTGCGTTCCAAAGGCGAATAGCAGAAATAAAAAAATTGCCTCTCAGATGTTAGGCAAGTAAATTGTGGTAGAATCAAACAGGCAGATATACTGGATGCCGAAAACCGAATTTTATTGTATAGATATATCGGTTGTCTTGTTTTTATGATTGAAAACAATAAAAGTAGAGTTCGTAACTTTATATAATTTGGAAAGGATATATCCAAAAGGTTTTTTGTCAGATGTGATACATGGTCGAATCTTCTGAGACTGTATACATAGCGAATGGTACTATTAAATGCTACTTGAAGCTTCCTTTTAGAATCCGCATCGCAGTTATTAAATATTTCGGAACCATACACGAGTATTGGAATAACTAAAGTTTTAGCAAGAACTAATCTTGTTTTGGGTGGTGTAAACTTTTGAGCAGTCCATAAAGTTCGAAGAACTCCATATGCCTTGCCCACAATCAGATTAATGTGGCTATTCCATGTGAGATTGCCGATTTTTTTTCCGCAATCAGCCATCTAATACCCGCTCAAAGTTTTTCGTGGTGTGACATCAGCTTGATAGAACGGTAATTATCACGGTCTTGCGTATCGCCTTTTCCTTTGTACAAAGGATGAAGATAACATTCGCTTCACTGGTTAAGCATTGAATCGCCTCTCACCAGTTTGTTCATGAGAGTCATGATCCATCTGTACCCCACGTATCCCAACCTTTTTCAGAACTCAAATGGTATTTCGTCCGGGACAAGCGCTTTTCGTTTTTTGGGGATTTTGACCGCGGTCGCCTCTCGCCTTGCTTCATGAAACGTATTACCAAATGGTAATCAATCTGGGTTTCATTTCCGCCACTGCTGCAAGGGACCAGGTGCCAGGTTTGTTGGACGAACATGGTATTTAGAACGATAATACCGAATGATTTGCACATACTTATGATATCTGGTGTCGTATACTCGCAGTTTTCATAGTCTTCGTTTGACTTGCCGACATGTCCGATCAAATCTTTGCCAACAAACAAAAGCTCTTTCTTTGGGATGTTCCGGATGAGGTTTCGAAAATAAGACAGAATGCATCTGGCTAGGTGTGAAATATTATCAGAGCATATGAATTGAAAATATTTCCCCTTGCATCACTAGTTTGAGAGGCATCAAACGATCACTTTGAAAGGTTCAAGACGCTGCCAAGTAGCTTTACCACAAGGATGATATCGATTGCGTTCTTACCCTTTTACGTCCTGTAATAGAACATCTTGTTACCTTTTTTTCTAACCATCATCCAAACTCGTTTCTATACGACTACTCATACTTCGAACTTTCCAATTCGCGACCTTCAGGTTTCGCCTAAGCTTATGCATTACTTTGCTCTCCCCCGGAAACCGAAAAACTTGGACCAAAGCATTTCTTCCCGTTCCAGGACTAGCACCATGATTATTAATGCATTTTCTTTTTGCGTCCATTTTCATTATACGTACTTGAGTTTAAACGATTTCGAGACCTGCATCCTCCTATTGTTCGTTATTTGATCTTCCTTTTGCGACACGGGTCATGTCCAGTCATGATTTCCATGCACACTTCCGGGACCGCTTTTAGACGTTAAATGTGTCGCTTGACTCACCTGGATGTGATTTTCCCCTTAGTCGCCTTTTACAACAAGTTTACGAATACATACTTGTATCATTTAAATACAGGGTGGTATAAAAAACTGTTTTTTAACCATTAAGTAAGACCTCTTTATGGACTAGGCGCTCTTGTGAATGTGCCCTTTTGACAGTAGCCACCTTATTTTAAAAACCGAAATCAACATTACATGCATTTGGGCGCATACGTAATATGAATTTCAGAAAAAAAAACCAACAAAAAGAGCTACATTGTCATAGTTTATTACTCACACTTTCATAACATCAGAATGAGTATTAGACGAAATCATAAATATATTACTTGAATACAAAGGTATGTATACATTATAGTATAGTTTGGCAATCTAAGTAAAATGACGAATAAAAAAGCAACTTTATTTTGTGCTAACAATGCCCTTAATAGCATTGGCCTTTGTATTGAACATTAAAAAATAAATATAAACATAATAAAAGTAAATGGTTAGAGTCAAGGCTTCACGCAATTTCAATTCCATACTTACCCAGCAACATACACAATGGGAAGCACTTTAATGGCTGAAGTACCCTCATTCCTTTCTGTTATAAGTTTTATTTGAATTTATTTAAGTTGCATCTACGAGTATTTTGTATACAGAATGAATACAAGTTAGGTGCAGCTAATCGTTCTGGTTCAGAAAACGGCAAACAGCTCTTTTTCGAAGTTCATGCTGCAGTTAATGCAAATACTTTTCAGAAAAACAACAAAATAATGAATTAAAACAAAAGGAGAAAAGTTAGCGGAAATGTGCGAACAGTGAGACAGTGTAAAGCAGACAGAGAGACAACGCACTTTTTGCTTCTGTAAGTTGCTACTTTCAATAACGATTCTTCTCAAATGATACGAATATATTGTTACTGCATTCGACTCCCGTTGCGAATTTATTTTCGTCGGGTAAACTGCAGACACAAATAGTCCAAAGTATGTTTGTACTGATTTAAAAGTCTGTATATCAGAATCCCGGAATCCCGAAAGTTCAATATCGGAATTTTGAATTTCACGACTGTCCGACTCTCAATTTTATTTGGTTCCAAACTGGCAGCGCAAGTAGAATAAGCTTGTAGTGAACTGACAAAGGCATTTGTCAAAATTTCATTGTCAAGGAACCGACAAACGATTTTTTGTCAATACATAATTGTTAAGTGGAAATGAATTGACAATGGTGTCGCTCAATGACGAAAACAAGTGTTGCCAAACTTTGTCATTAAATGACAAGTGCAAATTCAGCATTAATTAGCGAAGTGGTAGAATTCGAGTTCGGGTTGATAGGATTTTTAAGTTGCGAAAAGTGGTAGAGTTTCCATTACTGACTAGTACCTTCCCTCAGCGGAGCAACGAAGTTGCGTGAGCGGTCTAAGCCATACGAAGAATAGGGTGAAATTTCGTTAGCCACCGAACCGATTAAGCTCAAAGCAGGCAATCTCTGGTATTGGCCCGAGAGTGTTTCTGTCAAAATCGGTCCAACAGTTTGATTTGCGTAAAAAACATGTATGTATATCTTTCTGTTTGGCGTAGCAAAGCACGCCGAGTACCCGCGAGTGTGGTATATTTGTAGTTGTAAAAACAACGAACGGTGGGACATTTTGATAAGGTCAACAGTGAGACGCGTCACATTTATTGTGCGGAAAAAAAATTCTTTACTGCACCAATGATGAAAGCGAATATATGTGAAACTAGTATGAAATTTATTATCTGCGAGGGCATTGAACGAATAAATTTACAGAATCTGAAGTCGAAGATGTTGCATGGAGTTCGCAGTTGTATTTTTCCCAATTGCATAGTAGCAGCACTCCTTTTCTGCTTATCGTCCAGTACACAGTGCACTAAACGAGAGCTGTCAGGATCGCTGTTCTGCAGAGGTCTTCCGGATTGGAAGTTTGGACCCCATTTGCTTTGTTAAACCGAAGTAGCAACGGTTTCCTAGGGTAATTCTTCATTGTGTCATTCGTGGAGTTGATGTTTACTACGAGATAGGTTCGATCGCCAGCCTCTTCGAATTCTTTGAGCTGGGAGACTGCGTAGGCCCTGTTCTTTCTACGCATAACTTTCTTGTCCTGGCTCGATACTCTTCCCCTGCTGCTCTACTGCTGGCAAACGTGAACGTGCTGTCACATGCAAACGCACTCATCATCGCATTGGGGTAAATCATTATATGATTACATACGGTGGTGTTGGCTACCATTAAGATGATGTCGCGAAAACGGTTCCACATATTATTTTGTGTGAATTGCTACAGACAGTGATCTAATAGAAATGTTAATAACGAGAATTTATTTATTTAATGGAATAGGTTTTCTTTTATTAATTTCTGAACTATGCCCTTAATATGTGTGCGCTGTTGGAACTTATCCAAAAAGATAGAGCAGGCTGCAGTCATCCCGATGATGTGACTTTCAAAGTTAGTACATGCATTATTAAGACAAACATGCATTACTTGGCTATGCGTGTACTCGTACATTAGCAACCAGCTTAATGCTACTTTGAGCGGTGCGGTTAAATATGTTGCTGTACTAAAGCTAAGATTAGTCTGCATGCCAATATTGTATACAAATGACCACAGCTCTAACAAGGTCGTATATTAGACTTCATTTAAGGCTTTCGTTATTTACATGCCTCAGTTGACACTGTCATATTCAAATTAGAGGTCCTACTAACCCTCTCAAAAAGGAAACATCAATCAAAGAAAGAGACGGATCTAGGGGATGCAGTAAACTGGAGTGTTATGCTTATGATCCCCTTAGACCAGCTCATAACTTCGTCGTTGAAGAGAAAGAAGAAGATGGTGATTATGTAAATTGCCTGATAATACCTACTACTTCCAATTCGGCTAAATTTATCTGTTAAAATCAGCATAGTCATGTGTAATCATAACGTCATTTGAGATATGCCTTTTACACTGTAGAAATTGGAAATTATTGGCCCACTTGGAATATATCAGATTACCTTAAGTTACCATATATTTCAAGAAATGAAAATGTGTCCACATGTCTGTGCGAAGTTATACCATTAATATAAATGGAAAAGTCTTGCAGTTTGTAGTCTGAACTGTATTGGGTAGCTTTGGAATGACAACTTCAATTATCTCGGATGTGGGTTTTGAAATGCGAAATAATATTGTGGCTTAGAAATACGCTATGGGGCAAAAGCTGCTGCGTATTTATTATAATTTATAACAACTGATTTGAGCTTTGGGAATTTCCAATCCTATAACATAACCGATTTACGATATTATTGTTATAAAAAATACATAATTTCCTATATTTTATAGTAAACAGCAGTTATTTTGTAACAAACTAAGAAAATTGTATCTTCTAGGGTATAATATAGGTAGTCTTAACAGGATAATAACTTCAAATTCGTGCTATAATACACATTTTGAATAGGTATATATGCTGCATATTGTATACTATGCATATTAACAGCATTTATCCGCATTCGTTCAGATATGTAACGTAGAAGAAGGTAGAATCCATTCAGTAACAATAAAGTCAAATCTATTATTTATGAAATTTCGAATTTGAAAAAATAATAGTCTAAAACTCGCGGCTCAAGCTGGAAAGCTGAAATTTAAACCATATACTCTTTAGGGGCCAGAAATAATCAAGTCAAAGCATTTAAAAACATTTTTATCAAAAAGTTAAAGCTTGAGATAAGAAACTAAAATTTGGAATATATACTCTCTTGGTCTTTAAATGCTCACAATTTGAAAAAAAAACAGTTTCATCGAAAAGTCGAAGTTTAAGCTAGAAAGCTAAAATGGCGAACATTCGGCCTTATTGTGAGTTTCGCCCGAACAATATTCCACCCGAAAAAAATGACATTTCACTTTTTACTTATCATGAGTTCCGGGCGAAAAAATTTGATGTTCGAAAAAATTCCTCTTATTGGCAGCACTATTTCGGGCGGAATATACTTTTATTTACGACTTACATTTTCCATTATTTTTTTTGAGGCGAACAGGAGAAGACCGTGAAGCTGCACCATGTAAGTTACTTTGTACTGAAGGCTAAACAAATTTAAGTTTTCTTTTATTTCAGGAGCAAAACAATCAACAAAAGACAAAGCGATTTACTGCTTAACAAAATGACGGAGAAGCCAGATATCGCAAGGGGATTCGTTAAGCAAAATAAAGAGAAGATAGCAGAATTTTGGAAACAGCTCACTTTCGAATTGAACAGCGCAGGACCACCAAACAAGAGTGAGTTTGAGTGGAAAAAGGTAAGAATAAAAAAAAAGAATTCGTACTTATAAAAAATATAAATGTATGTATGTAGGTTTGGACCGATCAAAAGAGTTACGTACGCAAAAAGGCAGCTGGAAACAAGATGTACGAAAGAGGTACAGGAGGCGGACCGAATAAAACCCAAAAATTATGTCCTACCGAAGAGGCAATTTTTCAACTTGTAGGAATGAAGGAAGCAGTTGAGGGGGTCGAAAAGTCCAATTCCTACGGATTGCCTCCTTCTGAAAAGAAAAGGAGAGTCGACATTGAGTACGAAATAGCGGTGGATGATGAAGAGGAAGTGGAAGAAGCTGGTCTTCAAATTGACGCTGAGTCGTGCAACAACGTGCACCAACCAACTTCCCCCGCAACCCAAAAAACGAATAAGCAGCCCACGAAAGAACTCATCGCAGAGGAGCTGGAAGCCCAAAAGGAATTATGTGCCAAAGTCGGCGAAGCCATCTCCATAATGATGGATCATAACAAGGAAATTCAAATTAGTGTCCGGAGAATTTACCGTTCATTGGATCGCCTTAACGATCAAAAAAAGGAGCAGCTCGAAGAACAGAAGCGGCACAATGGTGAAATGGAGAAGTTCAGGAAAGTTGAAATAGAAAGCTTGATTGAAAAAAACCGAAGAGTAATGGAGCTGGAAGAGTTCAAAAATGAAATGACATAATTCTTTTAGTTTAGTTGTTTATTTACTTTATTTTTTTGTTATATCACCCATGACTGAATTATAAACAAATGTGATTAAAGGATATGTGTTTTGAAATGTTAGCTTATCAAATTTAAATAGTACTGGCAATGTTAGAGCGAATGCGCTGTCCTGCTGTTAAATAAGTAGAACCTGATGTAGTTTCTAAATGGTCAACTACGCTATTTTCAATTTCCTCATCAGTTGTCGTATTCGTCAAATCAAAATCACTTTTATAAAAGATGCAAATATTATGCAGCGCTGCACAAACATTGATAATTTTAATAGCTTTTGCGGGGGCGTAGTACAGCTCTCTTGCACTCAGTAGACACCTCCATCTATTTTTAAGAACTCCGTTGGTTCTCCCAATAATATATCGGCAGCGTGAATGAACTCCATTAAATTTTTCTTCAATAGAACCTATGTCAGGTGTTCTATAAGGCGTTAAAAGCCACGGCTCTAAGGGGTATCCAGCATCGCCTAAGAAAACAGATTAAACATTTAAATTCAAATAAAATTTTCAATAAATTACCTAACAGCCAAACGTTGGTGTCATCCCGCAGATAGTCTGGCTCCATTTTTGATCTTAATTCACTTATATTCCATATGAAGGAATCGTGACAAGCTCCAGGGTGCATAGCATTGATGAAACGAATTCTCAATTCATTGTCACATACCTGTATAAGTATAGATAATTGTTTAACCATCATATGATACAAAGATTTTGCCTTACCAGCAAAACATTTAAACTGCATTTTCCTTTCCTATTATAAAATAAATGTTTATTTGCTGACGGCGAAATAACGTTGACATGCGTTCCATCAATGCAGCCTACAACACTTGGCAGTCTGTATTTTGCATAAAAGTGTTGAACAATCTGGCGTTGTTCGCTCGGTGTTGGCCAAGCTATCCACTGAGGGCAAAGCACCTGCTCAAAAATATTCACAACTTCGGATAGTACCAGGCTAAACGATGATTGTGCCAAACCAACTTCGTGGTCCTTACCAACACCTTTTTGATATCCACCCTCTGCAAAAAAACGCAAACAACCTGCTAGTTTCACAATGGGTGGAATCGCAAATTTTTGTTTGGACAGGGGCAAGGCGTTAATAAGCACATCCAGCAAATATTTGAATTCCGTTTTATTGACTCTATAATAATGGTGAAATCTAAATTTACAATTTTTCATTACAAATTACATTTTGAAACGATTGATTCTTACAATGGTTCGCGCAACTCCAAGGGATTAGATGTATCTCGTAAGTGCCTTCGAGTAACTCGTTGCAGAGTATTTTCTTCCTCTTCCTCCAGTATTAACAGCGGCAGTGCAATGCTGTGCATGTTAATACACCCACTTTACAAATTTTATACTAATTCTCTTAAAATAACAATAAATATACAAGTTTTAGACTTTTCTTTATTTTATTTTCCAATCTGTCAAAACACATATTAGGTGTGTTCGTCTGTGTTCGAAATGTCACCGTCGATTCGAAGTAAGATATCATTCGGGCGAAACTCACAATAGCTTTTAAAATTCCGGGCGGACAGCATTTCGCCAGGTGAAATGCTTTCCGGGCGAAACTCACAATAAGGCTGATTATGTATTTGCATGTGTAAATATTTTTATAAATCCGCTCACTAGTATTTCGCCCAAGCGGACTGCAGCCTTTCCCTATGTTTTTTGTGTGTTTTTGAAATTTCGGCCTTATTTGGAACTGCGTGAGATTGTTAGAAACTGAGATCAATATAAACTTAAAAACCTTCGAAAGAAATCTACCTACAAATGATCAAGCAGAGGCAAGATTAAGATGCTTCAATCATAGTTGTGAACACCAGGGAAGCGACCTTCGCCTTTTGGTATATATTACAGATCTTGATTTTGTAGGCCTTAACCTAACTACTCCAAAAAAGCGTAGTAATATTTTTTTGCAGTAATGGAACGGAATTTTAATTTTACGCTGATTTCGAAAACATGAGAAGCTTTTTATGACAAATTAGGCACTTGGATGCTTCACAGATTTTCGCCAGAGGTGGGGCAGTTTAAGATTTTTTTTAGAGTAGTTCGAGGTATGGGTGTCGTATTGGCAAGAAAAAGATATAATATTAGTGCTGCACACGCAAACATTTATCTAAAAGGAAAACGGAATCCAAAGTTTAAATATCTGGGATTTAAGATCAATAGCAAAGCAAACTTTGATAACGACAATAATCATCACCTAAGCATAAAGTGGATGAAGTGCCGGGCAAATTTAGTCATCTTCTGTGACCAGGAAATGCTTCTTACCTCAAAAAGAGGTTCTACACTCCAGTTGCACATCCATGGATTACATTTGGTTCACAAGCAGCGTACAAAAAGTATGAGGCACATAAGCCAGCTGAGTTGAAACAGACGGCAGGAGTAACAAATCTTGTTCAAAATAAAGTTCAAGATCCGATAAAGCCTTCACGTCAAAGAATCCATTTCAAAGAGAAATCATGTTTAATGGCATGTTTAATGAGAGACTCTACGAACCCATTCAAAAAGACGATAGTAAATTAATGGCCCTATTAAATCGCGAGAGAGAGGCAAGCCAAAAAACTCCTGGATCACACAAATGCAATAACACTACCAGTATTTATTTGTCCTTTGTGATGAAGTGATCCGAAATCAGGAAATCTTCCAATATTTTTATGTTGAACGTCCGAACTCCACAGATTTACCAGAGGGGTGGGAGGGTTATGATCCCTTTCATCCTGATCAAAACTTCGTCGTTTAAGACGTAAAAACATACTTTGTGGTATAGGTGTATATGAAGCTGTCAGTTATCGTTATTCAACTATAGCAATTCATTTGTTTTTTTTTTTAATTTCGTAACTACTTTTACTCTTATCACTGCACTTTTTTAACTTTATAATAAATATTCCCATAATTTAAAAGGCAAACCTTTTATGTTGGCTATTCTGGCAACATCTGAAGGATTTAAGAGAAATTTCGAAAAACTTTAATGGTATAAACTGAGATTGAAAAGAGTGAGAATGACATGTTTTATTGTACGGATTAAAAGTTGTCGTGCTCTCAGGGACTTTCACTCAATAAAAGCTTAGTTGGCTTTTAAAACGAAATAGCATTCATATAGGAGGGAAGTTGTTCAAGCTTATTTCCTAAATTGAAAGCGTTATTTTTGGATATTTCGTTTCAAGCTTTCCAATCCAAGTTCAAACTGATATGAAACTTCCTTTTCCCTTCAATATATCTCTCATTTCTGTTTGATACCTAATTGTACTATTGTTAATGGAATGTGAATTCAAGAATAGTTACCCATGCCAATGCCAACTGGTTTAGTTTTTAAAAATAGTTGCCGTGTAGTTGTCTTATGTACACGATTCTGTCTTGCAGCGTTATGGTGCGTGCGTGTTTTGATTTTCTCCTACAAAAATATACATGATACAGAATAATGTAATATTTGGACTGCAGCCATTTTGTTTGCATGTACATAATAAGCCTGTCCCCGTCCCTAATTAATTCATGAGGAGAGTAATTAATATAGGACAACGCCTCTAGTCGTCGACCACCTTACTTTTTTACTAAGCTTTTGCCTAATTAGTAAATAAGTAACAAAAAATCTTACAGAATCCAGTTTTCTTTGAAACTACACAATTAATGAAATAAGTTTAATTACCACCAAATTGTAGTAGTAGGGCATATCGAATTCTTCTTTTTTAGCATCGTCTTATGATGTTTAATGTGCCGCTAGGCTCACATGAATGGTAAAAGTGCCGGGATGTTATTAGTCCCCTTAGTCGCCTTTACAAGTATTTATTTTTTGGGGGCACTGCAGTGGTATTCTTAGTCCGTCTCTCGTCTCTGCACGGGACCCATTATTAACACAGATATTTATATTTTTTTGCTTGCAGTGGCGCAGAGGTTACTATGTTCGACTACTAACCCAAAGGTCTCAGATTCAAATTCCGCGGGGGCCAAATAACATCTAAACGTTTTTTTCCACTGCCCCACCTCTTGCGAACGTCTGTGGGGCCTACAGTTAACGCCAAAGATTTATTTATTTAAATTAACACTTTCTAATCTTTGAATGGAAACATACCGTATGTTTTTATAAACAACACGAAATCATTGAAATTAAATTTTTTTAACAAGCCATAGTAGTATCTTCACATTTTCTTAAAACTTGCTACTACAAAAAACATCCCCATTTCTAACACTTTCGTTTTGCTTACACGATTTAGGTGTATCTACAAGTTTAAGTATTTTCCTAAATATAATATCCTACCGATTTTTGAATTCTGAAAACAGCTTCTACGGCTAACCAGGCGGTCAATTGTGTAAGTGGGTCAAAACAAATATCTACCCGGCAGCAAAAAAGTAAACAAAAATAAAACAGAAAATTAAGGCTAAATGAGGTGCACGCTTAACAACCACTCATGTGTCAGTTACATTTAATGCCGTATCGATGATGGCCTTAATCATGCTAATGAAATCATATGGCAGTGAAAACCTAATTAATATTTATAAAGGCCATTTCATTACATGCACTGAGTTTACATCTCTTAGTAAATAAATGTTTCATTTATGCAGGTTGATTATGCCATATTCACATTCATCATACACCCATACACGGACGGGCTAACGATATCACTGCAGAACCCAAAAAAAGAAGCTATTCGTAAAGGCGATTAAGCATTATGAAACTGTCCACCAACTGTTCATGAAATCCGTGGGTTGACATGACTGGAGCTAACTGGTAATGTGTCGTAAATGGAAGTCAAACAATTATCAATATAAGGCTGGCTGTATGTACAAGCATTTTAATATTTTTATGTTCATAAATACATATTGTTTCTATTACTATGATATTTTATTTGTGTCAAGAATTAGATAATAAGGTTGATAATGAAAAAATATACATTGTATGTATCTAGTAAACAAATTAAAGCTGAACAAGATCACCTGATAATTAAGATTTTACATAGAACTTTACAGTGCGTCTAATAATTTGGCCAGGGACTGTATGTGTCAAAAAAACATTTTTTTAATTTGCTGTATTGTTTGTTCTTCAAAAGATTTCATAATTATTCAGGACCTTTTTGGGACTCAGTTAGATAAGGGGTCGATTTCCACGATCCCATTGAAAAATACATTGTGCAAAAGCGATTTTAAGCGCCCTTATAATGTACATAATTACGTAGCACGGGTATTAGGGAAAAGAGGATGAAGGAAGGAGGAGAAACCGATGCACGTTGGTTTTGAATGTTTGTAAATCATAATGTGTGGGAAAAACAGAGCGTGAGATTCGTGTTGTACGGCTAAGGAAAGATTCTTGGTTTCTCACTGTTCGTCCGAAAGTAGGCTTAAGAGTGAATCGATGCGCATTCCTGGCATAGTAGGTATTGCGGTGGAAATGTTCAAGGGGTGAAATGCAGCTGGCTATTTCGTAAGAGCACTTTTTTTTGGAAATATTGATTAAACAACGATAGGCAGGCGACATTACGACGATGGCTCAAAGAGTCAAGCGATTGCTTGATATCTCCATCGCCAATGAGTTTTTGTATTCAGTCAAACAGCTCCAAATATGTGATTATAGCACCAGTCCAGATATGAGCGTTGTAAAAAGATGTGGTGAAATATTTCTTGGATCGCTTAAGGAAGCTTAGACATTTCGGAGCGTTCTTGGCGACATCGAATATGTGGTCATTCCAACGAAGCTTGTCATTAACACACGTACTGAGAATGGTAAGTCTTTCGGTTTCATCGATGCAAGTGCCATTCATGGATAATGGCAGACTGTAAAGGTTTCGCTTTAATGACAGAATACAGCATTGTATTTTGGAAGCATTAAAATCCACCCTATTGGTTGTATCCCATTGAATTATGCTGTAAGGATCGAAATTTAATGAGCTTAACATACGTTGCCGTTCCAATTCCACATCTTAAGAAGGGGAGCGTGAACCAAGAAACAAATATGGAAAACTAAGGGGACTGTCATCAGCGAAGGAATGAATTGGATTAGAAGTTACAGGTAAGGTTAGGTTAGGTTGTGGTGACTGTCAGTCTAAGGCCAATGTTAGGTCCATTGTGATACCACACGGATTTAGGGATTTCCTTCACTACTCGTTAAACCATGTGAAGCTTCTTATCAAGCGCGATAGACTTCTAACGTTAGTGTTAGCTTTGTATATACATTCTTAGGAATGTATATACAAAGGTGTTAGCCAAGTCATTTAGATCATTAAGCAAGAAATCTCCCAGATGAAGATTTATTTTATGGGAGTGAGCAGGACATGTGCACAGAAGGTGAAGTGTAGTCTCCTCCCCCTCCTCGTCCATGCATTTCTGCAGTAGTCGTTGGAATAAACGCCAAGCCTCGATGCGAGCATGCCTATCAGACAGTGCACTGTAATGGCACCTATAGTGGAGCTAATATGCAGTCGGTTTAGTAAGATAGAAGTTACAGACAGGAGATCCTTTATAGAAATGAGAAAGATGGTCGGAGACAAAACGGAGCCTTGGGGAACACCAGCATTGGTTTGGTCGCGATCTTGTAACCGTCCAAAACAATTTGAATTGAACGATGCGAAAGGAAGTTTCTAATTCATTGAAGAAGAGTATCATCGGTTCCTAATGCGGACCAGCGGATTTGTGTATGTCGACATCTCTAGGTAAGAAACAAGTCCAGTGTGTTGGTTGATTTGACTGCTAATGTCTGGTATTCGTGTCGGCTCATTTGCAAGCTGGGTCAAATTATTTACCTCTGTAAAGATCTCAACAGACTTTCCTTCGGTTGTTGTCTGACCAGAATGTCGAAGCCAACTTGAACTGTGTACATGGAAATCACATGCAATGACGATTTCAGTACGAGTATGGAGGGTCGCAATCCTTGTGATGGAGTCTGACAGCTCATCGAACTAATTTATTTAATTTAATTTATTCTTTTTGTCAAAATCTAGCAAAAAGCGGACCAAGCGTGCGTATAAAAGTACAGTACGAGTTGCAGACTATTTAACCTTTTCCTCTACATTATCTACTTATTTTTACATATATTTACAAAATGGGCACGCATCGGTTTGTATAATTCCTTTAAATACAAAAGTGGATTATTGCGTTATAAATTTATTAATTTTTATTCAGCAATCATATCAATGTCATTTTGGAATTCCGCTGCCCCCTTGTGTTTATCGAAGGATACATCCAGATATCGTTGTCTGTTTTTGAAACCAAAAATAGCACCGAAGGCTAAATAATGTTGAAGAAATAATCTATGCACGATAGAGTGGGTAAGATCTTAAAACGATTTTAAATCTTTCACTTAACTAAGTAAGAAGAAGCTTAAGTCCTAAGGGATACGATTAGATTAAAATGTATTATGTACCTCTTTAGTCAAATTTAGCCATACACTGAAGAGTTTTTCATTATTATTTTCTTCCTTTCGAGTATTTTTTTGTTGATTGATTCTGTTCAGCCTTTTCTATTGAAGAGTTTTCCTAGTGCACCTTCTCCATTTAAAAATAAACTAGATTTTTTATTTAACTCAAAATGAAAAAAAAAGATGGAGAAACAAAGTAATACCTCCTTCAACAACGACGTATAAAATATGCATCAACATAAATCATGACAGCGAAACTAAAGAGAAATTTCCCTTATCCTACTTAAGAAGGTACAAAAATAACGAGAATATTAAAAAAATATACAAACGGCTTAAAAGAAATAGTGTAATATTTCCAAAGAAAAAATAACCCTTTGAGGGAATTCTTGAATTAGATTTTAATTATTATTTGAAGCTTACAACTGCCTTAACTCTCATACAGCATTTGCGGTGTATTTTTCTTAATTTATGTATCCTTACCGCTTTTAATTGATTCTGTTTGCAATAACTCGATTTGTATTTTGTTGGTACTACTATATCTTTCATGTAATTAAGAAGTCGGTGTGCTTTGAAAATGGGTGCAAATCACATACAATGATAATGAATTTCGAAAGTAAATTAGTTTTGAATTTTGATAATATTTTGATAGTTACTACTTTGCGGAGCTCTTTCATATACATATAACATGAATTTTCAATCATCGTTTGGTGGTTGAAAAATACACTTAAAGTGATTCATATTGATTTTATTGGAATCCCGGTGATCCAGTGGTGTCACGTGAGGCTGGAAAACACAGAAGCCTATTTATTTTGGAAAAAGCTCTTTTGAACTATTCCTAACTTAAAAGAATATATTCGAGTAATAGATGTAGTCAAATTTGTTAAAAATATAGATATATGGTGGCTACAAGTGTGTGTGTGTTTCGGTAATCATACGTTTTGGATTGTTGGTGTATACAGATCACCCAGTATGACGGATGTGGAGTTTTGTAATGAATTTGCCGTCTTATTGGATAATATTTGTTACCTTAAAAAAGACTTTATTATAACTGGTGACTTTAATATAAATTGGTTTTCCTTAAGGGACACGTATAGAAGAAAAGTTTTTAAACTTATAAATGACAATGCATGTTATCAAATGGTAAGTGAGCCAACAAGAATAACAAAAACTACAAGAACTTTAATAGATTATGTCGTGACTAATAATAGAAATATATCAGCTAAAATAGAGAATTACCTAAGAATAAGTGATCATGAGACAATTGTTATTGAATTGAGTTTCAAAACTATCATAAAAAGAACATACCATTATACAAAAATATTAAAATATAATAGAAATAGTTTTTATTGTGAACTACAGAATAACCAGGTAGCTTCGATAAACAATATTAACAGCGTTAATATGGCTGGAGATATGTTTGTGGACTTAATTAAACGTACTATACAGAAATGTATAGTGGAAAGACGTAAAACATATAGTGAAAACGTGTGGTTCAACAGTAACTTACAAAACTTAAAAAAAATAAAAATAGATAGTCATGCAAAAGCGGTCCTCAGCGGTTTAGGTGTGGACTGGAAACATTATACAGAGGCCGGAACAAATACAAGAAGGAGATAAGGAAAAGTAAACGAAGATATATTAGAACCAAAGTGGACAACGCAAATAACCAAAAGGACATGTGGCGTAATTTGGAAAAGCTTAAAAAAGAAGAAAGTGTGATTGACCATGTTCTATTCGACAACATGAATGTTAGTGACAATAAATTAATAGCCAATAAATTTAACGACTTTTTTGTAGAAAGTGTTAATGAAATAAACAACTCCATTCCGTCAGTCCCTTTCGTTAATTGTATAAATAATAGTGCCAACGTGTTTACGTTCGTTCCTGTTTCATTGTGTGATATAAAACAAGTGCTTAGTAAACTAAAAAACAAAAGATGTTGTTCGTTTATGTGTCCTAAAATATACGAGGATAGCTTTGATTCATTGGGTCCGGTCCTACGAACAATAATTAACAAAACTTTTCAAGCCGGAATCTTTCCTGACTCTTGGAAAGAATCAATTGTGACTCCAATTGCAAAAATTGCAAATACAAAAAAAAGTGATGAATTTAGGCCAGTAAATTCGATGCCTCTATATGAAAAAATAGTAGAAAAAATAGTATTTAAGCAACTTGAAGACTACTTCGAGAGAAATTGTTTAATAATCGAAGCACAATCAGGTTTTAGAAAATCCCACTCATGTGAAACCGCCTTAAATTACGTTTTAACGAACTGGAAAGAATACATATCAAACAAAACATGTGTATACAGTGTTTTTCTGGACTTTAAAAGAGCTTTTGAAACGATCGATAGGGATATTCTTCTAAAAAAGTTGAAAAAATATGGAGTAAAGAACAAAGAGCTGAGTTGGTTTGCCTCGTATCTTGAAAAACGGTACCAAAGGGTCAAAGTTAATGGTGAACTTTCGAACCCAAAGGAAGTAAAACTGGGGATTCCTCAAGGGTCGGTGCTCGGAACTCTACTGTTTTGCTGATGACGCTCTCCTATTCATTGCTGGTGAGGATGTCGAAGACTGTCATCGAAAAATTCAACAGGATTTAAATAATGTATATACATGGCTTTGCCAAAACAAGCTAAAAATTAATACAAAAAAAACAAAATGTATGATTGTACTCGTAAATAACAAACAAAACTTTAATTTAAACTTAAGTATTGAAAATGAATATATAGAAATGGTAGAAGAAATAAAATATCTCGGTATTATTATAGATAAGAACCTCAATTTTGAAAGCCATATTGATTATTTATGTAAAAAAATAGCTAAAAAAATTGGTTTTATGAAAAGAATCAGAAGAGATGTGTCAACACTAACCTCTATTAATATATATAATGTTATTGTCAAGCCTCATTTTGAATATTGTTCCACTGTGTTGTTTTTATGTAATGAAAGTCGAATAAACAGGCTCCAACTGTTACAGAATAGAGCTATGAGAACTATCTTGAAGTGCAATGGATATACGTCAATAAATTTTATGTTAAATTCGTTAAAGTGGCTATCTGTCAAACAAAGAATTGTTATGAACATGTTAATATTTGTCTTCAAAATTAAATATAATATAATGCCAAAGTATTTATCAAAATACATATTACAGGTTGGTGAAATTCAACCTTACAGTCTGAGAAATATGTGTGGCCTTAGATTACCTAATTTTTTAACAGCAAGAGCACAGAACTCGCTAATATACAAAGGTTTTAATTTATTTAATCAGTTGCCTAGCTTTGCTAAAAGCATAACAAATGTAAGAACCTTTAAAAATTGTGTAGTGAATTTCGTAAAACTTAAATTTTAATCAATTAATGTAAAATGTAAAAATTGAAAACAATAGCTTAAGACATTGCTAAATAAAGAAATCTATCTATCTAACCTGCAGCGTGTTCCGGCAAGGAGAGGCATTATGCGATTTCATTTCTTCAATCTTATTCTGTAGCAGATAGTGTACAGGCTTCCGTGTCAACATGGAAACCACTATTTTCAATAGATCAGATGGACTACTGGAGTACGATATCAACATAATCTGCCGGCTTTTATTTTTATAGAAAGAAAAACCAGAATGAATAACATAATAACATATACGTACATGCGCTGGCCTGCCCAAGAAAATCAAAATAAAAACTGTATGAACTGAAAACTTGTGGCTTCAATGGTACAGTGCATCGTGTTGCCAGATACACCGATTTATCGTATTTCTCCCAATTTTTAGAGCTGTTTCCGATGCCCCAATTTCAGACGAAAATCTTGCATTTTCCTCCCCAATTTCCATTTTGGAAAGTCCACATGAAAACCTAACGCCAGAACTTCTGTGTAAACGAACTCATATACCTAACACTTAAATAGCCAACCTTATTTGTACGTTTTATCCTTTTCTGCATCCGGCATCTTTGTATTCTCTATTTCTAAAAAACACGAACGCCTACCGGCGTATTTTCATCTATTTTCATCTTGGCTTCATTCGTGTGGTTTGTGGTAGTCGGAGTCGGTGGCAGCGGCCTCGATTGTTTCGTTGCAATAAACTAGCCATGGAAAAATATTTTCAACGATTACGTAAGTATTATGATTTATTTGAGCAACTCAGCAAATATTTCAACAGCTCAGTATTCATTAACTTCTAGCTAAAAATCAAAGTCAGTCTAATTCGCGTCCCAATAATGTTGTGCATTCGTAAGAGCAAGATAGAACTATTTCTTGAAGTTTCAATTGATTTACCGATCAACACCGATTTCTGATGTGCTAATCTCCCGATCTGGAAAAATATTTTATGGCAACACTGTGAGTGCTTGCCTGAGAAGACGCTGGTGTTGGTTCGAATATTTTTTTTATTGAATATTAAATATCAACAAACATTCTAGACAAAATGGTTAAATCCAACTTAAAATTAACAAGATTCTTATTCAAGATTATTGGTCCGGACGCTCTAAATTTAACTATAATCTTATTAAATTTCTATTTTACTAACTAATCATATCTACATATGTTTTCATCGAGGAAATTATTAAAAACTCGGCATCTTCATTAAATTTTATATTTTTATATAAAAAAATGCAAACCTCCTACTCTACTTACTATTGTGCTACAATAAGAAATTCAAAAACCTTAATTTTTTGAATCAATGTACATACTATTACCCTTTTTTTGTTGTATTTTATTTTATATGTATAACTAATCGTTTTTGAATACGATAGACCGTAAATGAACTCCATGCTCATCCACAGGGTTGCCGCAATTATTGTTTTAATGGACTGCTTCAATTCAGACAAATTCCTTGGATTCGTTTTGTACACCTCTTGCTTGGCATAACCCCATAACAAAAGTCTGGTGCGGTCAGGTCAAGTGACCTTGGGGGCCAGCGGAAAGTGGAGTTTCTGGATATGAATTTGTTTGGGAATTTTCGTTGGAGCTTCGCCATAATCGGCCTGGCTATGTGTGAGGTTGCTCCATCTTGCTGGAACCGATACTTCTTCGGCTCATTTCTTTGTAAAAAAAACTCTATCAATATCTTTAAATTACGGTCGTCATTGACAGTTACTGTTCCACCATTTTCTTCAAATTAGTATGGCCCCACAATGCGTATTGATAAAACTGCGCGCCACAGAGCAACTAGTTCTGGGTGCAGTACCGTCTCATGGAGTATTTCTGGATAAGTTTCACTCCATATACGGCAGTTTTGCTTATTTACATTGCCGTTTAGATCAAAATGGGCCTCATCAAACGTAAACAAGCAATTTATCAAGCTGTTGTCTTCTTCGGTAATTTCAATAATTTTTTGGCAAAATTCCAGGCGAATAGGCAAATACAGAGGGTTTAACTGCTTGCAATTTGGGCTTTGTACGGAAACTAGTTTAAGTCATCGTGACTTATCCGTTGTAATGGCCATCTGATGACTCCAATTTGCGCCGATAAGATTCGAGTCGAAACGCTTGGATTTGCTTGAATTGACGATGCTATAGCCGCGATTGTGTCTTGAACCCGAACATAGGGATCTCGATGGCACGATCTTTGTACGATGCTTCCAAATTCGGAAAACATGTTTATCAGCCTCATAATGGTCCATCTACTGGTTGAAGTAAATTCCATTTGGACGGAAATGAAGGACTGCAGAGCATTGTACCGCTGCACTATACAAATCCTCTTTTTGGTCAGTTCATTTTAATTGTAATGAACCTAAATACAAACCTGTCAAATTAAGAAAAAAATAAGCCGATTACTCACACAGAAAAAAAGTTATTACGTTTTGTTTTTGTAGCACGTTTTGGTGCGCCACCCTGTACTTAAAGTATTCTAATTGTCATTAGGATTCTGAGTAGTCGTTGCCTTACCCAACAAGTAGTAAAAATCTGACTTGCTTTCCGACCGTCGTTACAGCGTCAGTCACCTCCCGGAAGCACCACCACAATAAGCTCTATCATTTAGGACCTTGTTGGGATAGTATTTTATGTACTTGGATTCAGGCGTTCGGAATAACCGGAGACATGCCCTATGGCTCTCCAAAACCCGAATATTTTCCAAATAACAAGGCGCTATATTAAACCACAATGGAGAACACTAAGCGATGATAGGCCTTATAAGAGGCACGTAGCATATTGTCTTCACTCTGGAGTCAGGTTGGCTGCTATGAAATAGTCTCATGACATAATCTGCCGATATGAGCGGTAGAGACTTTCACAACGAAGAACAGGTGAAATTGGTTAGACTTGAAGTCACTAAGGCACAACCAAATACTGCTGGGAAAAGACCGCACTGGTCATCAGATATGGGTTTTATTTTCAGCAACCGGATATCTAATATCCACTTGATAATTTGCTCGATTTGTGCCATCAGCTTGATCAGATCTTCAACCCCGCATTAAAAACTGGCTAAATATCTCGGTAATAAGACCGATACTTATGTACGGGGTAGTTGTTTGGTGGACTTTTTTTTTTTTTTTTTTTTTTTTTTTTTTTTTTATAATTTGCGTGCGCTAAAGGGATTTATTTTTTCTGTATTGACACAGTACCCTTATAATGGTAAAACCACAGCGCAGGTATTTAGTTTGTTGCGCAAGTAGCTCCCAGCAATTCATTGCATATTTTTGGGTGCTACTTACTGAAAGAATAGAAGGATAGGAAAGAAGATTGGTGCGATGGGATTTTTTTTTCTCAACAGGTGGCGCCTAAATTGCTTTAGGGAGATCAGTTTTTGTTGTGTGTATTTAATTTATAAAAATCATGGCCCTGGTCGGGATTCGAACGCACGACCTGCCAATCACTTTAGTGAATACACTACCATCGCACCATTGCCACCTGCGACTGCTTTAGACAAAGCGATAAACCGCGATAAGCTTAGTAAAGTCCAAAGATCAGCGTGTCTCTGCAGTGCGCACTACTCCCTCTGCTGCTATGGACATTGACATCTTTGGTAAGCAAGCGGCTGCTAGTGCGGGTGTCCGCCTAAGCAACAGCAACTATGGTAGTGGTCCGAGAATGAAATCGGGCAGTCCTCTATTCTAAAAAACTTCAGAATCCTCCCTAGCAATATAGACTATACAGTATACATACCACCCCTCAGATCCGTTTTGACAAAAAGTTCTTATTAAGATGTTTAAAGATTACGACGTGATTTATAAGAAAAAGAAAAGACGATACAGCTGAAGTGAACGCAAAAACGGAAGTAAGTATATTCAATTAAAGGAAGAACAAATGACATTTGATAGGTAATGTTGAATAGGAATGTGTCTAATTTAATACAAGTTAGATATGTGTAATGCTAAGATAACAAGTGTACTAGATTCTCAACAGTTCTGCTACTTAAAAAAGTACTATCTTGGTTGAAGAGGAACGTGATATCCGCTATTGACATCCAAATCTTCTCAGATCGTCAAGCTGCAAAAAAATCTGCGAATTCTGTCTCTATAAACTCCATCGTAGTCCTCGACTGACTGCCATTCATCTCGCGCGGAAACGGCGGAGCAGTTCAACATTCACCTGTGCCGGGTGCCGGATCACAGAGATATTCCAGGGAACATAGGGCTGATGAACTCGCAAAAAAAATGAACCATACTGGCCCTTCCACCTGAAAAAAGAAGGCCATCGAGAGAAGTAACCTTAGGTGGACTAGTGGCAACACTTGCCTAGCGACAAAACAGATTTGGCCAAAGTGCTTGATCTCTCTGAACAGACTGCGCATTGGTGCTACAATTGGTGTAATCACCGGACACTGTCTCATAGGAAAGCATGCAACAAGGCTTAGAGTCTATACAAATGAGTTCTACATAAGCTGCTTGGACGAGTATGAGGAGGAGACTATTCTCCACTTTCTCTGCTCATGCCCTGCCTTCTCTCAAAGACGAAAACTCCATTTGGGATCTTTCTTTAATAATGATGTCAATGATCTCATAAACATTGACACTATAGAAATCTTTCAAGCTTTATTAAAAGCTAAAACTGGTTTAACGAGTGGGAAGAAGATAGATCCATATGTTATCACAATGGACTTTTTATTGGTCTAAGTGTGTCGGCTTCTGCCGACTGCCACTACGACCTAAGCTAACCTTTCATCGGAATCATGAGCCATCTGAATCCGATGTCTCCAATCTTTTTCCAGAATTTAGATGTTATCTCGTGCGGCCCAACGGCTTCTCGCACGAATGCTGCGTACTTCTTCATTCTAAGGAATGGATTTTGGTATATTATGTCTTCCATAATTGCTTTATTTATACCTATTGACAATAAATGTGAATAAAAGTGAACATCACAATATCCATAGTTGTTAAGTAATTGAGTGGTTATAGAGAAAATACTGACCAAGTTCAGTGGCTTTTTTTCCATTGATACGAAATTTGCGCAAATTTTTCATTTTATATAATTGTTCGGGATTACGTTTTCGGGATTCTTTTTTCGGGATTTTGGCTTTTCGGGATTTCGGCTTTTCGGGATTTTGGATTTTCTGGATTTTGGGTTTTCGGGATTTTGGATTTTCGGGATTATGTCCCCAACCCATTTTTTCTTGGTGTTCAAAAGTTTTCAAACTTTTTCTTATTATGCTTTTCGATTTGAGATAACGTTCGGTTTCAGTTTTTATTTTGGATTTCCCGCATTTTTTTAAGCTACGAGTAGTTCAGTGAAGTCTAAGAAAAAAGGCATTATATCTATGATAGTGACTTCGGATAGAATTCCTAAAAGCTATCGGTTTAATGAGTAGCAGTAGTTCGAAAAAGCGACCCCATTATGCAAGCTAATACCATTAATTCATATAATTAAAGTTTCAAGCCAATCAGGAGTTTATTTATTACTTATTTAGGTAATTCCAAGACTATTCTGCAAGTTTTATCGATATTAGATAATACTCGCACATCAGGAATAATTCAAAGACATTATAAGTTAAATCTCCGAGACATTTTGATGGTAAGTTTCTTTCAAGCTTCTCAATAAATGGGTAATTAAGTTTTATTAAAGTAATAAAATAGCACACAAATAATTTCATTTATATGCACTTTGTAGAACATCGCAAGAGTATGGGAAAATTCAAGCAAACAAGGGGAAAGTAACAGCCTACGAGTTTGTCTACAGCCGTGAATATATTATCTACCCTACATGAGTATCAACTTTTGTATGACCAAATTCCTTCCACGCTGCTATTTGAATGTTCCCTAAAGCCCAACTGACAGATTGTAACATGCTTGTATTCACCGACGTATACCCCTTTTTAAAACCAACAACACACACATTCAAAAATGTATGTGGGTATGCTTTTATATCCAATATCCCCAATATTGCGAAATCCTTTTCAACTGTCAAATGGTAACAAGGGGCGGGGGGTTGGAAGCAAAATGCTAGTCCCAGTTTTAATCCTTCTACTTTTTGTTTTACAACACCTCATGTAATCAGCTGAATATCCAATACATACGGAATTCGGTTGGCTCACTCAGTGCATGACGAATCCCATCATCGCACTACACTACGTATACCTGCCCTAAAGGCAAAATTGTCGGTTCCACCATGCGTCTAGTAGGCATCCCGCTGGGTAAAATCGTATTCACATGCTTGTGAGTTGAGCTGTGCATGTTTATTAAGCCGAGCAGATTAAGGTCATCTCCCAGCGGAAGAAAACTGCGGATAAACGAGACCGTAATTTGCGGTTAATTGGAAATTCTGTAACCATTTTGGTTTCTCTTTGCAGTTAGTCCAGGTTGATGAGAAGAATAGCTTTAATATTCCCTATTGAGTTGGGTCAATTTCCGACGACGTGTCTGTTAACAGAATTTTTACGTGATGCCAGCAATTTAAGGTAGGAAGAAGTAAATGTTTTGGCTTGCCAAAGGATACATGCGGAATGTGATGCACAAAGAAAGCAATCGTTGTGTTATTGGAACTTTAACTAACCAAACAAATGGTTTTGTGAACTTAAACGCATAAGATAGACCAGACCGGCCACTACACAAATTTTTTATACAAAGAAAAAAACGAAGTAAACTCCCACTACCTGTTTCATTGCAAGATTAACATTTTCATAAGATAAATTGCTTATTTTGTTCAAGAGTTGGAAGTCATCTATTAATAATTAAGGCATTGATGAGTCACAATAAAAACATCAGTAATGTTCATTTTAATTCAGTTTTTAAAATGTTTCTCAAAACTTAAAGAAAAGGATAGGAATACATTAGGGGTAGAACCTTGTATATAATTTCATGATGTATTTGTTTTGTTTATTCCCCAGACAGCAAAAAACATTTTGCAATTTCTCTTAAACTTAAATTAATCATCAAATATATTTCACTCCACCGACATGATTAATTTATTTTCAAGACCTTAAAAATAAAATAACTAAAAATGTTGTGTTCATTTCCTGGAAATGTCTTAAATAAGCAAATACAAAATATGTCATAAATCAATTCAATATTCGGTAGTTAAAAGCTGACTGACAGGACGAATATTTAGATCTACAGTCAAAGAAATTTTTAAAATTATTTTTTTAACATCTCATTTTTTAATCAGACAAACGTATTCCCTTTCTTGCCAATACATGGTCCTTTACTTTCTTCAAAAACGTACCACGAATTTCTCTATTCATTCTTGAAAAGTTTTTCGGTGTCTCCATCCTTAATGAAAATGATTTGTTGTTTGTTTTATACCAAGAGAATTTCCTCGTGCTTTTTTTTACCGGTAAATACTTTCAACCTAGTTTTCGTTTCCTTTTTAGGGTGTTAGTTATCAGGGTTGCTGTAAGCTTGGAAAGATTGCTGGTACAATATAGGAAACTTGTAACGGAAATTTAATATATATCAGAAAGCAGGAAATTTATAATTTATACCTTTCTTAATACTGCATTAAGGATAGAAACTTTGTTTTCTTATTACTTTATCCGCATATGATACTATTTTTTTTTAATAATTTATGGTTGTAAGGTTAAGGATAGTTTTCTGGGGTGAAGCTTTCAGATAATAGATAGAAATGGGAATCAGAGAGGACAGCACGTGCATATAATTTTTTGTGCGCATTTTAAATTCAATGTAGGTGAGAGACGAGGCCCCCGGTGAGATACCATTACATCTGCTATAGGTTCCGTGAAGAAGTCTTGTTTCGGAAAATGCAGATTGTCCGCACTACTTTAGGTGGGAATTAAATATGTAGTCATAAAAGCAAAAATTGCAAGGGGTTGTGTAATATTAGATGCGTATCATTCAGTAACGTTAATGTTAACTGTGGCCACCAGGACAAGAAACCTCAAAGCATAGCATTGACTGAAAGACTTGGGTTTCAGTCAAGGCTAGGACGCCAACGTCCAAAGCTCTAATTGATCACGATATTCCAAGAGCTAAGAATATCATTGCAGCGCCTAGGCAATTTTAACATCTAGGTGAGCCTAGCGACATATAAAATATGTTGAAACCCTCCTGCAAGGGTGCATGCAAATTGGTGGGTTAACACTACTGCAGCCTTGTCGGAAAAGGACGAACAAATAAAAATCAATGACACAAGCATGCACGCGTCGAAATCGTTAAAAAGAAGCAGGCCATTATAATACAAATGCAATAACATAAAGATTTGTTTGACCTCAGTAGTGATCCTAAACCGGGAAACCGTGATCATTACCCGCCCGTAGGGGAAAATGCGACTCCAAAAGACGCAAAGCTGGGTCGAATCTTAACCATCATTCGCAAAGTATTTGGTTAAAGTCGCTTTGAACAATTCCTTTACATAAAGTTTTCTGCCATGCCCACTTTAAGGCGCGTTTTTTTACAAAAACTTTGTTTCTTTTTCAATAAAATCCCTTAAATGTTGAATAGCAAAATAAGTAGATCCTTCTTAACAATTCTCTCGTACTCTGATTTTTGTCACGCCCACTTAATGAGGGATAGGAATATTAATGGGGTATCCAACAGTTCGCCTTAGCGAAATGTAGCATTTTCCTTGGCTCTGGAATTAGATTAGGAAAAATTAGAAATAAATTCACGAATTTTTCCATCTCTGCCATGGGCTATGAATCAGAGATGTCACTACGGAATTGATTCTTCTGGGCGTGGAACTTTTCATTCTCCCTGGTACAACTAAACAAGATAGCGCAATGGAGAATTTCGCACCACGTTGTGTTGCATCATTTATGCCGTTGCCGCATGCCAAACACATAGGATCTTTCGAAATTGTGTTGAATTTTGTGACTTTATGAAATTATCGGCGCAGCAATATGATTGCATTGTGCTATTAAATTATATACACAGGCTAGAAATAGTTTTTGTCTCGATTTACAAACATAGCCAATCCCTGGGCTTGAAAAAACCTGTCCACTGCTATTCTTTGAACTGAAGATGCATAGAAATGGGAAAAAGATCGCACTTCTCCTGTGCAATGAATCATCATGGACTCGTTATATTTATAAGGTCTTTCATTAGCGACTTGATAACCTCTTTTTGAAATAAAATGCAAACTACTTGAGATACGTCAAAAAAATGTATTCGCTTGAATAACTATCAAAACATTTATGAATAGAGTTCGACTTCGTTTATAGGTCCACCACGTGAACGCTGCATACGTTCGATCGATACGTTGAACCCAATTTTCGATGAGTCGGCCGCACATTTCGACCAGTATAAGCGTTATTTCTCGTTCAATATTGGCTCTGAGCTCCTCTAATGTCACAGGCTTGTTGGCATAGACCAATGATTTAATGTAGCCCCATAAAAAAATTTTAGATGCGCTATATCACACCATCTCGGCGGCCAATAGACGGGTTTGTTTCTCGCGATAACACGTTTACCGAAATGAGACTTCAATAACTCGATTGGCGCACACGCTGTGTGGCTTGTGGCACCGTCTTGTTATAACCACATATCACTGATATCCAATTCATGCAATTGATCAAAGAAATAACGTTCCAACATGTCTCTGTAGCGAATACCATTGACATTGACATTCATTACTTATTCATTATTAGATATCTACTTACATACTAGACAAAAATGATTAAATCCAACTTAAAATTAACTGGATACTTATTCTTATTTATTGGTCCTTATGCGGACGCTCTAAACTTAACTATAATCTTATAATTATTGCCTTTCGGCCTAAAAACTATTTTCCGAACTAATCTTACATAGATATTCATTGAGAAAATCATTTGTCGATTTGTCTTTCGATTGGTCATGATTATGGAGGTGTTTTTAGTGCGGTTACAGTGGCACAATACTCTAGGTTACTAATCAATATTGTGTCTTTCGATAATTTCACCTTCAATAAAAAAAAAAAGATACAATAATTTAAAATGTATGTGCATCTATTTAAAACGCTTCATCTATGACTTGTTGTCGATATTTTGAAGCAGACTTTAGATACTCTAATTTTGACTATTTAATATCACGATTGCTTCCCCAGTTGATAACACATCCCCCCCCCCCCCCCCCCCCTCCCCATGGGTTTCTTCCTATTGCGTTGAGTAATGTACATATCCCGATAAACTGCAATACATCTTGTTTGGCTCGTTGATAGCACGGTGTGCACTCTCCATTTTGGTCCGTTCTATTCGGCAAGTATTTTAACTGTAGAAGTTCGCCTCTAACTTCAAAAATCGTCTATATTGTATTCACACTATTCCGGTCGTTAAAATAATTTGTCTCTCCAAGGTTGTATAGAAGCACGCGAAATGTGCAGGTACACCGCGTTTGACTTTGGAGTGCCTTATCTTTGAAAGCGTTACGAGAAGATAATTCCATATTCATCATTAGTTGTCGTATGCTGGCTTTCTACGTAGTTTCGTTGAACATTCACTGAAAAATTGCACATTTGGTTGGATTAGGTTCTTCGCGCAATTTTTTGGAGAATTCGTTAGCTGAGAAGTGTCATGACTCATGACTTTTAAAATGTACTGGTAATGTAGCTTCACTGTGTTCATCAGCCAACAGCATGTCTTGCCTTTGTTGATATATCTCATCAACTTTTTGACTTCATCGTATTGACGAAAACCCCATACCTCCGCCATGTTGCACATAATAGACCTTACTACCGCTTCGTATACTTTGTATGAAGCGCTTGTTGCAATGTCTCTTTTGCGGAGCAGATTTTCCATTGGCAAATTATTGCCCTTTTTGCCTCCTTTAATTTTCCCTGCAGATGTTTTTTGAAATCCACTTTAGGCATTACAATAACTCCCAGATACTTGTTAAACCTTCACAACACCAAGCTCCTCATTTTCGCAGAACTAAATATTTTTCATCCTTTGCATAGCGACCAGAACCGTTTCGGACCATTACCTTTGACTTGATGGTATTAACTTTCAAGTTCCATATACTGCAGTAATGATGTAACTCCGCAGAATCACTATATCATCTGCATACATGACTATAGCTTTATTTTAATACAGGCAAAGTCGATTGCTCATGTTAAGAAAGTCGGTAGTTTGTTCAGGAATAAGGCAAACAGTAATGGATTCATGAGATAACCTTGGCTACCTAACCTTATTGGAACCACAAATTAGGATGCTGCTCCGCCATTGACCGCAAAAAGTTGTCGATCATTGTTCTGTAAGAAGAGCTGAAAATCGTTTTTGGCGTTTCATCTTCATTCTCAAAGAAACATGGGCCGATAACTTTTTCGGCCATAACATCGCACCAAACAGCCATCGCATTTGGAATGCTGTAACTGATACTGGTGTGTTGAAATAGGATTTTCGGTGCCCCACAGTCATACAGTTATGCTGTATAAAAATAAAAAAGTTATTCGTGTCTAACATTTGTTCATCTTATGTGCCGCACCCTGGATATTAAAACAATAATTTTCAGTAGTAGATAAATATTGTAAACTAACAGATCTCTGTGCAATCACTTGAATAAAATAGTTTACAAAGTGCATTCTTAAATGAACAATAGAATTATCTATCTATTCAACTGAAGCGGTATTATAAAGAGGAATATACCTTTGTAAATGGAAGACAAAATTGTTTTTGTTAATAACGCTTCTAGTGATTTTTCAATGAATCAACCTTATCTTCTTGGGTCTGCAACTAAATTCATATCCCACATTTTAGATTTATATGTTTTATTCGGTGAATTAATTTGATATCCAAACTGAGACAAATATACGACTATGTTTCGTATATTTCAATTAAAATCGACTCATATAACAATGGTCGGCACTTATTATTAATACTAATCGAAAATTGTTGACGATTTCATGCAACAATAAATTAATACCACAACTCATGTGAGTCAGGAATACACTGAACATACATACATATATTTCATATTCTAAATCACTGTTTCGCTCTGTTTGACCCTGCCTCTGCCTTAGAGGCCTCATGTGTTCTCAGCTTACCCAAAATCAATACCAAATAATGAATCACGTCGTACCGAAAGGCGATCGCCCGGCACTTGATAAATTATGATAGGCAATTGTTTGGAGAACCATAAACATAAGATTTTGAATTATGATGGCACTGTAAGTGCCATAACACAATCTCCTAATGGTTTATTACCAATAATTTTTCTATTGTCGGTTACGGTTAAAGAGATGGCCATGATGGTACATGGGAGTATTATCGAATGATGACCATAATAAAAATGATACTTAATGCTTCTGGCTGGTTCTCCGCTGGTAACCGTTGGCTAAAATCGCTACTATGATTTTTAAGAGTCGGTATGTTGTTTGTGAGGAGTCTGCCTATTAATTTTATTGATTTTAAACATTTCCTTATCGATGACAAAAAAAGGAAATAGAAAACCATTTAAATTTGGCTGATTGTATGAAAAATGCAAAGTCGTTTGCGAGTGAAAGCTTTTCATGAGTAAAGGATTTCAGGCTTTTATTTAAGAGTATAACATATGGATATGTGCTAGATACATATTATGTAAAAGAATTCATGGTTAGATGACTTTTCACACTAAACATGTAATTTGATTAATGATGCAAGAGCTTACCCTCAATCATTTGTTACGCAATTAGGGATGTAAATCGTAGAAATAAATTCGAAGGAAGCTAACGATTATTCTAAGCCTAATGGCACATAAGCTTGGTACGGATTGTTGAAGCACGCATGTTTAGAAATTACTAAATAGAAAACAATTGGAGTAATCTTTTTAATCATTCTTATTTTGAACCTTAATGATGGATTGTTCTGTAAATGATTGTCAGATGTCAGATCACTGAAAAATAATAAAGATGACGATCTCACGTATGAATATTTCTGTTTTTTTTTTTGAATATAAATCACATCAAGTTGTCTAATCGTTTTAACCTACATAATGTCACATGAGTTCTTATTTGTCCTACAGACGATTCTCATTGATTGTTATTCAATGCAATTGTTCCATATACAACAAAAGTTCGCTAAGATGAGCTATTCGAAAAGGTGGAGTCTAAAAAAGATGACCGCAATATTTAATTCATCAGAGGGTTCCAACAGATGACCGGGTCAGATTTGAGGGTCCGAAAAGATAAACGCTTTTTATAATTTTGCTTTCGTTATGCTTCGTTTATAGTATACATAATTCATTAATTGAAATGTTTATTGAAAATGCGATGAAAACACGCAATAGGGTTCAAATTCAATCTTAAACTCCCCAAAAGGCTGTTAAAATTAATTGCAACTACCAAAGGAAAGCTGCACATGTTTACTTTGAAATCCTTTAACATTTATTCTACTTTTATCTGAGCCTAGAAACATTTTAAATTTACACCAGTTTCTTCACGGCAACGAACTCAAACGGACGATCATTAAATGCAAAAAAGAATTAATTCATAATTGAAAAACTTTCACTTGAGCATAACTACATATTATAGTATATCCTACATATGAATTTATATGAATTTATGCAAAAAAAAAACATTTCACGATACCACTATAATCGTAACAGTTTTGCCAGAAGTGTCCTACCTAACATAAAAACGACAATAATTATATTAGAGTTTAAGACTTGAACTACGCCAATGGGCAATTTAAAGTTTCTAGATGTTTATATACTTTTGTGCTACTTTGCGTGGTATCGTTGTCCAATGGGATAACAACAAAAAAATAAAAGAGTGGGAGCAAACAATACAAAAACGGAAAAATAAAATGCTACAATAAAACTTTTAGCATTTCCACCTCTGCATTGTATGTTTGTGTGAATGCTCTATGTAGTCCTGTAGACTCTGGCATACCAAGGATGCCATGAAGTTACTGCAGTCGTTTCGGTCTATGTAACTACTTTTGTAAATATACTTTAAAAGGTTCACTTACGGGTTTATTTTGAGTTTTATGTCTACGCCATTGTAGCATTTTGATAGATTTTTTTTTTCGAAACCATAGTTTTCTCTTTCGCATCTAAAAAGCGAACCAAAAAGAATGTACCTTCCTACATAGGGTCCTTTATTTTATTGTTTGTTTACAAAACAAAAACCTAACAATTTGTAAATATGCAAACCATGTGATAGTTTTATATTGTCAAGCAAATGGTAAATAAGTTGAGATTCTCTGTTATTAGCTAGATACCGAAGTAGTGATGAAGTCCAAATAACCCTTTTTTTTGCATTTGACGGTGCAAAGGACTTTATTAAGACTGCTCATTGTTTGCAATATATTTATTGCAGTTGCAGGGTGCCACTTATCTGAGGACATTTAAAAAAAATCTTTTTTAAGGTATATAAGGATTTTTTTATATTTTACAATATACAAATGTAAATTCTTCTTTAGTCTTGCACCTTGAACTCCTGTTTTTTACCAGATCTGCAAGATAATGAATTTTGTGCCGAAGAGCAATGTTTGCTAATAAAAAAGTTTAATTTTGTGTTACATCTGTGATGAAAGCCAATCTTTCCCAACTGAACAAGTGCTGACAAAAAACTGTACCGAAACGGATAAAATTGTTCTGAACTTCTTTTAATGCGTTTTAACATTATTATATTGTGCTAGTCACTTTTTAACTAACATTTCGTTAACTTTCAAATTCAAAGCACTCTCTCTCTTTTACACATTTTTTGTATAAAAAGAGAGAAATTTAAGTAGTTTTGCTATTTTGTATTGTCTACGTTCTACGGCAAGTGTATTTTCGGCGTTATTACTTAAATCCAACAATAAATATTGGAAATAATTGCCCATAACGCACTTCAAATAACAATAACCAAACATAATACATACACGAATTTCTTCATTCTGAGTGTGCTTTATCTGTTGTCTATCTATCCAAGCAACTTTTTTAAGTTTATTTACACTAAAAAATAATGTGATATATTGTTTTAAGTACACCAAATAAATGTTACGCTTGTTGAGAATGAATGAAACGCTCTTAATGAGCGTGAATGAAATATTCATCTTACATGGTGGGTTTTGACATGTTAGCAAACATTAAATTTATTTCGCCAATAGATGATTGCGGCAGCCTCGATTAAAATCTCTTAGCGAGAGTAAATAAATGGAATTTCCTTATATCTATAAACTTCTCATTCTTAATTGAGAATTAAAATTTAATTGCGTGAGTGAGTAAATTGGACCTTAATCTAAATAGATTCAAAATTAACGCGCATCGCCACCTTACTCTCTTACCTTCTATCTCTCTTACTTATACACTTTTCTTTCACTCAATCAATGGGTTTGATAACTCTAAAACTCTAAAATAAAAAAATTTCGCAGAATGTATGCGAAAAATGTACCATCACAGATAATATGAGAAATGCATCCACAGGAGTGCTCGAACTTACACATTTAACAACAACAACAGTGTATCGTCAGGAATCCTGCGGATAGCTATCGACATGCTGCAAATACATACAATAATTTGAGTTGCAAACAAAAATGTAAATAGTTCTTGTAATCGTTCTAATGAGCAACCGTTGATACATTTCTCAAATAACGCGGCTAATGACACAGATTGCCAGCCAAACATATATCAATGTGTGTACCTACCTTTTCTAGGACCGGCCGGTGAAGTCAATCTCGGCTTTGTATATAAACACAATGAACTTGGTCGTTGGCTGTCCAAAAGCTTGTATGTGCGTTGTTTCGTATACGGGGTCTCATTACTGGTTGATATCCCATAGTACTGAATTCAGTACAAAAGTAAATACTTTTCCAATCGTGAGTGACATTATCTTAATTATTATATAAAAAAAGAGTTCCGATTTGCAGGCAGATGATGCAAACTTATATGTCCATTTACTAGCTGACTGATAGTTGATTTTCCATTACCATAATTATGTATACATAGCTGGGAATTAAGTTCTCTTTAAGAAAATTGCTTAATGGTATACATTTCTGTGTTCAATATTATTGTTGATGAATGGTTCGCTACCAATCCATGTGCACCATAGTGTCAAAGAAGGAATAGGGGTTATTTGAAGAGCAACAATATTATCAGCAAGTGGTTTCTCCATGAATTATTTATGAAAATCCTAATGGCTCGTGAAACTGTAACGATTTCATGAAGCTGAATAAATTGGAACGTGCTAAAAAGTTCAACAAACAGACATATATACGGATACATATATATTTGTTGGTGTATTTTTATTTATGCACTATGTATAAATACACCGAAAAACCAACAGACTAACGGATAAAACTTCAGCTCTCTCCACTCCAAAAGGGAAAGATTCTCATAACGGTGATCCAACGAAGGCAGTTCTTTAAAAATTTTATTACCACATAACCGAGGGTTGTTGAAATCAGGGAATAAATATAAGCGCAACAATAACACGCAACAAACATGAAAGTCTTCTAAACTAGATACAATTATCAGTTATTTAAAAGTGAAAGACTACGATTTGAAAAACAAACAATTTATGATCCCGACCATTAGGTTATTCCTTACTCCATTATCGTATTAAGATTCAATTAAAAACGTAATGTACTAGAATCATGATAACCATGATTGATGCATGCAGTAAAATTAATGCCTTCTTGACCCAAACATTCTTTCTCAGTTTCAGCAAAAGAAATGCATTTATAGATACTATACAACTCTGGTATAAAGTTGTACGCCATACACAAACCAAACGTAACACAAGATGAATTCTATACAAATCAAGATGAAAGTTTCCTAAATTCATTGTTGTTGGACTGTACCCAATTGCTGTGACTGGCCAAAAATGTAATCAAGTAGAAAAGCTACCGATTCATGAATATCAAGGGCCAATTTGAAATTGCAGTTGAGGGAATGTAATAAGTTAAGCAGAGACTATTCCTAGCTCTTCGTAACCCACGAGTAATATCCTATACGGAAGGTAACCTCCAGTCAGTTTGTGCCGGCAGTCAGCACGTAGCATTGCATCCTTACAGGATATTGCACAATTTGTGTGCATTTTTGGATAATACATTCTTTTGGTAGGGATGTTCGAACAGCGGCAATGAATTTCTTCCTACGATAATGGATTCATCATTCAATTCCATTTTTTTTTTTGTTCGACCAGCTCTATTCTGTGTCTGTGCACAGGATGAACAGTACTACAATATAAAATCATGATTTTAATTGGCGCAAGTGGAATTTTGATTGAAAATTAATTAGTTTTTAAGACGGCTGCAAGCAGTCATATTTAAATTGTGCATGTCGATTAAGCGTCGGAGTAGAGCGGATGAAATGAACAGATACTCGTATCTATGTATGTTTAATGCTAATGAATAATGGAAGCTTGGCAGAAATGCATTTAAAAGCCAATTTGTACACATATTTCCAGTATTGTATATGTACAATGTATATGTAGTGGGTCTGTTAGCCTCAGGGAGTTTAAATGAATTTCCCTATCAAAAGGGCTGGATGCACACATACATTACTGCCGCGGGAAAAGTTTTGTTATTAAAGGCGCATTTTGATAAGCTGAGAATATGTTATGTTTCTACATTTTAACAAATTGCAAATTCATTGAAAGGAAAACATGCATCATTGTGCAAATAAAGTGTATTTATTCTACAAAAATGGGGCTGACTGCCTTCATCTTGGATGGGATTGCGCCTAGTCGTTCAACTAATCGGCAATTCATTTTTGAATAATTAAGAACAAATTAAAAGAAAACATAGGGACGGGCTACAGTCCGCTTGGATACCCTATTCTTATTCCTATCCCTCATAAGTTGGGCGTGACAAAAGTCTAAGTATGGTTGAATTGTTAAGAACGCTCTACATATTTTGTTATGTAACATTTAAAGGATTTAATCGAAAAAACAAAGCTTTTGTAAAAAAACGCTCCCTAGCTCAAACTTTTTCAATAAAATTTTTTTTTTTTAATTGTGGGAGTGTCATTAGGCGGATTAAAAAAATATTTAAACATAAGCAGAAAGGGCACTTAGAGAGTCTTTATTATAAATTTCAGCTCCTTAGCTCAAACTTTAGTTTTTCAAAAAAAAAAATTTTTTTTCAAATTGTGGGCGTGTCAGTGAACGGATTTTGAAAATCTACACATGAGTATAAAGGGCCCCTAGAGAGTATATATTACAAATTTCAGCTCCCTAGATCAATCTTTCTTTTTTCAATAAAATTGTTTTATTTAATTGTAGGCGTGCCTGTAGGCGGATTAAAGAAATATTTAAATATAAGTATAAATCAATGCTGAATCTATAATGTATATAGATATACGAGTAGAAAATTAGGTACTTGTTCAATTTTTAAAAAATAAAATGTTTAGATGGATACATATGTATTTACAAATACAAATTCCAAAAGACAAATATGGAAAAGGAAATGAGAAAAAAAATAATAAAAATAAAATAAGAAATAAAAGCAAAATAAAAGCAAAAAGACTTAAACAACTTATCATCATTTTCGAAGTGCTTGCAGGTATTGCCTGAGTTCCTCTTCGAACAGCGCTTTGCGACTTATCAACCTTATATGTTGGGGGAGGGAATTCCATAGCCGAATCGCATGGATAAATAATTGTCGCTCAGAAACCAAGAAATTAAAGCGCATTGGTATGAGATCAAAAATCCTAGTTGAACGCATAAAACGGATCCTGCTAAAAAGGTAAGATGGTTGGCGCGTCTGAAGAATATTATGAAGCAAGATCAATATTCTCAGCTTAAAAATGTTGTCATGAGAAATGCCATGAATCGATTTTGAAAAAGAGAAAATGTGATCGTATCTTCTTAGTCCATAAATATATCGGGCGATACTATTATATGCTACATTGAGTTTTCGTCTATGCTCATAATCACAGTTGCTGAAAAGCTCACAACCAAACATCAGAATTGAAATAAGAAGCGTTTTTGCAAGAATTATTCTTGTTTTTAGAGGTGTGACTTTTTGTGTAGCCCATAGCATGCGAAGACCTCCATAAACCCTGCCTTGAGCCAGTCTGATATGGTTATTCCAAGTAAGCGTTCGATTAAAAATTATGCCAAGATTTTTTGCAGATTCGACAAATTCAATAGAGGTACCATTGAGATATATTTTAGGAAAACATAGAGTATCAACCTGCTTTCTAGAAATAACCAAACATGTAGACTTAGACGGGAGACCAGCACAGAATCCTTTCCAGGTCTTCATTTAATTCACATGCAGCATTTTCCACAAGACCCAACGGAAAACTCTTTCGCACCTGCACATCATCAGCATACATATCAAAAAAGGAATTTAAAATACATGAAGGAAGGTCGTTGACGTACATAGAGAAGAATAGCGGACCCAAAATTAATCCTTGAGGAACACCAAACCTAAGTGGAAGAAAATCAGATGTGGAGTTATTAACCACAACTGCCTGGAATCTCTGACATAAATAAGAGGCTACTAAATTAGTAGCCGAAACCGAAAAGTTAAATTGATTTCGTAGCTTACCAGAAAGAACATTGTGATTTACCATATCAAATGCTTTAGAGAAATCGCGCAAGATAAGAAAAGTTACTTCGTCGTTATCTACGGCTTGTCCAATTTCCTCATTTACGTTTATCAACGCAATAGTACAGCTATATTTAGGGCGAAAACCAGACTGATTAGCACATAGTAAATTATTATCTTGGAGAAATCTCCGTATCTGAACATTCACAATCCTTTCAAACACTTTAGAAAGAAACGGTAAAATCGCAATCGGTCTAAATTCGCTTTGGTTCTTAGGAACTGGTATTATTTTAGCTCGTTTCCAAGTAGAGGGAAAATTGATAAATTAGTTTTTTTGAGTTTGTGGGTAGATTTCAAAAATTCTTGCACTTGATTATTTCGGGCCCTGAAGAGTATATTGTTAATGTTTCAGCTCTCTAGGTCCAGTTGCCGACAGATGGACGGACATGGCTAAATCGATATCGATTTGATGCTGATCATAAATATAGTAACTTTTAGCGGTCTACGAGCTATATTAAGGTATGTTACAAACTTCGCTTCAAAATTAATATACCCTTAGAATAGGGTATAAAAACTAGGCATTTGTAGGAATTCTTAACATTTGTAGAAAAGTGGGCCAAGCCAACTTGCCCAGCTCTGTCCTCGTTATGTACCTCAAAATTGTTGTCACATGATGCATTGAATAAAATTGCGAAAAAAACGTTAATAGTATGCTTACGATAACGAGCAATAAACGAATACGTTGTAAACAAGCTCTTTAATGGTAACGTTTGTGCTTGGTCATTTCAAAACTCATTGGTAGTTTGGCTTCCCAAAACCGACTTTAGCCGTTTGATAATGCTGGACATGTACTATATATGGTAACATTATAAAATCTAAATTTCTAATTAATATCCATGTTGGCAAGTTCATTCTGCAATTGGGTTGCTACTTCTTCACAAGCGTTTAAACTAAAAAAATAAAAGACATCGGGATGGGCTACAGTCCGCTTGGGCGAACTGTTGGATACCCTATTCTTATTCCTATCCGACATAAGTGGGCGTGACAAAAGTCTAAGTATGGTTGAATTGTTAAGAACGCTCTACATACATATTTTGTTATAAAATATTTAAAGGATTTTATCGAAAAAAACGAAGCTTTTGTAAAAAACGCTCCCTAGCTCAAACTTTGGATTTTCAAAAATTTTTTTTTTTTTTTTTTTCAAATTGTGGGCGGATTTTGAACATATTTAACATGAGCATAAAGGGCCCCTAGAGAGCAAATATTATAAAGTTCAGCTCCCTAGCTCAAACTTTGAATTTTCAAAAAAAGTTGATTTTAAATTGTGAGCGTGTCAGTAGGCGGATTTTGAAAATATTTACAAATGAACATAAAGGGCCCCTAGAGAGTATATATATATAAAAGAACGTGTCCGAAGCGATGTAACCGCATAACTCGAGATTGGCCGAACCGATTTTGATGATTTATACTTTGTTGGAAAGGTATTTTCTCAGCACGGGTTTTAGAAGAAAAAAAAATCTAAATTTCAAAATGGCTTATTTTGACCACCCAGCGTGTTACGACAGGTTTTTTTTCGATTTTTTTTAAATTTTTATTTTTTTTTTCATTTTGTATTTATTTATTTTGGCAACAACCAAATAAAGAATCACATTTGAATGTAACATATCGTATCACAATTTTCTGCTAAAGGGCATTGAAAAACTGATTGACGTACGGCTTAAGAGTATTCCAGCTTCGCTGGGTATTCATGATAGCCAACACGCCTATCAAAAAGGCAAGTCCACTGAGACGGCATTAACGGATCTGACGGCCAGAGTGCGTAGGGCGCTCGACCGCAAGAACTATGCTCTTGCTGTCTTCATGGATATTGAGGGTGCCTTTGACAATCCCACCTTTTGCAGAATTGAGTCTGCCTTAACACTGAAGGGCGTCGATTCTACAACTGTGGAATGGATCCTGGAAATGCTTAGGAGCAGAGAAGTTACAGCTGCTGTTGGCGGCTGTGTCAGAACTGTGCGCGCTGTCAAAGGCTTTGCGCAGGGCGGTGTACTTTCCACTACATTGTGGAACCTGTTGGTCGACTCCTTGTTGAGAAGACTTGATGGGGAAGGTCACCCTGTTATTGGGTACGCTGACGATGTGTGCATTATTGTCAGCGGCAGACGTTTACCAACTCTTTGTGAGCGGATGGAAACAGCGCTCAATAGTGTTGGGAGTTGGTGCCGCGAGCAAGCTCTGTCAGTCAACCCCGCGAAGACTGAGATGATGCTGTTCACGAGTAGAAGGGCAATACCTCAAGTGAGGTGGCCTTACTTCCAGGGCACTCAACTAAAGCTATCAAGCAAGGTTAAGTATCTGGGTATTGTTCTAGATCCAAAGCTTAACTTTTCTGAACATTTGGTTGCTAGGATTTCGAAGGCAACTAACATTCTCTGGCAGTGCCGTAGGATGTTCAGCAGAACCTGGGGACTTAGTCCCAGGCTGGTTCACTGGATTTACACGTGCATTGTTAGGCCATACCTTATGTATGGTGCGATTGTATGGTGGGCTAGAGCTCACATCCTCAAACGTCAACTGTCGAAGCTACAGCACCTTGCGTGCTTATGCATTACAGGTGCGATGAGAGGAACTCCCACTGCTGCTATGGAAGTGTTGCTCTGTTTACCTCCCTTGCAGTTCCTTGCTGAAAGTGAGGCCAGAAAATCACTATACCGCATGTGTGTAGTACTTGGACGGCAGGTCAATCTCGGCGATGGGGCCAGAGGTGCTAGATACAGAGCTCTCTATGACAGCCTACCTGGCCATCGGGGAGGAGCACTTGACACTGTGTGCATGAAGCAAGTCTTTGAGCGCCGTTTTCAGGTCATCCTTCCTGAACGGCAGGAATGGAACAGTGAGGGGTGGAATGGCTTTAGGCCGGGTGATGTCATCGTCTATACTAATGGCTCACTTATTGACGGTATCTCCGGAGCCGGGGTCTACTCTAGAGACTGTCGGATAAATCTATCTGCAGCCTTGGGTAGACAAACAACTGTTTTTCAGGCAGAAATCTTTGCGATTGCCACTGCCGCCAATATCCTGTTAAGGAGAAGGATTAAGGGTAAAACCTTATACATCTGCTCAGATAGCCAAGCCGCTATCAAAGCCTGTTCGGCTGGCTCTCTCAACTCAAAAATAGTTGAGGAAACCATGGTTTGGCTTAACCGTCTGGGAAGATGTAACTCGGTATCACTTGCCTGGGTTCCTGGGCACACAGGTATCGAGGGTAATGAAAGAGCGGATGAAACGGCATCTCACTTCATCTGTGAATGTCCGGCTTTCGCCAGAACCAGGCTCACCACTATAGGCAAACAATTCGTTAACGAAGATGAGATGGGGGAAATTGAACTTGCAAATATTCTTCGCTTTGCCAAGGCTACTGGCAGGTTCTCCCTCACTGAATCTTACTAATCGCCAATAACCAGCGAGCGGGCAGCTATGCTGAAGTACAATGGACCAATAGGTCTAAGTGCTTGTCATCTACTGATGACGCCACTGCACATACAATACAATACAATACAAATCGTATCACAATTGAACGGTCAGATAGACACGCAACGTAACGCCATCTATTATCGATCAATGGAGAAGCCAATTTTGTTTCATGTTTGGTGGCGCTGTCGGATTCGGATTTCTTCATTGCGATTTTGTGAGTTTTTGTGAATTAAAATTGATATGAGAATATATCTATATCTATTTATATATATATATGTATATAAAAATCAATCCATAATTGCGTTTGTTGCCGGTGTTTGGCCAAACGCGTTAACCGATTCCAATGAATTTTTTTTTAAAGAAAGGTGACGTCTATACGAAGGATGTTATGTATGTGCGATGTCTGTATCTGCATCGGTGTGTAAATTATGTGTTTCTTAAAAAAGAAAAAAAAATTGACAATGTATTTATACACTGTGTGTTTCATATGTAGGTATCATGTGCTTTGAAAAAAAAAAACAAATTTAAGTGAAATAATAAAAAGTTTTTTTTGTGTAATATTTTCTACATATAAAAATCAATCCATATTTGTGTTTGTTGCTGGTGTTTGGCCAAACGCGTTAACCGATTCCAATGAAATTTTTTTCCATGAAAGGCGACGTCTGCACGAAGGTTGTTATGTTTGGCTATATCTGCATCGGTGTGTGAGATATGGGCATTTGAGTGAGTACACATGCATATGTGCGTATGCGTGTACCTAAATTACGACGCATATACAGAGACCGTACAGACGTCACTTATTTTGTTATCCGAACAAGCATATGAAAGAGGGAGACCACACGAACGTTTCAAGCTTATTGTGGAATTTGTGCGCACTTTCATTCTTGAGATATCGTGTGTTCAATATTTTATTGAAATAACTCTTATTGAAATTTTTTGCATTTTTTCGGAAAGTTGCTTTTCCAACATTGATAACAATCGGTGTGGAAGTGAATGAAAAGTGATTCAATCGAAGTTTTTTATTTTCGCTTTGTTGTTTGATTCGCAGAAGTAAGGTGACATAGGCGCCTGCCAGACAACAAGCACCTACCCTAAACGGAACAACGAAGCCATGCGGAGAAAAACGTGCAGTCCCTTACACCGGTTGAGCTCAAATCAGGCAATCTTCGGTATTGGCCTGAGAGTGTTTCTGTGAACTTTGGTCAAAATCGGTCTTCTTTTTTTAGGCGCAGCAACATACGCCGGATACCCGCTATAGATAATTATTATTATTTCAAAAATTCGTAAACTTGATTATTTCGGGACCCAAGAGAGTATATGGTTAAAATTTCAGCTCTCTAGGCCCAGTTTAAAGGCCTAATTTTTGCCGACGGACTGACGGACGGACATGGCTAGATCGACATTACTATCGATGCTGATCATGAATATAGTAACTTTTAGGGGTCTACGGGCAATATTAAGGTATGTTACAAACTTCGCTCCAAAATTAATATACCCTTAGAATAGGGTATAATAACCAGGCATTTGTAGGAATTCTTAACATTTGTGTTTGAAGTAATATAATTTATTGTCCTTAGCTATTTGAATTAAAATTTGCTTTTGTAGTTTTTCCGCTTTAATGTTGAGTAGGTACTCTGTTTCTTGTTTAATTCCTAATAATCGATCTGGTATATAGGACTCCAGAATTTTGTGCCAGACTTTATCGAAAGCTTGTGCTATATCAACAAATATTTGTAGAGCACGCATTTTTCTCTTCAAATGCCGTTTCGATTTTATCTGTGATTCTATCCACCCGATCAACTTTAGCGTACTTATTTCTAAATCCAAATTGATGAATTGGACTAGCAATTTTTTATCCATCATTTTTTGCAGACATCATTGGTAGTATCGATATTGGGCGATATGAGGTTACTTCGTAGGTTGGTTGGCTTTTTTTGGTATCATTATTACCTTCGCGACCTTTCACATGCTTGGCACATATCTGAATGCAGCGTTTCTGATCTGCGCTAATTTTTATTAAACAATTTCGTGGAAATTGTTGCACAATTTCCCCTGCAGTTATATATTTAGCTTCGAATGAAAATGCCCTCGTTATGTAGCTCAAAATTGTTGTCACATGATGCATTGAATAAAATATTATTGCTTCATATTATGCTTACGATAACGAGCAATAAACGATACGTCGTAAACAAGCTCTTTAATGGTAACGTTTGTACTTGGTCATTTCAAAACTCTTTAGTAGTTTGGCTTGCCAAAACCGACTTTAGCCGCCGTTTGATAATGCTGGACATGTTTTTTTTTTTTTTTTTTTTTTTTTTTGTCGGGATGTGTGAAATTTTCTCCACTGGAGCACTCAGACTCAATACTGGTCCATTGTACTGCCAGGCAGACACACCACATTTTACTGTGGGAATTTACTCGTTTTTCTAAGAAAAACGAGAAGGCGCTTCAATAATAAGGAGCTTAGGTTTACAGCACTCACCATATCCGCACCAAATACCTGCCACCTGATACGAGCAAAAGCAGGACAATCACAGACGAAATGTTCCGCAGTGTCGTCGCTTTCTCCACAGGCTTCGCAGATGGTGGTGTCGCTTAGGCCTAGCACCTTAAGGTGTTTGGCAAAAGCGTAGTGTCCCGTAAGAACGCCAGTAGTCTGTCTGCAGTCTTTTCTGTTGAGAGACAACAAGAATGCCGCGGATTTCCCACAGACGTCGGGGAGCATTTGCTTAGTCTGTCTGCATCCTGGAGAGTCATGCCAACGGCGATTGTGTTCATAGGAAACCCAACCGTCAATGGAAGCCCTGACCGAGGACGCAGGCAGACAGATCGCTGGTTCAGGTCCTGAGAGGCCCCCCTCTGAGCCTTGTCTAGCAAGTTCATCGGAGATCTCATTTCCCGTGATCCCGTTATGACCCGGGACCCAGACAAGTTTAAGTGAATTCAGCCTTCCGACCGAATTCAGAGATATCTTGCATTCACGTACTATTTTGGAGGTAGTTAAGGGTTTGAGTAAGGCCTTAAGCGCAGCCTGACTGTCGCTACAGACGCAGATACTTCGCCCCCTCCACCTGTTCCTCGTAACATAGTCCATGGCCATTAGGATAGCATAAGTCTCTGTTTGGAAGACTGACACATGTTTGCCTAACGGAAAGAAAAGTCTAACGCTATCGCTCTCCACGAAGACACCAGCACCAGATCCTTGATCGGTTTTGGAGCCATCCGTAAAGATTCGACTGCATTCCCTTCCAGGTTCAGAGTCCGGCCAGAGCCAGTCCTGGACGCGAGGAAAGTCGACCTCGTATTTGCGCTTTAGCCGAAGTTCCGGTGTCATCGCATCAGACGGCATATCCATAAGACAGGAGTCGAAGGACAACCGTTGCGCAAGTTCATCAAAACTCCAGTGCGAGTTATACCAAAAGCCACCTCTTGTAAGACGTGAGATAGCCTTGATTGTACAGCCCATGATGTAAACATCAAGGGGCGGAAGGTTCAATAGTGCATCTAGGCCGGAGCCAGGCGTGCTGGGGAAGGCCCCCGTGCAGCCGAGACATACCTGCCTTTGGAGTTTGGCAAAAGCAGCAGTGACGTATTTACGTGAAAGCTTATTCCACCAAACAACCGATGCGTATGCTATAAATGGTCTTATCATAGCCGTATAAATCCATAGGACTCTTTTCGGTGATAAGCCCCATGTCTTGCCGAAAATGCCTTTGCACTGCCAGAAAATAGACAGCGCCTTGGCAGTCTTCAGCTCAACATGTTTGGACCAAAGAAGTTTGCTATCCAGGATGACTCCCAGATACTTTGCTTCATTGGAGAGTTGGATTGTGACGCCTTTTAGCACTGGCTGAGTCAACCCGACCAGCTTCATCCTTCTCGTAAAGAGAACAACCTCAGTTTTAAGAGGATTGACCGAGAGCCCATTCCTAGTGCACCATTCGTCGATCACGTCAAGGGCCGCCTGCGCCTTGGCGCATACAGTCGCTAGGCATGATCCAACAGAAAGCACGGCAACATCATCCGCGTACGCCTGAGCGTAAATATTAGAACTGTTGAGTGCGTTCAACAGAGAGTCGACCAGCATACACCACAGCAGTGGAGACATGACGCCGCCTTGCGGGCAGCCTCTGTTTACCCCCGCCATAACATAGCGGCCACAATCCGCATCCGCAACCAACGTTCTATTCATTAGCATTGCTTTAATCCACAACACCAATGGTTCGTCTACTCCGTGTTGTCTGGCGGAGCTGCACATGCTATCAAAAGTCGCATTGTCAAAAGCACCCTCAATATCGATGAAAATGCCCATCGCGTATTCTTTTCTGTCAAGCGCGCCTTCAATTCTACCAACTAGATTTTGGAGCGCAGTCTCGCAGGATTTTCCGCGTTGATAGGCATGTTGCATCGGAGATAGTGGGTGCAATCGCAAAGCACCTTTGCGCACGTGAAGCTCGACCAGCCTTTCCAAGCTTTTCAGCAAGAAAGAAGTCAGACTGATTGGTCTGAAGCTCTTGGCGAGCGAGTAGTCACTTCTGCCAATTTTTGGTATGAATGCCACTCTAACTGTACGCCAGGGTGTTGGAATGTATGCCAGTGCTAGGACAGCGGTGAAGATTTTCTTCATAGTCGGTATCAGCTGGTTTGTACATTGTTGCAGCATGGCTGGGTATATTCCGTCCGTACCAGGCGACTTGAAGCCGTCAAAACACGCAAATGCGTATTTAATGGACTCGTCCGTCACCACGGCCTTCGCAATATACCAGCTACGCCGAGTTGTTTGTCTTGGCTCACTCATAGTCTCGGTAATCGGGGCTGGTTGTGAACCAATTGTAATCTGGTTACCCGGAAAGTGAGACTCCAGCAGATAACTAAGAGTTTCCGCTTTCGTCGCAGTGAAGGTGCCATCAAGTTTTCTAAGTGAGTCCAGTTTGGCTGGTTTGCCCTTTTTCAGAACTTTAACCAACCTACTAGTTTCACCCAGCTTTTCAATCTTTTCGCAGAAATTCTTATAAGAAGCACTTTTCGATACCCGAATTAGCCTCTTATATTCCCTCTGCTTCGATCGGTAGAGATTCCAGTCTGTTTCCAAATCAGTCTTGAGTGACCTATTTAGAAGCTTTCTAGCTTCTCTACGAATTCTTTGCAGTTCCGAGCTCCACCAGGAAACCGGTGTTCTGCCAGGGGGTTTGCTTACTGGGCACGTCAGTTCAAAACAGCTAGTAATGGCACTATTCAGGTCTTGAACAGCTTCCTCTACCTTTTGTCTCGTCCTGAGTTTGGTTGGAGTTTTGAGAGTTTTCCCTAATTCCTCCCTGAAGCGTATCCAGTTGGTTTTTCTCGGATTCCTCCTCTCCTGCAAAGTTATGGCTTCGCATTCGATTTGGAATTCGATATATCTATGGTCTGAGAGGGACACCTCCGAAGAGACCCTCCAGTTAGTAACCGCCTTAAAGTATCTATTTGATAAAGTTAGGTCGATCACTTCCTGTCTTCTTGACGTCACAAAAGTTGGTTGCGAGCCAACATTGTTGATAGTAAGATCAGATGATAGAATGAAATCCAGGAGATGGTTTCCTCGCATGTTGCATTTGCTGCTGCCCCAAACAGTGTTTTGAGCATTGGCATCACAGCATATAACTAGGCCCATCTTCCTGGTGTCGCAATAGTCAATGAGTTCAGCAATTGCCCTCGGTGGTGGAGGCACTACCGAATCATAGGGGAGATAAGCTGACGCCACGATGAAGGTCTTCCAATTTCCATTTGTTTCGTAGCTAATGGCTGCAGCAACCAAATCTTGGCCACAAAATTGTCCAAGCTTAGTCGCTGAGAAAAGGTTCGACACAGCAAGACAAGCCCTTGGTCTCTCGGACCGCTCGTCACAGAGTATCGTAGTGCCACGGACACCTCCAAGGCCACAGATGCGATTTTTCCACACCCATGGCTCCTGTATGGATATTATGTGGGCTTTTGTATTCAACACAGAAAGCTTTTTACTGATGAGTGCAGTAGCAGCCTTGGAGTGTTGAAGGTTAATCTGAGTAAATCCAATCATTGGAAATACATCAGTCATACTAGTGGAAGGGCACGCAGAAGGTGCGCGCGCAGTTCCACCGACAGGAGTGCTTGAGGTCTTCTTCCTCCGTTTGTTCCTGTTCGAGCTATTGGAAGGGGAGGCAGCGTTGGTTACAGTCAGCTGGCTGGTTTCGGTTGGGGTAACCTCTGCCGACATGCATCTCTTTTCCGTCGCCGCCGGGGAAGGGCAGTTCTCAGCGCTTGCGCCTTCAACTGGCGGTGCAGTTTCTTCGCGCCGCACGATAGCCGCCTTTCTCCTTTTCCTCTTTCGCTGGCTCTTAGATGGACGCTGACCAGTGGACGCCGCCTCTGTGGCCCGTTTCACCTGTTCGGTTTCGCAGGCCTCGTCGGCAGCATCACACCTATCGGCTGTCTGTCTATTGGTCTGAAGATTAAGCGTATCAGGTTGAACCTCTCCGCCACTTTCTTCATGTTTCCAGCCCAGTCTACCGAACGTGTCGGAGATAGAGCTGCAGGAATCTTCGGAAGCAAACCTTTTCGCAACTCGAAGGTCAACGCCTGTACAGGCGGGGGGTATATGTATGTCGGTTGGGGCCTCCAGAATCCGTGCCCCGACCGTGGTCGAAAAGACCACGGGTGGATTTTCGCCCATGCGAGTACCACCTGGAGTATTTGAATCATTAAGTTGTTCCTGCATACTTGTTTTTTGGTTTGGTTCGCGATAGAGCTTTGACGGTGTATAAAACGCCGCTATGACTCTAAAACCTCGGATCACGAACGTATCGTACCGAGGTCCCCCTATCCACCACCTGGGGACGCGCCTGGTGGGTAACTATGTACTATACATGGTAACATTAAGAAAGCTGTGCTTAAATCGAGCCTAGGTCTAAAATCATTTTATGTCTTATTATAAAATCTAAATTTCTAATCAATATCCATGTTGGCAAGTCCATTCTGCAGTTGGGATGCTACTTCTTCACAAGCGTTTCAACTAAAAAAATAAAAAAATACAAATACCCACATTGTGGCTATACCCATCAAAGCAGTTAATTTTTTCCATGTGTTTTCGATTAACTGCGAGCAATATGAAATGCTCTCTTTCAGTTTACCATCATTCAAAGGAGATGGTTTCCCCTTGCAATAATTGTTGTTGCTTAACACTATAAAAACACAATTCAACAAAACAGGAAATGCGTACAAATAATGAATAAACAAACAAACAAGCTGGAAATACTCATTTATTTATTCACTTGGAAAAATATTGGAAGTTAATTGGAATTTTCATTTTTCATGCTAGATTTGCAATTGAAATGCGCGCATATCCGCCCCTCGTGGCATCGATCGGCCGCTTACGCTATTCGCGCATTGTTTAATATTTGTGTAAAGGGAAATGCCAATATTCGAAGCAATTTATTTGTTTTCAATTGTTTTAACAATGTTTTTTTTTACTTAGATCTTCCACGCAAATAAACTCGCCAAGTTCTGGAGTGCAACATACTGTGGCATAGCGTAATTGCTTCGAGCTAAAATTTGTTGTTAGCCATATTGACCCATGCAGCTTGCTTTAATTGGCTGGAACGTTTAACAACAACTCATTACACTCGGCAGCTTGTGTGTTTATAAGTTGTACAGTTTAGTTTGTGTGTTTTGCGAAATGGTTTCCTAGTTTGTTATTTTTGTATTTTAATATTCAAATCTTTATTCATCTGGTTCCTCGTATATCGTGAAGTGCATAGTTAAATAAATTCTAGTGTACGAGTTAAATGCTCATTGTTTGGTAGATATATTTGAATTTTGTTGTCTATACCTAAAAAGCTGTCAGAAAACTTCCTCCATGGCATCAAAGCGCCATCTTGCATTAAAGTCTCAGACTTATCGAAACACAAACTTTCATTGCGTCTCAGTAGTTAAAATCCACTCTTTCTCCAATGAACTTAGTACGGCTTCTCCGTTATTTTAAATAATTAGGAAAAACTTAATTCTGGAATTTATTGAGGGTAATTGACCCCGTTTAGGGACGGGTTAAAAATATCACTATAGCGCACCCCGATAAACAGCACTTGTTGTTAAAGGCGCCTAGGAGGAAAATCGCATTTAGGCAATTTAAACATCCAGGCCTAGCGACATATTTAATATCTTAAAGCAAGTGTACATTCAAATCCGTGAGTTAACATGACTGGAGGTCACCGGTGTCGTAAAAGGAAGACCAAAAAAAATATCAGGAGCATGTACGTGTCGAACTCGTTTAAACTCAAGTGCTATGGAAATGTACGCTAATAGAAAACGCATTACCCCGCGAAGCACTACTTGTCATGGAACTTATCCTGGGACGGGCAGAAATGCTCGGGTCAGATCTATTCGGTTTCTAAAGAATAGCAAAGTAATGCTTAAGCTTAGGCGAAACCTAAGGGTTGCGATTGAAATGTTGGAAGAAGGAGTGGTCGTCGCTACGAGACCGAAGAGATGATGGTTAGAAGGCGAGTTGACATTTTATGTATTCAAGAAACGAAATGGCGAACAACGACCTTACTTGGATATACCCAAATCACTGCTTGGGGCTTCGAGAGGACACTACCAACACGGCAAAGAAACATGGTTGCGGAGAGATGAAGCTAAAGCAGTCAAAGTGCTCCACTAATAATGAAGATGAAAAAGCTCGCCTTGAATTGACCTTGAAAGAGGCTCACGAAGAGAAAGTGCGCCCAAATTCAACCAAACTGTGTGGAGGGGCTATATCGGGAGTTAGATAAAATTTCTAATAGAAACCAGGCTATCAACGAACTCTGACAAACCAGCTTGAAATGAGACACCAACCATTTACAAAACAGATGATCACGGATATGCATGGGTTAGTAGAGACAAGACTAAGATGCCCCGCTGGAGTCACCGAGGAGTATCAAAGTACAAGGGAAGCGTCTTAAGTCCCTTGATATATTTTACAGTCTTGGATTATCTGCCGGAAGGAAAAGTGACGGACTCCAAAGTGCATCAGTTCCTCTTTGCTGACGATGGAGCCATTATTAGCGAAGATTAAACGTCCCTGCAACTAATATTTATGAATGGGTGAACGATTTGGAAGGGAGTGGTTATCGTATTAGTCAGACTACTTCTGCTGTCAATTCTCTGATCCACTCCAACCTATTCCAGACATTAATATGAATGGAAGAGTGATTCCAAAGTGCGAAAAGTTCAAATGTTAAGAATCTATGATCAATAGCGAAGCCAGCTTTGATGACGACATTAAGGTTTGCGTAAGCGTAGGGTGGATGAAGTGGCGGAAAAACTCAGCCATCTTCTGTGGCTGAGAAGCTGAAAGAAAGGCTCTACACCACAGTTGTGCAAGCGGCGCACTGTGGGGCAGAAAGTACCCAAAGCCGGCATAAAAACGAAAATTGAATTGCGAAGTAAAGTTCTTACGCAGGGTGGCGACGGTGTAAAGGTTAGTATGTTGGCTTGTGACCCGTGCGGTGCAGGTTCAATCCCCATGGGGAACAACAACATACGCCACCCAATCACATGCCTCTACACCAAAAGGAGGATTTCTGCCTGGTAGTACAATGGACCGTTACCGAGTCTGAGTGCTCTGGGATTTGGATTTCTTTTTTTTCAAAAAAGAAAAGAAAAGTTCTTACGCTATTATTTTCGTGTGCATAACTGTACGGCCTAGCATCAGCCAAATGAGAAAATCCGTTATTTTTAATAAATCTCACAAAACATGCACCAGTTGCAGGCATTAGTTCAAAGTGATAACAATATTGTGTTCTTTCAGCTTTGCTTTTTATCGATTTTTCTTGATTTGTTTTCACTGCTTTTTATTCCACAAACAATTTTTTTGTTATGGAACCTTCAACATCAGGTATTAAGCAAGCTTCAAGCTAATATTATTTTTAAAATAGTGCTTTCCGATGAAATTTTTCATTATAATTTATATGGCACTGCGAAAAGGCAATTTTTATTTCCTTTACTATCAAAGATCGATTGAATTGATTATGTTCCGGGTCAGTTCTGAAGTTTTTTTTTACTGAATCTTAAAGAGTGGAATTTGTGCACTTAGGAATCGTTAAAATTGTCTGCCCGTACTTGCCCCCTTTTTTATAGTATACTTTTTAATGTGTGGCTATGTGTACAAATAAATATCTTTTTGTTCTTTTCCTGTACTTACATATATCAATTTTTTCTGATTTAGGAACAACTTCTAATACACTATTTGTTACCAGACAAGACCTCGTGAATATTTTTAGAAGTTCTGGATATTTAAACGTGGCAGAGCTATTTGACTTTCTAACAGAAGACCTAAAATCTCGAACAAAACATTTTGATAATAAGGACCTGCTAAAACGAATATCACATTTTAAATCTGAATACAAGTCGCGATGGTTTAAAACCAGTGGAATTAGTGATCGGTTTTTAAAGCAAAATAAAACGTGGCTGGATACATCTATTTCATTTTTAAGTGTATTTGAAAATAAACGCGGTCGTTCAGTTACTTCTTTTGAGTCATCTTCTGCGCGAACGAAACGTCAACAGACAAACAAAATTCGAGAATCTGCAACTTTTTAAGTTTTGCTACACAAATGAACCTTCGGCTTTCAGGGCAATCTCAAGCATCAAAATCGTTGCATTAAATAACCTCTAAAAGTCTATTTTTTCAATCCGCCGAGCTTTCAGCTGAAATAACAAAATTAGATATTGAATTGATTAAAAAATGCACACAATTATTTTGATAGTAGTGTCAAGTGGCCATGAATGATGTCAACCGGTTCAGAACTTTTTCCTACGAAACAGCCAGATACTGTGTATCTAAGTAGCCCTGATACAACATGTCACCCACATTGCATAAATATTTCATTCACGGTCCCGAAATAGTCTCCTTAGCTTTGCGTAAGAGCGGTCGCGAAAAAACTAATCTTGATGTCTTCAACTGTTTCTTGCTAAGTTCAGATCCATATATTAGAAGTAAACGAAAGCTTCCGGTAAAAAAACGTCAACATCTTCCTGGAAAAGCCTTAAATTTATTAAAATCTCCCACTATTCTGCAAAATAATGACAATGATATTTGCGAAGATAATGATGATAATGAAAGCGATGGTTAGTTTTTTCTGATTCTGGCAATTTTTTTAAAATAATACATTTTAAAAAATGCGTCTGGTCTTTATTTTTACCCATTGGAGCATTATGATGAAAATTGTATACTTTAAAGATTCTGGTTGTGCACCTGTGAATTGATGCCAGCTTTAAGGTCCATCTGCCCCACTGTGCGGCGCTCATATACGGTTCACAATGTTGTAGTAGTGATACAGTTAAGTCGGAGGGTTATGATCCTTTTAATTCAGAACATAGCCTCGCCGCCATTAAGGAAAAAGAAGCAGAATCTCGGTACAAAGACCCAGAAGGAATTTTGAATACATGTACAAAATTATTATGGTACTTTGGCCAATGTGGGCTACAAAATCGATGTTTTAGGCTTTCAAAAGTACGTAAACATGATCTGTAGACTATGACAGCATTGTCGCCAGAAACGGATTTGTGCCGTGGCCTCCAAGATAGTGCTTGGACACCGCTGGACTTTTTTCTGTGGGGTATTTAAATTCGTTCGTTTATGCGATTAAGTCAACAACGATTCTATCATTGAAAGCTAACATCGAGCGCACTATTTGTGAATACCGACCTAAATTTCTCGAAAAATTTGTTGAAATTTTGAGCACCATTATGCACTTCCTTCCTTTCATCATTATCTAGTAATCTGTCGAATTATCTTGGCCAAATAGGTCTCAAATATAGCTCTTTCGTTTCACTTCCTCCGCAGCATTGGACTTTCTTTTTAAACTCCAAATTACAACAAATTTTACATTTTTTCAAACTTCGCGTTTCTTGCAGTTTCATTTTTTTGATACCAAACTAAGAAAATGAAAAAATTCCGCAAAAATATGCAAAATGACACCAAAACAATGAAAATACTCCCCAATTTGATTAAAATAATTTGTTGTTGGTTGCCATGCATTATTTGGGGGTAATTTTTCATTTTTTTTGAGTAATTTTTCATTCTGGTCAAATTTTGTGCCAACAATTAGGGGTCATTTTGCATTGCTTTGGGCAATTTTGCCTAAATTGGAATGGGGAAATATGTATGTGTATGCGAGTGTGTGTGCATGTGTTTATGTACAATTTATCGTTCACGGTATCTCGCGTACATAAAAATGTAATCGACTTCGTTCTGCTCACAACTGACGCGTATTGACGTAAATATGATCTGAAAAAAATTATACTGAATTTGGTCCAGTGGTTACTTCAAAATATCATATATTTTCATTGTTTTTTTTATCAAAGGGCAACTAACAGTTTTTTTTATAAAAGTAAAAAAAATGTAAACAAAACAATTGAATATATAAAGAAGAAAAGAATCAAATTATATTGATTTTATTGAAGTTTTGTGTACTCTCCTCTATTATTTTGTATTATTATTACAAGCAGACCCCCTGAAAAAATGCCTGCATATTTTCTATATAAAAATTTCAGACCTATTCATCGATAAAGGTCATTTGTTCATATCATATTTATATCACGCTGGAAATTTGGCTGTGTGGACCTCTTGAGTACTGCGTCGCACTCACCGTACTGTTAAATTTTTTGTTGGGGCCATTTTTCATTAGGGCCTAGTTTCATTCCGCCGACGAAAGAGTCTTTAGGAAATAACTTAATAAAGAGTGTTTTGAAAAACATCCCAAGTGAACTAAAGCTATGATAATAAAATGTTAAGGTTTGAAAACAAAAACTATTCAATCACCCCTATCGTGGAATCCGTCGGATCTGAGATTCACTTCACTTATTCGATTCACGTGAACAGAAAATTGTTATCGTGGGATCCGTCGGATACTCTCCCTTACCGACCACTATTCAAAATTATATGTTTTTCCATCATGATCCTTATACTTTGGATTGCATCTGTGGTTGATTTACCTGCGACAAACCCGCAGTGGTTTTCAGATAGCCGTACTATTTCTCGCATTCGGCTATTTAATACCCCCTGAACGATCTTCATGGTATGTGACATAAGCTTGATTGAACGGTATTTATCAGTCTCGCTTATCGCCTTTTTATTTGTACAAAATAAGAAGAAAATTCTCCCTCTACGGGTTCGGCATTGGATCGCCACTCATTAGTTTGGAGATGAGAATCATGAGCCATTTCGACCCGATGTCTGCCATCTTTTTCCAGAACTCAGAGGGTCCGGCCCAACTGCTTTTCGATTTTTGAAGTCTTCCTAACTTCTTCGAGAGTAATGTCTTGTACTTCTTCAGTGTTAGAAACGGCTCTCGGAAAATATATCCGAGGAAATTGTTCAATTAGAAGTTTTTCGTCATCCACAAGTAGTAGCCCTTGAGCATTGTTGATGAACTTTGGCGAACGGATTTCCTGGGCATCCTTCTCTCGGCGGCAAATTTTGAAAATGGCTGTGTTCCTTTATGGATGCGAAGTGGATCAGTTTTGGAGACTAATTATTTAAATACTGTAAAAGGTTTTCTGGATGTTCTTAAAGTGAAAAAAAACCTTCAAGGTAATTCCTATAACAGCTTGCAGAAGTATCTTCAGATGGAAAACAATGTTCCGCCGGAACCTTAAATGTTTTGCATTATTTACCTTAGTCTTTGTATATAGACCTGTTCCTGTTCAAGCTGCTTTGTCGGAGTTTGTGGACATCCTGGTTTCTATCAGCAGCCGAAGAGAAATTTTCATCTAACTACCGATACAGACCCTCCACAAACTTTACCTTTTGAGCGCACTTTCTCTTTGCGAGCGTCCTGCAAAGTCTGTATTCCAATTCGAGGCGACCTTTTTCATCTCCATTATTAGTGCAGTACTTTGACTAAGCTTTGAATGACACTTTTTTGTCACTAATCACTGCTTTAGCTTCATCTGCCCACCACCATGTTTCTTTGCCGTATTGACAACTTTGTTGATGATGCGATGGAGATAATTTTGCATAGTTGCAATAATTGCTTGACTTTTTTTGATTTGTTTGTTTAGTTCTGTTCGTGGCGCTTGATGAAGTTCAATACTTTAAATTTTGTGCATATGGGTGCCTACCTATAAACATTCTTTATTGTACCTATAACCTTACTATCAGAGTTTTAAGCCCTTTAACCAGCTAAGCGATCCACCCAGGTACTATCATGGGATCAGGGGAGATTTTTTTGCAGAGAACATTTTGCAGAATGATATTTTCCTGGGATAGACTCACAAAAATTAAAACTCTGGACATCTCTTCGACTCACAAAAAGATATTCTGAAGGTGGGATATTTTAACCGTGGTTATTATAAAAAAAAATATAAACTACAGTAATTATTACTAATTTTTTGAGTTGAAGTGGCCAACCGCTAGTGCCGCTTCCCTACCTACTCCACACACCCATCAACGCCAACAACTTAAAGCATTCTTCAATAGAATTCGCTTTAACATCTCGAAATGATTGCATATCTTCTTATGCAGTGTTTAAATATTTCTCTAGCCTTTATGCAAAAATCCGTATTCAAGTATCCAAAACATGTAAGTTATGCAGAGTTTGTGTCGATTAAAGTATCAAAAAGAATACATTAATCAATTACATTTAACTGCCCAAACCAGTTGTTTGCGAAAAACCAAATGAAAAGATTCAGCTTATATTCGGGATTTAATTGTGTAACATAATGCAATCGCAATATGCACAAACATAATATGATTTTTGATACCGATTATGAATAAATACCACTTTTCTTTGATGAATGCTACGGCCTCCTTGCAATATGCCATAACCTACCCCAAACTTCCATTAAAAACAACAAACAATTTACCAACCATATCCCGCACCCCTCTCACCTACACATTATATCCCCATCATGAGAAGTAAACAAAATAAATTCGATAAATGAGGAGAATGGAAGACAACAAAAATAACTACGAATATGCATATTCAAAGGCATACTAGCATTTTGTAGAAAAGGTTCTACAATATGGTTGTGTAAATGTAGCTTTTTTTATACCCTATTCTAGGGGTATATTAATTTTGACGCATAGTTTGTAACATACCTTAATATTGCCCGTAGACCCCTAAAAGTTACTATATTTATGATCAGCATCGATAGTAATGTCGATCTAGCCATGTCCGTCCGTCCGTCCGTCCGTCCGTCCGTCCGTCCGTCCGTCGGCAAAAATTAGGCCTTTAAACTGGACCTAGAGAGCTGAAATTTTAACCATATACTCTCTAGGGTCCCGAAATAATCAAGTTTAAGAATTTTTGAAATCCGCCCACAGACACGCCCACAAACTCAAAAAAACAAAATTTTGGAAAAAATCGAATTTTGAGCTAGAGAGCTGAAATTTTTTATATATGATCTATGGCCCATAAAACTGATTGGGACATAAAATTTTCAAAATCCGCCCACTGACACGCCCACAATTAAATAAAACAAATTTTGGGAAAAATTGAATTTTGAGCTAGAAAGCTGAAATTTTTTATATATGATCTTTGGCCCATAAAACTGCTTGGGACATAAAATTTTCAAAATCCGCCCACTGACACGCCCACAATTAAATAAAATATTTTTTTTGAAAAACCAAAATTTGAGCTAGGGAGCTGAAATTTTTAATATATACTCTCTAGGGGCCCTTTATGCTCATGTGTAAATATTTTCAAAATCCGCCCACTGACACGCCCACAATTTTTAATTTTTTATTTTTGAAAGTCTAAAGTTTGAGCTAGGGAGCTGAAATTTATAGTATATACTCTCTAGGTGCCCTTTATGCTCATACTTAAATTTTTTTTAAATCCGCCTACTGACACGCCCACAATTAAATAAAACAATTTTATTGAAAAACCAAAGTTTGAACTAGGGAGCGTTTTTATTTACAAAAGCTTAGTTTTTTCGATAAAATCCTTTAAATTTTTGTCACGCCCACTTATGAGATATAGGAATAAGAATAGGGTATCCAACAGTTCGCCCAAGCGGACTGTAGCCCGCCCCTATGTTTAATGACTTACTTAAGTCGTAAGATGGTGTGTAAGTTGAATACTCGAAGTGAGACTACTATAGAACTGTATATACAATGGCATATGTCATCTGCATGCCGCTTTGAATATTCACCCCTATCGTGGAATCCGTCGAATCTGAGATTCACTTCACTTATTCCATTCACGTGAACAGAAAATTGCTATCGTGGGATCCGTCGGATACTCTCCCTTACCGACCACTATTGGTGATTAGGAAATTCAATTGTGACAGCTCATTTCAAACACATTTGTTTTGTAAAAATTAAATTCAGTGAAAATAAAATAAAAACTGCGGATGTCAAATGCATGGATAGATTCGATCCGTTCGTTTTCCAAGATACAATGAATTTAATTCACGTTACCGGCATGTGGATTGTTCACGTCTGCGGATTACACGATGCAAATTGTTCACTATTAGCGGATCGTTCCCCCCGACGGATTGCACGATAGGGGTGATTATGTTTTCATCGATTCGAAGAAGCATGCTTCCTATGTACGTTTGTATAAACATAAATCATGAACCTACATCCAGGGGTGGAATCGGCTATGGTGATAGTTGATTGTTGACAATCAAAATCATACCTTTACGTCCACGTAAGGTGATAATCAAATTGACAATTACCTTTTTGTGATCAATTGCATGTGATAGCTATTTAGGTATCGCTTTCATACATATTTGTTATTTTCATAGGTATGCACCTCGGCTTCAACTCCAAATAAATTAAATACTTTACTGAAAAAAGAATATATATTAAATAAATTCAAATAAAAAAGTGACATTGGAAAATTCGTGAAGTGCAATGTTTACTTCATTAGAACTTTTTTTCACAAATGAAGAAAATAATTACAAAAATGTCTAACTATTAAGGAGACACATGAGAAATAAAGCAAATATCTTGGAACTTCCAAGCCCGATGTAAGAATTCATATATGTAATTATAAATATTCATTGTTGATTGCTATCCTTTATTATTGTGTATTTTAGAATTTTGAAAAACTTTCGCTTATCAAAAGAAGAGTTTGTGTTTGTTTTGGGACTGCTTGATTTACCAACTGGAATATCATCCTTCAATCGGCTGCAACCTTAAATCCTCTTGGGGGTGGTGGCTATCAAAGACAAGTTGGAACTGACTGGGCTGCACCAATGTGTCAAAGTACGGTGGCTGAAATTACTGCTACAGTCATTAAAAAAAATGCAGTCAATGCTTTGCCCATTTATGATAAAGTTTTTGCCGTTTTTGTCTAAGGATTCAACAAAATCATGTTTGAAATATAAATTTTGAAAAATTAACACACATCAGCTGCTCGGAATGACAGCGTCGGCAAGGAAGTGCCGTTCAAAATTGCTGCCAATAATCAATCATTTTTTAGTGATCGCTTTACGCAGAGCAAAGAGGAGTTGATAATCAAAAACGACAATCAAAAAGCGACAATCAACTATCACCATAGCCGATTCCACCCCAGGTTTAAGCGAGAAAAAATCTATCATCCTGTTTTTCTTGACGTCTCTCAGGCCCTTGATAAAGGATGGCGCATGGGATTGAAATAATAGCTAAAATTAGCACTGTCAACAAAACAGCAAAATAAATACAACAACTTGGGGAAGCATAATCAAGGATATTTGTATGTACTTACTTTTACATAACATAACATCCAACACGTACACGCGCATCGAATTTCACCCTCATGTTTGATGCAGACATTAAGACTAGAGTTTCTAAATTTGTGAGAGCAATGTTGCGTAAGTATAGAAAATAAATAGATATACGAAGCTGCTTGGTTACATGACAATTATATTCTTGATGCGTTTTCCATAAAATGTTCAATGTAAGGTTGAAGCGTTACATCTTCGAACACATTGCACGAACAATAAAAAAACATACCTACTGCTGGGCAGTAACACGTACTAAAAATATGTAAATTATAGGAACAGGAATCTAATATACTACATACTTGTATATAAGATACTTGCTTACTTTTTTTTATCAAGAAGAATTTAAACCTAAATCAGAATTTAATAATTGTGAAAATAAATAAAAAACTTTTCAACATACGGAAACATTAATCATTAAGTGGATTAACATTTCACGCAATAAATTCTTAATTTCGAAATTAACTTCAGCTTAACCCTTTGTAGACCTATTTTGCAATAGCACAGCAAACTGTTGGTAATGTTTAACATTTTTGTAATGTTGATGTAGGTACCTACCAATGTATTTCAAAAGTTTTCTAATTACATGACATATCCAAACGAACAAAATTAGAATAACAGACGTAGTGTCAGAAAAACTTTTCGGCAACACAAAACGATGACAAATGACCCAAATTATTATTTCAAAGAAAAATAAAGGGTATTTTTTCGGTTGTTGTTTTATCCAATTCGTATTGGCCTGCTCTTAATCTCCACCGAATAGCTGAATAATCTCTTTGTGGAATTTAACATTTTCTTTTAGTATCGTAACAACAAACATTTTGTTAAGCAGAAATGCTTTTATTTTCCTTGAATTTAGGAAAACTCAAAGGGAGGTCGTAAATAATAAATTCACCTTTTCTTGGTATGCACGACGTTTTATTATAGGGAAGTGGATCAAGAATTCCTAGAAAGATAAAAGTAATAGATACCGAGTTTTTTTTATATAAAGGGTTTAGAATCCGCTTTCAACCAACTTATTCGTCGATATAATTGGTTTTGTGTCTGGTTTATAAACCATAAAGCCCTAAAACGTCCTCATGCTATTTGATGTGCGTTTTTACTTTTTGTGAGCAATCTTGTAGCTCTAAGGTGGAATACAAATGAAGTAATTTGAGAAACAACGAAATCAGCACTTTTGCGGCCAGTAAAGTAATGTGGCGAAATTAAAATTAGCCTTTTTTTCTTGACGTATACAGTACAGTCAAAATGTTATTATAAACAAATTTGCATACTAATAAATAAATAAATGAAATAATCAAGGAGCTGCGTAGCGAAGCACTGCGGTCCAAAATGCCAAAAGTAGTGGCAAAAATCAAAAATCCGATGTTTTCTTTTAGACTATTTTGTTTTTGATTTGAATATGATCAGAACTTAAAAATCGGCAAACAAAATGGCTCACGGAAATATCGTCAAAAAAATTATTCTCCATCTTGACTTAAATGCCGCAAAATGCGTTATTCAGGTGAAGGTATAATATGTATATCATTCGCAGCTATAGCAGAAAACGACGAATTTGAGATTCAATTTACTTACGCGATTCACTTTCCCTTTGCATTATTAGTGGAGTGTCTGGGGCTTTTGACCTCAGACTTTTGTAACAGTGAATGAATTTAAATGGTCAAGGGCTGTTTTTCTTTGTTATACTATAAAGTGAAAAGTTTACCAAACATTTTTTTTTGCTTTTGATTTTTTTATTATTTAAACAAAAACTATAAAAAATTAATACTTAAGCCGTAATGTAATAAATTAATCATTTAATGTATTCAATTGTTTTCTATCTCAGTTTTCTAACAATGGATGAATCAAGGACCAGTAGTATAACTAATGAGTACAGTTGCATTATCTGTAAAAAATTGGTTCATCTTCCGCAACGCAAATCCAGGCGGAGACTCAACTTACATTCATAGTATCCGGTTTCCGAAGGTTTGACATATCTGGCAAACTGACACAGGCTTCGAATAACTACGATCCTAAGTCGACGGACTGGAAAATGCATCGAGGACTTGTCCTCTCAAAAGTCAAGTGAGTCCACGTGGGACCTGGCTGAAGCAGCGTTCTAGCTCAACAAAGTTCTGCTAACCTCCTACGATAGTAGTTGTGTCAGTAAAACCAGTATGAAGAAACGTAAGGTTTCCTGGTGGAAGGACCAACTTGCTAAGCTCGGGAAGAATGTTAGGAAGCTCTTCATCGAGCCAAATAAATAAAATTGTGGGACCGTTACAGAATCGCTCTCACAGAATATAACTCAAAATTGAGAAGATCGAAACAAGCTACATGGACTAAATGCACTGAAGACATGGCAGACATGCCAGTCGCAACGCGTATCTATAAAGCTTTGGGTAAATAGCATACAAACTGTGTAGGGTTACAAAAGAAACAGATGGTACCTACACGACGTAACCCGAGGATACTATAAGAAACTTACTTCAGGTTCACTTTCCAGGCTCATCTATCCGTGCTGCACACGATAACTCAAACGCCACAGACCCCAAGGCCTTTGTAGCTAGTAGAGTTAAAGATTTGAGCTCATTGAGGTTCAATTTCTTTGTAAAAGGAACAGCCAAAAAAACAAGTGTTCTTTTGTCATCATTACCTCCTACAGCTGATGCAGCGTTTGAACATCTTAAAAGAGTATATCTACAAATCCAGTTGCGGTTAGGAAATGCAGATATTGAAAATTAAGACATTGAAAATTGGGGCTGGAAGTATTTTAATAACATGCTTATCCCAATAACAATGAATAAATCAGCAGCTCCAGATAATTTATTGCAAATGTTGTTTTGTAGCTGCAAAAAGGGTTGTGTAGCTGCTTGTGGATGTCGAAAGAGTAGCTCATACTGCAGAGTATATGGTTAAAAGTTCAGCTCTCTAGGCCCAGTTTAAAGGCATAATTTTTGCCGACGGACGGACGGACATGGCTAGATCGACATTACTATCGATGCTGATCATAAATACAGTAACTTTTAGGGGTCTACGGGCAATATTAAGGTATGTTACAAACTATGCGTCAAAATTGGGTGGCGACGGTGTAGAGGTTAGTGTGTTGGCTTGTGACCCGTGCGGTGCAGGTTCAATCCCCATGGGGAACAACAACATACGCCACCCATTCTCATGCCTCTACACCAAAAGGAGGATTTCTGCCTGGTAGTACAATGGACCGTTACCGAGTCTGAGTGCTCTGGGATTTGGATTTCTTCTTTTTATAAAAAAAAAAAATGCGTCACAATTAATATTAGAATAGAATAGGGTATAAAAACCCGTTTTTCCTTATGTGGAGTTATGGCGTATATCATGGAATATTTTATTTTCTAAGTAAGTAAATTAAAATAAGTAAATAAAAATGTTAAAAAAATAGACCTTAGATTTTTAATAAAGAAAACCACAAAAACACGTGTTTTGACCACAGTTGCACGTTAGCTACCTAATTTGTTATCTAGCTAACGCCATAACTAGGTAACTAACGTAGTTAAATTAGCTGCGCTAAAAATGCAATCGATTTGGTGGTTAGCTACGAGTATCATAATGACAACTAATTTTAGATATTAGCTATTAGTTGCAGGTTGTGTAACTAAGCACGTTAGGTTGCCAAAGTTAGTTGCGGATGACAACTAAAAGTTGGTTAGCTTTTTAGCTGTCTAGGTAATAACTAATAACTACATCAAAATTTATTGTTTTGCTAAAATGGCGATAATTTATTGGGATTTATTATGCATATTGCGTTTAAAATAAAAATTGATTGAATGTCCCTTTTATTTTACATCAGGTTAGTTTACAAAGAGGTCCTTGGAGCCACAATAAAGGTCCTTTAATCCCGAAAAAGGATATTTTTCCAAAATGTCTTTAGAAACGGCACGGTATACATGAGTTCAATGTTATTTGAATAAGGGGTCCTAGAAACAACAAACATTTTGGAAAAATATCCTTTTTTTGACTTTTAAGGACCTTTTTGTTGTTCCAAAGAACTCTGAGTCAAATAACATTTAACACAGATATACCGTGTGGATTCAAATGATATTTTGGAAAAATATCCTTTTTTGAAATTTTAAGGACCTTTTTTGTTGTTGCAAGGACCTCTTAGTCAAATAACATTGAACACAAATACACCGTGTGGATTCAAATGATATTTTGGAAAAATATCCTTTTTTCAAGTTTTAAGGACCTTTTTTGTTGTTGCAAGGACCTCTTAGTCAAATAACATTTAACACAGATACACCGTGTGGATTCAAATGATATTTTGGAAAAATATCCTTTTTTGAAATTTTAAGGACCTTTTTTGTTGTTGCAAGGACCTCTTAGTCAAATAACATTGAATACAAATACACCGTGTGGATTCAAATGTTTATTTTTTAAAATATCCTTTTTTCAAGTTTTAAGGACCTTTTTTGTTGTTGCAAAGACCTCTTAGTCAAATAACATTTAACACAGATATACCGTGTGGATTCAAATGATATTTTGGAAAAATATCCTTTTTTGAAATTTTAAGGACCTTTTTTGTTGTTGCAAGGACCTCTTAGTCAAATAACATTGAACACAGATACAACGTGTGGATTCAAATGATATTTTGGAAAAATATCCTTTTTTTAAGTTTTAAGGACCTTTTTTGTTGTTGCAAGGACCTCTTAGTCAAATAAGACTGAACAGTCTATACCCACACGGTATATCTGCCGTGTGGGCTCAAATGATATTTTGGAATAATATCCCTTTTTCGATTTTCAAGGACCTTTTTTGTTTATTACAAGGACCTCTTAGTCAAATAACATTGAACACAGATATAAGGCGCGGTTTTCTTGGAGTTTTTGAAAAAAAAAAATTCGGGTTTAAGGACCTTATTTGGTGCTCCAAGGACCTCTTGGTAAATAACCTTATGACAACTAAAAGTGGCATTCTTCAATCGGCCATCGGTCACCTCTTATCTTCAACTGATGTACAACAAACTTCAATCTATACAACCTCAATTATTCAAAACTTATCGAAGACAAATCTACTTCCACACTATTTCCCCGTGTTTCGTAAGGACATAATAATCTCTAAAATTAAACATAATTAAAACTAGAAAATGTATAACGAAATAGAAGAAGTTCCTGTAAGCCTTTTCGGATTAAATTGTTTGAAAAAAATTATTAGTTGTGTTCAATCGATAGCTAAAAAGCTAAAACTAAAGCTAATTATTGTTAGTTACACTCTGGCAACTAATTTTTCACAACTAAACACGCTTAGTTACACTTCGCAACTAATAACTAATTTAGGTTCAAAATTTGTGGCAACTACAACTAAAATTATGGTCTAGTTATGTACGTGCAAAGAAACTACAGCTAATTTAGTTGTAGCTTTTAGCTAAGCTAACTTTTGTGCAACTCTGTTTTGACCAGGTTTTGGGGTTAGAATAGACCTACAAAAAAGTGTTGATAGTTTCAGCTTACGACGTTGGGATTCTACCAAACCAACAATTTATCAATTTTATAGACTTTGTCAAAACAAAACACTAAGAGCAATAATTGTGAATGTTCCATAGTGCATAGGTTAGGTTAGGTTAGGTAGGAATGGAAGTGCACAGCAAGTGCTGTGCTTGCACGGGGGCCTATTGGTCCATTGTGATCCCTTTTTGTTTATCGTGGTAAAAAACTCCACTTACAATAAAAACACTTACCAAACTCCTTTTAAATTATTCTTGCTGGTTGGCCTATTGGAACCAACCTGTCTTCTTGACAAACCTGATTGTATCCGTCAGTGGTACCTGCGCTACGTCCTCTAAGTCTTCGAAAAATCTGTTGCACAGATAGCGAAGTCGAGATGTCTGGAGGTTTGGATACTCGCAGAGCAGGTGTTTGATGGTCTCGGTTTCTTCTATATCCTGACAGCTCCTGCAGTAGTCTGGTGAGCTAATGCCCAGCCTGTTTGCCATTACACCTTTGGTGCAGTGGCCTGTCAGTACGCCGGTTAGGATACGTTTTTTTTTTTTATAATTTGCTTACGCTAAAGGGATTTTTTCTGTTGTTACAGTACCCTTATAATGCTAAGAACACAGTGTAAGCTACTTGGTTTTTTAGAAAGAATAGAGAGATAGAAAAGAAGTGTTTGGGTGCAGTTGTAGGGTTTTTTCTCCACGGGTGGTGTCTAAGTTACTTAGGGAGATTACGATTTCATGTATTCGGTATAATGTAATGGACTTGGCCGGGATTCGAACGCACGACCTTCCATTCCGTAAGCGAATACACTACTTTTTTGACTTTTAAATTCATTTTTATTAATTATTAGCTTATATCAACTTACATACTAGACAAAAATGATTAAATCTAACTTAAAATTAACAGGATACTTATTCTAGATTATTGATCCTTATGCGGACGCCCTAAACTTAACTATATCTTATAATTATTGCCTTTCGGCCTAAAAACTATTTTACGAACTAATCTTACATATGTGTTCCTCGAGAAAATTAAATAAAACTCGGCATCATTATTTAAATTTTATATTTTTATATAAAACAAATTACAAACTACCTATTCTACTTACTTAAACTACCTAACATATTCTAACTATAATTAGGATTCTGAACACTCGTTGCCTTGCGCAACAAGTGGTCAAAATTCTAATTGCTTTCCGGGTGCCTGGCAGTCGTCAACGTGCACACGCGCCGCCGTGAGCCGACTGAAGCCTTACAGCGTCAGCCAACTCCCGGAAGCACCACCACACGTTGGCGAGCCCGGCCTCTCCCAAAAACGCCCTAGCTAACTTAATCTAACTTATAAGCTAAGAGGATGTTACCTAGAGTAACGCACCGTCCTGGGAGGGCATGTTGACCCCTCCCCCCTCAACAAGCCACCAAAATTCGGCGAATTGCTTTTCCGTGTCGAATCTATCCCTCTCCGATATTGCGGTACTAAAACGGAGGAGCTCATGAGCATTGGCGACGTCCCCGTCATGGAGGAGCCGCTTATCTCTCGCGCTGCGGTAGCGATGGTATAAGACCGGAATACCATCCCTCGTCTGTACCAGCCCTTTTGCATCAATATGGATAAATGCCTCTGGCGGGATAAAGCCAGACCGGAGCGTACTCTCTATGTACATTTCATTGGGGTAGTAAGCCCCAAATATCAGACTATTGTCGCTGGCCATCGCCCTTGCAACGTGCCTTCGAGTGACCTTAATGAGGAAATTGTCAATCCTATTCAACTGAGCCCCATCGTATAGGACCTTGTTGGGATAGTATTTTATATAGTTGGATTCAGGCGTTCGGAACAACCGGAGACAGGTCCTAAGACATTGTCTCTCCAAAACCCGAATCTTTTCCATATAACTAGGCGCTATATTAAACCACAATGGACAACCATAAGCGATGATCGGCCTTATAAGGGCCACGTAGCAAATGACCTTCACTCTGGAGTCAAGTTGACTGCTATGAAACAGTCTCCTTGTCAGAGCATAAGCCCTCTTGGCCCCAGCAAGACAAGCAACTATATGTCTATCGAAATATAGATACTGGTCAAGCCAGATACCTAGATATCTAACTACGCTTCTCACCGCCAATGGCTGCCCATTTTGTCCAATAATGGCCAATTTTTTCCAGTTTTTTCTGGTATCCCTAGAGGCCCCAGCCAATGGAGTTCTGAACAAGATTGTTTCCGTCTTCTGAAAGTTGATTTTCAACTTCCAGTCGTCGCAATATCGCTTAATTTGATCGAAGTCACGCTGCAAAAGGATATTAATGACCTCGATTTTAGGACCTGATCTGTATGCCACCAAATCATCGGCATACGCTATAGCATGTCTGAGTGAACCTACCAGATCACTCGTGTAAATGTTAAACAGGATCGGAGAATTGACCGCCCCCTGCTGTAAACCGTTTTTAATTTCAAAGACTCTGCTCGAAGTCACGTTGCCACATTTGACAACGAACTTCTTTCCCATAAGCATATTATAAATTACATATAGCAAAGGTTTATGCATCCCCCGCCTGGTCAACTTGTAGAAAAGTCCCTCTAACCATACGGTGTCGAAAGCCTTCTCAAAATCAACCAGACAAGCACCCGTGCATTGGTTCTTGCATTTATTCCACTGAATGTCGGAAACCAGTTTCGACGCGGCATGAATAGTGTCATGCCTCGCCCTGAAACCAAACTGGTTGTCCGGAATTATGTTATTGTCCTCGACCCACTTTAACAGGGCTCTATTGACAACCTTTTCAAAGACCTTGCTAATATTCGGAAGCAAGCTAATTGACCGGAGATTGGCAGGGTTCGTCCTGTCTTTACCTTTTTTCGGGATAGGGTGTACCACAGCTACCTTCCAATGCGCCGGATAATGTGCATTATTCAGCGCATTGTTAAACAGCGTGGTGAAAATATCTACAGCCTCCAAAGGCAGGTGTCTCAATACGACGTTTGGGACACCATCCATCCCCGCCGACTTTTTATTCTTTAGCGACTCGAAGATGCACAGAAGATCATCCTTCGACACGAACAAGTGCGATGCATCTCGGCCATTGGCGACAACTGCATTAGCATGGTTTTCATCAGTGAACACGGTGAATCCGTTATTCTCAGATCGCCAATTCTCAAGTTCGGTGCGCAGATAGAAGTGGCTCACCAGAGCCCTATTCTCAATGTCGTGGTTACGGCGAACAGGATTGTTCACCGTATACACGGCCTCGAAACAAGCGCCCAGCAAATCCACTTTCTCCTGTGGGTCCTCGACCACGAAAAAATCGTCGTTTGAAGCGACACTTTCTGGACTTATTCCAGCAGTCAGTATTGTCTGTCTGTTCTCTGCTGTCTGGGAGATTCGAACACAAGGAATATCATTGTGATCTTTCCTCCTGAACAACTTATTTATCTGTGGGAACATATTCGGACTACAGGTTTTAATAGCCCGAATTTTATTGCCCCAATACAGACTTACAGATTTTCTGTAACTTTCTTTTATCAGCTGTTTCAGGATTCGGATCTCTGACTTCAGCATCCTTACCTCCGGGTCGTCGCGATCAGTAAATTGCCTGTACAGCCGTTTAAGCCTCGAGAGCAGTCTACTTTTCTGTCGGTATAGTGCGTCGATTGTAGGGTTTCTGTACTTTTCTGTCTGGTCGTCGTTGGAACGTCCTACTCGAGGAATAGTTCGTTCCATAGTTCGTTTGATGGCGTCGTTCATTTGCAATAAATGCCGATCAATGTCATCATTTGTCATGTTACTGTTTGTCGGTGGCTCGATCCCACTCGAACGTATATCTCGCTTTAAAAATCTGGAGAAGTGTGACCATTGTGCCCTCCGATAATCGAATGAACACACTGCTTCGTACTCCTCCAGCAGCGTTTGCTCGTTCGGGATCCGAATTGCGGCGGCGAGTCCGTAGTGATCACTATCGTACTCAAACGCACGCAAACAGTTCCGCGTGTTTTGATCTATGTTCGTCAGTTGAAGTCTTGCGTCCGTTAAGGCCAAGTCCAGGAAAGCACCGCTTCTTGGGAAAGAAGGGATATCCGTCGCGTACAACTCGAGGTTGTACTCAATCATATTGAGGCGCCACCAGTCGTGAAACTGGTTGCCCCTGGGATTTGCAGTAACATTTCCCCATGCCGCATGTTTGGCATTAATATCTCCGGCCAAGAAGTAATAATTCTCCTCCGAGTTCAGCTGCAGACCACGAAAAAGTGTCTCGAGCTCTGTCATAAATTGGTTTGGTGGAGGTGCAGCAGGTGCGTAAAGCGACACCACATACATTCTCCTCCGGCTATGGAGAGGAATGCATATGATGCATGCCTCCAACAACTGGAACCTACGCACGTCCCCGCTATATATAACCCTATGGCGCAGGCCTTTTCGAATTAAGATTCCAACCCCACCTCCTTGAGTGGAGTGAGGCCGGTCTCTTCTTATTACATGATAGTCTTTGTATCCCAATTTGTGCTTCTGATTTAGCTTAGTTTCGCTAACCAAAAGCACATCCGGGTTTTCGGTTTTCAACAAATTGGCAAGTGACGTTCTTTTCTCGATCCTGACTAGTGAATTAACATTCACAGCAAGGATCTTTAAGTTTCCCTCATCCAGCGCAGCCATTAGATTTATGGCACACCAGACCCCACAAACAGCTCCGAATAGATAAAGTCAATTCGGGCCGCTTGTTCATTTAATTGTTTCTGGAACTTATCGATCTTTCCGTGCAGAGACAGAAGGATCGATTTTAAGTCCAGATCCACCTCTGGTGCCTTTTGAGCTACCTTTGGTTGGTTTGATGTCATGTGGGCTTGACCCGGTCCAGCTGCCATTTGGGCAAAGGACACGTTGGGTGCCACAAAATTTGCGAACGAGCGACTCCTCTGACGCCTATCATCTTCAGACTGCTGTTTGCGGGCCTGGACTCTTTTTTTCAACTCCTGGTACTTTGGACAACCCCTGAAGTTGGCGGGATGCCCAGAGTTCCTGCAGAGCACACAGGAGAGTGCACTCCGGTCTTCGACTCTCTCCTTACCTAGAGAGCATTCACCATGTATGTGGTCCCTATCGCACTTGACACATCTAAACTGCATGTTGCAGTTAGCTGCGGCGTGCCCGAACCTTTGGCAGCGCATACATTGAAGTATGCGATCTGACCGTTTTATTTTCTCCCATCTTACAGCATGATAGTACAGGAAGCGGATATTTCGCAGCCTGTCAATTTTGCTGTCGGGAGTAAGCTGAACCAGGAAGAATGGTAAGTGACGGTTACCACCCCTTGCCACAGCAGAGGAAAACGGCTTGACCCCCACGAACTTGAGGTCGTCGTTTTCAAAATGTTTGAGCTCTTTTTCTAGCTCCTCCGTTTTAATTGAGGGATCGATACCTTTCAACACAACGGTTTTAAGTTTTTGATCCCTTGGGGTGTACGTGAAGTACTCGGTTTTTACCTCTCCCAAGGCGGCGCGCACCCTCTGGTACTCCTCAATTTTCTCACATATAATTATGTGTTTGTTGGCAGAAAGCCTTTTCACATGGAAATTTTTCGTTATCAATTTACAGATTCTAATGCTATCTACAATATCGAAATTACTCACGTTGATGGGTGGTACTTTGTTCTTCCGTGGCTGTTTCGATTGCTGCTGATGCTGTTGCTGCGCCTCTATCTGATGCTTTGATTGCTGTTGTTGTTGTTGTTGTTGTTGTTGTTGTTGTTGTTGTTGTTGTTGTTGTTGTTGTTGTTGTTGTTGTTGTTGTTGTTGTTGTTGTTGTTGTTGTTGTTGTTGTTGTTGTTGTTGTTGTTGTTGTTGTTGTTGTTGTTGTTTTTGTTGTTGTTGTTGGTGTTCTGGTTGTTGTTGCCGTTGTTGCTGCCTCACCTGCAGTTGTTGCTGAACTTGCTGCTTGAGCTCAGCTTGTTGTTGCTGTTGCTGCAGCTTCTTTCTGCGCAACTGGTCGCGCTTCTCGAGCAGCTCTTTTATGAGCTTGTCCAGCTGCGCCTCCTCATCATCCTCTTTTTCTTCGTCCATTTGTACGACTTCCTCGTCATCGACCGGTAAGTCCTTGAAGGAGTTTCCCTCTCCGACGTACCGGCCCTCTCCTCCATCATACTCATAAGAGCTGGAGTGTGCTCCGTCATCATCGGATGCAGCCACCGATGATGCCACACTATGGCCTGACAAGTTTAACCTTCTTTTGGCTGAAAGGTTCGGCTTCGGATTTAACTTCCGCCGCCGTTTTTCCACTGTCCTATACTCCTCGCTTACAGTTACTGCTGGCGTTGTAGCGAGAGCTTTTATTGTTGGCGTTGTTGTTGTTGCTGTTGTTGTTGTTGATGTTTTTGTTGCTGGTGTTGCCTGCGAAGATCCCCGCCTGGGCAACGCGGAACACGCTGTTGGGCTTGGTGTCATGGCATTTAAAGCTGCCCTTGGCATACAAGCTGCCGCTGTTTTAGTGACTGCTGTTGCAGCTTTCGTTACTGCTGTTACTGCTGTTGTTGCTGCTGTTGTTGCTGCTGCTGTTGTTGCTACTGTTGTTGCTGCTAATTTTTTTGCCGGCTCACGTGTTCGCACCACACGTCGCAACGGCACACCCACACCCGTAAGCGGGACCACCGATTTTCCGGGGTCCATCGCCTGATAATGCGGCACTTTTTTTTGTTTATTTCTGTGTCTCTATCACTATATTTCCGATAAAAATTAAAAAAATTGAAGACTGGCCGAGAATCGAACCCGAGTCTCCGGCGTCAAAGTCGGACGCCTAGCTTACTAAGCCAACTTTGGACTTAAAAACACTTGGCTAAATCGCTTTTATAATCGATACACTTTTCTTTTTTTCCCGCTGAACACTAACTAGCCGACCTATCTCGATGAGAGCTGCGGAACGACTGCGAATACACTACTACTGCACCATTGCCACCCTATTCTAGTTTGTTCATTCCCAAAATGTGTTTTGTTCTTTCTCGTCGATTCTTGGGTAGTCAGGTAGTGTTAATTTGTTCCCTCTGTTTTTGGTCAATGTTTCTTTTTGCTGCACTAATTGGGATGCCTATTGATGTAATGGCGTATATTGCGTCAAGTTCTGACCCTGTTCTTGCTAGCTCGTCTGCCTTTCCCCCACGATGTCGCTATGACCGTCCATGGTACATAAAAAAACAGTGACATTCACAGAAATCTAGGAATTACTGCCATGATTGACGAAGTAACAAACTTCACTAGTAAATTTCGTTCTCGTCCTCAAGTGCATTGCAACCATGAAAAAGTACGAACTTTGGACGAGATGGACCTAGTGAGCCGACTACAAAGAACAACCATTCGATTTACGGCTGTAATAACGGTTTAGCAGTTACCTTCACCGGCATGGTAGGTTTAGCACGTTGGCATATATCGGCTGACTTGTTAGGATCAGTTATATGAATCGGGCATAACCAAACGTATTGGTATTTTTAGAAGATTTCCACTTGAAGGCGCATACGGAAAAAAAATTCTTCAACCACATATGAAGGTATTAGGCATGCACATTGTAAACTCTCATAACTCATACATTGTGGTTAGTGTGATGGACTACTTATCTAAACGTCTCAGGTTCAAATCCTGCCGCGGCCAAGTAACACCATCACGTTTTTTTCCAGTGCCCCTTCTTTTCCGAACTTCTGCCAAACATCCAAGAATATCAATTGTAATGAAAAGCTTTTTTGGTCCTATCCAATTCGCACAAGCAAATGGTTGGAGAAGCTAAGTCTTAGGCTCTATATGGGCCATTAATGCCTAATATGTATATATTTTGTGAGCTCATACATGCTAACTGGTCTGGATTAGACGTATGAAAATTTTATTATTGTCCATTTCCGAGGAATATTTGTAAAATTATTGTTCTCTTTCTTTACAAAATACATAAATATATATAAATTTTAATGAGCCTTATAGTTTTACGTCAATGAGCCTAACCCCTGATTCCTGTGAACTAATTTCGAAAAAAACCTGAATCTACGAAATATTGGCGAATATTCCTCTCAATTTCCCATTCAAAATGTTATGTTAGCAAATTCATAATATCTACACGTTGAAGACAAACATTTTCCAAAGTCATTGTACGACGGAAGAAGACGCACACAAAAGATTTCTTCGACAGAAAAGTTCAGGAGAAGGAACAACCATACCAGGTATCAAGCATACTACCGTTTACTTTGTTTTCTTGAAACATCTGAAAGGTGAAACCATATAAAGGATGAAGGTTATTTATTTTCTTTATTTATACAAGAAAGTGTCATACCGTTCAATCAAATGCACACACATAGATGCAAATTCTATTCCTGCTGACTAAAATAAGATATTCCCTTTGCTTTGACATTTTATTTTACGTAACTTGTATTCTTCTTGGAAAAAGAGATATTAAACAACAACAACAGAAAGATGTTAGTCTTTTCTTTAAAAATCGATTCACAATCAAAACCCCATTTCAGCCTGAACTGAACTTGTAGCTTTCTTCAATGGCGGAGTGCGTAGTGTGCATGCCTGAAAAGACGCTGGACTAGGATTGAGTTGAGTCCCATCGGAAGCAAAGTGTTTTTCGAGAATAAACAATCAAAATAGACATGCATATTGAAAAGGAGTCTGATGATCGGCTAAGCTGTGAAACAGCGTTATTACTCTAACCGACAAATCAGTTGAATGCGATGCTGACATCCTACTACCGGGGCGAGTGTAATACTGCAATTGGAAAATGGCCTGAGTCTCCGAAAGGGACCCACAATTTGATCAATGTAACTGAATCTAGTTACGAAATCTCGTTATTGATGGATTGAATCCTAATTTTGATATTATGATGAGTTATGCGTTCTTCTTCCTTTACGCCGAGATTATGATCGGGATTAAGGGAGTTAAAGAAGAGAAACGAATAAAACTTCGTTTCTTCAACCTCTACACCAAAAAAGAAGATTCTGCCTGCTAGTACAATGGACCGATACCGAGTCTAAAAGGCTCTGAGATTTGGGTTTCCTTTTTAGAAAAAATAATAATAAAAATGGGGTCATAACCCTTCCACTTAGCTGCATCCCCATTGGTTCGACTGTGTGGTTCACCGGTTTTACCTCAATAAACACCGAAAAGCTTCCTGGTAATCTCTGAGGCCAATCAAAAACTCGTGTTGTTGCCTTTTTCCCACGACTTCGACACGTGCACTCACCAATTTCTGATTATTGTTTGATCGTCCTTTTACGACACCGGTGATCCCCGCGGATTTAGATGCAGACTTGCGGATTATTATATTACATGCTGAAAATGCCCTGATGTGTTCTCTGTGTGTTCTCGCACTGCTATGATGTTCTTAGCCCGTCAATGCACGGCTCATTATGTAGCGTTTTGATTTTGATGTAAGTTATACTGAAAATTTCGTGTTGATTTTGATTTTGTATTTAGATAGCAAGGCTTACATCTCTCTCAAATATCCGAATGGATTTTACCTCCGGAATTATTTACCTCAGAACATAAAATTATGGATTTTTAGTCGTTACACAAATTATACCGGTCCATCTGCAAAGTTCCGAGTCTTAGTCAAAATAAGTTTACGGAACAGCAGATGTGGTGGTGGCAAGGGAGTGGGTCCACGCCTACCACCACTGAGTGATGTCTTACTACATAGGATTTGGTTGGACTTTATGCATCGGCTTAAACTCGTGATTTTCAGAATTTTTTTCGCAAATGAAAATGCTTTAACAATTCTTCAGTGCACTTCTTGTTTATTTTTTTTTGAGAATGTAGCTTCAAAAACTTGATCGGGATTTAAATGCGTCACTTAATACTACTTAGTTACTACCACTGCACTATTGCCGCCCGTAGTCGTCAAACTTAACTTCCGGGTGAATTGTACAAGATTTGCAACTTTTTTCTCTAGAGAATCAGCAAAAGTTTGCTTTGATTATGCTGTGTATGAAGCTAAACGCGTTTGGTGCCATTAAGAATATTTGCATTCACATTATTTATCGATTCCGAAAGGAAATCGAGACTTTTCGTGACAATTATACTTTTGCATGTTTGTCAGGCTTTCCCAAGATGGGCCAGTGAAACAACTTTTATATTTTTACATTTATATAAATGTACTAGCTAACCCGGCAAACGTTGTTTTGCCATATAAATTATTTCTAGTGAATATTTTCGTAGGGAAATGAAAAATAACTAACTTATCGTAAGTGTGTTGGGATTTGGTCTATGACTTAAAGAAGAAATGAGCGCTGTGGACGTGTTGTCCCTTTCAGAACATTAGCGGATATTGGAGAACGGTGTGTATCAGCAATGAACTCAAGATTATTATTTCTTCTTCAAATCACGATTTGTCGCGTCGCTGTACGTTCGCCAACCATGATTGCAGCAAAGTCGTCAACAACAGGTGCATGAAATCCACGCATGTGCTCTACAGCTGGTGTTTTATCAGGATTGATGACAATAGCGTGATTGTCAGTTTGTAATTTGTAAATATTTTTGTTTGGAAGCAAATAAGTTGAAAAGTTTTCTAAACAAACATATTAGATATCTAAATACAATTGAACAGCGTTTTTGGTCAACATATCAACTGTTTTTATACCCTATTCAATGGGTATATTAACTTTGACGCGAAGTTTGAACCATACCATAATATTGCCCGTAGACCCGTAAAAGTTACTATATTTATGATCAGCATCGATAGTAATGTCGATCATGTCCGTTCGTCTGTCGGCAAAAATTGGGCTTTTAACCATATATGTATACTCTCCAGGTCCCCGAAATAATCAAGTTTAAGAATTTTTGAAATCCGTTCACAAACTCAAAAAAAAAAAAAAAAACAAATTTATCGAAAAAATCGAATTTTTAGCTAGAAAGCTGAAATTTGTTATGATCTTTGAGTCATAAAACTGCTCGGGAGATAAAATTTCTAAAATCAGCCCACTGACACAATTAAATAAAACAATTTTATTAGAAAGTCAAAGTTTGAGCTAGGAAACTGAAATTTATGATATAGACTCTCTAGGTGTCTGCTGGGAATAAGAATAGGATATCCAAAAGATCGCCAAGCGGACTATAGCCCGTCCCTATGTTAATTGTTTGTTTTGCTTTAACATACTTCCTCACGTTTTTATACCCTATTCTAGGGGTATATTAATTTTTACGCATAGTTTGTAACATACCTTAATATTGCCCGTAGACCCCTAAAAGTTACTATATTTATGATCAGCATCGATAGTAATGTCGATCTAGCCATGTCCGTCCGTCCGTCCGTCCGTCCGTCCGTCCGTCCATCGGCAAAAATTAGGCCTTTAAACTGGACCTAGAGAGCTGAAATTTTAACCATATACTCTCTAGGGTCCCGAAATAATCAAGTTTACGAATTTTTGAAATCCGCCCACAGACACGCCCACAAACTCAAAAAAACAAAATTTTGGAAAAAATCGAATTTTGAGCTAGGAAGCTGAAATTTTTTATATATGATCTATGACTCCTAAAACTGCTCGGGATATAAAATTTTCAAAATCCGCCCACTGCCACGTCCACAAAAAAATAAAACAATTTTATTGAAAAACCAAAATTTGAGCTAGGGAGCTGAAATTTTTAATATATACTCTCTAGGGGCCCTTTAAGCTCATGTATAAATATTTTCAAAATCCGCCCACTGACACGCCCACAAATAAATAAAACATTTTTTTTGAAACACCCAAGTTTGAGCTAGGGAGCGTTTTTTTTGATAAAATCCTTTAAATGTTATATAACAAAATATGTAGAGCGTTCTTAACAATTTAACCATACTTGGACTTTTGTCACGCCCACTTATGAGGGATAGGAATAAGAATAGGGTATCCAACAGTTCGCCCAAGCGGACTGTAGCCCGTCCCTATGTTTTCTCTATTATTTGTTACTTTTTAGCCTTCAATAGCTTCTGTTTTGCACTTTCATATTCAGGTCATTTTTTTTTTTTTTTTTATAATTTGCTTACGCTAAAGGGATTTTTTTTCTGTTGTTACAGTACCCTTATAATGCTAAGAACACAGTGTAAGCTACTTGGTATTAGAAAGAATAGAGAGATAGGAAAGAAGTGTTTGTGTGCAGTTGTAGGGTTTTTCTCCACGGGTGGTGTCTAAGTTACTTAGGGAGATTACGATTTCATGTATTCGTTATAAAGTAATGGACTTGGCCGGGATTCGAACGCACGACCTTCCATTCCGTAAGCGAATACACTACTACTGCACCATTGCCACCCGCAAACCATTAACAATCACAATGATTATTCCATACGATTTGTGCAAATTTCTATAATTTTATCATTCAATTTGTTTCTGTTGTTTAAGACAGGGATTCCGCACTTCAGAAAGAGATAGCTTGGTGAAAATGTCTATAGAGCATCCAGCTCGTCGACGATGCGTCTGGTATATGGTGAATTGAGGTTATTGTAGCCGCAACGTGCGCTTTCGGAGTCGCCACCGCCCATAAAGTAAATTTGTAAAAATGTATGTGGTACTACACACATAAATAGATTAAATTGAAGTACTTAATGATGGAAAACAGTATACTGTTCTTTTTTTGGTTGTTGCCAAAATAAATAAATACAAAATGAAAAAAAAAAAAATTGGAAAAAAACTGTCGTAACAGTTGGTCAAAATAAGACATTTTGAAATTTTGAATTTTTTTTTGCTAAAACCCGAACTGAGAAAATACCTTTCCAACAAAGTATAAATCATCAAAATCGGTTCGGTCAATCTCGAGTTATGGGATTACATCGCTTCGGACACTTTCTTTTATACAAGGTGGCGCAAAAGTAATCCTCCTATCAGAAAATGCTATAAATTTTGCGATTGGCCCCTAATGTCAGTTCTGTTTTGACATTTGTGTAGTAAACACATGCGAAATACACGTTAATAAACAATGTTACGCTACACTGCTCCAGAACGCGGAATATTGGTGACTATTTATTTGAGCAATAATCGGTCGGTGACCAAAAAACATCGGAAGGTTATTTTTGCGCCACCTTGTATATGTATATAGAAGATAGATAGATATATAACTATATATAACTATTAAGAAGTGAAATAGCTTTTAGGTCTTCCTATTGGGATTCAAATTTCAATCCACTACATAGATCAACAGATGCTTTGCCTTAATGTATCTAATTCAAAGATAATTCACTTTGCATGTCAAACTCAGTCAATTTAATTTGGTTTTATCTGGATAAAAAAGGTTGTGGCTCGCAAATGGCGTTGCAACCATAGACAACGCAAGCAAAACTTTATAACTCGAAAGATAAAAAAAAAACGAAAAACAAGCAAAACACAAGAACAGAAATGAGTTTCAATGCATCTAATATGGTGCGTTTATTTGAAATGAAGTGCTTTTAGCAATAATGTAAGATATAAAATCACTTGTTGTACTTTATTCCACAGTTTTCATTCGAGAGTGAAAGTCTCCATTTCACATCCACTACGCGTTTTATTTGTGGCTGTTTTTTTTTATTCATTTCAATATTGATAAATTGTGTTGAAAAGTGAGTACAAAGTAATACACTCAAACCGAAGTATATTGTTTAAGAATAATGTAATGACATTAAAAAGCTCTTTAATAGGTAAAAACTTTTTAAAATCATCGCTGTGTATGGCTTAACATACATATGTATGCCATGTCATTTAAGTTTTGATTTATTCTGGGTAAGACAGGGACCTGCTACATGAACTTATTTATTAAGTCATTATAAAGTGTGATGGGAGAAAGCTGGAGACAGACAAGATTGTGTATGGAACACACAAACGCCAAATTTTCTTTTTTATTGTGTAGTCATGCCATTTCGTTTACCCTCATAAACAAATAAGTTACCAAATCCAATGAAAATCAAAGCTCAAACCCAGAGATATCGATATGAATCAGTCTGGACAAAAGTTATCCATAAGATGTGAATAAATTATTTGCGATATGGCTGACGTGGCGTTTCGTTCTTAATAAGTGATTCCAAGACTTATTACAAAACAACATGAATCTGATTTTGCCTTCAAGTAGTGTGGGTTCTTGTAGCGTGAACTTAGATAGCATTCCTGCACCTACATGGGAGTATAACTACCCCCACTAGAAGTGGTAACATTTTTACTGTTTTTCTTGTTCTTTCCATTTTCTCTACATTTTGGAAATTTAAAACAAAAAACTTAATCTGCGTTTGAGTTTTCTAACGGGAATAGCAAAGTGGAAACTTTTTCAATTTCTCCGAAAAGTTATTTACTTCCTTTCCCTGATGGTATACGAATATTCGGTATTGTTAAAATGTTGCAACTGAAGCATTCCGTAGTGAAATCGGTATTAGAAAAGAATTGAGAAAATTGGAGAAAATTAGAGAAATTTTGCGAGACGCTTTGAAGACGAAGAGTTAAATTCAAAATGGTTAGTAATGTAAATTTAAAAAGCATCAAGTTGGTAAATTATTTGCCTTTTTTTTGAAGAAAAATAGATGTAGCTCAACTAAATCTATCAGTTAAAGACATGAAAATGAAAATTATCGATTCCAAGAGCATATTAAAATGATGTTTCCGTGCAGGGACCGGATTACAATATCACTACGGCGCTACCCATGCAGAGCATGTCGTAAAAGGCGAATATGAGGGGAAAGCACATCTATGCAATTTAGACATACAGGTGATCCTAGCGACACATTTAACATCTTAAAGTTATCCCGCAAGTGTGCATGCAAATCCGTGGGTTGACACGACCGTTGTAAAAGGTTGATCAAACAAATAAACAAAATTCAATAAAGTGAGCATGCACGTGTCGAAATCATCGAAAAGAGGCAGGTGCCTATTGTGGCCGAACCGGCGAACCCCACAAGCGGAACAGTAGGGATGCAGTAAAGGGATGCAGTAAAGTTCATGATCACGTTGCATCCGGTGTGCATAATGGAAGATTCCTGCAATTCGATTTTTCATTTTGAGTTTTTTTTAAGGATTTTAGGGAACGACGCCTTCAAGTCAAAGAACATATCCCGAAGAACCGAAGACTGTCATATTCAAAGGAGAGATCCTATGAGCCCTGTCAAAAATGCAATATCGATCAGCGTTACCATATAATACAGCAGCATCAGCTTTTATTATTTATTTATTTATTTATTGATTTCATCAACGGAGGTACACTTGGTCATCTAATGGATTACATACGTACTTAATTCGACAAATTATTAACATACTTAATTAACCTGACCAAAGTTTGTTAAAAGCATAAGTAATTGATTTTTGAACGTATTTCTAATTATATTAGAGTGAAGATCAATGAGATTTCCAACTGAATTAGCTTCTCTTAAGCATCTAGTTATTGTTTCATTATATCCGTATTGTACTCTATGCATAGGGTCAACAAAAATATTTTGATTTCTCATGGTATGGTATCACGGGTCTTCGATATCTTATCTGTGTAAGCAGGTAAGGACAATTTATATGTTTAGTTATTAGGTCTCTCACAAACATGATCGAAAAATACCTCCGCCGAATACATAAAGGCAAAATTCCAATCAGTTGGCATCTGATATTATATGGTGGCATGTCGATATTCCAATTAAGCTTTTTTATCGCAGCTCTAGTAAACCATTTTTGAATCTTCTCTATCCATATAATAACCATATAATATGGATTCCAGATAATAGAGCAGTAATCTAAGGAAGACCGCACATATGCAAAATTAGGTATTTAACCTTCGTGTCAATACGAAATGAGTACACGTTAAGTCAGCGCGACGGGTACCCGGGTACCCGCATACATTTTGTATGTGTGCTGAGATAAAATGATGTTGAAAAAGTATTAAAAGAATAGTCAAGAGTAAATTTAAATTAGTTCCGAATCTGTATTTCAATTATTACAAGATTGACATTTGTTAATAGTTAAATTATGCTGCTTGCATATAGGCTTTTTTTTTTTTTTTTTTTTTTTTTTTTTTTTTTTTATTTAATGAAAAGTTCTTTATTCTTTTGGAAAAAAAAGAGATACATATAATATATAATACATTAAATAATACATTAAATACTTTCATTAAAGAATAAGAACGGGTCAATCTGTAGCCAAGAGGTGACTAGAGGCGAATGACCCTTAAATAAAATTAGTATTGATTAATTGTGGGGTAAGTAGTACAACAATTTCTGAATAAATATCACTTAAACAAAGTGTGAATTTATTTAATTAATTATGCAGTAAGTTTTTGACGAGTGAGCTATCCAAGGTTAAAAGCCATTTTTTGACTTTAGTTAGGAATAAATTGCGTACATTTAAAATTCGAATGTTTTGCGGCAGTTTATTAAAAAGCTTTGGAGCTGAGACAGTAAAAAAATTCGAACAGTGAGTTTTATTTGAAGTGGGCACATTGACTAGAGACTTATTATTTACCCTTAAACTATACACAGTTGAGCTTCTGAAGTTAGAGGAATAACCACTGCGCATAAAGAACACCTTGAGTACCTTATAAACATAAAGATGCCTTAAAGGCAAAACACCAAGACACTGAAAAAGAGGCCAGCTACTGCTTAACCTATTTTTATTTAAAATAATTCTGATTACATGCTTCTGTGCTAAAATTATAGGTTCAAGGGTGATATTATAGGCCCCTCCCCAACTTGACAAACCATACTGAAGCTTTGATTGTATAAGCCCGTAGTATATTATTAATAGAAGTTTTTTCGAACAATATGGCCGAAGCATGTATAAGTTTCGCGTTACGGACATCATATATTTTTTCAGTTCTGTTATATGTGCCTTCCAATTCATGTTTTTGTCAATTAAGACTCCTAAATATTTATAACTATCAACTGATTCTATTTTAAAACAGTTGGCAGTACACGGAATTTTTGAGTTGTAATTGTTTTTACCACAAGTGTGAGAAGCCAAGAAAAGTTGTTCGCATTCAGTTGAATGGAAGGGTATGCGACATTCAATAGACTCAGTAGACTTTAGGCTACAAAACATAAGCTTAGTTTTTTCGCTCAGCAAAAGCTGATGCTTTGCGAACCATTGTCTTAAGATTTGCAGGTCAGTTTGCAATTTAACTACAGATTCACATATGGACTTATTTGAATATGTGAACGCCAAGTCATCGGCAAAAGCTGTAAGGTTGCTTCCAAACTTTTGAAGAAAAATTGAGTTCACATAAATCAGAAACAAAATGGGACCCAAAACTGACCCCTGTGGTACACCAGTACATATTTCAACAGCACTACTAAAAACTCCTTCAAGCTTAACTCGTTGAGATCTTCCTTTTAAATATGAAGCAAACCAGTTGTGCACTGAACCCCTAAACCCAGCCTTATAAAGTTTATCCAACAGGATGTCATGATTGACCATATCAAAAGCTTTAGTCATATCAATAAAAAAAAGCTACTGTGCTGCAGTTACTGTTGAAGCCGGCACATATTTCACTGCTCAATTTTAGTATGGCATCTTCAGTAGATCTACCTTCCCTAAAACCAAATTGTGCATTGCTAAAGTATTTAATTTTGTCTAGAAACGACAACGGCTTTTCGCAGAAGTTGCAGCATTTTCTAGTTTTGCGCCTGGGCATGCGTTGCTCAGAGCAAACATGGCATGCTCCTTGTATTTTGAGACGTCCATCGGTGCCCCTTGGTATTATTCGTGATGTTGATGGATCATTTGAGTTACGTGAAAGTACGTTCTCACCAAGCATAGCTTCAATGCCATTTCTGGTGTTGAAGTTTCGGTATATAAGGGGATTTTCGGATCTTTCCAGAATACTCGGCATGCACAACTGCTTTCCCAACTCTTGCAGAATTTTCGGCAGTTATCCTTTTTCATAGCAGCTGCTTTGTTGTGCTCATTATAAAGAACGTAGGCCACCAATCCGCAAACGTCGAGTATGTTATAAAACATCGCAACTGGCCATCGTCTAGTAGCTCGTTTTGTAGAATAATGTGATACCATTTTGTCCGTTACATCCAAACCGGTTTTTGTGCTATTGCAGTATTTTATTATGTCTGGCTTATTTTTATCATCCGATATGGCATTATCGTGGTGCATTGTAGATAAAAGTATAACGGCCTTATCTTTTTTCGGAAAATAGGAAACGATGGTCTTATTCCCCATGAACCCAAATAGAGACGACTGCATTCTACGTGATCTATTTTTCAGCATTTCTTTTGGGATGCAAGCTTTATTAGCACGTAACGTTCCAACCAACGTTAGATTTTTACTCAAGAGATAATCGGCGAGATCCATAGAAGTGAAAAAGTTGTCCATTGTAATATTACGGCCGGATCCTTCGTAATGACGAACTAACCGTTTGACTACCTTTTCCCCTACTTGTTTTTCACGTGGGCCATTTCTTGGTTTCCCGGTATATATTTCCCCTTTTAGAGGATAGAACGTCTTTGAATCACAAGCCCACCACACTTTCATACCATATTTGGCTGGCTTCGATGGTATGTACTGTGTGAATTGTGTTCTACCTCTGTAGGGGAAAAGCTGCTCATCGATTGTAAGGTTTTCTGATGGCCTATAGTTCTTGTTGAGACTTGCATTCATTATGTCCCACAAATCTCGAATTGGGGCAGCTTTGTCGTCCATCAGTCGATGTATTCGGGTCAGATAGTTATCAAATTGGATAAATCGACTCATGGCCCAAAATCTATTGTTGCCCATTGTAGCCCGATATATTGGCAAGGCTGTAACTTTCCAGAGCTCTACAGAATCTTCGTTATTGGAATGGTGGGCACCAGCTGTTATTAGTATTCCAAAATAACCATTAAGCTCCTGAATTGTAAGTGGCTTCCAAACTTTAGGCTCTTGCGAAGGATTATTTGCGTTCATAATAGCATAAATGCTCGCAGCCTTCCGGTTAGTTTCACGAACTACAATAGTTGACATATCGGTGGTGAAAAATAAACTGAAAAGTTTTGATTCCGACAGCATTTGAGTTGATTGAAAAGCTCCAGTTCTGCCTCGAACGATGTTATGGCTTGGCGTTCTGGTTCCTTGATTTTGCGGATTCGTAAGCCATATGGTCCGATCTTCATTTTTTTCCCTGCCTATCAGCTTTCCTGGTAACACATCGCCGATCTCAGCCGCCGTTTGGTCATCGACGTGGATCTCGCTATATTCATAATTATTACCATCATAATCGTAATCATCAGAATCAGAACTCTCAGCTTGTTCAATCACCTCATTATTGTCGATGCCGTATATGTCCGAGTACTCACCGTCATGTGCTTCATGGTTAGATGGAACATAATTATCATCAGAGCCATCACTGAAGTCGTCTGCGTCGGATTCACTGCATTCATCCAGCAAATTGCGGATATATTTTTCTTGTCGTTCGAAAGACCGTCTGAAACATTATCAAATGTGTTTTCTTAGAATATATACATTTATGCACAACCAAAACTCCATTTTGAACAAATTTGATGTATAATGTTATATCTTATATACCTATTTACTAGCGATGTTTTCCGCTGAGAATTGCTCATATTTCCAATTTACCTACACCAAATAATGAACGTCTGAACTCCACAGCAGTAGGATACAATGTGATGAAATCGTTTAACTTTTCAAGCGAAACGCAATAAAACATAGTAACACAAATAGTTGTGATGAAACATGTTCAATCGCGAAAAACACATACGAATCAGTACAATATAATTATGGGTATCCGGGTGTCCTTCGCATATAACGCCGTATAAGAGTTGAAAAATGTATTTTAGAAAATTAACACATCGGAAATAATTTAAATGGAATACACCATTCAATGCAGAATTATATTTCAAGAAGGTACTGAAAATCCCATTATGTGATCCTATGGGCGAAATTATGTTTTTACTGATTCAAATTTCAAATGGATACCCGGGTACCCTAGTATTGACACGAAGGTTAAGGGTATGCGAGTTTTGCAAGATAAATCCCATCATTGACCTGCATTTTGTGACGAGGTAGTCTATGTGACTATTGTAATTGAGCTTATAGTCGAATAATACGTCTAAGTCTTTTTTGGATGATATGCTTTCCAATGGTAGATTTGTTATACTGTAGGTAAACTGAATTTGTGCCCGTTTCCGGCAGAATGTAAGGCTATTGCACTTTGAAACATTAAGATATAAACAGTTAATTGTACACCAATCTGATAATCTATTGATGTCTTCCTGCAACAATAAACAGTCCTGGGGTGATTTAATAGACCGAAAAATTTGCAAGTCATCAGCGAACTTTAAGCATTCAGAATTGAGGATGACATTGGGAATATCATTAACAAATAAAAGAAATAACAAAGGCCCAAGATGGCTGCCTTGGGGGACTCCCGAAGTAGCGTCAATGCGATCTGAGACAATACCATTAATCCTAACAAACTGCGAGCGTCCTCTTAAGTAAGAATTGAACCATTCTAAGAGACTTGAGTGAAAACCAATGTTACGCAATTTATTAAGAAGAATATCGTGATTTACCCGATCAAATGCTTTTGCAAAATCTGTGTAGATGACAAGCTTTTCATTGGCCTCATGTATAAAGTGATCCGTAACCAGGAAGCTTGCCGATATTTATAGAGGTCAAAGCAGCAAACCCCGCGATGCAGTGGAGTCGGAGGGTTATGATCCATTAAGTCCAGATCATAACCTCGTCTTTAAAGAGAGAAAAAAGAAAGGTTAAAAAAAAAGCAAACTCTATGCTCCCTCCTTGAACACAGTACCGAATATCCGAATAAAGAACCAAATATTGGCTCCCCTTTTCTACTTATCGTCCAGCACTCGGCACCATAAAGCAGGACTAGTAGGATGAAGGTTCGACAGAGCATGCATTTTTTTATCCTTCGAGTGAGGAATTTTGAGTCCTTTTGTTTCTCTGAACCGAAGAAGCAGCGGTTTCCTAAAGTAATTCTCCGTCGGATCTCCACCAAGGTGTCATTCGTGGAGTTGATGTTCACCCCTAGGTAGATGAACTCCTTAACTACCTCGAAGTTATTGCTATCAGCAGTGACGTTTTGTCCTAGGCGGTGGACGGACGTTTGTTTGGTTTTTGATAGCATCTACTTGGTCTTGTTCTCATTTACTTCAAGACCTATAAAAAAAACTCAAAACGAAAACTTGTTCTCTTTACTTACAGATGTTTTGTACCAGGAATACAAAGGAGATTTCTTCCTTTCCTTAAGCCCTTACAAAACTCAAAATTGCCCCGAATCACTTTTTTTTATTGTATCACCTACCAATAAACTGGCATTTCATCGATTACTTTGATAACACACATATGAAACATATGTTCGGGTAAACTTTTTGAAATCAATTTGTTTTTCTTTAAAAGCGTGTAATAATTTGCTGGTTTGGCGTAAACCTGTAATAAATTCGATTTGTACTTCCATTTAATCACTTCCACTTTACTAAAACACTCTTTGTCAAGAGCCTGAGTTGAATAAGATCAATAGTGTTCAAATACCAACGCAATTATGAAGAGCATTACAAACGTTACGGACGTAAACAGCGCAAGAGTTAATCCGCCATTATGGCCATTCATAAATTATCATAAAATGTGAAGAGAAATCATTTCCCACAAAAAAGTCAAGTTATTGCCCACTAAGAAATTGAAATTATTGCCCACTCGAGGTAAACTTATTGCCCGTGAAGTTTTTTCCACGCACCGTTCACTCTTAAGTTTCTATATAAGTGAAACATCTGTTTATTTTTTGCAGAAAATATAAGCTTTTATTTATAACAAAAAAAGATACAATTTACGACAGTGTGCGGCAACAGAACTTCCTTTTTTCGAAACGCAATGAAACCCAGTTAATGAATCAGATTTTTTTTCGACTTATAACATAGACTAGACATATCATAAGTTTCGTTTTACTCAGTTTTTAAAATCGCATCAGGTTGGTGATGTCCCACATTGTCCATACACTGAATAAGTCAATTTCTGTCGTTTGTCATGACCATTACCAGTATAGCAGCATTTATGTTGGCAGTTTCTGCTTGGTTGTTAACCTGCAGGACCTGTATTATCCTTGGACGGTTGACATAAATAGAGGAGTTCAAAAATCCAAGTTTGGGAGACATCAGACTTTGCAAAGTAACTCTCCCGCAAGGATGATAATGAAGCCGTTCCTACCCGGATCCGTCGCGTAATAGAACATCCTATAAACGTTTGTCCAAGAGTTCAAGAAACGCTCTCGATTTTCGGTGTTACGTCGTTTTGTTGCTTAAACACGCAAGATGTCCACTCGCCTAACAACTGTTATTTCTTTAAGCTGCAACACTCAACGAAGTTCCAATTTGCCAGCTTTAGGTTTCGCCCAAGCTTATGCATTACTTTACTATCCCCCGGAAAACGAATAGCTGTGACCCAAGCATTTCCGCCCGTTACAGAAATAGCATTTCTGTGAGCGTTCATTTCCATTTTTGAGTTCCAACGATCTCGACACGTGCATGATGCCATTATTTGATTTTTGTTCTTCCTGTTTAATTGTATGTGCATTTATTTATTTTTTTGAAACTATGTTGCACATACCTTGTCACTTGAAGCCCAATTTTCAGTCCCTTTCTTTATTTAATACCTATATGTTTCATCTTAATGTAAATAAACAAACAACAGCTTTGACCTGTGACAGCAGAATTGTTACTGATTGCAATAGATTGCAAATTTATCTTTTTATTAATAAAAAATCCTAATTTGTGAATTAACTTGTAATCGGTACTTTAGGCTATTTGTGACTGTGATTACAATTTAGTACTTTTTATTTATAAGGCTGATTATTATTTAAAAAAAAGCACATGCCACCTACAGCTGGAACTGGAAATTCAATGGTTAATAATAACATTCTCCTCTCAGTGAGTATGAATGAACGCTGGAAGCTTTCAATAATTATTATTAAGATGTTAAGGCATTTGCTAAGCTACTATACAAATGTGAGTCGTATGTATACCAAATTTGTTTGTTCAGTTTTCCACTTACCTTTCGAGTATTTTTTTGCAAACTGTCGATTTGGACTCTAAGGTGTGCGAATCTTGGGGTAGTTTTAATGGTGTGCTCTTAAATAATATAGCTGCATATGTGTATATACAGTTTATACGAAGGGTAATTGTTCTGTAATTGTCGGAAAATTAATGATCTATTGCAGTATCCGTTGTTATGAGTGCAACGTTAGTGTGTAACCTAAAAGCCCTTAAATTCAATCCCAACCTGGCATTTGTCTGCTACGACGGAAACATAATTCCTTTACCCAGAAATACTGCTCAAGCAGACTGTGCTTGACTTTGATTTATGTTGTTTCAATTACAAGACCAATCACACCATGAGCGCTGTTACTCAATCTGCAACACAACGATACTCCTTTCAGATTAAGGGATATGATTTATATTATATGCATTCGCAGTTGATTTGTGTTTGAAAAGTTTTATCCCGTTAACAATATAAGGTATGGAAACTGACTTGATGTACCCTTATAAGAACGATGAGCCTTAACGTTTCAAAAAATTATGTTTGATTTTGAGTAAATCGTAGATACTCGTACATACATTTCTGGATTTGAATCGATTAGGAACATTAAGTTGATGACTACTTAATATTAATCCTCAATTTTTGGATATAAACTGGAACCCTTTTTTTTGTTTTATTCAAACCCCAGAATCTATGCAAATTATAATGAGCCACAGAGATATACGTCATTTTTTGCATACCCTGTCAAAAGGGTATACATATTCATTTTAATATAAACGCAACTTGTAACTGTGCGTGGAACTTACTCCACTTAAATCTACTACATATGGGATTTAAATCATCTTTTCGTAGCTGAAATGTAACGGAAATGATGATACTGATTATACATTAAAATTAATGTTAATTCTAACAAGAAACTCTTTTTTTGGACAATTGCTGTACACTGAAACTTTCGTTTTAAACATTTCCCATTGGCGGTGGCATAAATTGCCATATGGAGCAGATTTGCATAGACCTATTTCCCCATACCTTTTTAAATATACATACCTTAATTATTTGTAATAGACAAACGTTAAGCATAATATGTTTATACATTTGTTACCTGCATAAAAAGTTTCGCCTATAGCTGTGCACGTCCTTCAAATTCGATGTAATAGCTAAACTATGGAACTAAATCTCTAAAAGCTAGAGAAAAGCCAGTGCCAAGGTTGTATTTTTCTTCTTAACATATTGATGAAATAACTATTGTTATCAGAACATAAATTTCATAACAAAATATGTTCCTACACAATATCTTTTATAATCGATCGTTGAATGTACCTGTCCCTTATAACTAATTCGAATCTTCCATACTACCATTACTGATTATTGTTTGATCGACCTTTTACGACACTCGTGAACTCCAATCGTATCAATGCACGGATTTACATGCACACTTACGGGACCGATGTTAAAATTGTCTAAAAGTGATTTTTGTCCTTGTTTTTTGGAGGCCGCAACAGTTATTTTCTTAGCCCGTTCCTGCACGGAAATGCTTTTGCATGCTCTTGCTATTCATTTTTGTTTGATCGTCCTTTTCCGACACAGCGCCAGGTGGCTTAAAATGGAGGCGATCAAACGACATCGTTTCGACCATATAGAAGCCTTTGACCTATCTCTATCTAGATCTGATAGAGATAGCTGTTGTCGAAACAATGGCTTCCGACCATAAATCAATGACAAGACTCAGTGGGTCAGTGGTTGGTGGAGATTCGAATCCCTATTAAAGACAGCTTAAGATATTTTGACCCCCCCCGCTCCACTGGGAGTTATCCCATGACAATAACTGACTAACATATTAACTTATAACATTTCCACACTTTCAGATCGGAACCGCCTGATAGAATATGTTTGGAGAAGCTCTGTTAACACAAGATATTTTCATGTGTGAGTGACATAATTTAGGCTTGTACTTATAGTTTAAAGTGTAATGAAGAATGCGCAAACTAGGTATATTGAGAACTACAGGGTGGTGCACGAATCGTGCTACAAAAACAAAACGTAATAAATATTTTTCCGTCTGAGTAATCGACTTATTTTTATACCCTATTCTAAGGGTATATTAATTTTGACGCATAGTTTGTAACATACCTTAAAATTGCCCGTAGACCCATAAAAGTTACTATATTTATGATCAGCATCGATAGTAATGTCGATCTAGCCATGTTCGTCCGTCCGTCCGTCCGTCGGCAAAAATTAGGCCTTTAAACTGTCCCTAGAGAGCTGAAATTTTAACCATATACTCTCTAGGGACCCGAAATAATCAAGTTTACGAATTTGTGAAATCCGCCCACAAACTCAAAAAAACAAAATTTTGGAAAAAATCGAATTTTGAGCTAGAAAGCTGAAATTTTTTATATAGGATCTATGACTCCTAAAACTGCTCGGGATAGAAAATTTTCAAAATCCGCCCACAATTTGATTGAAAAACCAAAATTTGAGCTAGGGAGCTGAAATTTATAATATATGTTATATCGGAACCCACTTGTGCGCATCTAGATTTCAAATTCAACAATTAAACATTTTGCCATAAGTTTCAATGTATACAAAAAGATGCTATGAGAAAGAATTGTAACTCAGCACTTTTTGCCCTAATCGATGTTTACAAAAGATCCATCGCTTCAATGTTTATAAAAGATGAAAAAATGTGACTCAGCACTTTTTGCCTTCAGCAACTGGTGTGAGAATATCATCTTATGATCCGCAGTCAAAATGCTGCGTTAGCAATTAAGCAATATAAAAGGGGATCGATGTATCTCAAGTTTTTAAGTCTTAAGTCTACCATACCTACAGTCACTTCGTATAGCGGAAGATCTCCCCCACCAAGGGTAAGGGATCTGAAGCTTCGACTTCAATAAAAAGTTACAAAAATTAAATAAAGTCTTTTATTTGATGTCGCTCTCTGATGAGAGCGCAAATATATTTTTTATTCAACTTAAAACACTTAAACAAAATTTATATACTCTCTAGGGGCCCTTTATGCTCATGTGTTAATTCTTTTTAAATCCGCCTACTGACACGCACACAATTAAATAAAACATTTTATTGAAAAACTAAAGTTTGAGCTAGGGAGTGTTTTCTTACAAAAGCTTCGTTTTTTTTGATAAAATCCTTTAAATGTTATATAACAAAATATGTAGAGCGTTCTTAACAATTCAACCATACTAAGACTTTTGTCACACCCACTTATGAGGGATAGGAATAAGAATAGGGTATCCAACAGTTCGCCCAAGCGGACTGTAGCCCGTTCCTATGTTTTTTTTATGTGGTTACTATTTTGATTTATTAAAGTGAATGCTTGGGATACTGAAAAGAGGATTTGGATAGTGCAGCGGTATCATGCTTTGCTGTCCTTCATTTCCGTCCAAAGGGAGTTTAGGCGGGAGTTTGGCGGCACTCCCCCGAGTAGATGGACCATTATGAGACTGGTAAACATGTTTGCCGAATCTGCATCTAGCATCGTTAATTCAGCCAAATCTAAGTGTTTCGACTTGATACTAATCGGCGCAAATTGGAGTTAGCAGACGGCCATTACAACGGATAATTCATGATGACTTAAACTTGTTTCTGTACAAAGCCCAAATTGCAAGCAAGTTAAGCCCTCTGGATTTGCCTATTCGCATGGAATTTTGCAAAAAAAATTGACCGAAGAAGACAACAGCTTGATAAATTGCTTGTTTATGTCGGATGAGGCCCATTTTGATCTAAACGGCAATGTACATATGCAAAATTGCCATACATGGAGTGAATCTACTGTACCCAGAACGAGTCACTGTGTGGTGCGCAGTTTCATCAAGGTGCATTGTGGGGCCTTACCTCTTTGAAAAAAACGGTGTAACAGTAACTGTCATTGACGACCGTTATTTAAAGATGTTGAAGTGAATTTTTTTACCCAGAACTGCGCCGAAAAAGTATTCTTTTCAACAGCATTTGGTTCCAGCAAGATAGAGCAACTGCAGACATAGCCCGACCGGTTATGGTGGAGCTCCAACGAAAATTCCCAAACAAATTAATATCCACAAACTCCACTTTCCGCTGGCCCCAAGGTCACCTGACCTGACTGCACCAGACTTTTTTGTATGGGGTTATTTATGTTGAGTAAGAGGTATGAAACCAAGGAATTTGACCGAATTCAAGCAGTCGATTAAAAAAATAATTGAGGCGACCCCGAATTCTACCGGTCAGGCCGCAATGAATAATTTTCTGATCAGGTGTCGCGCACGCGTGAATGAGCATGGATGCCATTTACGGTCTATCATCTTCAAAAACAATTATAAAATAATATTGAATTTTCTATATGATAAAAAAATAAATAAATGAAATACATTGATTAAAAAAAAAGTTTTTTTTGAATTTCTTATTGTAGCATAATTGGTGCGCCACCCTGCATAACCGTATCACCTTCTACAGAAATATTTTCTGTTTATTTTGAGAGTCTTAATATTCTTAACTCTTAATATACCTTGATGACACTAAACTTCGGTGAAGTCTAAGTCTTTGGATGTAGTGTAAGTTAAAATATTTACAGTATGATTTCATTTATTCAAAAATAATCCTAATCTTTCTCTACTTGACACGAAACCAATATCCTTTACAAAAGTTTTATAACCAGAAACCATCTTACAAGTATACCATCTGGACGGATTTCTTTTTCGCTTGTGCATAGTATAGTATTTTTTTATGGGCTATATACTTTTAACGACATTACTTGGGCTCTGTTCGAAAAGCTAAGCAAAAGTACAATTTTTTGCCTAGCTATCTTTATTCGTTGTTTGGTATTTTAAGATTGTTGGGAGCTGACTAGACTCGGCAGTTTCGCATGCTTTCTTATTAACCACAATTTTTTTTACAACATTCGTTACTTAGAGCAAACAGAGCTCCTAAACCGTTTGTTTAGTGCTGTGCAATAAATTAAATTGATATAAATAGTTGGAATTCACTTTCTTGTGTGCAACCTCTGCAATAGAAGGTATTTTTTCTGTAGCTCCATGGCTATGTTGTGCGCATGGAAAAGGAAAATTAAAACACACCCACAAAACCCCACAGTTCAAAACCAACGAGCCTACATTTTAATTAAATATCTTAAAAATTTAAAATAAAAAAGGTGTGCAAATTTTACGTCAGAAGAATAAACCTCAAATTTGCATGGGTGGATCAGGACATTTGCGGTAAACCTTTATTGGTGAGTGCTTTCATGGGCGGTTCTCATTCGGCTGTTTTGTTTTTTAATCATTAACATATAATTTTATCTTCATTGTTTTTTTTTCGTTTGGCCTGAAGTACAAATATTTTCGCGAACCCTTCAATTCTTTATTTTTTTCCTTCTATCCTGATAACGTTGTTCCATAAATATCAAACAATTTACGCTTAATTGACAGTTCACCCGTCCAGACAGTTGGTATTGACATTTGATTCTTTTACCGAAGTCGGATTGTCTGACTAAAATCCTTCCAATTAAGCGTCAAGAGTAAAAGAATCGGATCAACCGATAGGAAAGATGTTTAACGGATTTTAAATGACTACAAAAAAAAATAAAGAAAAAAGGAAACGGTTTGGCGTTCCTTTGTGTTGTTTGCATGAGGTAAAATTGAAGCAGGACAAAATAAACAACAGCAGACAAAATCAATAGGGGTTTTAAGATTGAAACCGTTACCAGTTGGGGCTGCGGAAGCTGTGAATATATTGAATCATTAGCTATTGTGAGATTTGTGGGTTTGTAAATTAAGCAAGTACCTATGTGAACGATAATTGAACTTGCTAAATAAACAAAAGCTAATAATAACACATCGGTTGTTTATACCATATTCTAAGAGTATATTAATTTTGACGCATAGTTTGTAACATACCTTAATATTGCCCGTAGACCCCTAAAAGTTACTATATTTATGATCAGCATCGAAAGTAATGTCGATCTACCCATGTCCGTTCGTCCGTCCGTCCGTCGGCAAAAATTAGGCCTTTAAACTAGGCCTAGAGAGCTGAAATTTTAACCATATACTCTCTAGGGTCCCGAAATAATCAAGTTTACGAATTTTTGAAATCCGCCCACAGACACGCCCACAAACTCAAAAAAACAAAAGTTTGGAAAAAAACGAATTTTGAGCTGAAATTTTGTATATATGATTTATGGCTCCGCCCACTGACACGCCCACAAATAAATAAAACAATTTTATTGAAAAACCAACATTTGAGATAGGGAGCTAAAATTTATAATATATACTCTCTAGGGGCCCTTTAAGCTCATGTGTAAATATTTTCAAAATCCGCCTACTGAAACGCCCACAATTTTTTTTTTTTTTTTTGAAAATCCAAAGTTTGAGCTAGGGAGCTGAAATTTATAATATATACTCTCTAGGGGGCCTTTTATGCTCATGTGTAAATATTTTCAAAATCCGCCCACCGACACGCCCACAATTTAAATTTTGTTGTTGTTGAAAATTCAAATTTTGAGCTAGGGAGCGGAAATTTATAATATATACTCTCTAGGGGCCCTTTATGCTCATGTGTTATTTTTTTTTAAATCCGCCTACTGACACGCCCACAATTAAATAAAACAATTTTATTGAAACACACAAGTTTGAGCTAGGGAGCGTTTTTTTCGATAAAATCCTTTAAATGTTATATAACAAAATATGTAGAGCATTCTTAACAATTCCACCATACTTAGACTTTTGTCACGCCCACTTATGAGGGATAGGAATAAGAATAGGGTATCCAACAGTTCGCCCAAGCGGACTGTAGCCCGTCTCTATGTTTGTTTATGTTTTTTATTGTTTTTGAATCAGTATTACCAACCGCTTAATTGAAAGAAATGTATAAGAATTCTGTAAAAGATATTTTGAATAACTCAATGAATTTTCATAAATACGAATTAATTTTTATTATATATGTAAGTATAGGATTTTGGTCGCTGGGAATCGCTCATGAATTTACATAGTCCATGGCTCATACGAGTAGGTACTACGTTTTCTCTTTCAAACTTGATCATATATGTGGTTACGTACCAGTGGCGTGGCGTGGATAATTTTAAAAGGGAAGACGTTGAAAAATTTTGTCACCTATAAAAATAAAAATCTTTAAAACCTGAAATAAAATAATTTTTAATGGGGATATTGTATCTACATAATATGCATTCCACATTGACTTAGCAAAAATATTCTAGCCACATTTTTTATACTTCAAGACATTAATAATTCAATCAACAATGAGCTTAAAGCATAACAAAAGTGGCTTCAAAAGAGGCCGGTCTTGACAGACGCATGATACAATAACTTAAAAAAATTCAGCATAATGTGGATAGTAATTTTAAAATAAGAAAATTCAGAAGAATTATATGGATAATTCTTTATATTTGTTAAAATATAAAAACGATACAAATAATAATGTCAGCAATAAAAATAAATCAAAATTAAAAACAGCTAAAATTCACACACTTAAAAAAAAAAAAAGTGAAAAGTTTTGTTAAAATATTAGTTCTTTATAATTATTTGTATTCTAATGCTATTCGACGATCTTTTTTGATAAACTCTGCCAATACCCTTTCATAGAAGTTTGGTCTATTTTTAATTTTAAGAAGAAGTCTTCTTTCTATCGATATGAGGGCTAAATCAGAGAGCCTATCCTCGCCCTGTGAGTTTCTTAAATAAGTATGAATTCTTTTTAAAGCAGAAAAAGACCTCTCAACGGAGGCGACGGAAATGGGAAGTGTTAAAAGTAAACTACTTAAGTTTAAGACTTGAGGGAACACTTCTTTCAATGCTTCACTATTCAAATGGTTGTGAAGGTCGAGAACCTCAAACTGCCGAAGTGACGACGAAGAATATAAAACATTAAGTTCATTTTTTAATGCCGTGAAGTCAAAAATTCTAGGAAAAAACTTAATTAGGGAAGATATTTTTACATCTGGACTGGAACGAGAAAAAGTGTCATACTTCAAATTATTTAGTAAATCCAAAAATGTAAGATTACTAAATGATTTATATCTGGCATTTATTTGGCTAACTATATTGTCTTTAATTTCAACAAAAAGGCGCTTATAATTCGTCTTCAAATCGAAGTCAAGCAACCTGCGTTTACGTGGAGGTTCGATGCAATCATTTACGCTGTCATAAATAACTTCAAACATATTTAAAAAGTCAGAGCTTATCCATGACTCAAAACGTTCGATTTCTTGCTTGGCATAACTAACGTCTGTTTGTTTTTTTTTGAATTAAATTAAATAATACATCGGTCTTTGCAAATATTTCAAAAAGGGTATGAAGCAAAAAACAGAATTCCTTGCTCTCTAATTTATTTAATAAACTTTCTGCCATCGAAAGTGTGTCAGTATCCCATTCCCTAGAGTCATTAATTATTTTACTAAAAGTTTCAATTATATCTATTCTACAGTTAAAGATTACGTTTATTATTCTTGAATGATAATGCCATCGAGTTTCCGATACTCCTGGCATGCGTCGATTGGAAATTTGTTTTAAAAGATTGGACCGCTTTGTGGATTTATTAAAAAATCGAACGATGCTATTAGTATAGCCAAAAAATAGTTTAAGTTCTGCTATGTTTTCTAGAGATCGGGATAGTACTAAATTTAAAACATGTGCATAACAAGGAATAAAATTTGCCATCGGGCATTCATCAAGGACCTTCTTTTGAACACCACCCCCCTCGCCGGACATAACTGCGGCACCATCGTAGGATTGTCCTATTAACTTTTCCTTGCAGTCGTATGTTTCAAGAATTTTAAATATATGATTGGATAACTCATTTGCATTACGACTTGCGCTAACGTCAAAAAATCCAAGAAATCTTTCTTGTATACCATCCTCTGACAAGTACCGAAATATGGCACTCAGTTGTTCCCTATGACTCAAATCTGGTGTTTCGTCGATCATAATCGACACGAACCGAGCATCCTTGATTTCCGTTTTAATTTCGGATTTCATAACCGCCGCGATACTATGTATCAAATCGTTTTGAATATCGTTGGATAAACCTGAAAAAATTGGATTGTGTGTACTTGAACACTGCTCTAAATGGGATTCCAATAAAGTGTCATATTTAGATAAAAAAATAAACCGCTTCGACATAATTGCCACGATTATCTGAACTAGACCTTTCATCATGACCGCGAAATGCTAACTCCTGTCTGCCTAATAAAATGACCGTGTCAATAAAACGTTCCATTAGTTTCCGATTTTTATCTACTTTTTTATTATGAACAACGAAAGAATTTCCTAAAGAAGTTTCAATGCGATTCGTGCCGAATTCGTGTAGGGATAAACAACAACGAATATGTTTTTCTGTCTTAATATGTTTTTTCGAAGAATTAACTAAATTTTTTATATCAGTGAAACCCGTTCGGCTCCAAACACTGGCGGAGTTTGAAAAAAGAAGACAAGGAAAACAAAACATTTTATTAAGCTTGCAACTCCCAGTTAGCCACTTATATTTTTGGTATAAGGAAACATTAAAATGTGTCACAAAACCATCTCTCCTTTGGTAATTAATATTTATAAAAGTCATGTTTTTATCAGTAAGTTGGTAATAAAAGAAACTAAAAAATTACACATTAACCTTCACTTTCACTTTCACATCTAACTTTTCACTATTTTAATTTAAGATTTTATCAAATTGGCTTTACAAAACACTAGATTTTTTCAAGTTATTGCACTTGTGCAACGCAGTCTGTCAATAAATTCCAACTGATTCTAAATTAAAATTTGAATTCCTGCTTAAAAAAACACAAGTGTCGGTATTTTATTTGACATGAACTTCTCTTAAGCGATATGCTGAATTTACTCTGCTGACAAATTGCCATAATATTCTACCATATTTTATTTCATAAGACAAAAGTATAACAATAAATTTGTAAAAACATCGAAGCATTAACTATCACAAGAGAGAAAAATGAAAGCTCAACTTCTTACATCAACACGCATATCAATATCAACATCAAATTCAAAATCAAGAATCAACCCACATAACACATTCAGATATTATGTCATAAGAAAAAAGAAATAAGTCAAAGAACACCGTGTTATTAGACACAATGTTGCAAAAAAAAACGAGTCAAACGTAGCACCTGCATTCCTGCAACATGTTGATATCTTCCGATTGAAACGCAATGCTAATCGCAAAAGGGAGAATGAAATGAAACAATTCCAAGTATTCAGCGTGAGATTTGGTTTATAAGACGAAATGTAGCGTCTTTTTCTTTGAATATAAAAGCGGGTGTTGAACAAAGAGGATCGGAACCGCAATGCTTGTAGAAGAAAGGGATATAAAACAAGTAAATAAGACGGAAAAATATTTTTTATTCTATTATAGAGAGCAGCGGTAGTTGAAAACTTTTTACTAAGAGTATTTTTGTGACTCTTCGTTGGTTTGTTGTTTGTGATTTGTGGATTGTGGAATGTGGTTGAATCTTGATTCTTGAATGAAGTATGAAGATACAGACGAGAGGTAGAATGAAAATATTAAACTTATTCGATAGCTTATGTGTGAGTGTGTGTGTAGATTTTATTTTATAATTAAAATACGGGACGGGTTTCATTTTTCATATATTTATTTGGCAGATAGTGCTTACTTTTGGTCGATTTTTAAAAGGGAGGACGGTAGGAATCGTGTTATATGGACGCCACGCCACTGTTACGTACATACTATAGGGTGTACCTACTGGCTTAAAACCAGTACTAACTTTGATTTTGAACAAAATACATGAAATTTTATTAAATAATATGTTTGTGTTCAATCGGAGGAATACATTCTGTTGTTTTGCGAAAACAATCAGCAATACGGCGAATAGCGGACTCAGATGTTTGATGATATGTTAGTTTGGCGCACAACACCAAATTCATAAAATTTTGTAACGTTGTTGAAGCGTTTATGTCATCACGATAAAATTGCAAAAACTACTGAATTAAAATTATACTGACAGTTTGCAGTGTGACATTTGGTTTGTCTCCTTTCATCTTCCCAACCAATGTACGGTGTTCCAGGCGGAAATTATGGCGATTAAATACGTCTTAATGTTCGTCGAAATTCAAGTCGATATTCACTATCTTTTCCTAGACTTTCAAGCCGCTTATGTTAGCTCTACATGGCGATGGCCGAATATTAGATCCCGGCAAAAACTAATTCAGCTGTGTCGCGAAACATTTGAAAACTCACGGTGTAAAGTGCAGTTAGAAAGCAGCTCTCCCGAATTATTCCCAAATTGCACCGAATTTTGGCAAGTAGATTCGCTATCATGTCACTTCATCAATCTTGTTCTGCGGAAAATAGGCCCAGGTCAGGTGACAACACGGAAGGCACTATCTTCAATAGATTCGTTCAGCTGCTGAGGTCATCATCGTCCGTTCCCAGCGTGACGTGTTAGAGGTTTTTGTTACAGCGATTGAAGTGAAGGCGAAATGCATTGGTCTTGAAGTAAATGAGGACAAGACCAAGTAGGAATATGCTTTCAACAAATGAGCGAACATGTGTCAACCGCCTAGGACAAAACGCCACTCTTGATATTTTTAACTTCGAGGTTGTTAAGGAGTTCATCTACCTTAGAGTAAACATCAACTGCACGAATGACACCTTAGTACAGATACGACGAAGAATTACCTAAGCTACTGCTGCAGCTACTTCCGTTTGGCTAAACAAATGGATTCGAAATTTCTCACTCGAAGGACAAACTGCATGCTCTTTTGAACCTTTGTATAAGCTCGTCGGCTAATGGAAAATAATGCTCGACCGAAGGATCTTTGACTTGTAGCCCACAGGTTCGAGAAAGCAAGCAAACCCGAACTTATATGGAAGGAGCGTGCCCGGGATCGCAGAGGATGGAAACCTGCAGTGTCGCAGACAGAGACCCGTCACTTGTCCGGAGCCCGTTAAGTAAAGTAAGTAAATAAGTATAACCTTGGCTAGAAAAATAAAACGTGATACTGATAACCAAGCAGCCATCAAGCCACTGGAATCAGTCTCTATAAACTCAATAGCAGTCCTTGACTATTAGGCATCTCTTAAGGATATGACAGAGCAGTTCAATATTTACCTCTGGGTGCCGGGTATAGGGACATTCCGGGGAAATGTAGGTCTGACGAGCTCGCCAAATATGGAACTATTTTGCCTTTCACTAAGCTTACCAATTGCTACATACAGGCTAATATTTAAGTTAGATGCAATCGAAAGAACAAACCGTGGACAAGTGGTAACACATGTCTAGCGACAAAGCATATCTGGCCAAAGCTGACCCTACGATGCTCTAAGAGACTGATCTCTCAAAACAGACTGTATATTAGCGCCACTATAGGTGCCTTTACTGGACGCTGTCTCATTGGGAAGCATGCTACAAGGCTTTTGCAAAAACTTAGTGGACGCGGAGGGCGAGACTATTCTCCACCTTCTATGTACATGCCCAGCTCTGTCCCAGAGAATAATACTCCATTTACGTATTCTCTTCTACAACATATAACGTATGTTTTCCAGCAGGGGTAGGCTAAGCGGGAATGCCTGGGTCCTGGAAATAGAAAGGGGAGCAGAAAAGTCGACCGGGAATAAAGCACTCAGGAGTTTTCCGACAAATAAAACACTTGGCAAATTTAACTTTAACTCTTATTTCAAAGTTTATTGACTTATTATAAGACTCTGTGCTTCTTGGCGTCGCGTCGATGCGTCGTGGCTTAGCTCCGGCGGTGGACTCCCAGAACCATAGGCGCTGTCACCTTATATATGCACCTAATGGGCGAATTGTCCCTATCGATGTGGTCCTGCGGTGGTGCTGCTTCTGTGGCCGTGTGGTCTCTGCGGTCGTTGTCTCTGCTGCTGTTGTTGTCCCTGCTGCTGTTGACGTTGTCCTGTTGTTGATGCTGTGTCTGATGCTGGTGTTGTCTTTTCGTCTTATGTTGCCGTTGTCTCCTTGGCTTGTTGTGGTCGTCGACGGTGGTCTGCCCTTCCTTTCAGCTACACTACACTACCAAACTACTACTACGCCGCAATAAGCTGCGTACCCTGTGTCCCCAGTGCCCGCTCTTACTACTTGAGCCCGTAGTGTTCGCCAGAGCGATTCTGCTCCACACATGTTGACTGGATCCAGCTTTCATGTGTCAGGTCCGCCGGCGACCACTCGACTGATATTGCCACCACATGTGACGAAGATTACAAACATAAGAAGCTCTAAGTGGTTAAAGAAGTACGGTTAAGATTATTCACAGATGCACGTTGTACCACAATGCACCTCAAATTGGTTTATGTTAGTCGGCCTCGGGTGAAAGCCACATTAACCCTATCTGTCCTAACAACCTCTTGCGGTAATCTGACAAACATTCAAGAGTATAAACTGTCATGCCATGTCCAAGCTTCTCATACACAATTGTTTGGAGAAGCTAAGTTTAAGGCTCTATATTTTTTTCTTTAATTAAAAACTCATATCAAAATCTTTTATTGGAGACATTTTTAAGAATTAAAGAATTCAATTTATCACTATGTTTATCCAATCTGAATTGACAATTCTCTTCGAACGGTTAGATTACAAATTGTGCATTTCATTTGTCAATATCCTTTCAGTAGTCAATTTAATCCATTTCTCCTTCAAGCAATTAACCATAAACGTTTCGATTACGCTCTAATTTGTTGTTCCATTTTGAGATTCTGTGGATTACATTCAAAGCACGTAATCTACCGTAGCAAACGTGCATAGCCTTTCCTTCATTTAATTTTTCATTCATCGTTCGTGTTGGGTCGTTACTGGGATCGGGCTTACGAAATGTATTTACGCAATGTTGGGTATTAGCAGTACCCTTATCGGTTCACAACTATCTAATACAATTGTTACCTATAATCGTGCTCAGGAGTATAGGATAACAAATCCGGTTACAGAAATATCCGAAGGATCCGATAACCAACCCGGTCTTGAACTATGATTAAAGACATTGAATTTCCATTATGATTAAAGACATTGAATGTATGTACAGTACATTGTCCATCTGATCATAAATTGCCGATACAAATAAAATAGCACCCACTTCCTATATAATTTTCGACCAAAACATGAATTAAAGAAACCAGATACTTATTCTATCTCGAACCTTTAAGCTGAAAACACCAATTGTGTGTTGTATTTTGCTTAATTTTTCCAAATACATACATACATTCTTTTTCTAACGAATTGAACGCCATTTTCAGAATAAAATCCTGTGCAAAAATATATATGGAAAGTCTAAAGTCCGCTAAGGGAGAACGGCTTGCTACCCTATCCTTAATACAAGTTACAGATTTGGATCAAAAACTGCCCTAAAAAAGTAGGCGCGTCGAATAACTTTATGTAGATGAATATTGCTAAGAAAAACATTAACTGCATATTTATTTAAAATAAATAAATATGAGTCATTAAGGGCCTACAACCTAGAAGAGTTGGGAAAGAATGCATTACTTTTGTGCTGCATTCAGGTAAGTCTAAGAGTAGGACTGCAATCCGGGAATGCAAGCTGAACTTTACCTTAGGTTAGGTTAGGTTTAGGTGGCTGTCGGCAGAAGCCGACACACTTAGACCAATTTAGGTCCATTGTGATACCACGTATAATTATCTACCTCAACTCTGTAGATGGGACTGGCCAACGACACGCGGTTGTTCTCAAACGGTCCCCCATCTACGTACTAACCGCGCCCAACGTCGTTTAATTTCGGTGATCTGACGAGAACCGATAAATTCGACGTGGTATGGTCGTTGGTTAACTTTACCTTAATACTTCAACTTACAGCAGTCAATTGACCATGAGTTAAAAGATTGCAGTACTATTTGACTACTTGCATTCTGTATGTTTGTTGTAAGTTTTCAGTAAGTTTTTATACCTGGTTGTAGTCACTAAGTTATTTCACTGCATTTATTTAACTGTCGTCGTTTCACTGCTTTTAAGTCTTTAGACTAAAAATATTTAGTTTTCTATAATACCTTATTCTTGCAAGTCCTTTTTTTAATTTTTAAACCAAGATTCAAACGTTTTGATCATATCACTTTACAAATGAGCACCATTTTTATATTTAATGAAAATATAACGATTGTCTTACAAAATAAATATGTGGAACATTTTGCATGCTTATTATGGATAAACAAAAATAAAATATTGAAGAAAACTCCCATTTTTCAGTCAAATGACTGAAAAGCACTGAGAAGTCTTAGAAGCAGTTAAAAGACTTAGAGTTCAAGGAATGCAGTCAAAAGACTTACTTATTGCAACAAAAAAAACACAAAGTAAACGTACAACTGACTTAAAGAATGTAAAAATTCAAAAAGACTGCATTCTTTATACCTACGTATGAACATTAAGTGCATTATATAAAATGTATGGGATGAAACAAAATTCAATTAGCCGTTTAAACTTCGAAGTGATTTAATTCTGTTGAGTGTTTAAGGGTGTTCGGTAATGTGCATTAATATTTTTCTAAACTGCTTTTCATGTAAGCACATGTTTCTGATGTATGATAAAATTACAAAATATAATGTCTATAGAGACAAAAAAATAATTAACAAAACTCATATGTGTAACAATGAAAACTCATTGGAGAATAGACTAACTCAGTTGAAGTGGATGTTAAACAGAGACTGTACATTTTTGTTCGACACACTTAAAGGGGATTTTTATCATAAAAGACTTAATTGCAAATGGGTTTGTAGGAGGATGGGGATGCTATATATTTAGTTTCGTTTTATAAATCGAGAAAACATTGCATATATTATATTTTCGGGTTTTTCGCCTTTAAGAGAATAAACTTCCGTAAAAAACAGCAGCGTTTATATTAAATTTAATATATACTTTGTAAACAAATTGATGGCGCAGCTATGTGGTGGAAGGATACCAAGAAGAAATGCTGTCTCTCAAGCCCTATCAAAATTCAAAGGACATCTTGAATTGGCATAACAGGATCATTAAGAACCATATCCACTGCCACTATGAAGCTAATACCTCACAACCCTGGACATATAGGGCAGCAGCAAAGCGGTTAAAACGGCCGTTTGACTCAGAGAGTCGGGACGGTTGTCTTTCAAGCCATACGGACACGCATCCGGTGAGGCACGATGCAGTGGTTCGAAAGAAACAATAGCTACTTAGATACTATTTAATTCCCACCTTCGTGTTCAAAAGGAGATTAGTTACCAGAATCCCTGAAAAAATGCGAATGGATCATCAAAATGGTCACGGAAGAAGGCGAGGTAGCTATCTATACCGATGGATCCAAAATCGACATGGGCTAGCTAAGCGGCTATAAAGGCCATGGATTCAGTAGAAGTTAATTCATAGGCGGTATTGCAGTGCAGAAAATACCGGGACTAGATATCAACTGCCAATACGGTTACCCTATGTTTGGTACCGGGGCACAAGGACATTTCGGGCAACGAGAAAGCGGATAAGCTTTCAAGATACGGGTCGGAGATGAATGCATCTCTGGCTCTAAAATATATGTGAACTCCGCTAAGCACACTAGCAAGAAAAATCGACGTCGAATCCATGAGATAGAACAAACCTACATTGGATCAACCTCGAAACATGCAGACACACAACGGACCTCTGGCTAGCGGGAAACCAAAGGGAATCTAAGGTCATGTTCGGGCTAAACCGCAAAGAAATACGCACACTGACGGGGCTCCTCACACCACACTGTGTAGTGGGCTTACATGCGGAGCGACTTGGCAGATTGTGCCGTATACAATGATTTTACTGCAGATGCTGCCGGGACGTGACGTTGAAGAAATAGAATCTATTTGTCACCTACTATGGGAATGCCCCGCTCTTTGAACTAACAGAATTAAGATTCTTGGCAGCTACCCCGTTAAGGAGCTGGGCGACCTGATAGGCATATAAATCCAGGTGGTTCTAGTAGAGCGGATTACTCAGCAATTAAACAGCGGTATCTTTTTGTTTCTTTTCAGATTTCAACATTTTTTAAGCACCCAATGGACTCAAGTTGATGGTCTAAGTGAGCCGTGACATCCGTCACAAGGGCATCCATTTTACATTCCTTGTAAAAAATTAAATATCGAAATAAACGAAACGTATAATATTTTCATTTTAGACAAAATAAATGTTGATTATGCGGCATATTGCATTTCTATTTCTGTATGAACGTTAGCTACTGAAAATGGGTTGGGTTCGATATCCCGCTTTTTACAATCCCGATTCTTAAAATCCCGCTATTATAATCCAGCTTTTTATAATCCCGCTTTCTTAAAATCCCGTCTTTTAAAATCCCGCCTCTTATAATCCCGTTTCTTATTATCCCGCTTTTACAATCAAAACTAGTTGCTTTATTTTAAAAATCGCGCGATTTTTTTAAAATAAAGCAACTACTTTTGATTGTAAAAGCGGGATAATAAGAAAATTAAAATAAATTAAGCAATGAGGGTTTTTTTGAAATGCAGTTTATTTTACCATTTATCATTTTTAGAGGAAGTAACAAAATAAGAAATAAATAATATCAAAATAAATTTTTAAGTAATAAATATGACAATCTTCAATAATTAAAAAAAAAATAAAGTAATGTTATATGATATTCTGCAAAAGGGAACAAAAAAAACTTCAAACCATTAACAACATTTTTTATTTTATTAGTTCAAGTGTATCTATTATAAGCAATGCAACGCAAAAAATCTGTTTTACTCATTTTTTTCTATTTCTCATTATTTTTTTTACAGCACGTCACTTTATAACATTAGTTTTTTTAAAAAAAAAATTTCTTGTCCATTTCGTAATTTTTGTATTTCAGTTTGCACCACAATTGCTTCCTTTCTCAAATCTGCAATGAGTTTATACTAGCCAGCACTTTTTCGTCCAAACAAAGCATTCAGTCTGCGATGCCACGCATTATTTTGTTTTCTCGGGAATTGTTTTTCTGCACTGTCATACACAGACCAAAAATTAAGAGAGTACTGCACTTGTCTACTTCCATTACGAATGTTTTGTAAAAAAAAACGGGATTAGCGGGATTTGGCGGGATTTTAAAAAGCGGGATTATAATAGATCGGGATTTTGAACAAGCGGGATTTTAAAAGACGGGATTTTAAAAAAAGCAGTATTTTAGTAGACGGGATTTTAAAACTTTTTTTTCGGTATTTTTGAAAAGCGGGATTTTAAAAGCGGAATTCCGATACGCTCCCACTGAAAATGGCAACGGAAATGTGCATTTTTTTAAGTAGTCGTAGTTGTAACTCAATTTGACTTATTTGGCGAAAGTGGCATAGTGTGTCCAATATCAAGATTCAAGAGACCATTTTTTTTCACATGGAAAGCTGTGTATCTTGATTTGGGACGAACTATTCAAAAATGTATTATTGAAATAATGAGGTTAAAAAAAGTATATTGAGTAATGTATATGAATTGTATCTACATAAATTCTATCGACCAACAAACAGGGGAAATAGCGATTTTTTCATTCTTAACCCTACAAATATTTTAAGGCACGTTAAAGATAATCATGCAACCAACTTTACTACACGTTTATTCTTCTATATAACCTTAACCGTTTATAAAAATTAATGTCGGGGATAACTTTTACATACAGTCAAAATAGCTTATAACGAAATCGGTTATATCGACGTATGGATTACAAGGACCCAATTCTTAGGTCCCGAATCAGCGCCATTGTAATTCCATTAAACGACAATCGCTTATAACGACATCGCCTTATAACGTCATGTCGCTTACAACGACCGATTTTACCCTTTTTTTAAATTTAATATTGGTCATACCGACTAAAATCGACGCAGCTATTTTCGCAACTGATTTTTTTTTCTAGAATGGTAAACTGATTCTCTGTAGATGCGATGTATCTGATTTCCTAGAATCTGTGACAGTTACCGTTTGTAGATGTTATTTTTTTTCTTTTGCGATTATTGAGTTTGTTCTACATTGGGGAAGTTTTACTCAGTGCAAATTTTTCAGTGTGACAAGTGGTTGCAAAGTTTAATTTAATTTTGTTAGGCAAAAAGTTGTACCTTCTTATCGGAAAATAAGTCAAAGAAAAATCTGTACTAAGCAATTAGATATTTCCACTTTTTTTTAATAAACAATAAACGTATATTTGTTAATGTGTATTCTTATTATTTTATGGCTCAAAATCAAAGAAAAAATAGGGAAAATAAAGTAAGTATATACATAGCTTGATATTGGTGATAGCGACCTATCGCTTATAACGACCAAATTCGTCAGTCCTTGAAAGTCGTTATAACCGATTTTGACTGTATTGCTAAACGAACCATATTCATTTTTTATTAAATTTGTATTTACTGTATTATAAAACAAAGCAAACTAAAATAATATTTGATCAAAAAAAAAAAGTATTTTTTTTCAGACGACAAAAGTTATTGAGTTTGTGTTTGTATTTCAACATGTTTTTTTTTACTTAAATTTAGGTTAAAAATATTTATTTCACGAGACAACAAGAAAAACCGCCCAAAAATAAAATTATAGGCAATTAGAACAAACTTCACAGTTGACTTCGCGGCATGTAGCTTGACATACTCGTATCTGAATTTTAACGTGGCGCACCTCAATAAAACATCTACCTAATGGAAGCTCTTGCAGACAACTAAGAATACTGAGACTAACATCACGATCTGCATATTGATTTAAGCGAGACAACTATTAATTTTGAGAGCATGCGTCAAATTGACGCTGATTATGTTTCAATGGTTTAGATGTGGCTAAAGACGTATAAACTCAATGGAATAACAAAGAATCAAAGTGATGCCGTATTTCTCATTTAAACAAATAAAATAAGTCTTTACTTTAAAAAAAATCTCTACCACCCACTACTGACTAAAAAAAAAACCTATACAAATGAAATGAATTTCACGAACAGGCTACAAATGTAAAGTAAGCAAGTCGCAGGGTTTTTACTTGCGAAAGCAGTTCACAAGAGCCTTTTCCTTTTTATATGCATCATCATATCTGTGTGGCTACATGGTTTTAAGAAATATCATGTGACCTCATTCATATAAAATACGGTGAATGCAGTCAAGTATTAAGCATGCGCCAATTTAAATCTTTACTGCTGCTTTTCCATTGTCAGACGGGTTATTTACATTGCTGATTTGAAAGATAACTACTGGAATCTCCAACGAACTCCCCTTCCCACCTTTTCAGGAGTCTTTTGTTTACTCCAGTTGCCAAATAGGTTTCAGTTTAAAATTATGATGACATTGTCTGCTGTTGCAATACGTAGGATATTGTTTGCGGCATTTGAAAGCACTTTATGCGTCTCATTGAGGTTAAAGTAAATTTAATACAACAACAAAATAGTAATGAAAATTGTTTGTGTTTAACTTGTTCGAATCCCGATGTTTCTTTGTTGGGCTTACGAATTTTGTACACAATAGATCGGTCTGTTGTCAATACATATAAGTAAATTTCATGCCATGAGTATTGCAAGAGATCAGTTTCTAGCTACTTTTCGTTGTCACATGTATGTAAACAAATTTGCGATAAATGATGGCGCAAAAAATTGAAAAAAAAAACATTAAATAACAAACAAATGTTTGATAACAATTGAATTTAGTTTCAAAACGGGTAAAAAACGAGATGAAAAATTTAGCGTGATAAAAAAGCTTTTGGTTTGAACTCAGTAAATTTCCAAAGACTAAGTAATTTTCGGTTCGTGATTTTTTATATTTTACGAGTATATGCCGCTTTTTTGTATTAGAAATGCGTTTGATTGGATATTAATAAAATAATGAAATTTGAGTGGAATGATTCTGCGGATGAAGATATAAAAGAGGAGGAATAGCACGAGAATGTAAATATGGAAAATGTCATTAAAGAAACTCAGTGAATAGTGCGTTGAACTTTCGAGTTGCCTCAGGTACAAATAACTCCAAATGATTGGGCAAGCAAGGTTTTAGGCCCTGTATGGGCTATTAATACCTGCAATTTATTTTATCATTACAGGAACTATATTCAAATTTTAATTGAAAACCTCGACAAACAAAATTGATCCGAAACTAAGAGGCCGGCCGATGTTTTTTGGAGTCGAAGGCGAACCAGTATCGATGCCATAAAACGGAAGGGTTGCGAACTCTTTAATTCTGATCATAACTTCGCCGCATGGGAAAAGAAGAATGTTCTACATATATGGCGTTTGATTCCAATTTTATATGGTCAGCTGTAGCACAATACTTATCCCGTATCCGCTATGAGAAACTTAAAGAATTTTTCCACGTTAATGATCATTTTTAACAACTCCAAGCGGGGGAACCTGATTTTGATAATCTGTATAAAATATGGTTTATTGTTGGAGAAAATTAAACAAAAATGCAATGAATTAGAGCAGGAGGAACGTCAAAGCATTGAATCTAATAACATGAAATAATTTTTCTCACTCGGACACAATACTTGAACGAAAAGTTTCACATTAGGGGCTTCAAAATGTTTTCAAGAGCTCAAAATAAGCATATGGGAAGAGTTGATTTTGATGACATGCTGTTTGGGTTTTACAAAATCAACCACCGTTCTTACAAATTAATGTAACATTATAGCTTTTGATTACTGATGCATCACACAGCGGTAGTCAATTTCTGGCTATTGCACCGAAGTAACAAACAAATCACAAGAAGAACATGAATTACGAAATGTTGAAGCTCCATCATCACCAGATGTTTTATCAGCTGCATTATCACCCTCATCGTTCAAGTAAACAATCCTGGATGTTTACTCCTAGATAGATGAACTCCTTAACTACCTCGAAGTTATTGCTATTATAGTGACGTTTCATCCTAGGCATGTACTTGGTATTTTCCTCATTTATGTACTTCAAGACCAACCAATTTCGCCTGTTCTTCAATCGCCTTGAAAGCCTCTACCACAACACCCTTGGAACGGCCGATGATGTCGATATGATCCGTATCTGTTCCACGGATAAAAAAGGATAGGCAGATTCTTATTCCTAATAAAAGCATGCATCTTCTTGGTCTTACACTGAATGCGGGGGTTTGGTTCCGTAAAATTGTGTCATCTGTTTAGAGCAAGGATGTACTTTACTCTGAAGCAACTCCTCCTCCTTTATAAATTTCAAGCTAGGCCAGGGATTGAGTACTGCTCGCATATATAAAGCTCGCCTTTTATACGTCGTGCAGTTTGTCTAATTAATGATCCAGAATTGACATGAAATCTCTAACACTGGCTCAACGACTCAACTAAGACGAGTCGCTGGCTTTCGTATATTCTGTTGATATTATCAAAGGAGATATTCGGAGAAGTTAAACGAAATAATGCATAGAAACGCATCATTTGTTCACCTTCTTGTTGATGCAAGGTGAGGGCCTATGCTCCTTAATTCGAATGCAAGCAGAGAGATAAAGATGTATTCTGGCAAGATTTACACAACCTTATCAATAACATTCCAAAGAAAGAACTTCTGTTTGTTGGTGGTGATTTCAACGGACATGTCGGCAAGTCAAACGAACATTACAAAGACTGCCATGCCGAGGACTGGATACGGCATCAACAAATCTCCGATTGAAGATTTTCTAACCATGTGCAAATCATACGGTTTTATTGTTCTAAATAAATTCCATGTTCGTAAAACAAAGCCGGCACCTAAAGGCTTACAGTACTACCGCAAATAAAATCCAGATTGACTTTCATTTGTTATCAGTATCACGTTTCATGAAATCTCGGGTTAAAGATTGCAAAGGTATCCTGGGAGAGGCATTCGCCCAGCAGCACCATGTCCCCCTAACTGAAATTTGCATGAAGACGGGTACGAACGAAAATTAACAAACAAAAGTGTCTGCGAAAACCAAATAGTACAATCTGAATAAAGAGAAAGGCAAATCATTTGCCAATATGGAAAATGTTCTCCATCACATCATCGAAGAGATTGAGGATGACGACTGTACAAGACATCTGGAATCCCTAACAATGACCTCCCTTGGACAGAGTCAAAATACTGCTAGCGGCCTTGACAGGGCACTATCAACACGGCAAAGAAACATGGTAGTGCACTAATGAAGTAGTGATAAGTGCCAGGAAAGCGACATTCAAAGCTTTTTATACCCTATTCTAAGGGTATATTAATTTTGACGCATAGTTTGTAACATACCTTAATATGCCCGTAGACCCCTAAAAGTTACTATATTTATGATCAGCATCGATAGTAATGTCGAGCTAGCCATGTCCGTCCGTCCGTCCGTCGGCAAAAATTAGGCCTTTAAACTGAGCCTAGAGAGCTGAAATGTTAACCATATACTCTCTAGTGTCCCGAAATAATCAAGTTTACGAATTTTTGAAATCCGCCCACACAAACTCAAAAAAACAAAATTTTGGAAAAAATCTAATTTTGAGCTAGGAAGCTGAAATTTTTTATATATGATCTATGACTCCTAAAACTGCTCGGGATATAAAATTTTCAAAATCCGCCCACTGACACGCCCACAATTAAATAAAACAATTTTTTTGAAAATCCAAAGTTTGAGCTAGGGAGCTGAAATTTATAATATATACTTTTTAGGGGTCCTTAATGCTCATGCATATTTTTTTTAAATCCGCCTACTGACACGCCCAGAATGAAATAAAACAATTTTATCTAAAAACTCAAGTTTGAGCTAGGGAGCGTTTTTTCTTACAAAAGCTTCGTTTTTTTTTAGATAAAATCTTTTAAATGTTATATAACAAAATAATGTAGAGCGTTCTTAACTTATGAGGGATAGGAATACGAATAGGGTATCCAACAGTTCGCCCAAGCGGACTGTAGCCCGTCCCTATGTTTTAAAGTGCACTTCAGATAAGGGAAAAGAAAAGATCGACGCGAATTAGAAGAAATAATTTGCAAGGTACTCGCAAAGAGCAAGTGCTCCCAAGAGCACAGTGTGGGGGACTGTGAAGAATTTTCTTCTTCGGTTGCTGATATGAAGCAGGCTATCCACGAACTGCGACAAAATAGCTTGAGCAGGAGCATAACCAGCTTCAATATAGCCGCTCCATAGATGGAGTAATGCTCAGAAAATCCCTCCGCCAAAGTTAATCAACAATGTTCAAGGGCTGAGTTTTGGAAAAAGATAGGAGACTTGATGGTTGATGGACCTCATGATTTTCATCTCCAAACTGATAAGAGGCGATCCAATGCCTAACAGGTGGAAAAAAAGTTCTCTTTTTTTTTGTGTAAATGCAATACGCAAGGATGTGATAATTATCGTTCTATCAAACTGATTTCACAAACGATGAAGATCGTTGAGCGGGTATTAGACAGCCGATTGCAGAAAATAAAACGCTAGACCTGCCGATACTTCTTGTTGTCAAAGCAGTGAACTCCAAAGACGGACCAGTAGGGATACAGTAAAGTTGGTGGGTTGTTATCCCTTTAATTCAGATTATAAGATTCGTCGTTAAAAAAGAGGAAAAAGTATAACCAGAAAACTTTTTTATTTGGCTTCTGATAATACTATAATAATCTACTACTATTTAAGAGGAGAAGCGACACTTATGTGAAAACATCTTGGGGCACTTATAGGTTTCCCTTTTCTGTGGTAAGATATTGAAAAAAAAATAAGTAAATTACACCTATTAAAGTTAAAGAGTTATTTAACTCACCCGATGTTGGTATTTTTCCTCCCCTCTGTTTTTTGGTACATTTTTATATCCTTATCTAAGGGTTTTATGATTTTGACTTGTAGTTTGAAACATTATGTACCTTCATTTTGCTCGTAGACCTATATAAGGCTTACGACGTGGTAAATGAACTGTCAAAATTTGTATGGGAAATCTTTTACGACAAGGTTGTTAACTTTCGACACGAATTTGGTATGCAAATCAATAAAAATGTTCAACCAATCAGCGGTCCAGCTGCAGTTAGGCTATGCCATACTGAATGCCACAGATGAAGATCAGGCTTGTATCTAAAAGCTGATCGGTTTACCAATATTTATGTTCATGATTCATTCCCTGTAAACTAACTATGTTTGTAATTAGCATTGATATATCTCGATCTAGCCATGTCCTGCCGTCCGTCGGTAATTTTTCGCCAGTAAAATTCACGCTAAAATGCTTAAAATTTCAAACATATACCAAAATAATGAATTGTTAGAATTTTTATCCGCCCACTGACTCGCATACAGTTACATTTTTTTTTTTATCGTAAAACAAAAATTTAGGCTAGGAAGTTGAAATTTCGATGTATACATATACTCTCTAGGGGACGGAAATCCTCACGTTCAAAACTTCTTAAAATCTGCTTACTATTACCCCCATTATTTAAAAAAAACCGCTTTATTGAAAAAACCATTGGAAATGAAAGTCTTATTCTTCGCAAGGTATGTCGATAAAGTCGTGTTTAGCAAATCCTCTCTACAAAGTTTTTTTAGACACGCCCACTTTTTTGGGGATTGCAATAGTAAAATGACACCCAACAGTTGGCCCAAGTGGACTGTAGCCTTTTCTTATGTTTCTCTTTACATTCGTACATTCTGAGACATCTGGGAGAATAAACGCGTAGATCTATGTAGGTAGTTCCATTTATTACATTTGTTTCCCTTAATGGATTACTTTTGGCCCTTAAAACGGGGCAGAACTCAGTCTAAAATGTGGAATAAAATACAAAAATTATTTCTCTCTTTTTTGTTGGTACCTATATGCGTTTCTATGTAAACATTAGAAGACAAGCTAGCTATATATACACCCTTCCTAAAATTCCAACCATCCAAGCCCAGAAATATGCATGAATTCAGCAATTGTTTAGCTTATAAGGCCGATATATTCTTGAGATCTACCTCCCAAACTTTTGAGCCCATCGAAGTGAATAAAATTGAGTGCGAATATTACTTTGTGTAGGCGTAAATAGAAGCAAAGTGTCAGAGTGTCTAGGCATTCACCTGTTGCCGTGTTTATTATTTTATCGCAGCCATACATACATATAGGCAGGTCAAAATTTAAATCAGGAATATTCCAGTCGAGGCACTTCTTAATACAAATAATTTCAAAAACGTGGTGAATTTTAACATGACTTTTTAAGATGCATTTTACTGATTTTGACTTTATTTGCTTATAACGTACTCACGTAATACATGCTGTTGCTGACATTATCGCATTGACAAAGACGTGGTTGCATGATTAAATTGAGTCTATCAAATTGTTTACTGACAACAACGACGTCAATGACTTTGAGGTGTACCGAAATGATAGATGTTCTATTCAAACCGGCTTTGATAGAGGTGTATTATTTGCTGTTCGAAAATATTACAAGAGTATTGAAATTCCACTATCTGATTCGTCTGGTCTGATTGAACAAATTTGTGTGCGCGTAGATTTTTATTTGTCTGGAAATGCAGACTCAATTAATTTAATTTTTTTCGTTTCTTATATTCGCCCGAATGCAGGTAATGGAATTAACAAAGCATTGCTTAGATAGTTAATCATATGCAATAGTAAAGGGTGATTTTTTAAGAGCTTGAGAACTTTTTTTAAAAAAAAAACGCATAAAATTTGCAAAATCTCATCGATTCTTTATTTGAAACGTTAGATTGGTCCATGACATTTACTTTTTGAAGATAATTTCATTTAAATGTTGACCGCGGCTGCGTCTTAGGTGGTCCATTCGGAAAGTCCAATTTTGGGTAACTTTTTCGAGCATTTCGGCCGGAATAGCCCGAATTTCTTCGGAAATGTTGTCTTCCAAAGCTGGAATAGTTGCTGGCTTATTTGTGTAGACTTTAGACTTGACGTAGCCCCACAAAAAATAGTCTAAAGGCGTCAAATCGCATGATCTTGGTGGCCAACTTACCGGTCCATTCCTTGAGATGAATTGTTCTCCGAAGTTTTCCCTCAAAATGGCCATAGAATCGCGAGCTGTGTGGCATGTAGCGCCATCTTGTTGAAACCACATGTCAACCAAGTTCAGTTCTTCCATTTTTGGCAACAAAAAGTTTGTTAGCATTGAACGATAGCGATCGCCATTCACCGTAACGTTGCGTCCAACAGCATCTTTGAAAAAATACGGTCCAATGATTCCACCAGCGTACAAACCACACCAAACAGTGCATTTTTTGGGATGCATGGGCAGTTCTTGAACGGCTTCTGGTTGCTCTTCACTCCAAATGCGGCAATTGTGCTTATTTACGTAGCCATTCAACCAGAAATGAGCCTCAGCGCTGAACAAAATTTGTCGATAAAAAAGCGGATTTTCTGCCAACTTTTCTAGGGCCCATTCACTGAAAATTCGACGTTGTGGCAGATCGTTCGGCTTCAGTTCTTGCACGAGCTGTATTTTATACGGTTTTACACCAAGATCTTTGCGTAAAATCTTCCATGTGGTCGAATAACACAAACCCAATTGCTGCGAACGGCGACGAATCGACATTTCACGGTCTTCAGCAACACTCTCAGAAACAGACGCAATATTCTCTTCTGTACGCACTGTACGCATTCGTGTGGTTGGTTTAATGTCCAATAAAGTAAACTGAGTGCGAAACTTGGTCACAATCGCATTAATTGTTTGCTCACTTGGTCGATTATGTAGACCATAAATCGGACGTAAAGCGCGAAACACATTTCGAACCGAACACTGATTTTGGTAATAAAATTCTATGATTTGCAAGCGTTGCTCGTTAGTAAGTCTATTCATGATGAAATGTCAAAGCATACTGAGCATCTTTCTCTTTGACACCATGTCTGAAATCCCGCGTGATCTGTCAAATACTAATGCATGAAAATCCTAACCTTAAAAAAATCACCCGTTATTAGGTGATTTTAATGTAACTGATGTTGCTTGGGTTTATTCTGAAGATGACAAATGTGTTCTTCCATTTAATGTCTCAAAGGAGAAGGAAATTCAAGTAATTGACAGAATGATTGCTACGATTTTCCGTCAATTGAATGGATTTTGCAACGCTATTGGTTATGTGTTAGATTTAATTTTTGTAAACGAAGAGATTGAAGCTTCTGTAAGTCTAGTTGATTTTCCATTGCTGAATAATAGTATTTCCCATAATGCATTGGAAGTTTCGTTTAACTTGTCGGTTTTAAAATCATTGTTTGTGGGTATAAAAAGTGACAATTTGGATTTTGCTAAAGCAGAGTATAATGCTATAAACAGTTTTTTATGCTCTATAAAGTGGCAATAAAGCCTATAAGTTGATTAAATTCAATTTAAATGCGCGTAATGATTTTTTACGTTTGCTAAAAGAATATGCATTTTTAAAGAACACATTTCATCAATGGAAACTAATAACTAACGCGATTCTAAAGCCTTTTGGTCATTCATAAATACTAAGCAAAAATCAATTGGTATACCATCCATGATGACGTATAACGGAGTCAATAGTGATAATCTTAATGAAATATGTAACATGTTTGCATCTTTTTCCAATCAAATTTCGTGAATGAGGTCATTGATTGCAATTCATTAGACAGAGTGAATTAAAGGAAATGAAGGAATTTCTGACATAGGTTCTATTTCTTTAACTGAAGATGATATTCTTCTAGAATTATCATCGCTTGATTCGAGTGATGATTTCCCCCCTTTGTTTTTTAAAGCATGAAAATGAAGTTTAGTTCAAGCGCTAGAGATTATATAAAACAAGTCTCCGAGCTGACGTAAATTTCTTGATTGCTGGAAGCATTCTTTTATTACCCCAATTCATAAATCTAATACAAAAGAATAATTGACAATTACAAACCTATAGCTAAATTGCAACTAATTCCGATAATATTTGAAGCTGTTGTTAAGAAACGGATATACGCCGCTGTGTGTGGTCAGATTTCGCAAAACCAGCATGGTTAGTAACAATGTTCTTTTGAAGAAACTTGAAATGTTTCCATTTCCATTCTAATGTCTTGAATTGGATCGGATGTTATCTGCAAAATCGAAAACTGTATGTGAAGATAGCATCCGCTCTGTCTAATGAAATTTTAAACCTCTCAGGTGTCCCCCAGGGAAGCCATTTTGGTCCGCTCCTCTTTCTTCTTTTTATAAACGACTTACCATCTTTTATATCTGAATCTAATTCCTTTTTATATGCTGATGATTTGAAAATATTTAAATCTGTAAGTTCGCTTTCTGATATGATTCAATTGCAAACAGATCTTAACAAAGTTTAACACTGGTGTACTTTGAATGGTTTATATTTTAATATTAAGAAATGCTCTGTTATGACTTGACAGAATTAAATCTTCGATAATCTTTGATTATAGTATACAAGGAAAATTATTTAAAAGAGTAACTGATCAAAAAGATTTAGGTGTTATCTTTGATCCGGAATTACATTTTGCATTACATATTGATTATATCATAAGGAAGGCTAACTGTATGCTGGGTTTGCTGTGTCGAAATTCTAAAGACTTTAATGATCCCTACACACTTAAATCCCTTTATAATTCATTAATTCGTTCTATATTGGAATATGGCGACATTGTTTGCAGTCCCTACTACCACAATGCTGAATTTCGCATTGAAAAAATTCAAAAACGATTCAAAAAATGTGCTCTCAGAAAAATATACTGGAATAATGATATTCCTCCCTATGAAGAAAGAGGTGCACCTATGAGTTTGAAACCCCTTGCTAAAAGAAGAACATATTCCTCTGTACTTTTTGCACTTGATGTAATTACCGCTCATATTGATTGTTCGCTTTTATTAACAATATTTTATATTCACTCCTTTTCGCATTCTTCGGTCTAGAGAACTTTTTTTTTTTATATTTCTCGGCACAGAACAAATTATGGTCGGAATGATCCCATAACTAAAACTTGTTTGATTTCAATATGAGTAGAACACTTTGTAAAACTGCTACCATGATACTTGTAAGACGAAATATGTAATATATAAATATATTACAGGCTTAAGGAATATCTTATTTGCCTTCAGGTCATCTCCAGCTGAAATATTATTTCTTTAAGTAGGTACCCCATCGTTACCGAAATGCAAAATATCAAGCAAATTATCTAAATCGAATCATCTCTTGGGTCAAATAAGTAAACCTAGGAAATATATTGGCTACCCACCAGAAGACAGCAGCGGGATGAAAACATTTGCACAAAGGAACCTTAATCTTGAGATTAAGAATTTGTTTGTCTTGTTTTCTTTTGGTTCTTTAAGAACAACGGAGAAATTATTTATCGATATTGGCACGCAGAAAGTCTTTTTGTTGGATTCTGCTGGAGAAGGGCGCACTTGAAAGGATGTTTGTTTTATGCGTAGTATATAAATATTTATGTTGAGAATTGCCAGTGTGTATGTTTTCTTCTCCGAATTCTGAATAAAAGACTTAATTATTGCCTTATGCTTCTAGGTTAGGCAGCTTATCTAATTGTACAATATATAAAAAAAACTATATTTTTTTTTCTTGTAAAGCTATCGCAGCTATAATCATTTAAGGAACATCAAGCATTCTAATTCAAATTTGGTCACTAGACTATGAATTGTCTACTGGGGGGAGAATTACGGCCGAATATTGGCGTTAACGCCCTTAAAGTTGCGACCACCGGCGCAGGGACATAAGTCCCGAAGACATAAGTCCCGAAATCAATTAGAGCCTTATGACCCACTTAAGTGGGACATTAGTCCCGGAAAATTAATTCGGGACTTATGTCCCACTATACATTTCCTAAATATACGCCTGAGAGAAACTAAGAAGACCACTCCAAATGCTACAGCAAATGGTCAAATCGGTTTCGTTATCGGTGACGTGAAATAAAGCCAAACGAAATAAGGCCAAATTCCAAATTTGGCATCATTTTGCTTTCGAAAGCGAAATAGAGCCAATTTGGCTTTATTTCGTCATGCAAAACGAAATAATACCAAAAAACTAATGGAAATAAGACCAAACCACTTTGTTGTGCGCAAATGTGCAACTATTATCGATTTGTTTGCTTACAATTATGTTATGAGACTTAACGGTAAATCGGTGCCGTGACATAACCCCAAGCGTCATAAGCCCAAATTTTGAAATTTGGCCTTATGTCGCATTTTGAAAGTGACATAAGGCCAAATTTTAGCATTTGGTATTATGACACATTGGAAAAGCGTCACAAGGCCAATTTGGCTTTATGACACTTTCGCTTGGTGCTGCTTTCAACAATTTGCCGTCGCACCTACCCCAAATCAAACAGTGACCCCAAGCAGGGGGGTTGCAGGGGGACAGCATGCCCCCCATATACATTGCACTGTTTATGGGATTAGTTGCGAAATCGAAAGTAGATTGCATAAACAGTACAATGTCTATGGGGTGCATGCTGCCCCCCTGCAACCCCCCTGCTTGGGGTCACTTTTTGATTTGGAGTAGGTGTGAGGTACGGTTTCGAAAATTTGGCTTTATGTCACTTTCCGGATTTGGCCTTATGACGCTTTGTGAAAGTGACATAATACAGTGACAGTGAAAGTGACAAAATTATATTTTACCTATCAATTTATGAACGTTAATAAAATATAAAATATTTCCAACTGTTTGTTTCATTCGGGACTTGTGTCCCATTTTCAACGATTAAAATTCGGGACTTATGTCCGAAATCAATTCGGGACTTATGTCTTCGGGACTTATGTCCCTGCGCCGCGACCACCGACTCGGTATTTCGGTAGTAAATTTTAATTATTTGTAAACGTTGTTTCTTCGTGTACTCCACTATGATGAAAATATTGATTTTACTGAATACAGTTTGGTAATCGGTTTAAGGGTGCATTGCACAGTGAAAGTTTGAAGCTGTCAAGTCGCTAATGAAACACCCTTTATTTCTGAAATCGTTGCATGTTCCTTTGCTCTTGCAAGAAAGTTGGGAGTCCACAAGCAACAAGCACATATGAAGAATTGCCTTTCGCATGTTACGCAAAAAAAAAGGCGGAAGAATTAAAGACTTATATCTGATTGATACTGAAAACCTACGTTCGTCATAAAGTGTAAAGGTAGGAAGGATTACCTATTATGCAAGAGAGTTTAGTATAGAGTGGTTCCTACGTTTTATAGCGCGTAGCCATAATCATATCTTGGTTGACGGGTTCTAGTATCATTCTTCGAGAATATGAAGCTGCCAAACGATATCTTTTTTTATTGGCTGTTTTTTTTTTTATTTAGCTTCATTCCATGTATTGATCAAAACAACCCATTAAATTGGCTATAATGCAGCTATGTACATATAGAGCTCTGTTCGAAAAATGTTGGTCAAACCTTCTTTTACTCGTTCCGGTGGCATTTCTAGGAGTTTATGGATATATGATGTTTTATTGCATTATCTAGCAAAATAAAGTCCATAAATTTTGAATGAATGGTACATTTAGCTCGTGATACCCGTTTAAGACCAACCAAAGTAATTTTCTTTTTTTAAATGTAAAAAATCAGTTTGGAGTGCAAATTTAATATTTTGCGTTTGCACGTCTAAATTTGACAACCCGTTAAATTTCTGAAGGTAAAGGAGGGAATATCGCTCCACGAAATGTGCCATAAAATTAAAAAAAAAAATCGTGAGGCCACAAAAGACGACCCCAATGGATTTGAAAATTCGTCAAAACAACGCCAAAATGAGCGTTACGTAAAACGTTGTTGCTAGTTTTTAAAAAGAACATGGTCTATCTGTTTTGCTAGTACCATTTTTTTTAAGGAATTGATCTACATACTTTGCGAAGACTTCAAATGTGTCTGTTTGTTTCTGTTTTGGCTGAATACTGTGGATTACTTTAAAGGTTGCGCAACGGCGTGGGCGCCAGACAGACCAGACAATACGCTTAGCCGAACGGCAAAGCTGTGTGACTGGGCACAACACGGTCTGATTCGAAAAAGTAAGAAAAGTTGTTTCTGGCGTTTTTCTCTAATCAATTTTTCTGGCTTCAAAATTTGCGATTGACGGACGGGCGGACGTTGCTAGATCGAAATAAATCTCAGAAATGTAGTAACTTTAAGGGGTCTGTGTCCAATATTAAATCATGTTACAAGCTGTGATTCAAAATGTAAATACCCTTAAGATAGAGCATAATATTTACACATAAACACATCGTTTTCATATCACATGCATTTTAAAGAGAAATTACGCATGCATGTATCCGTTGAATCCTATGATTACATACCTACATATTTATTTATGTAGATTACACATACCTAGGTAAAAACTATCTTGCTGTCTAAGGAGAAATGGTCTAAAAGCATTTCTATAATTTGTGAAAATCATGAACTGGTTTGATTTTAGTAGATAACATTTCAAAGCGCCCGGAGTGACAACCAGTAATGTTCATTTTACCATGCTCATATAAAATACAATATGCAAATTTTGATGACTGTTTAAAATTCCGCAGTCAAAGATTTATGGTAAAAGAGAGTTCATAAAATGTCTCCCTACACAATTTTTAGAGATTCATTATCATTTTTGAAAATAAGTAAGTCTGTGGATTCAAGTGGAAACTTGAATCCCCATGAATATCAACACGATACTAAAAAGAATGCGTGTTGTATCCTGACATATCAGCATAACACCACTTCCTTTTTTCCATTATATTTACAGACTGTTCATTCTATTCAAATGATTGTCATATTTCTATTTAATGATGTTTTTTATGCCTTTTGCTATCGGCCTTTATAAATTGATCCTGACACACTATGTCTTCTAAAATGATTGACCTTTGTATGTGTATAATAGGAAAAAAAGTAACACTGTCACCACACAAATAAAAAATACATATATGTATAGTGAAATCTGATCTATTACAAACTTCGTTGTACCAATTTATTTAGTTTTCTGTGGGCGGTTTCGTAGAAAGATTTGAATCAAAGGAGTTGATGTGTAAACGGCGTTGTTTTTAAATAAGTTTTAGCATAATGTGGTACATAAGGAATGTTAATCCTTCTTCTAAATCGTTTTATTGTCAGCTAGCATTTGCCGGCGATTCTATCCGCGTGGATTAAAAAAAAAATACAACAAGTTACAAGGTTTCCGTTCCGTACTTGACATCTTTTATAATTTTATCCATAGTTTTTTACACGTCCTATATTGATCGTAGCCCCTAAAAGTTAGGTTAGGTTAGGTTTATGTGGCTATCGGCAGAAGCCGACACACTTAGAAAAATTTAGGTCCATTGTGATACCACGTATATTATCTACCTCAGCTCTGTAGATGGGACTGGCCAACGACACGCGGTTGTTCTCAAACGGTCCCCCATCTACGTACTTACCGCGCCCAACGTCGTCAGCCCCTAAAAGTTACTTTATTTGTAATCAGCATCGAAAGTAATATCGATCTAGCCATTTTCGTCAGTCGCCAATTTTTACGCCCTAAAATTCGAGCTAGAAACCTTACATTTGTATCTCTCACTCTTTATGGGCCGAAATGATCAAGTGTAGATATTTTTAAATCCGTCCACTATTAACCCTCACTAAAAACCGTTTTATCGAAGACGCCGATGGAAATGAAGGTCGTGATCCTCACAAAATATGTAGACAATATCCTTTCAAACAATGCTAGTACAAATTTTTGTACCACGCCCACTTTTTGCGGCCGTTTTGACAAATATGTTGTTTTCCCCATTAATGGCTTAAAAACGAAAACAACACTATATAAGCGTAATAAATCTTTGTCAGACAAAAAACTTAAGGTGTTACTAGGCCCCGGCTTGATTTGAACTTGAACAGTAGTATAACGCACTAACCACTGTGCTACCACATAGACAGCTGTCCTTATTAAAAAGTACCTTAAACTAATTTTTTTGCCATGCCCACTGTGCATTTTTTTTTTCAAATTTATGATAATTTTCTTATTAACAAATTTTTTTCCAAAAGGGACAAGAACTCTTAACAAAATGTTATGTCCAGTAAAGGGGATAGGAATATGCGCACAATCCAACAATTCTCTCAAGCGGACTACAGCTTTTCCTTATTTAATGCACTTTACAAACTGCAAGTCGAAAGTCTAATACCGTTAAAATAGGGCAGGTATAACGAACCGGCTTATATTTCTGTACAGTTGAAGTTCATTTTTGCCTCCCATCATAAACAGTAGTAGTATGTATCCTATATATGTATGTCCCTGAATAACCATGTATAAACATGTATATATAAATATTTTGTCCATAAGAGGATGTTATGTGTTATGTGTTTCATAATTCATCGTTAAGTCATTTTTCACTTACTTATTATATTTGAAATGAATAATTATCAATAATGTTATGATGCTAATTTAATTAATAAGAAATCTAAGAGCGATATTTGTGATAAATCTAATCATATCCCGCCAACTGATATAACTTAATTCACCATATGTCACTTGTCATAATAGTATTCATTGGGAATATCTTTTTAATACACGTCATACATATAGGTATATTTGTATGGAAAAGTGGCTTTCGATTGTTATTAATATCCATATCCAGTAATATTTATATTAAATTGAATTAATTTGATAATTAATCACTGCCTAATTGTTCCATTATTTCACAATCAATCGAAATTTGATAAATTATTTGCTCATCGCAAATCACAAGAATATGAATTTGATAGTTCTCTTAGATATATATAAACAAACACAAGTATTCTAATTGTTTCCTTTTATGTTTATATCACCATGTAGGATGCGAGTATTGCAAATGTAATACCATCACTTTCACAACGCCATCCCATGTCCGCATGACGTACGTGAGTGATAAACACATCGCCACATACAAAAATAAAAGTATACCAGATTTAACGCTTCGTTAAAAGTAGAATGTAGCTGAAACACGCACAGAAAACGCAATTTTCATGGAACTATGTACGAGTATGTATGTTCAAGGTTGACCCAAGGATGTGTTTATATTAATTTCGTTTCCGTTAATGAGGGAACTCGTTTAAGGAAAACATTGCTTCAAAAGCTAGAAAACTCTTGAAACGTTTGGTGGGTAGTGATTTATTAATGAACGTGTAACTTAAGTAATTTTTTTCTGGATTTCTTGGACCAAAGTACAATTTGAAAACATTAAATGATAATTTAAACAAATTATACGAGTAAATGTCTAAGAATGATTAGAATAGGTATTGTTTTTACTGCCACGTTGAAATAGTTGCCATAGGCGCAAATTGTTCGTTGGCCATTTTTCGTAGTTCTATAGGGTCATCAAACAAGATGTGTCAACTGTAAGTAAAGACTAGGAGATTATTAAATATGGATCGATACACACACGTGTTAAAATAGTCCTAATTCACGAAACGTTTCGTGAAAATCGTACTGCTTTTGATCATCGTCAAGCGCGTTCTCCCACAGATTTAGTAAAATTTCAACCTTTTTTATGAACAATTATTTACAACAACCTTATCATGGGGGTGATTGGAATGTTTTATGAGCATGTAAATAAAATAATGGAATATATTCTTAGCTTACATTAGTTCTTTGATTTTGTGAAAATAAAAATGATTCGTTGGTTGTTGTCTAGGAGTTTAATCATAAATCGTATGGATTTATTCATAAACTGCATATTTGCCACATGCACTTCTATGTGATATTTGATCAAAGTGCAAAATATTAAAGATATACAATGGTCGCCGAAGTCTGGACGTTTTATAAACAAATTCATAAGACAAGAAGAATACATAGATTCATGCTTTGTTTAGATTTTCCTCTTCTTCCGGCAGCAATCGCTGGCCGCACAACAGAAAAGTCGGGGTGATATTATGTTTTTAAAAATAAAAATTATTAAATTAATTAATATGTAATTTTTTGCACCATTATGATATCTTATAAGAAAATGTCGTTAATATATTCAGAGTTCTTACATTTTATGAAAATGTTAATTCATTCAATATCGGCTTAGAGTATTTTTCTTAATCATGTACTTAACAACTTAATGCTCCCAAATTTAGTGAGTACTCTATTCCATTTTATTAAATGCATTTCCGATTACAAGGAATGAAACAAGCGAGTTCCTTAGCAAATGAATTTGAAAAGTCGCCAGAATATGAAATACGAAGTGGGTATTAATAAGTAAGTTCTGTTTATTTACCTGAAAATTTTATATAATTTAAATTAATTTATATAATGCTTTCAAATTTTTCAAAGATAAATGAGGACTGTTCGGGCAACCACTTCTACATCTGAAGTAAAACTTTGAAGTAATAATTCCGTCCTTTCGCGTACTAAAATGCAAACGTTAATTTATATGAACTTTCGTGGGAAACTACATAAACGCGTTCGCGTGATGAACGAAAGAATTTTAGCTGGTAAAAAAAATGAAAACTGTCAAATGATGATTTTTCTTGGAAATAAGAGGATTCTCTCTCAATTTTGGAGATCTGACAGTTTTCATTTTTCTTTACATATAGTACCTACGCTAGCGGACTGCTAAGTACTAGAGCAGTTCAATGTCTAGATCATGCAAAATGTGATTTCGGAGAGCTTTTCTTGTGCGTTTGAGCCGTCAACATCAAACTTAGTAATTGCAACATAGTAATAACTGATTTTTGGAAGCCTTACCAGATGGCTCGAACAAGTGTACACGTAAATGAATTTCGTTTGATGGAAATATTAGAGACAAACACATGAGGGAAATGGACAAAAAAAAAGTTCTTTATACTGGTATTTTCTTTTTATATATAAATATTTTGTTACGAGTATCAACTAAATTATAACTTACTTTTATTGAATAATGTCCGAGTTATATGTTTACTTTTTCATATGAAATTAAAAAAAAATTAAAATTGAAATCCTGTAGTGAAATTGATGTGGTTTCTTCATGCGTTCCTTATTTTAACTCAAAAGCCCGTTAAAAGGAACAATGACGGCAAAAAATGTTTGGTGAAATTTACCGTTGAAAGTTTTCGAGAGGCTTTCATTTTTGCAGCAGCGGTGACGGGTGACTACATTCCATTTTTAGAGAGAGACCTTTCAGCGATTTATTCTATTGCTTGGTAATAAACAATTTAAGGCAAGTTACGAGTATTATGTTTACTTGCATGGTGTAAAATGCAGTTTTAACCGCTGTTGATGTTTTCTTAAGATATATCATTTATTTAATTTCTCCTTTGCCTTGCTCTGGAATTAATTGAATATCATTTTAAAATGTTTCTTCTCTCAGGCAAATTTAATATATAAAAAACCTTGTTAATACATAACATTACACTGAAAACATTATTTTTTATTTACGCTAAATTTACGCCAAGTTACAATTTTATATCTATAATATTCATTAATTAAAAATAAATCAAATTGAATTTTGAAGAACAATTTATTATACCTGACTAATATAATAATCTTATTTCATATAAACTATTGGCATAAATTATAAAAATGATTTTATTATATATTCAAATTTTTGTTTTGTTTTTTTTTCGAAAATGTAAGTTGTCTTCACGATTTGTTCGAAAGCATTTCAGTGACGCATTTTCCCAAATCGAGAATTATGAATTCTTTAAGTAAATGAAACATTTGGCAGTCATTATGTCTTATATCACAAAATTAAATAATTATTCACTGAAAATTAAAGAAATAATTCATAAAATTAATGGAAAACATCATAGGTTCTATAAAAACATACATAGAAAATGTGTACATAAATTATAAAATTAAATAAAAATACAATAATACAAAACTAAGGAAATAATTGAATAACTAATTTTATTAATCTTATGAAGAAGTTCAAACAATCTAAGAAAACTTACATACAACTAGTGAATTATTTTATTAAGGTAGTGAAACATTTTTTAGATCTAATATAGAAATTATCTGGACCAACGACTTACTTACAGAGAACACTTTGCGAAAAAAAAAAAAACAAATTGCATTCAAAATGCTATATCCGTTTATCAATAGAAGGTCCGAGTTGAGCCTTGGGAACAAATTAATATTATACAAAGTGCTATTTCAAGCAATACTATTCTATAGTTGCCAAGTATAGAATGATTGTGCGATGTGTCACAAGAAAAAGCTGCAAGTAACGCAAAACAAATTGTTCAAGATGATGCTTAATCTTCCTCGATATCACTCCACAACAAACTTGCACCTTCAGGCAGATGTTGAATTGATTTCTGATAGGTTGTAGAAACTAAAAGAACGTTTTTTAAATAACACTGATATACCAGATAATCCACTAATTAACCAACTAAAGGTGTAACATATTTTATTTATAATTATTTATTATATTCTACATTTTATTTATTATTTATTATTATTAAATGTTATTGTTTATTTTAACTGATAATTATTTTTCTTTTTACTTATTGTTATTTATTTTATTTAAATTCTGTATTATCTTTTTTTTGCTTTGTAAATATAAAGGTTTTTCTTGTTTCCTTTGCTTTCCATTGGAATAAAATGTAAACAAAAATTGAAAAAACGTAAAATGTATAAAATGGCAATGCTCCAGTTGAAAGGTAGAATAAGTATTTCATCAAAGCTTCATGGTTTTATTGTAAATTGGGCGATAATAATCTATGTAAATTTTACAACGAATAAATGATCTATCTATTTAATGTACAAATTCAAAAAATGAACGACTCAGTCATTGAAATCAAGGGAAATTATTCTGAATGAATAAAAGACGTCTTTGTTTATATGATGATAATGATATTTGTACATATATCTAATGAAAAGGTACATACTTTTTATGAATTATTACATGGAATAATGACGCATTACTGATGAATATCATTTATTGAGTTAATTCAAACATACCTGGTTTTAATAAAGCGTTCAAAGCCTTTTGAATAGATTCATACACTTTTGAACAGAAATACATTAGTTTGTATTTATATCATGTACTTTTTTCGTTCAGTGTATGTTAGTCGATGTAGAATCGTCCCATTATGCCTTTCTTTCAAGACATCGTACCACTTTGGAGAAAGTGTGCCGTAATGGCATGATCTCTTAATTACATTCATTACTCATATCTAGTTCAGTGCACCAGTTAAATATTTGAAGCTAGTCGACAGAGTTCAGAAACGCGCGACAATACTTATTGGTGATCGGGTCATATATCCACCATAACTGCTCAAACAAAATAGCTAGACATATATTCCTCCTTTAAAACATTCCAACGGCAATATCCGTCAATGCTTGGCGTGCACATATGTTTACCTTAAAGCATGTATTCGAGAGAACAGTGAAATACAAATAATATTTCCTTAGCCGTACTACACCAATGTGGAATGCACTATCTTTCTTTCTTATTGCAATACTTCCTATTTCCTATGGCTCTTCGGTGTACCAGGTCTTTGTCAATGTTCTTAAAAAAAGTTAAACTGTGGCTTCTGGATTTGTGATCACAGTCAAATTGAAGTTCTGCTGCCTTATATTGCTTAGTACTTACTGCTTGTTTTTCCCCAAAATCATTGTATAGCTTTTTTCGCGTTTTGTTATATCATATCAATAATCATTTAAATATTGCGTACCCCACATAATTCTGAATTTTATTTATGAAGTAGCATTTATCACTATTTGAATTTTCAAATACAAAATGTCTGTACTTTATTATACCTGAATTCGTGTTTTAATAATTTAAGGAAATTATATTTGCATTGTTATAAAGAATAATGATTATAAAAAAAAAAATACAAACATTTAAAACCATTGTGCATCAGCATCTCCTCTCTCTCTAATCCGAATTTCCCTTTTGCCTGTGCTGTTTTACTATTTACATTTAAAGGGTAAACAAACCCCTTGCTCGTACCAATTAAAAAAGTTAACTAAATAACAATTTAAGAGTAGAAGCAATACTTATCTGAAAGTTTCTCGGCGGTAGGATAGCATGATATGTTAGCATTGTCTGAAAGAAGAAATTAAAAAGACCTAACATGACACAATCTGCACCACGAATAACGTGGGCATTACCAAATTATTTCGCTTTCAATTTAAATTGTCGACTTTTGAATACTGCATAAATTGCCCAAAAAAAACATCCCTTCTTTATGTTAGCTGCGGATAAATTGTTAAGCACCCCAACAGTTACTTTTTAGATTGAACCGAAAATACCTCGAATATTCTTTACCATGAGGCCGATTTTTTTCAGTTTTGATAAAGTCCATATCGATACATACTTCTGCGCGATAGAGCATGACTGAGATAATTGAGGTCCAATGTAATATGGCTTGTCGTTCAACTTGCCTACCTCAAAAAAAAAAAAAAAAAAAACAGGGGCTGGCCAGTGTGCCTTCTTTTGATTTAAGTGCTGGTGTTGCTGTCTGAATATGTTTTGATAAATTACTTTGCAAATTATCGATTTAAATAAGACATTATTTCCTGAGCGTTTGTGAAATAATGAAGTTTAAAAAAGCGTTTATGATTTGGCCACATTGTTAGATACTGAAATCACAAGTGGAGTGTTATCTATTAATCGTGTAAAGCTTCCGGGCGTGTTATTTATTTTATTTTCTTGTTATAAATTTGAAATAGATCTTTGATATATTTATACAGGGTGTTTCCGACATCATTTTACATTTTGGGAAATGATTTTAGGAGATGTCCTAAGAAACAATATTTCTACGGTAACAGTCTATTTACAATGTGTACATTTATTAAGATAATGTGTACATTAAAAAAACACAACCTGACCCATGTTAGTACAAATAGCTCCGTTAATAGTTGCTGTAGCGACTTTATTTATAACTGTTGAGATTTTGCATTAAAACACTAAAATGATTTATCCCTGAACGAACTCTGCTCTATAAAAATAAAAGTTAAATGATCTCCTGTCTGTTACTTCTAATCCAATCCATTCCTTTGCTGATAACAGTACCCTCAGCTTCTCATATTCGTTTCTTGGGTCACGCCCCTCATCTTCGGGCGTGGAACTGGAACGACAACGTATGTTAAGCTCATTCAATTCCGATCTTAATAGCATAACTCAGTGGGGTAAAACCAATAGAGTGGAATTTAATGCTTTCAAAAGTCAATGCTGTCTCTTGTCATTAAAGCAAAACCCACGCACACTGCCATTATCTATGAATGGCACTTGAATCGCTGAAACCGAAAGACTTTCCATTCTCGGTATGTGTGTAAATGACAACCTTCGTTGGAATCGCCACATATTCGATGTCGCCAAGAACGACGCGAAATGTCTAGGCTTCCTTAAGCGTTGTAATTTATTTCACCCCTTCTGATCTGGCTACAATTTATAAGGCGTTTATTCGTCGAAACTCGAGTACAACGCTCATATCTGCACCAATAATTTATTTGGAGCTACTTGACAGGATCTAAAAACGCGTGATAAAACTCAATGGCGACCGAGACATCACGAGATCGATTGACTCTCTTACTCATCGTCGTAATGTCTCCTGCCTTTCGTTATTTTATCGTTATTTCCACCATAAGTGCTCAAACGAAATAGCCAATTGCATTCCTGCCCTTGAACATTTCAACCGCAATACCCGCCATGCAAGGAATGTTCATCGGTTTACCCTCAAGCCTGCGTTCGGACTTCAGTGAACTTCAAAGAATCTTTCCTCAGCCGTACAACACGAATGTGGAATACTCTTCCACGCATTGTTTTTCCTTCAAATTCTAACCTACAAACATTCAAAACCAACTTGCATCCGCATCTCTCCTTTTCTTCTCACCCTAATTTACTTAACGCCCGCGCTGTGTAGGTAATACATTATAAGTGTCCCAACAAATCCCTTTAGTTCGTGCTTATTACAAAAAAAAAAACATGAACACACCCCACATTCAACTTGTGAAATTTTTATAGACTATAAATATAATTTTAAAAAGTCTCTTACACGTTTTCATTAAACGCGGTGAATTTCCTGCTTATAGCTGTTTTATTCCGTTTTCTTCTCTGGACTAATTATACTCGTATTTCTTACAATTACTTTTTTTAAATAAAATAATATTAAACGTTTAAATTAAATCAATTTCTTATTTGAGTCTTCCGATATTCAATTTTTGGTGAGGTGACATAATGTCCGAGGACATGCAACAAAGACCCTGCTTGGGTACTTTTGGATGTGGATTAGGTTCGAGGTTGGATTTAATGAAAACTAAATTTTTCGCAGAAAACTTTTTGTATATCCAACCTCGCACCTACTCCAAATCCAACAGCGAACCCAAGGAGGGTGGTTGTAGGGGGGTAGCATGGCACCATATAAAAAGAATTATTTTTGGGATCCATTTGTGATACTCTACTACATCACACGTCTTAAGTTAGTATAGACATTATGTCTTTTTCAAACGGACATAAAGTCCATAAGTCAATTCAGGCTTTGAGTCACACAAAGTATTTAAAGTGCCCCCTCTGTTTTCTATACATGCTAGCGGTCGTTATTCGATTTCCCTTGTTATTTGCAGTGTTTATCACGGCTTACTGATGCCTCACTTCTGCTGACATTCTCGAAGCCTTCCTTCCTCCAAATAATTGAAAATGGTCAAACAAGATCGTTCTGTTTCCCCATACAAACCAATCCACTACAGTAAGGGGTAGGAATTTTGCCTGCAATGAACTGGTACATTTCGAACGATTCGCGTACTATTCGTCTAGCCAGTTCTTAAATTCGCTGCCATAGTGGGCTGCGGAACCATGTTATTGGTAAAATGATGAAGCTAGTTAAATCAATGGAATGCCTTCCAATAATTCCGGCGAAATATTTCTCTTAAACTCCAGGTAGATTGTAAAATTCTGCATAGGTTGTAGTTTGCAGGGAAAGTTTAAATTGCTTCAAACAACCCGTGCCCAAATATTGACGCTAGATTTTTGTTGAAAAGATATCTGTCTCCTTGTGTGTGGGTCGTCTTCGGCCCATGTGTGTATGTAGGTTGTGAAGATTTGTGATCCCATGTCTTTTAAATTGAGATTCGTCCGTCCAAAGAATTCTGCTTAGAAACTCGGTGTAATCCAAGTTCCAAAACAACATTGGCTTTTGTGATATATTTAAGTGTCGACTGCTCGTTTTAGTGCCAGTAAGCTGGAATAAGTAAATTGCTCGATCTAGTTAAGATTTAATCATTTTTGTCTAGGATATAAGTTTAAACAGTGTATGTACTTATAAAAAATGATTTAAAAAAGACAACGGCATTGGCTTCAAAAATGAAACTGATGACTTAGCTTGTTTTTCTAACCTTTTATATCTTTTTTCGGTACATTTACCAACTAGCCATTCAAATCCAAACCAAACTCTTTCTGAGAGCTTTAAAAGGAACAGGACAAGGAAATGACATTACCCAGTTATAAGTTAACTTTCCAGGATGTAAAATAAAAGGACGCAGAACACGCTTTAAGACCTCCTTATAGCCATACAACACAAACAATCATATTTTCCTTTTTATCCGGTCCCGATTTTTCGTTATATGTAATTTAAATTTGTTTTTATTGAGAAAAAACATTGTTTAATCCATGCTTTTGGATTAGTGACATGAGAATCAAAAGTGTGCATTGACAAGAAAATTGAAACTGGCTTAAAAATTAAATATCACAAGACTCAAATTAAAGGACATTAGTTTTTCTTTTATTAAAGCCCTAAATAAAGTTTCAGCAGCAACTATTGACGGAGCTATTTGTATTAACATGATTCAGGGTACATCAAAGTAATATTTTTTTTTTTAAAAATGCTCGGTAAATAAAGTACACAAGATATACCCAGAGACTAAGACGCAGTGGCTCAGTTGATTAGTGCATTGAACTACTCATCGAGGGGTCTGAGGTTCAATTTGCCCACAAACACCTTACGTTTTTTCCACCGCCCGTCCACTTGCGAAAGTCTGATAATCATCATAGAGTATCAATTTTCATCAGAAGCTTCTCAGATCTGCCACTAGGAGTCTGCATAACATTGTAGGTCCTTTCCACTTTGCACAAGCAGATGGTTGGAGAAGCTAGTTTTAAGGCTCTGTATGGATTAATGCCTAATATTTTTTTAAGTATTGAACATAAGGTCGGCAACATCCTGTATAAACCAACCAATAGATCATCCTCTTCTTTTTCTTCCTTAACACCGAATTTATAATCAGAAATAAATGAGTCACAGCCCTCCCACTTTACTGCAACTGCCCCCCCCCCCCCCCCCCCCCCCAATTGTAGTCCTGCCATTTGTTTCACTTTCTCGTGTACTGTTGTATGCTAAAGAGAAAGATATTGCAATCGTGGTAAAATTTTGAGCTAAAACTGAGTATGGGGTATTACGCCAATAGAGAAGTACAAAAAGTGTCCATTGAACCGTCTGTCTGTAGCCGAGGCTCCAACCATAATGGGTGGACGGATTTACTTCAAAATTTGTGTTTGGGGCTTATAGGTTTATATCTCGTGGTCATTTTTTTGTCCACCATTTTAAATAACGGTACCTACCATACTAATGGTTTTTAAAATACCGATTTTCTCGAAATCGGCTTTTGATCGTTTTTGAAACATAAAATAATTAAGGCGAGTGTAGGAAAATGCCGTATTCTGTTTTCGCAAAAATGTTCGATTAAAGGTAGTTTTCAAAAATGCTCATATATATCAAAAACGGGTCAAGATATTTCTATAAAAATTTACACATCAGCTAATTTGAACAAATGTGCAAAAAAATGTTGAAATGTTTTTTTTTATATTTGTTCTTAAACATTCAGAGATTTTTAAATTTTTAAAATTTCACTTTTCTCAAAAACAGCTCTCACGATTTTAATCAATTTAAATAATTTGAATACTTGGAGTGAGTATCACAAGATTGTATACTCAGTTTTACCAAAAGACTTAATTAAAAGTACTTAAGAAAACCTACAATGTCTGAAAAACTGGTAATTTGATTTCAAACAAATTTATAGATTTGATTTGATTACCTGATATTAAAATTAAGAAGAAATCTGCTCTCTCAGATTTTCAAAATATTTTGTTTTATAATTTTTTCTTATACTAGTGGCTAAAATTTTTGAAAACATCACTTTTCTTAAAATCGGCTCTAATGATTTTTACTTTTTTTTTTGAGTGAAAGTTAGAAATTGGCATACTCAGTTTCTACCCAAAGACAATGCAGATATTTAGCAGGTGCACTGGAAAGTGAAAATGAGAATACTATTTTAATCGAACTGCATTGTGTATTGCATTCAAAACAAATCAAATATAACTAACTGTATAAATTTACAATCAATTAGCATCGTAACGATACAAAATGGCAAATAAGGAAATATAAAAAAAGCGACAAAGTTTTTCTACGATCCAGTCGAGCACTTTATTGTTTTATGATTTCGACACGTGCAAGCTCCCATTATTGATTATTGTTTGATTTTCCTTTTACGATACCGGTTTTCTCCAGTCATGTCAACCCCCGCGCTCTGTTTTTCGGGGGCGCAGTGGTTATATTTTTAAGCCATCCCTGCACAGGCAATGAAAATATATAAACCAGCTTAAATACCTTCTCAAAAGTCTGCTATAAAATGTATGAAATTATATGTTGCTCATTAAATCAAGTTAATCCTTTCAATGGCATAAGCGAACATAAATCAAATGAAAATGTGTAACCAATCATTATCCGTATTTTCGGTTCAAAATCATTAACTAACTAAATTTATAGCAGACGAGACCATTTCGAGACGAGACCATTTCAACATACTCGATTCCTGTTGTAACTCCAACATTTTTTTTCATTCCATCATCCCCCTTGAATAAACGTTGTACATAGCCTAGCATTATGTTTTGCTAACCGTTCGTATTTTTGCTTCATTGCATTTCTAAATGGCCAGAATCGGTCTCTGTGTGTACCTTGTCCATTAGTGGCGAGGTAGGTTTTAGTGTAGTGTTGTGCAGTTGAGGGAAAGAATAAATCAAAAGGTGGTGAACATCGACGCGGAGACATACAAAAAGCCAATTGATTGTTACTTTACTTAAAAGCACGTCCAGGAAAGTTGATTGGTTTATTGGTTATTGCAATTTTCCGCAGGAAATATACCTGAGGGTATATTCATTCTCCGTCATACACATGGTCTCTAGATAAGAATTTTTACACAATTGGCAATATATCTAGTTGCATTGTAAGGCTGCTGTAATATACGGATTGAAATGAGGCGATGACACCTCACTTTGTATACCGCGAAAATGATTTATGGAAATCACTGCATTTTGAGGACAGGTGAATGTTTTTTTTTGTTTATAAATCGAATAAATTTTACAGAAATCCATTCAGCAGCGATTTTACAGTCTTTCACGTCTGTGGGCATATCGATGATAAAGACTGGGTCAAAGAACTTGATATTGCCTAAATTGTAGTTATGAACTCAAAGCCAATCGAGCTTCCACTCGATTAAATTGTCATTCTGTTATGTTTACATGACAATGGTGGCAGGTTATTTGCCACCAAAGTGGAAGTAATTCAATATGAAAATAGTTATGAATTCTGACTTTTGTATTCTGATGGCCTCAATTAAATTTAATGACATTACAATTGTGGTTTGACAGAAGGTGTGTTGACTATTACAGCTCATTTTGACGAACGGTAATATAAAAGTGCCATGATTCAACTTCCATTACAGTTACATTTTCCTGGAATGAAAGGTGGCTTTTGGAAAAGAACACATCGGTACAGAATTTATTTTATTCACATAGGCTAGATGTTGTAAATATTAAAGATGGAAGAAATTAAATTGAAGGACTAATTCTTTACATAAAACTGAATTAAGGTAGGTACGTATGTTCCGTTAGCACTGCTAGACTGCTTAACCGATCTTCAGGAATTTTTTATCACGTCTTATTAATATTAAAAGAAGTCGTTCGGATTTCTTTTTTTGATTTTATATAAAAAAATTTAAGCGACTACAAACTTTGTGCGTGGGCGCAGTGGTTAGTATGTTGGACTAAAACTAATCGAAGGGTCTCAGGTTCAAATTACGCCAGGGCTAAGTAACAGCTTAATTTTTTTCCACTGCCTAAACTTTTGCGAACGTCTGAGAAACATCCAGGAGTGAGTATCAGTAGTCATTAAAAGCTTCTCAAATTTTCCGTTTGGATTCGGCTTAAAATTGTAGGTCTCTTCCACTTCGTACAAGCAAATGGTAAGAGAGGGCCGGTTTTACCGAATGGGCCGTAAATGCTTAGTTGTTTTTTTTTTACAGATTTAAGTGCGCCTGACCTTTGCGATCAACCTACAAAGCTCATGGGCGATTGGTTAAGTGTTCGTTACTTTGCCATTCCGCCACCCCTTCCGTGGAGAGTCTGTGACTAAGACACTGCAACCTTCCATCCTTCGCGATCCTGCGCGTGCTGCTTCCAGTTGTCCAGACCAAGGGCCCTGGCATTCGCGATTGCTTGGTCTTTAAAACTGGGGTTCGAAATTAATCGCCGCTGGAGCATTATTGAGCTTTATTGACCATATGCGTTTCCAAACCGAAATAGCGATGTTTTTCTAGGGTAATTTTTTTAGATCTCTTCTAAGGTGTCATTCGTGGAGTTGGTCTTTACTCCGAAATCGGCCGACAGATGATGTTTTTTGGTTGGCTGTATTGTCTTTATTGACTCAAGTATTACCAATTTCGCCTGTTCTTCAATCGGTGTGAGAGCCTTTTCCATCCGGTGCAAGTTTAAAAAGGTCTAAAGAGCTCCTTCCAAGTTCACTGTACCGTGGTAGGGATGCAGTTAGAGGTCAGACGGTTATGATCCATTTAATCCTGATCATAGCCTCACCGCTATTAAAGGAAGAAGAAGAAAGTCTATTTTCGATCTGTGAAGCCAGAAGCTAAACAGTACTTGTCGATGAGTGTGCTACAGAGCGGCTTGAGACATTTGAACAGTATGTCGGATAGGGTTTCATATGCGAAATTAATCAGGGATATGCTTCGATAGTTTTTGCATGACATAATGTCGTTTTTCTCGCAGATGGGGATATTGAGCTGATAATCCCGTCATCGGGCTGGTATACCCAGGGCCGGCCCAACCATATGTGCAAGATGTGCAAATGCATAGGGTGCCAAATTCCCGGGCGTATTGCTAAGAAGTATTAAAGTATTAAGTAAGAAAAAATAATTTTACCTTGCGCGGATACGGCCATTTGCATTTTAAACAAAAAACTCGTTCAATAAGCCAAAAATAGCAACATCTATCACACCTGTGCTGAATTTTTGCACATTAACTCACATCACTTACAATATTGCAACTTCAAGAAGAATCTAACTCAAAATAGGGCGCTTTCTGTAAATCTTGCACAGGGCGCTTGTTTGGCTGGAGCTTCCTACACTAATGGTTGGATAAGCTAGGTCTTAGGCCCTATATTTCTTATAGTTTGCTTTAGAAAAGTAATTATTTTTGGGTGCAGCTCTTCACCAAAAACTCTCACCATACTCGTACATAAAACGAGGATCTCGCTATGAACTTGTAAAAGCCTATTTCAAATAAACTTATTGCCAAAAAGATACTTGTGGATGTACGTACTGTATAAAGCAATTGATAGACCAATAATTGCAATATATGAAGCATCCTGCTGCTGCAAAAAAAAAACGAAAGAAAAGTCTACACCTGCTAGACTCAACAAATTACAAATACTTGTATTTGTGTGTACACTCGGTGTAAAGAGAACTGCACTCACCGCAGCATTAGGGGTTCTATTAACTCTTCATCCTCTGCATTTAAGCAAGAAATATAATAATAAATAATGAATGACTACATGCTCATTCATGAAAACATCTCCAAACCAGTTCGTTCAGATATTGGACACGAACTCGGCAGAAGTGAATAACTTTATAAACATTTTGTATGAAAAGATTTAACTTCAGCCACAACCTCATGGGTGCATTCCCAAAATGACAAACCTCGGCGTGCAATGAACGTCCGTTTGCTCAAATCTATTATATGGTATAGTAATGGATCCAAAACAGACGAAGTAAAGGAATTTAGGCAGATGTATACGGATCAACTACTAATACCTATCTTTATCATACAGAACAGAGCCTCCGTATTTCAAGGGACAACCTACACAAAAGTACCACTAACAAGTGCATTCATATTATCTCTTTAAAATCTTGAAGACCCTTCAAGATAGTGTGAGACTGCCTTGAGCTATTTAATAGGCAGTACTAATAGAGTCTTTAACTGAGTGCCAATCCACAGTGTCTTTGACGGCAAGCAGACGAGCTGGCCAGAAAAGGATCTACCACATCATTTATGCTTCCAAGACCATTTTGTGGTGTGCCAATTAGGTCTGCAAAAAGCTGCATCAATAAGTTGTTAGAAAAGAAACCGGAAGTAAGAGCCAGTTCAAACACTACGATTAAAAGGACTAAACAACTCCTACCAATTGTCCTTCAAAAAAAAAAACAACTTCACAAAACACATGCTTGTGAAAACTTAGCATATATGAATTAAGGATGACCACGAAAATCACTTCGTTTAACCCAAGGGAGTGAACCTACCTAATTTTTGTTGGAATAACGATGACAAACAAATGACATGACAACATGACAAATATAACCATTGTATATATAATAGTCCTTCACATATAAAATGTACGTAAATGGGACTTCTGATTTTTGTTTAACTTTTTTGTGGGTAGCAAAGTTTTTGAAATCAAGATCAGGAATGGTACTCTTAGGAACGCACAGAGGTTTATTTCAATAGGATGAAAGGAAAGTTATTCCAACAAATTGTCAAATTGTAAGTTTGATTATAAAGTTTGACTTGAAGTTTTGTACAATATATAGTTTGCTATTGGGGCGTATGCGAGCTTGGAAAGACAAATCCACTTATTCGTAAGGGCCTTGATGTATTATTTTGCTTATTTAAAAGATTTTTTTTATCGACTTTTCTGTCTCCGTAAAGTAATAGGTACAAATTGGAATTAAGTTAGAATGTTTTAGGCGCCGTTGGACAATGTTCGTTTCACGCAACTAAGACAATTAGTTAAGGTATTATTCATGGCGCTAAGATTAAGTTTTTTTAATGCTTAAATTCGGGATGGTCCATTTCGTGCTGCTCTTCAAGGTTTTTATTTATTTACATTTTAAGTTATTAGCAAAGGCGTTGGTTGTTAAAATTGTGATAATTGTTATGGATTGGTATACATTATGTTTTTTTTATAGATCCAGGGATTGGTCATACGTATCTGTTTATCTTTTGGTAGCAAATGTTTTTAACCAGAAAAAAACATGTAATAAAAATGGAATCAGCATATATACCCTTGTATACGAAGAAGAAAAACAAACTCAAAGTTTTTTTTTGTGTGTTATCTGGACAGCACATTTCGTTTTATGTAGTCCCAAAATGTTATTATCTCTTGAAAGGGAAATAATGTGAAGGATGTGTTTACAATGGCACAGAGTTTTTGTTCCATTCTGTTGATAGAAATCTTTGCTCTTCATTAAAAAAGGGATGCCAATAACAAATGGAAAATTGTGAAATAATTTATGTAGTGTATTTTATCATAAAGACTGTGGGTATTGAGTGTGGTGGCTCATCATAATTGTGGTATATTTATATCAATGTCTAAACAGAAGTTGTGTTGTTGTTTGAAAGGTTAATAAACATTTTTATGTTGAGATACCTAACTTTCGATAAAGAAGAAGAAGAAGATATTTCACTTTCGAAATAGACAAATTAGCTTGATTCGACTTTAAGTACTCATTTCTGTAAATATTTGCTCTTGCGCTCAACTAATCAAGGCAGGAAGTTTTCTCTGATAACACTTAGTTGTTTATTATTTTATTTTTGTTGGGCACTGTCATAACTGTTGAGGATACGAGTGTTTTCACATTCTGGCAGTTTTGTCGTTGATTTATTATCATTCTATAATCTACTTTATGTTTGTATCGTGGCCGGATGTCAGAAAGATTAGCTTTGCAATTTTGAATAACATACCTGTGTTTTTCAGCAACTCGTGAGTGGCACAGATACATAAATCCCCGGGACATGAGTCCCGAGCTCTTTTTTGGGGATGGCCGCCTGCACCCGCCCTGCATAGGGTCACTGGATTTGGAGTAGGTGTGTGTCCCGATAGGGTGGGACTACTCGAAAAAAGACTTCGGGACTTATGTCCCTGCGCTCTTATTAGCATGGATTCATGCCCTACGGGGTTTTGAAAGAAATCAAGTTGGTTCAAGTTGGATAGTTCAATGGGCAGTATGTAGAGAAAGTGAAAGTACTTGAAGCGAACCCACATCGCAATATTGAATAAGTTTGCATAGCTGTAAAAATCTTAAAGAACAACAATGCCGCCGGTTCTGACGATTTACCAGCGGAACTCTTCAAACGCGGAAGGCGGATGCAACAATTTATCAACCGAGAATTGCTGGAAGAGATAATGCCCAATCAAAGAAAGGCGATACCACATCTTAGAAGAAAAGCCGCATATGAGACCCTATCCAAAGTAATGTGTGAACGTCTAAAGCCCTTCTGCAACACGCTTATCGGCACGTTCCAGTGTGGTCGACAACAGAGCAGACCTTCACAGTTAGGCAAATCCTGGAGAAGGCCTATAAATTTTAATTCGAGACCCACCATATTTTCATCGAATTTCAGCCAGCATATGATAGCATTCATCATCAGGAGCTCAATGTGGCGATGCCCGAATTCGGAATGCAGACAAAATTGATCCAGTTCTTTCGCGTGACGCTAGAAAACACGCGGTGCAATGTGCAGTATGGAAACGAACTATTCCATCACTGTTGAAAGCAGCAACTTCGAGGTAGAAGAGGAGTTCACCTTTGGAATAAACACTAACTCCACGAAAGACACATAAGTGGAGATCCGACGAATAATTACCTTAGAAAACCTTAGCTACTTCGGTTTGGCAAGACAAATGGGTTCAAAACTCCTTACCCGGAACCACGCATAAACTCTACAATACACTGATACTCCCAGTTCTGTTTTTTGACTCTTAGCCCCCATGTTCAAAGCGACAGGGAAGATTGAACCTCCGCTTTAAGACTAATCGATAGCGGATGCCAAGTCGCTTGGTCTAGCTAACTAGATAAGCAGCGTGCCTAGGATTGAGGAGGATGGAAGGCTGCAGTGTCGCAGGCAAACAATTTTTTCGGGTCGGAAGCCCGTTAAGTAGTAAGTAGCAAGTAAGCGAATGAAATAAAAAACAAGTCTTCGATTCACTATTTGGAAGGAGTAAAAGGCAAATGAATGATGGCCAACAATGAAAATGGAAAAATTGCAATGGGCAAAATATTGTTTATATTTAACTACACCAATTGAAGACATCTCAGAACTAATCACCTCTCTTTATACCCTATTCTAAGGGTATATTAATTTTGACGCATAGTTTGTAACATACCTTAATATTGCCCGTAGACCCCTAAAAGTTACTATATTTATGATCAGCATCGATAGTAATGTCGATCTAGCCATGTCCGTCCGTCCGTCGGCAAAAATTAGGCCTTTAAACTGGGCCTAGAGAGCTGAAATTTTAACCATATACTCTCTAGGGTACCGAAATCATCAAGTTTACGAATTTTTGAAATCCGGCCACAGACACGCCCACAAACTCAAAAAAAAAACAAAATTTTGGAAAAAATCGAATTTTGAGCTAGAAAGCTGAAATTTTTTTTATATGATCTATGACTCCTAAAACTGCTCGGGATATAAAATTTTCAAAATCCGCCGACTGACACGCCCACAAATAAATAAAACAATTTTATTGAAAAACCAAAATTTGAGCTAGGGAGCTGAAATTTATAATATATACTCTCTAGGGGCCCTTTAAGCTCATGTGTAAATATTTTCAAAATCCGCCCACAATTAAATAAAACAATTTTATTGAAACACCCAAGTTTGAGCTAGGGAGCGTTTTTTTCGATAAAATGTTATATAACAAAATATGTAGAGCGTTCTTAACAATTCAACCATACTTAGACTTTTGTCACGCCCACTTATGAGGGATAAAAATAAGAATAGGGTATTCAACAGTTCGCCCAAGCGGACTGTAGCCCGTCCGTATGTTTTTATTTTAATTTTGCACGCAGTCGTCACCTTCGTGACTAAATCAGACTAAATTCGCGCAAATTTCTTGTATCTATGATTGTTAAAGCATTTTTTTTTAGATTTTATAGTACAAGGTGGCGCAAAAGTTGTCAGCTGGCGCAAAAGTTGTCACCCGATGTTCTTTTGCTGTAATTTTTTTTATGAATGAAAAACTTTGGTTCTGCTTTTGGATTATGTTAATAATTGGTGTCTTAAGTTTTTTCTGTATCAGTTAACTTCACAAATGTCAGAGTAGAATTTACATTTGCCGCCATTTGCAAAAATTATAGCTTCTTCCGATAGGATGATGACTTTTGCGCCACCTTGTATGAACTTAAAACGCATATATCGACTTTATTTGTGCCAGCAGTTGCGGTTGTGCAAATGATATGAATATGTTTTTTTAATGAAAGTTAAATGTCGTTAAGAAAGTTATTTTATTAATTATTAAGTGAAACTTTATTTAATTTTTAAATTTAAGATTGAAAAATAATTGACGCTTATGTCTCAAAATTACTCAAAATGTCCGTTGTCACGGCAACACAGAAAGCGTCGGTTTTCTGAAGTACATTTGGCATTTAAACCTACAAAATGGATGAAAATGCGGGTACTGATTGTTGTCTTCATTGCGATGATTTTCTAAGCAAACAGAAAATTTAAAAAGTACTTTTAAATTAATATTTTCCTTGTTGTATTGAAAGTATCTTCAACTAAAATCTCATTCAGGCTAATTGCGCTTTCTAAACATTTTAATGTTTTCCACAGAAATACACATATCCTGACATTTATTAGCTTAACAAAGGTAACCCTTCCATTGTCTCTTTCTATCCAATCCATTATCTACTTCTACCCTCATCTAAATATCTAATGTGCATTTCAATCTAACTTTTGTAGTTATTTAGAATGTTGTAACTATTCGTGAGTAGGTATGATTCACACCAAGCTAACTCTTTTGTGTGGAAGCGAACGAATGAACAATAAATCATTCAATGTGAACTGAAACCTGCAAAACAAAAATCTTAAACAATAAATCACGATAGTTGTTTCAATATCGCATGTCATTTTGTCCTTTCGTATTATAGCTTTACATTAAGGCACAATAACTATGGTTACGAATTTATGAGTAGTTAGGTGTTTTCAAGGATATAACATAAGCATTTAGGAATTTACAGAGGCACAGTGTTTCCAAAATGAAAACCCGCAAATTTTCCTGATCAATGTCACACCGTCATTGTTGTCGTCAACATTCTCAAAGTTACTGCTATGACACAATTTGAGTTGAATCGTTCTCTTTGCTAAGGGAGTATAAAACACAAGCCATGTTTCACATGCCAGATTTCCCGTTACCACTTTTCATACAATTACAAACGTCAACGATAATTCTGTCATCTCATTATCAAGCATTCGTCATCCAGTAGAGGCACATCAGGACCATAACTGCCCGCAGCGTAATCTGATGAAAATGTATAGCCCACCAAGAGCAATGGAAATGATGCACGTCTTTCAAAGCTGCGCAACGCGTGAATAATACCGTATCAACTTTTGGAACAACCAAAGTGAAAACTGTACACAGCCTCAAGGGGCACACCAGTCACAACTTGATTTTCAATATCCTCACCAACAGCACATCGCCCACACTCTTTGATAAATTACCTACTCTCCAACGCAAGGCGAGAAGCTCTTTGTAAATGTCCCTGTATGCCTGGTCTCCATTATAATCCTTGGTAACTATAGATTAACAGTCCCTGCTCCAATAGTCTGTCCATTGGCAATTGCGAAATGGCTGGTAAGGTTCCCGATTGACTCACTTGGGACTGACAATCCGACAACGCAGTATATCATAGTGTGAGTGTGTTTGTACAATCATTTTGGCGTGGCACCTCATACTCGAGCGTACCACTGGTAATTTGGTTTCGATTTTCCACGCCCTCAGTATGCAGCTATTCGCAATTTGCCCACTTGGCCGTTTTAGTACTCAATACTATTTCACCGTGGATATTGTTGTTCCAGCACTAAGCCTAAAGTCGTCTTAGTTTGTCTGTTCCCTCAGTACAGTAGGCACATAAATCTAAAATCACTTCTTGTTTAACATGGGAACCTTCGCACATACCTCCCGGTGGTCCTCATTAGGGTGCCTTCGCAGTGACGGCATTGATGTGGAGCTACCAATTCGATTGACTCTGATAGAGAAGCAAAACCTAAGCTTATTTTCTGTGGTAATTACATGTCTTAGGACCAGTTGGAACGAGTTTTGGATAAATATATAGACGCAAATTTTGTAAGCAGAGAAATGCGTGTGAATCTCTTAAGTGATTTCTAACTTCCACAATGACAAGTGGAAGAAGGTGAAGTGCACTTGTACACAATTCCGTAAATGTTTTCTGGTAAACACTTACGAAGTTTATTTTCGCTTATTGGGTATTGTATCTTGTTATGCGTATTCTAAGGGTGTAGATGTTACCTATGAATGTGTGAAATTTGTACTCCATAAGCAACTTGAATGATTTGCTAGAATCAATTCCGATTTGTTTGTTGGAGTTTGATTTGCGAATTTAGATATGATTATTCATCATTACTTCATAGCCCTATATAAATTAAGTATATTGCTATTGGACTGCCCACAAAAAATAAAAAAAACTGTTGAGTCAGCGTAGCCTTTAGATGTGTGTTGTACACGAAGTTAACTTCGTTCTCGGGTCCAAAGATCTGTGAGATACAAAAAAGCATTAGCTTTATTTTTTCTATTTTCATTTCGCTGTCTAACCTAAGGCTTAATTCACACGGAACTGGTGGATGATGCTGCCGTGGTACAGTAAATTGCAAATCGTCACGCATTTTGCATAATAAACGAGCGAAACAAATAACGAAATATTCAAAGTGAACTATTCGTGGGGTGGCGATCGCACGAGCCATCATCTGTATCTGTATTAGCTCATAAGAAAACGTGCAGGTTTTTTTTTTTTTTTTTTTTTTAAAAGGAAATCCAAATCTCAGAGCACTCAGATTCGGTAACGGTCCATTGTACTACCAGGCAGAAATCCTTCTTTTGGTGTAGAGGCATGTGATTGGGTGGCGTATGTTGTTGTTCCCCATGGGGATTGAATCTGCACCGCACGGGTCACAAGCCAACACACTAACCTCTGCACCGTCGCCAGCCATCTAATCAACGTGCAGGTGGTACATGTCTGCAACACGCCAACACCATACCACAGTTGTGTGTGGATAATCCCTAAGATTATTCAATCAAATCAACTCAGCCTCTAACACATATCAGATTTTTTCGGTTCTTCTTCTTCATCCTTAATGACGATGAGGCTATGGTCAGGGTAAAAGGGATTATAACCCTTCCACTCAACTGTATCCCTACTGGTCGGCCTGTGGGGTTCGCATATTCGACCTAAGAAAATAACTGCCGGCCTATTTTGAATCATTTCATCACTGATTCCAATCAAATACTGGTGTTGCTGCATTTTTATGATCCAGACGTTTTTATGAAAAGATTGATTGATATTTCCTTTTAGACAGGGTTCGTAGGATCTCTACTTTGAAGATGACAGTACCAACTAAGCCGGTCGCGCTCTATATTTCCGAGATAGGTTCTTTGACGTGAATGCTTCTTCGGATCTTAAAACTTCTTATTCGATCAGTCTTTTTTACTCCTGCTGTCATGCGAATCATCTTCATCTCAGTAGTCGTAAGTTTTCCCTCATACTGTTGTTGTAAAGCGCGCCATTTGATGCATTCCAAGCTATTTACAACCTCTTGCTTTGTGTACGATCAATGGTGAAACTTTATAACAATGGATTGTTTGCACAAATAAACATCCTCCCAAATCACTATTTCACGATGCCACTTTCAGATTCACAGTCAATGCCAATGTTGATGTAGCACGACTACTCTAGGAATCGATCGTATGCGCGACAAAATATATGAGCTACTTCATTTCCATATTTTTCCGATTTTATTTTTGCTTCTTTCGTTTGTTCGTTCCTCGAACCTTGTTTTGAATTTTTCAGCGAAGGCTTGAGATATTGATCACTGGCGGATTAATGACGAATTATTTAGTTCTCACTCACCAAGCAAAGCTTTCCTTTTTTTGAGATTCCCAGTTCCATCCGCCGGGCTACGCAGTCTTTTCCAAATCCATATAAAAAGTTCCTAATTTTATACTAAGTGATTAGACTTAAGACTATAGAAGTAAGAAATAAAAAGTGTTCAATTACTAAGAAATAATTAAAGTTGCTAAAATATATAAAATTTTCTTTACTTTGGGAAATATAAGGCGGTGAAAAAAGGTAAACTCAACTGAGAGCGGCACCTGTCAGTGTAAAAGACAAAAGTGCGCAATACTGTTTATACACTTTCCAACATTGTAAGCCGTATGTGAGCGCCGGGCGCACAACTGCGGTGTAGAGTCTTCCTTTCATCTAAGGTGCATTTTTCGGACACAGTAGATGGAGTTTTTACTCCACTTTATCCACCTTAAGCTTACGCGATGATAGATGTCGTCGTCACAGGTTGGTTCGGATCATAGACCGTACATATTTGAACTTTTCGCGTATGGGAGCACTTTTCCATTTATATTAATGTCTGGAAAAGGTCGGAGTAGATCGGAAAACAGGCTGCACAGGTGTTCTGTCTTTATTATATATTTTAAAAACATCTATCCATACATCAGGTGCTGGTTACATTTACATTTTGTCCTCTCTTAAGATGGATCTATCGTCAGCAAAGAACAGCTGATGCACTTTGGAGTCCGTTACTTTTCCATCAAGCTGATAATCAAGGACTGATATAAATATCAAGGGACTTAAAACGCTTCTATGGAGTGGAAACTCCACGGTTATTCTAGCAGAGCTTCTTACTCTTGTCTCTTCTCCCTCATAGATGTCAATGACCATCTGTACGAAGGTTTCTTGAACTTTTTATTGCCTTTGCGACACTCATAACAGTCCTCTTCATACCTATACATTAAAATTTCTTTTATAATTATAACAAGACTTCGCTACATGCGCCATTAGAGAATTAATCATTTTCGATATCGTTTTCTCCGGACCCGGTATCTATGTATGGGTATGGTCAGTAAAGCTTAACGCATTCAAGTCCACTATATTGAATGAGCAATTTATTTATTTAAAGCATTTAAACAGCACTTGAAATTAATTTTGTTGCATTACGAAATCTTTGTGCAACTACTTTCGATGCCGAAGTGTCAAAGTTCAGTGGAAACGGAAAAATAGAGTTTCGAAATTTTTTCGTGAAATCTCGTATTTCGGTTCGGTGGAAGTGTACCATAATCGCACAAGTAGAAGTTTTTTTTTTCATTGCGAAACGTAGTACCGAGGATGAAGTACATTTCGCACTAGTCATTGATTAATTAAGGTGGGTATCAGAAAGGTTTCTTAAGTTCTACCGCAATTATTTCTAAATTGATTTTTCATGTTTCTCTGGATCTCAGACTCTCAGCAAAGTTCTTACACTCTGGCATCAGAAATCCATTACTGTTAATCAACTTTAACCTCTGATTTCATTTATAAGAGAAAAATCTGAAAGTGAGTTCCTGTCACTTGAAGCACAAGTGCCTCACGAAATATTTCCATTTGGAGAAATTAAAAAGAAAAAAAGAAATGAGAATTTCCGAAAACCGACTTTTATAATGCTTTTTAAAGTTCGTTCTGGCTAAACCTCACGTGTGCAAGTACTTTTTTTCTCCGCCAATGCTTACCAGTCAGAGCTCTATGTCTACATCGACGGAAACTGCAATAAAAACATAGGGACGGGCTACAGTCCGCTTGGGCGAACTGTTGGATACCCTATTCTTATTCCTATCCCTCATAAATGGGCGTGACAAAAGTCTAAGTATGGTTGAATTGTTAAGAACGCTCTACATATTTTATTATATAACATTTAAAGGATTTTATCGAAAAAAACGCTCCCTAGCTCAAACTTAGATGTTTCAATAAATTTTTTTTTATTTAATTGTGGGCGTGTCAGTAGGCGGATTTAACAAAAATTAACACATGAGCATAAAGGGCCCCTAGAGAGTATATATTATAAATTTCAGCTCCCTAGCTCAAAATTTTGGTTTTTCAATAAAATTGTTTTATTTATTTGTGGGCGTGTCAGTTGGCGGATTTTGAAAATTTTATATCCCGAGCAGTTTTAGGAGTCAAAGATCATATATAAAAAATTTCAGCTTTCTAGCTCAAAATTCGATTTTTTCCAAAATTTTGTTTTTTTGAGTTTGTGGGCGGATTTCAAAAATTCGTAAACTTGATTATTTCGGGTCCCTAGAGAGTATATGGTTAAAATTTCAGCTCTCTAGGGACAGTTTAAAGGCCTAATTTTTGCCGACGGACGGACGGACGGACGAACATGGCTAGATCGACATTACTATCGATGCTGATCATAAATATAGTAACTGTTAGGGGTCTACGGGCAATATTAAGGTATGTTACAAACTATGCGTCAAAATTAATATACCCTTAGAATAGGGTATAATAAAGCACACGACTGAGACGCACGTAAGTACAGTCTTCTTTTATATTAAATGTGAACGGAAGGGTTTTGTCTGTTTTTACTCTATTATAAGCGTATTATAATTTTGACTTATAGGTTGACCTTAATATTGCACACACACCTTTAAAAGTTGTTATTTTTTTAGTACCCTTATAATGTAACAGCTACACAGCGCGGGTGTATGTTGCTGTGATCAGCAGCGATAGTTTTGTCGATATAGCCATGTCCTTTCGTTAGTCCATCCGTTGAAAAGGCCGTTGTGAGGCCCTACAACTCAAGCTCATACCTGAAATCTATAAAAACTCTTTCTAAGACCGAAATGATCAAGTGTAAGGATTTCCCCACCCATTGGACACGTCCCCTTGAACAATCTATTCCTAGAACCCAAAAATGGGCTTTACAAAAAACTTAGTATTTCCGATTAAGGCCAATTTTTAACGTTTGCCTTTATTTCACTTTGTGAAATTTAAATGAGGCCAATTGGCCGTTATTTCACTTTCCATTGGTGCCGTTTTCAACAATTTGCTTACATTATTCGAAATATAGCACCTACCCCAACCTCACATTTACTCCAAATCCAGCAGTGACCCCAAAAAGGGGGTTGTAAAGGTGAACTTCTGATATTCATGGCGACCTAGAGTGCCGAAATTCAAAAAAATCAAGTAGATCCCAAGAACAGTGCAATAAGAATTAGGCGCATCCCGCCCCCCGGAAGACCCCCCGCTTACGGTCACTGTTGGATTTGGAGTAGGTGCGAGGTTGGGTGTTTTATTAAAAAGTCCCGAAAAAAGCCTTCGCAACTTATGTCCCTGCACCTTTAGTTAGACCTTATTTTAGCATTTGGTTCTATTGCGCTTTATTTGGCCTTATTTCACTTTCACATAGCGGATTAAGGCCAAATGTTTACATATGAATATATATTGTTTGGCGTTATTTCACTCCACCAAAGTAACTTTAAGGGGTCTACGAGCAATATTAAGATATCGTTCAAACTACGAGTCAAAAATATTGGACCCTTTGAATAGGGTAGGTTTGCTAATAAATATACCATTAGAATATTAAATAATGAATTTAAAATGAAAATCTTCGAAGCTGTACTGACTTTTGTTCTTTTTTGACACATTGATGCACTAGATGACTATCTATTGATTTCTTTCTAGGTCCCCCAACAAATTTTATGAAACCAGTACATGACCTTATATGATATAGAAATAAGAACGACATTCCCGATGAAAAATGACGCTACGTTACCCAAGTATTTTATAATTTTACGAAACAAGACATAGTAATGTGAATGTACCTATGTATATTTTGGCGTGCACTGTAGAAGCTTTGCCACAGCCATGTGGAAAAAGAAGATAAAAAAATCTCTCATACTAATTTGGGACTTTTGTTTTATTTCTCTGGCATGAGTTGTAGGCTTCGCCTTCAAACCAGTAGTGTGTACTTAATCAGAATTTTGTGGCAGCTCGTTTTCTAAAGGACACTGACTGCTGCTATAGCTCTGCAGGAGTGTAGTTATGAATACATGGTTTTAATATCTTTTAACATAATTCTGCCGTCGTCGAAGGATTCTTCAATGGTGAATGGAAATTTTAAATTTGTAAAATCGTTATGATTCTCCGTTCGGCTGTTAAATATGATGTGGGGTTTAAGGTCCCAGTACGAATGGAGGAAAACATTATTTTGTTTTTTATCATACATTTCTTTGAAGCAAAAGGCTTATGATTGAAATCCATAATTAGTTTTTTTTTAACCCGTCTCTCCACTTACTAATTACATAAATAAGTTCAAGTTGACATGAATACATACAAATTAATTTTCAAATTTTTATATTCATTTTGAAGATCCTGTCATTTAAATTAATTGAAATGAATTGAATTGATTGGTATTTCTTATATAATGAAATGAAAGTCTAGGAGCGGCCTTTTAAATTACTATGCGATTAATTACCTAAGTCACATATTGCAGTTTCATTTACATTAAATGGCTTCTAAATCAGTAGTTTCATGCAAGTTCTGTTCCAATTTCAAATAAAAGCATTTTAAAATTAAATGTACGAATTTCTTGTCAACTACTACACCAACTACTTTATTATTTTCCAAACTACCCAAAAAGAGGGGGAACAAAAAACCAACAACTTGTTTGTGTGTTTAGGCAAGTTCAAGAGGAGTTCTTTGAGAATTTGTGCTTCTTGGTAGAAATGTAGATTGCGGTTTTTCTCAACTTTTCCACTTTACAATTGCTTTCAAGCAAGGTGGCAGTAGTGGTGATAGTTGGTTTCGTCACAAAGTTATTTTGTCTATTCGTCAAAATGCCAAAAAGGGAGCTTAAGTTAGAAGTGGATTCGAAAACGTATTTAAAATAACTTTAAATATATTTTCTCTGCGTACCTCTGGTGGCAGAGAGCATTTAGATGTCAGAAGTACTCGTACTTTGCAAAAAAGGAATGCGATGAATAAGGTAAAATAGGCAAACCGACTGTCCATGTCTATCAAAAATTAATAATTTCGCATAATGGCAGCGAGCTCTTAACAATTCAACAAAATACATCGCAAGATTTCGAAAGTTACTAAAATAAATTGCGTTTCTCATCCAAGGCCTATTTACTTTGTTTTTTCCTGGGTATATCGTTAGCTAATGGGATTGCTCTGTTCTTACACTGAATCAATCAATACTGAATGTATGCTCACACCTAACGCATTTTATGTTGAGTATAACGTAGCAGCATAGAGAAATAGCATTTTTGAGATATTTGACAACTCACATTGTTCTCGAGGGACTTGTATCAGAAGTTTCAAAATTGAGGAAAATTGAACACGAATACCCCAATTCCCTTGGTACCTATTTGGGTTTTCAATAAATTTATCCAACTTGCCCAAATTAATTGTGTTTCTGTTTGGGGAACTCATATATATGTAGTTTTGATTACAATCTAATCCAAAAAGAGAAATCCTCACTTATGAGACTTGAAATACTCAAAGGAGGCCTGAAACGATTTTGATGTCCACGCAGATATTTGTAAAACGAACAAGGTTTTGAATAAAAAGGAAATCAATATTATGACTTGAAAAAATCAGGTGCTTTGAAAATACTTTAAATAAAAACTGATGGCAAACAAAATAAATCAAATAGTTGTTAACCCCGTTTTCCGGGTGGCGACGGTGTAGAGGTTAGTGTGTTGGCTTGTGACCCGTGCGGTGCAGGTTCAATCCCCATGGGGAACAACAACATACGCCACCCATTCACATGCCTCTACACCAAAAAGGAGGATTTCTGCCTGGTAGTACAATGGACCGTTACCGAGTCTGAGTGCTCTGGGATTTGGATTTCCTTTTTTTTAATAAAGAAAAAAAAAAAAAAAAAAAAAAAACCCCGTTTTCCAGTGACGAGATACATCTGCTATAGGCCCCGTGAAATAGTCTTGAATACATTTTATGAACCTACATCATGTTGTGCAGTTTATTAAATTATATCCTTTTAATTTTTTTTATACGTTCATCTATTATTAATCATAGCATCGACTTATTTTAATAAAGCCAACAGGAAATAAGCCAAAAACAAATAAATTTAACGCCAACGCAAATACGTACGCTCGTGTAGATTTTTTCGCTTACGGTATCTCGCGTACAAAAAATTATATTGATTTCCTTCTATTGCTAATTAACGCGTATTAAACTCAATATGATCTGAAAGAAATTACAAAAAAAAATATTTTAAGGCTTCTTAAAAAGAACTTTCCAATCTCATTTGTTTCCAAAACGTTTGCCGCTGCTCTTCCTTACTATAGAATTTTTAAATTGAGTTCTGAGGTCCATTCGACAAACAGTGACTTGTCACCTCCATACCTCTGATTGGGTCATTGTATTATATTTTTTTTTAAATTTGCTTAAAATATTTTAAATAATAACCTCAATATCCACGGACGAAAACGCATGCATATTTTCTATTTCAAGTCTTTTCAACATCTTTACTCCTAATTTTTATTATTGATATAATATTTAAACCACCCTGGGAAATTGATCGTGTGGACAATCACAATATGTTTTTCAAATGATTTTTCATTTTCTTGGCTATGGCAATGGATGTGGTAATCTTCAAAAGATGGCATGCACGATTTGCAAACCTGAATAATCGATGCCAGGAATGCGCTTACTAATAAACACCCAGCAGACTTCAATCAATCTCACCGAGGAACTGCTTCTCGGTGCTGGTTAGAAATTCATGCTATGCGTCTTGTCTTGTGTCAGATGCTTCTGACGCTTCTGCTGCTTCTGTTGCTATCCTAAGCGTTACTTCCCTCCGCAACTCATTTTGGAGAATTGTTGCCAGGATACAAATTACCATTGAATTATCCTCCGACTGCAACTTGATCTATTAGGAACGGTGGATTTGCGAATTCGTTCTCCATTTTACGAATCGGCTGCAATGAAAAAGTGCGTGCCACGTGTCTTCCTAATGTTCTGCACATTCTGGGTAAAATGGTGAGCATATGGTATTTACCATAGCCGCCGTGGCCAGTCATAAACTGCGTAAGGTGGTAGTTGCTGTTTCCATTTACTTGCGTTGTCCAGGTCTCGATTGTCGGGATCAGCTTGCATGCGTGTGTACATACGTACGTGCGTGAACAATTTTATGTAGAGACTTCGCTATGGTTCAAATCGAAGTATTGATGCATTTATGATCTGAAAGAAATTCTACTAAACTCGGTCCAGCCGTAGTTTTGTTATCCAGTACTGGAAAGTTTAAAATATACTTAATCAAAGGCATATTTTCCGAAAATCATTTATTGATTTACTTCAGAAGAAGAAAAAGTGAAAGTATTAAGAATCTTAGCCACACCTCTTAAGCAGTTAAAAAACAATGTAGGAAGTTGCACAAAACCTTTCCTGTAGTTCTGAAAATCAGCTCAATTAATATGCTCAGCAGGTGGCGCTATATCTAATTATTATATCCCATATAACTTTTTTTTCGAATATTTTGATTTGTATAAAGGCACCTTCCTTCACGCCCTTGTTTAAAAGTTTTTAGATTTCTTAGTCCCCTTTAAAAGTTAGGAAACTAACGAAATTCGGCCTCTTTTAAGAATTCTATCCTTACTGTATCTGTATCCAGCTAGATGTAATACTTTTTTTTGTTGTTGAACATAGTTCACCGTCATCAACTCAACTAAACATCTCCTCTTAAATGAAACTAATATTATTGGTGATATGTGCTAAAACATATACTTCACTGCAAAATTTGAAGTTATGTTGCATTGCAATTTGAATATGTGTAGCCATGTGCGAGAAAAAATACAAAATTGCATAGTCATTAGATACACCCATAAAACATCTTAAGCAGATGTCTGAAGCACATGTTTTATCCTTGTAGGTGCATACATAAATCTTCCACAAAAATATACATTCGATTGTGTTTGCATGTTATCCAGTGATGGTTCAAAATGCCATGCTATGATTTTCTTTACAAAAAACTGACCTAAATTTTCAATTTATTTGCTAATATATAGCTTTAAAAATACTTTTTTAATTAATTGTCGTAAATTTAAAGTCCTTGTACCTGTATTAATCCTTCTTGAATCACATAATTTTATTTTACCTTAATTTGAAATTCCGAGAAATTCCTTATTGCAAATGCCAACCACATGTTTTGAACTACGAGTATATGTATATGCATGCAAAAAAGATACATTTTAATTATGAGGACAAAGCTTAATAAAATGTGAAAATGACAGAAGAACCTCATAATTTTTATGTCATTTCCGCACTGATGCTGAAACTGATAATCTGTTTTAGTTTCGCAGATGTACAGAAAGCTGCATTAAGTTTCGTATAATAAAATTTTATTTAGTAAAATGAATTTGAGTACCACTGTCTGCTTTTAATAAAGGTATGTAACATTATAATACTCCACATAGTTTTGTCTTTTGTCGGGGCAATTACGATCTGGAATATAGGAGTCCTGTGATCCACTCCCACTTAACTCTATCGCTAATTCAATACGGGTGCGCCTGTAGAGGATGGTGAATACGTGTTCTTTCAGTTCCCAAAGTTCGGCATTCAACGGCAGATAAAGAAATATCGACACTAGACAATATAGTGCCTAACATGCAAGAGTGGCGCAGAGGCTACTATGTTCGACAACTAATCTAAAGGTTTAAGGTTCAAATCCCGCCGGAGCGAAGTTATATCTAAAAGTTTTTTTTCCAGTGCCCAACCTCTTGCGAACGTCTGATAAACATCCAAGAGTATAAATTGTCAGGAGAAGCTTGTCCAATGTGTCGTTCGGATTCCACCTAGTTGAAATTGGGGGTCCTTTCCACTTTGCACAAGCAAATGGTTGAAGAAGCTAAGTTTAAGGCCCTGTTTATGCCTTTTACATACAAAATGGCAGTGTAAATTTTGTTGATAACATACAGGAACAGAACGCAAAGAGAGAAAGATGCGAAATGTGTAATGGTGGAACCGCGGGGGATAGGGGTTGAAGCAGAGGTGAATTGATCTTCTTTGACGTATATCGGACTATCACAAGAGGTAGAGCAGTGGAAAAAAAACTATAAGTGATTTAACTCTGAGACCCCTCGATCAGTTGTAGTTAAACACACTAACCACTAAACCAAAGAGCGAAGAAGAAGAATACATTTTCTTGCCAATGTTTAATTTATTAAAAAATTAAGTTGAATTAAAAAAAAATATTTGCTTGTAACAAGTTTTTTGTTTATAAAAAATTGATATAAATATCTTCTCCAATCATGAATTTACTATTTATAGTTACCAGAAAGTACGCCGATGGCTGACACTATTAACTTTGTACAATCATACAAAATGCCACCCGAAGTTTTACCAAAACACATCAACACAATTCTAGATTAAAAGCAAACAAACAGTACGTGCAAACACACGCGTCAGGTGATGATGATGACCGAAATGATAGTTGAATACAACTATCCACTGCATAACAAGGACATACATATATGTGTACATAGTTATGCGTCCTTGCTATTAAGCAAAACATATATCTGGTGCATCATTCTCAGATGAAATTTGCACTGAAACTAGCTACGACGAGAAATCTCTTTATCGAGTATATCAAGGTTCCGGAGCAAAGGTAATCCATTCACAGGCTCTTCCTCAAACATAACGTCGAGCGCTTACAATACTTTTTGTTTGGCCATCATTTATGAAACTTTCATGGTGCAATGCTATCTCTTACTGTGTTGCGTTTAAAAAGGATTTTGCTTTATTGTTTGGGCTTAACACCAGACCTAAGCAGTGTACGCATATCCTTATGGGGTGCAAAAGTCAGTAGGATACCCGTATCCAGAGGCAAACGGAATGTAACACAAATGCGTTTACCTCGGCTACTGGAAACCACGGGCGACTACGAAATAAAACACCACCACCACGATTTCCAATGAATGGCAGAGGCCGCATTAGATGCAGCCTCATGTACCGCATTCAGTCTGTGGTCGCAGGCAGCGAATTATTCGAATGAGTTTAGATCCTTAGTGAAAATCCTTAAATAGCGAAATGGACAGATTTACGGGCAGGATACAATTTATAATCGGTAGGGCAATGAAGCAACGCAATGGACATTAATTTTATCAACGGTGCTGCTGCGGGTATATTTCTTGCTCGGTTGTGGCAGGTAGTTGACATCAACCAGACTAAAAGACAGTACCTATAAGCCTTACATGCATAATGAGGTTCGGTTCATCAATTGTGACTGAGAGGAATAGCTGGATATTTATAGTGCTCTGATAGTGCGTTTGGTCATTGGAACCGCTGGTAAGTTATTGGGACTGTTGTCTATTTTTCAGGCCAAAGTTGCTTTTATAAAAGGAATAAATTAGTTTTACGTATTAGGTATTTACCTATTCGCATGTGTTTTGGAATTGGATTGATTTTTAAAATACACATAAAACAAACCACTTACTATGGCAGACCGTTGTAACCTATTTAGCGACGAAATCAAAATAACGTAAGTAATATAAACATTCCGGGTTTTTGCAGTTGGAAATCGGAGTATTTTCTGCTTGCAAAACAGGGTGAAATGTTTCACACTACGTTGGATATGGTGTTATATAAGACATTAAGCAGGAATATGCTTCGATAGTTGTTGCAAGACATAAGATCGCCTTTCTTATTGATGAGGTATATTGAGCTAGGTTAGTCCAGTCGTCGGGAATGCTTTCTGCCACCCGTAATTTGTTGATAATTTGGTGCATGCGGCCCGTGTGTCTGTTGTTCTGTAGGTAATTTACAGCTATGACAGCGTCTTCTATACTGGGTGGTGGAATTGGGTTTTCATTTCCTTGATACTCTAACTGGATGGTGCTGGAAATGCTGCTTAAAAATATTTTATTTTCCCTGTACTTCGGTGACTGTAATTTTTCTTCGCTCGCTAGAAGACTCCGTGTACCGGCCTTAATGCTGCTAGTTGCTTGTTTTTTTTTTGCGTTGGCTAGCACGCGGTAGAATTGGTTGGCGTATCGACCCTAGGGCAGGGTTCGTAAAATATCGCTCGCGAACGATAAAATAAGGATCTTTATCGTTCTTTATCGATCTTCTCACGAACCATAAAATATAAAGTTCGCGAACGATAAAATTTTCGATTTTTTAAATGTGTTTAGTTCTCTCACGAACGAACTGAATCCTTTTTTTTCTGTATCTCTCGTTCGTGAGAGATCGAAAAAAAGAAATTCAGGTAGAATATGGTTCGCTCGTGATAAGGATCTGTAAAGATCCATAAAACAAATCATTCTCGATTCGCGAGATTTATATTTTGAATAGATATTATTTTGGTTGAAATGGGGAAAATAAAGGCATTTGAGTTAAATTAATATGTTTCTTTTAATGAAGAAGCTGACGAATCAACTTGCTTACTTTGTGAGAGAAAATTGAACATTGGAAAACATTGAGCCGCAAAGAGGTTCTTCTAGGAAAATTTGCACAAGTAGTGCTGGCAGTGCCATCAACTCAAGTCTCTGTTGAACGAGCTTTTAGCGCTCTATCAGATTTTTTTTGACAACAAACAGAAACAAATTATCCAAAGAAACAATAAATAATGTTTTGTTAGTTAAACTGAATGCAAATTTATTCCAAAATCTTAATATATAATAAAAATACTTTTCACTTATGTTCTTTCAATATCAAAATATGTAATATAATTTTCATGTAAAATTACTTTTTTTTTCTTATGAGAACCATTGGCGAACGGATCTCCACTAGTTCGCACGTGATAAATTCGCGAACGAACTATATTTTACAGATCGCAACAGATTTGATTCGATCGTGAAAACGAATTTTATTTTTAAACGAACCGAAAAATTAGGTTCGATCGAATCAGAAATCGAATTCCTTTGCGAACATTTCATGAGCGAACCTTGCCCTGTGGATGCGCTATCTTCGGAACCTAATGCTGCTTATAACCGTATTACGGGCTGACGCGAAGAATATTAGTCGAATGCCGTTTTCTGTTGTCGTTATATAATTTTCCTTACCGATTTGATCTTTAAAGTTACCGAGAACGATCTCCGGGCAGCCTGCGTAGGCTCCATACAGGGTTCATAGAACTCCTCCATGATAGGTTCTTCTTCTTCGCCCTTAGTGAAGTGGGCGCATATAAGACTGATGTTGTAAAACGTGCCTTTGAGTGTTGATTACAGCCAGGCGATCCCACGGCAAATTCACATTCTAACATGTACATCATTTTTTGATAACTGTAATAAATCCCGTAAGTACGAGTATGTTTTTCCACTGCCCCACCTCATCTTCGGCTTAAAACTGTAGGTACGTTCCACTTCACACAAGCAAGTGGTTGGAAAACTATGCTTAAGGCCCAGCATGGGCCATTAATGCCTTATATTTATATTTTTAAATTGAATTTTGACTCAGTATCAAATAGTTTTCTCCTAAAAAGCCCCAGTCTCTTTGTCGCCTTCATTGTTCTATAATGCGGTGTATATAATATTGACCACTAAGTGTTTTCATTTTCAGGGGCTATTAAGTTTAGAAAGGGTTTACTCATGCTTTCAGCAAATGCTACATACGCAAAATGTTTTATAGATAATATATTACTTGTACTTTGTATCTTAATAAATTAAAATGAATTGAATATAAGCTATTATTATAAAAAAATATAACTAGTACTCTCAGATGCTTGAAGAATATTTGTTGAATGCCCAGTTTCCTCCGTGGACTCTAAATACATATACATTCAAGATAACAACAATAGTTTCTCAAAAGTAGACTTTTCTTAAAGGTAGTAATTTACTCGGAATTGATTCTAGAACCCAAAACCTCATTCAACCCTGGACAGATAATCTGCGCAAATTTGACGCATACTATCGAAATTATTAGTTGCCTCGCTTAGACTGGTGTGCAGGTCGTTATGTACTTCTCAAAATTCGTATTTGTCACCAGCTTCCAATAGGTGGTTGTTTCATTAAGGTGATCCACGGTAAAATTGAGATAATATCGAGCTAAATGTCGCGAAGATAAGGGGTGTTCAAATTTGAGGTATCATTTTAAATTTTGAATGAAAGGCATAAATTGTGTGGAATTTGTATTTATTTTCATTGGAAATTAATGTTCATTGGTTACAGTTAATAATGAAAAAAATGAGCCTGATCGGTGAAGATAATTTTCTTGAAAAATTGTCATTTTGTTGTTGCTTCTCTATGGCCCAATTAACGAATTGCCGACGCACTGCGTAGTCAGTTGAGTTTAATTCTTGTGTTAACTATATTTTGCAAGCCTTTACATGCAGATCTTCTTGGCTCTTCAGCAACACCTCACTACAATATTTCTACTCGACGGACCACTACGATGATAGGCTTTACTTCTCTGATCTTGAACCGAACTAGTTTCTTCAAATTTATGAACGATAAGTTTAATAGCACTGTTTGACAGAGCATTTTCTCTAACGTATTTTGAACGAAATTTTTCTTCAACTTCTGCAAAACTTTCACCATATTTAAAATAAGTTTAATAATAAAAATACGTTTCTCAATAGCGTACCGACCCATTTTAGCTAACTGGAATGTATTTACTTCATACTTGGAAAAACTTAGGTGAAATCTAATGTCTGTAAAAAAAGTGGCGGCGAATTTAAAATGATACGTCAAATTTGAAGACCATTTATATGCGATTTTTGATCCAACTGCATATTAATTTTGTTTTCGAACATTTTTTCTTGTTGTCTCATAAAATAAAATAGATTTTAAACCTAAATATAAATAAAAGAATATGTAAATATATAATGTAGCCCTCCTTATATTGGCAAGTGTAAAATTCAAAAAGAATAAAATTCGTCTTCATCTTCTGCGTCTGCAGAAAACTTTGTACGCGATTCAGAAAATCGGAGCTGCATACCTATCAAACAATATCCAGTTATTATGATTGTTAGATGGAGAGGGGTCCTATCTTATTTTTTAGAAGTCCTTTTTAATTTTTTTTTTGGATTTTCTCCCACTGCATTTGTTTAGCTTTGGGTATCATTTTCTAGCCGTGCTAAACTGGCTAGTTATTGCTTTTTCTAACACATTGGTGTGTATAAGGTACGTAGTACACGACATCTGTAAACCAATGCTGTCTTTAGTTATGTTACTTGTACCAGAGGGGCTTCGTCTAGCGAATATGTCAGCTTCACAATAACCTTGGACATCAGTATTACCGGGAACCAAGGTGCATGGTGGGACTGTCTTCTATATTTGCACATTATTATTATTATTGCGATTGGTGTAGTTGTAAGAGTTCACGAAATCCAAATAAAAAATAGACAGATTGGTCCTTGTTCGTCCGTTTTGAATGCAACCGTTTGGAAAAAATGTAGCAAAATCAAAGCCGAACATTTTCGAAACATCGCCAGTGTTTGCACAGTTTTGTTCCCATATTTGGAGTAGAACACTTTTATTTTTGTAAAATGACTTCATACGAAATACATACAAAAAAAGGTTGTCGTAAAAGGCGACTATGGGGAGAAATCACATCTAGGCAATTCCAAATTAAGCTTAACGTCTTAAAACTGTCCCACAAATGCGCATCCAAATACATGTCGAAATCGTGAAAAACTCCCGGATAACACAAAAGCACCAACATCAGCACTTGATTCGCCTCACTGATGAAGAGATCCCAGATCGGGAATCGATGCTAGGAGAGAATTTAAGTATTTTATTCACTTGCATCGTTATTATTGCGCTATGATGGTTCATTTCCAATGGTATGTGGTATGAAAAAATCCATTCGATTCCAGCATAAGGCACCGTTAAATGCAACATAATTATTGAAACAATTGACTAAAATTCCTTCATTCAATAATATTTAGTGCACTAATTATTTACTTATCTCTCAACAACAGCAATACACACAATTACACGCAATTATTCGTGTTTATTAACGCGGTCAATAACATCGGATTAACCTTTTCAACTTTATACTTTCATGTGCATTAATTGCTTGAAAAATGAAACTGCATAATTTCACGAGTATCACTGTTAAAGAACTGAGCATTCCATCAAACCACATTCATTTTAAAATACATACCCTATTATATACTCCCATAAAAACTTTACATTTTAAATGCGCATACGCCCCCAGTGGCATTTCATTTGCATTGACGGTGAAATGAACCAAATATCCACATTTATACCTCAAGTGTTTTTTTCAATTCTTCATTTAAATAAAGCGTTAATTTTTCGCTATTTTCCAAGCAGTTTACAATGGATGTGCATTCTGTGCTTAGTAGCTGAAAGACATGTTAATGACACATTTCACATTGGTGAGTGTGAGCATAACCACTCAGGATGTTGGCACTCAGCGTAATTTGTTACACCAAATCAATGGTTATTTTGTGAAAAAACCTTGTATTTTGAGATGGAATCAGTAGGAGAAAGAATTAGTTTCAAAGCTAATCGCATATTAATAGGTCTGATAAAATCCATTATTTTTCCTATTGGGAAAGAGCCATATGTCACATGGCCCTTTGTCACATCGCCGAATTCGGCACCTATGTTCGATTAGTTCGAGAAGCTTGTGTATATACCTGAACGTGCGTAACTATTTATGACCGAATCGCCACTTACTCTTTGAATGGTTTTACCCACATTGCAGTCCAATTTTCACAATGGATGCACTGGAAGTACTCACAAAGGAACTACTTATATCTGAAGTGCAAAAGGAATACGTAGGTGTTGTCTTAGGACTGCACAATTGTTTAAAAGGAATAGAAATCTATACAATATTCCTAACAATATATAACACTTAGCTAGCACCCGAGATGCTTTCAGATAAGTTCCGCTTCTACTCCTTATATGTTGTATATTGCATTCCTCCGGAAAGATATCTCCAGGAGTTCCAAAGTTTGTTTGTCCTGGCAAATAACTCCATCGTGCAGCATCGAGTATTTTTTGGAGGTTGCTTCGAAGCCGAACTCCATATGTTAGAGCAATACTCAATAGGGGCTTTTTAGCTTTATAAAGGAGATGGAGACGCTTCGGACTAAAATATCTCCTTGGTTTGATAAGCGGAAGCAGACTTTGCACAAATAGATAAAATTTACTGTGCCAAGTTACGGTGAAACCAAAAAGATACGTGGTCTTATTTAGAATACAAAGCTATGCTTCCACTTGAGTAGGAGGAACAGTCGAAGTATTATTTTGAGAAAAAATCGTCAATTGGTAGAGAAGATATGTTCCTATCTTAAACACGATCAGGAGTGCTTGCATTTAAGATATATGAGTGCTATCATCAGCAACACTAAACATTTTATTGTAAGCCAACTGTAGAAGGTCATTCAAATGGATAAGGTGGGAGAAAGTTTGGATCCTTTTTTTACTTATAGCAAAGTAGTCCGACGCTAGTTTTTCCACTGCCCTGCCACTCTTGCGAACGTCTGACAAACGTCGAGGAGTACCAATTGTCATAAGAAGCTTCTCAAATTTGCCGTTCGGGTTCGGCTTAAAATTCTAGGTCCCTTTCACTTCGTACAAGCTAATGGTTGGAGAAGCTAGTTTTTATTTATAAACCGTCAACGAACAATAGGTGGAGCGCGATTTGTATTGTATAATTATTTGTTTTCTTTGCGTCCGTGCATAGTTGAAGAGAGTTGTTGTTTGCGAGAATGTTTCTGATATCAACGTACAATGTACCAACAACATACAATAAGTGGCGTGCGAGTATGCAGAAGATTTCAAAAACAACTGTAAATGTTATAATCGACCTGTTTGGGAAAAAAATTGTTTTTTGAAAATTATAAAAGAATATGTTCTTATCTGTTGGAAGCCCTTTGCAGTACTTCGGTTAACAACAATACCCCTTTTTTTATTTTGTGCATGTGAATGTTCCTGCTTTATGTATGTGTATCTACTTCAAACAAATTACAACCAAATGAAACGAGACATTATTAGACATTAGCTAGTATTTGTATGGATTACATTCGTATATTATCTCAAATAAGAAGGGATGTAAAAGCTGACTGAGGGGAGAGATCACCTGAAGGCAATTGTAATATTCAGGTGAGCTTAACCGAACATTTAAAGCTGTACGCAAATGTGCATGCATAACTTGAGATCACCGTTGTTGTAGAAGAATGCTAGTGCAACAATCAATAACAGGAAAACGCACATACTGAAATCGTCAAAAAAAAATAATAAAGCAGGCATAAAAACTTTTGGACCACACTAATAAAATAACAACATTTGATTGGCACAGTGATGCAGTGATCTAAATGATGCTAGCAAGCAACTTGACATGGAAAAAAAACAAATCATTTTTTTTCAAATTGAATCAATTTACATGTAGGTGAGAAATTATATTCCTTTTTTGTTAATAATACCTACACCTTTTTTGTGAATTGGTTAGGTATGCGACACGGCTCACTGAAATCAACATGTCAGGTCCATTAATAAATACATCTCAGAAAGTTTTCTAGCTTTATCTAATCCAGCTACTCCAGTTCAGCAAAGAAGTAGTTGCCGAGAATTGAATTGAATTCGCATGACCTCGGACTGAATATCTACGTAGATAGCGTTAAAGCGTGCACAATAATGCAGGAACAGTTTGAACCCACGCAATGGTATTTAATTGAAATAATTTTGATGACAAAGTGACCCTTTTTCCAATTGGCGTTTTACCTATATGTAGTGTACATATATCATCACCAGTCGATTACCACAAAATACATCAAAGCCATACGCATAATTTTGATTGTACACTTTGAGGCAGACATAGTTTGTATGCACTGAATACCGTGTTCTCAATCTCAACGCGTAGTGTCTTAACTCAGTAATTCTCAGCTGAAAAGGTAAGCTATATGCGCGTTTTATTGATAAGTGTATACCCAGCTCAGCGAAAATGTACATCTTTAAGAACAACAAACCAAAAGTGAAGTCAGCAAAAGAGTAAACATAAAAAGTGAAGGTAGGTTTAGGAACCTGAAATGAAATGATACATAAGCGGGTGTCCGAATCTCAACTAAAATTTTAAAAAGCTTTTCAATGCTTTTGCGTAGAAAGATGGAAAACGTCAAAGTTTTAAGTACCTATTGTAAATGAGACATCAAACTAAAATATGCGATTTTCGCGTTTCTTCAATCTCCGGTTATCAATTATTTTTATCTAAAAATTTGTGAAAACGATTAAGATGATTTCGTTTTAAATTAACTCTCAAATGAGAGAAGAATGAATTTGATTAGTTAGTTCCACAAGGCCATGTAAACAAATGTCACAAATGTTTTCATTAGACAAATATTTTCATTCGACAAATATTTTGCTCTGATAGTTTTCATTTTTTTAGCACCCGAAATTCTTCGAAATTGTATCAATTGGCTGCAGTGTTTGGTACTGTGTAGTTAATCAACTGAGCAATTCTCTATTGTAAAAGGCTCGCTAAGAACTAAAATCTAAAAGTAAGCAACACTTTTAAATAAGAACAATTGTATACAAAAATGTATGCAGTTGTGTCGAAGGGAATTGCAATTGTTGAGTTGTAATTGCTTAAAGTGTTGTCCTACTTTCAATTGTAAATCAAGTTAAATCATCAGAATATTGTGAATATTTATATAAACAACGCGTCGATCAGAAAATTACAATCGACAGCAAACGTTTGTGAAATTGAAAAATGTCGATCACTATCGACAATCACAATATAAAGTAGAGAAATCGATGATCGTTCACCGAAAAAAGTCGCTCATCGATCAAGAAATCGACGAGCGCAATCTGGGCCTAAGGTGCGAAAATTAATTAAATTTAAATTAATTAAAATTAATACATTTTTTACCCCGCAACCATCCACTCTCATCCGCTCACAGTGGATAAAAAGTAGAAGTGAAAATTGATTAGGAAAGTAAACATTAGATTACATATACATACTGGTATAATAAATTTGTGACTTGCTTTCTTGAATATACGTCTAAAAACACATTTTAATTTCATTGAAAATCAGCTGTTTCACAAAAGAGTACAAATAACGCGTTATATTTCGATTTCCATTGCTGAGCTTGAGATAAGATTGGTTTTATTGGGAAATCTTATCTGAAGTATATTTTCATAGGTTTTCAGAGGGCAAAAAAAAAAAAAAAACTGAAGAAACTTCATTTGAAAAAATCCTTTGATTATTAACTCTGATGCAGGGGTTTTCTAAGAGCAACATTTTCTTTCTTTTTTCCTAATCACATATCAAATCTATGCTTTAAAGAATCAGCGAGTTGTAAGGCAAAATGCAATTAAATAGATATGCCCCTGAATTGTTAATTATTTGATATTCTAAAAATACAAACAATCATTTTGGCTATACAAATCGCATTACTAACTGACTAGTATGATACCTTGAACTTTAACAAATTACCGTTGTATTTACTATTTTAAATTCGAAACTCCGTTATCACAAACACTTTTTGACTGTTGTCTGCACTGCACTGAAATAACATCTTAACTTGACTATCATTTAGAAATGGTTTGCCTGATGAACATACTCGTATATGGATGGATATATTTTGTTTTATTAGTTTGAATATTATCCTAAGAGACTTTTGCACACATCTGATATAAATTTCACATGCATTTTATTTTCAGTCAACTTAAGTCAAACTTTCTTATTAAGAAAATACGCGTACATATATATACGAAAATAAGTAGTACATATATCATCTTATGGACTGAAGATAATTAAGCAAATGTTGTCGACTTAAGATGATTCTGTTTTTCTATAAATCATCTACGCGTATAAAGTTGGCGAATAGAATTTAGTCAAATGTTAAAAAATTGCTTCAGTGGGCTTAAGATGGTTAACCTTTTTGGCGAAGAATTATTCACCACACTTTTTATTAAATGATTTTGGGAATTTTTAATTCGTTAATATGGTCGACATTATAACATAAATCAAAATAATTACCACTGCACCATCGCCCTTTTTCTATTTCCAATGGCTGCTATAGTATATTTGTTGACATTTAGAGCAACAAATGTCGTTCTATCAATGAAATTAGACTTTATTTCCCCCCACGTTGGTACTACGCCATATACGTTTGTATATAAATACTACATAGCAAGTATGTGGATGAGTTTATACTTCCTAAATTAAAATGTAACTTTTCTTTTTAAGGAAAACTTTGAGGTTACTTCCAGAGACGACTTTCAAGATCTCTCGTATTGACGAATAAATCGAAATTACACTTTTTGTTTCAAATAAGGAAATTCCGAGAAGTTTCTCTTGGCTGTAATTACAAATCTTTGAATGGAAAATTCAATACACTTGAAAGATTTCTAGCGTGAATAGTCTGAAGCAAAGACGATCTTAAGTTTAAGTCAATTTTTCCAATTCAACAAAATTAAATGAAATATAATAAGGAAAGTTATTTTAAAAGTAACTTGCCAATACTTTTATAATACCTACACTTTTTTTCATCCCAAGTTTGGCATTAGAAAGTCTTAAGACGCATCGTTAGGAGCTATGTACATGGCGATTGCCAAATATGGGATCCCGGAAGAAATGATTCAGTTTTTGCGTGACAATTGAAAACACGCGGTGTAATATGCAGTTTTCCGAATTATCCCAACCCGGCATTGGATTTCGGCAAAGTGATGCGCTATCATATAACTTTTTCAATCCTGTTCTGGAGAAAGTAGTGCGCAGGATAGGTGTCAACATGGATCGGCTTTTTACAGCGTGCCGTGTTACAGGTTCTTACTGCGACAAAGAACAGGTGAAATTGGTTGGTCTTGAAGTAAAAAAACATCAAAGCTATCAAAAAACAAATAACCATCTGTCCGCCGCCTGGGACCAAACGCCACTGTTGATAGCACAAACTTCGAGGAAGTTACGGGGATCATCTACTATGGACTAAACATCAACTCCACAAATGACACCTTAATGGAGATACTCCGTCTGATATTTGGTCCTGTGTGCGAGGAGGCTAAATGAAAGAGAAAATATAACCGCGAACCGCAAGTTTGCATGCAAAATCCGTGAGTTGACACGAGAAGCGATCACAATTGTCATAAAAGGAAGCAAAAAAAAAATAATTAATAATCTGTGCAATTACGTGCCGAAATCATACAAAAATAAGCAGTTCTTAAAACTACTGGATCGCACAAATGCGAAACCACCAGCACTTTGTTGACCTCAGCTTTAAAGTGATTTGAAACCGGGAGGCCCTTTATTATTTGTTAAGAATGCATGATTAACTTTGCATACAATTTAGCTTGAACACACTACTTGTAGAACACGCTGAACTATTTATTACTATGAATTACATAATCGTACTGAACGCTTTATGTATACTTGAATAAACTTTCTCTTCTTACCCTAATATCCAACCTGATCGATCGTCTTTCATTTAACAGGTTATGGGCCCAGTAAATTAAGAAAGTTTGTTTAATTGAATTTACCTTTTTTTCAAATTTTATTGATTCGCGGATAATTCGCAGTATCGCGAGAAGTAATTGTTTTATTTCAGATTCGCGAAAGTACACGGATTGCGAAGATTTATCAAGATTATTTTCCGATCACATTGGGCTGTCAAAGTTGCGAATTTTCCTTCAGTTTAGCACTACCTGGGAATGGATAGTGAAATTAAAATTGATAAACTCCAGTGTGCAGAACAATGGTGCACATGGAAATTCCAAGTACGCATTCTTCTTAATGCCGGTGATCTTTTGGAGGTTGTGGCTGGCGAAGACACCGAACCAACGGTGGATGTATCAAATCCAACTACAAGCGCATTACGAAAGACGTGGCAGCTTAAGGATAGAAAAGCACAAACAATTATTGCCACGACGATCGGGCAAGGGGTACTAGTGCATATAATGCATTGTACCACGTCACATCAGATGTGGTCAAGGCTAAGCTCCATATACGATCAGAAATTGAACACAAGCATAAATATGTTGCAGCAGCGATTTTATGGTTTCCAAAAAGACGAACTTGATGACATTGCAACGCATATCAGCAAGTTGGAAAGTGTGACTCAACAATTGAGAGATGCGGGTGAAACAGTATCGGAATCGATGCTGATAACAAAAGTGTTAATGACTTTACCGGATAGATTTGCACATTTTTTTAGTGCATGGGAGTCTACGGAAATTAAACAGCAAACCATCGATAATTTATGTAAGATCTCGGTTTATCATGGAAGAAACACGGTTGCAGGCAAGTGAATCTAAAAGTACGAGCACGGACACAGCACTCTTTAGCAAGAAAGAGAAGAAGTTTAACTAGACTAACAGCAGCAACAACAACAATGAAAGGAATCTAGGTACCCACAAGCGTCAAGGCAAATGCTTCGTATGCAAGTGGTATGGTCATTGGAAAAAAAATTGTCCGAAGAGAAATGAATCAAAACATCTCAATTTTGCTCGCCATAATAATACGCAAAGTAATGATTGTGATGCATTTGTCTGCGAGACAGTGAATATTGTAGAGACAGTAACGGCGGACGATTGGGCCTTGGATTCGGGAGCAAGTGAGCATATGTGTTTTCATCGAGAATGGTTTAACATATATGAAGAATTGACTACACCCGTATTAATCACAATTGGCGATGGTACACAAATAAAAGCAGTTGGCAAAGGTATTATAAATATAAGCGCTTTCAACTATCGAGAGTGGATCAATAAACGTTTAACCAATGTCTATTTTGTACCGGACATTAAAGTCAATTTATTTTCGTCAGGCAGTGCGCTAGACAAAAACTACACGTTAACATCAGATAGCAAAAAATGTGAAATATTGAAGGCTGGTGAAACAGTAGCGATTGGTATCAGGTGTCGTAAGTTATATAAAATGCTATTTAAAGTGGACTTTGAAAGCGGAGCGGCAAGTTATATAGCAAGAAGTGAGTCTTTGGAATTGTGGCATTTTCGTCCTGGTCACATGTGCATTTGACAAGTAAAGAATGTGCTCAAACAGCATAATATTGGGTTTGTCGATAGTCCAAGTTATTTTTTGCGACGCATGTGCAGTAGGAAAAATGCACCGTTCATCATTTAATAACAGTCAGTCTAGAGCGAACGATGTTGGTGTTCTCATCCACACAGATCTATGCGGTCCCATGCAGACAAAATCGCTCGGAGGATCCAGGTATTTTCTCTTATTGAAAGATGACTTCTCGAACTTCAGGACTGTTTATTTTGTAAAAGAAAAAAATGAAGTTCCTAGTTTAATTGAAAAATATCTTAATCAAGTGAAATCTCTTTTCAGACGAGATGTTAAGGTACTTAGGTCGGATAATGGCTTGGAGCTTAAGAACAAAGTTGTACAAGATCTTCTAAATAAACGTGGTATTCTTCATCAGTTATCAGTACCTTATACTCCCCAACAAAATGGCGGAGCCGAAAGAGATATGCGATTTATTGTAGAGACGGCTAGAACTATGCTTCATGCTAATAATATGCCGCTAATATTATGGAGTGAAGCCGTCAGTATGGCGGTATACTCGTATATTATAAATCGATATGGGCCAAGTCCTGTCAAGAATAAGAGCCCGTATGAACTTTGGTACAACAAAACACCTAAAATCAATAACTTGCGAGCATTTAGCAGTGAGGTGTTCATTCATTTTCCTAATGAAAAGCGCCAAAAATGGGACATGAAGGCCTTATCTGGAGTATTTGTTGGATATCCTGAAAATTGTAAAGGGTTTCGCGTTTGGTTAGCGGTTTTAAATAAAGTGATTTAATTCACGTGACATTATGTTTAAGGAGTTGTCTATATTCAAACCTGAAGCAAACCAATCAGATTCGGACCATCCTAAACCAACTGAGCATGTGGAAATGGATATCAAGGAGGAGCAGTTGCCAAGCGATGACGAAAGGTTCAGTTCAGCAGAGGAAGGAGAACGTCAGGAACATCAAGCAGTGGGAGTTGCGGAGGGTTCAACATTGGAAGAAATCGAAGACTACAGGGCTAAACTACGAAGCAGAGCGAAGAACGATGTCGGCGCCAATACCAATTTATGTTCAGCTTTTTTGAGGTGATGTGCGTTTCTTGCTGTAATCTATGAACCATCAACATACCAAGAAGCTATTGATTCGAAAGATTCAGAGATGTGGAAAGCTGCCATGGATGAGGAGATGAAAGCTCATCGGTTCAACAATACTTGGGATTTAGTACATCGTCCAAACGGCAAAAAGGTAATAGCATGTAGATGAGTATATAAGGCAAATTTATCATCCGATAACAGGAGGAGTATGCAAGTTAAACAAAACACTTTATGGTCCTAAACAGGCTTCAAGAAATTGGAACCAAACCATCTCGAAGCATCTCAACAATTATGAGTTTAAAGCCTGTGAGGCGGATCCCGGTTTGTTTACTTTGCGTAGAGGCGAACGAATTGTGTTCGTAGCGCCTTACATTGATAATAGTCTAGTGGCTGCGAGTAATGTCAACGAAGTCAAGGATGTTATCAACTACTTAAAGCAACATCTTCAGATCACAGTCGGTGGAGCGAATTGCTATCTTGGTATGGAGATTCAACGAAAACAAGATGGATCGATCCAAGTTCATCAATCTTGTTATATTCAACGGCTTTTGGATCGATTTAATATGAAGAATTCGAAGTGAGTATCAACGCCATTTGATACACTTATAAAATCAGCAACATTGTCACGAGCTTCTCCGGATTCAAGTAACTTCCCATTTCGTGAAGCAGTCGGGTGTCTGATGTATCTGGCAATAGCTACCAGGCCAGATATTTCATACATTGTTGGAGTCTTGAGCAGATTTCTTGATAACCCAGTTTCACACCACGTCAAAACAGTAAAATGGGTTTTTCGTTATTTGAAGTCTACTCCAAATATAGGTAGGGGAGACCGGGGCTAGTTGACTCAAAATTTACATTTTTTTTCTTTTTCTCTTGAACTAAGGCTGATATAAAGATAGTTCAGATATCATTGAAAAAAGCATCCTTTGTTCTTTCTAAACAAAGTTATTCAATTAAAAAAACAACATGACGAGAATATTTTCTTAATTTTAGTAGAGCACCTCGATTGTTTCAACTAACCCCGGTATCGGGGTAAGTTAACCCACGCCGCCGTGCGAAACTGAAGACTGTTCTATCCAGTGGTTGAACCTTATGGCTGCAGTGTGGAGGAAATGACAACACAACTACCCCATTTTGCTTAAACAAATCAAGGCCTGCTATCGACAAATGGGATTCATGGTTGTCAAGGAGCAGCAGAACAGGTCTTTCTTTGGATGGTTTCGCATGCTGTATAAAATTATTTGCAAATTTTAAGAACTGCTCCTCTTTCATCCATCCTGAAGGGTTTGCTGCGCCAATTGATCCAATTGGTCCTCCGTTCACAAAATAATCTTTGTAGTGCACACGCGGGAACACAAAAAACGGAGGCATTGCATTCCCGACCGCTGAAACAGCAGCAGCTACTGTCACCAAAGTTCCTCTCTCAGCTGAAGTCACCGATCCAAGCTGCTTAACTCCACAGCGAGCGACTACTCGATCGGGTGTATGAACTGTTGTGACACCCGTTTCGTCCATGTTCCAAATGTCTTCAGGATGCAGTTTTAGGCGTTCATAAACAGTTTTCAGGTTCTTAAAAAAACAAACCGACATTATGTTTATTGAAAGAAGTCGCTCTCGAAAAACTTGTGGCCTTCGCAGCGAAAGTGCTGGATGTCTCTTTAAAAAATATCCAAACCAGTCCTCCCCGGCAGACTTATTTTCAGTCCATGAGCTTGGTATTTTAGTTGCTGTTTTAATGGCAAACTTGTATGCCAGTTTTCGAACTTGGAAGGCTGTCATGCCAAAATAAATATCAGCAGTTGTTTTTAAATATTCAACTAAACATTGCTCGTCTGTATCGGAAAATATTTGCCTTGTTTTTGAATAGCCCACTTTTTCCAAACTTAATTCACTTAATTCACTACTAGGATTTTCGTCCTTTTTCTTTTGGATCTTTCGTACATACCTTTGTAGGGTTTTGTACGGAATTGCCTCTTCTTTTGAAACTGACCTTATACTGAGGCCTTCCATCAAAACAAGTCTACGGGCTCGTTCCATCACGCTTTGCTGAGTATCTACTCTTGCTGTTTTCCTTTTATAAGTCCTCATTTCCTGTAAATCCCGAAAAAAATATTGAGTCAACTAGCCCCGAAGAAAATGAGTCAACTAACCCCGCCCGACCATCTGGCAGATAACATGATTTTCAGAAGCAAAAACACAAAATAACAAAAAATAAAAGGCATGCATGGACAACTAACACATAGATACACCATATTGCAAAAAAAAATCTGCGCCAGACGTTCAAAAACGGCCGGAAAGAGGAAAATAAGAAAAAAAAAAAAGTTACTTACGGTAGCAAAAAATAGTTTTTCCTTAATATTTCTTCAGTGACATGTACTCGCGACGAGACACAAAGAGAGACTAAACAGGTATCGGTATTGAATGTAAAAACAGGAATGGAAATGCAATTCATTTCTTCTCTTTAAAATAAATGGCAGTGAGTCAACTTGCCCCTGGGGTCAACTAGCCCCGGTCTCCCCTATATTTTTTAAAAGCTCTGTACAGCACTTTCATCACCTGAGGCGGAGTATATCGCGGCATCAGAAGCTGTAAAAGAATTGATGTGGATAAGTGTGCTGATGAAAGATCTACTTCCTGAAGGAACTATGCGACCAATTCTGCATATAGACAACCAAGGTGCCCTGAAGCTTATCAAGAATCCCGAATACCATTCCAGAACTAAACATATTGATGTTCGCGTGCATTTTATTCGAGAAAAATTTAATGATAATCTTTTTGAAGTTGTTTTTGTACCAACTAATGATCAATAAGCCGATATTTTTACAAAGCCATTGAGCAAAGATAAATTTGAACATCTTAGGGTTTTGATTAATGTTAGATCATTTAATTAATTTAAAGTTAATAATGAGTGGGAGTGTTAAGAATGCATGATTAACTTAGCATACAATTTAGCTTGAACACACTCCTTGTAGAACACACTGAACTATTACTATGAATTACATAATACGTACTGAACGCTTTATGTATACTTGAATAAACTTTCTCTTCTTACCCTAATATTCAACCTGATCGATCGTCTTTCATTTAACATTATTCATTGAGGTAAAACGGGCGAAACCCACATCCAGACCAGAAGGGATGCAGTAAATTGGGAGAGCTTTGAACTCTATATTCCTGATCATAGGTTCGCCGTTATGAAAAGAGATGAGGAAGACCTTTTATATAGACACAAGGAGTAGACTTTTCAAAAAGTGGACATAAAAGCCAATGCCAGTCATACCCATCAAGCTTTTTGATAAAATACTTTCTCAGAATCAAATCTGATCAAGTCAAGCGTTAAGTCCTAATATTTCCCATTCGGATTTAAAAAAAAAAAAAAACACAGACAAACAAGTGTCGATGCTCCTACACTATGCCCATTCTAGTTTTCACGCTGTGGACTCGTGCTCAACAGAAAAAGTTTAAAAAAACAATTGTTTGCCCATGTCCATTTTTACTATGGTGTTCGCATAATACGACTAGAAACACCAGACATACTTCAGCATACGGCTGATGAAGATACTTTCAGCTTTCTATTTCAAAAAATCTGGATTAACACAATGACGGTAGGTGTGTTGTGGCGATTGTGGAAGAACGTTCAAAAGTTTTCAAGTAATCCAATACAACTGAAAAAGTGATTTTTGAAATTACTGTGTTTCCTTTCTTTTATGGTTGGAAATAGCCGTAAGTGTTTTCTATTTTCCAAAATGTATCCCTTCTTTAGTGAATTTCTGACACACCAAGAGTGTGCATCCTAGTAAGAACATCATTTTCCTCTGAAGTTCTTGAATGGCATATTAAAAAATGATTTATAAAGCTAATTAATTGAATATGTATAGATACTTTAAAGTAAAGCTTATGAGAACAGGCAAAAATGTGTTTCGAACATTTAATTAAAAAAAATATATTCTTGTAAATTAACTGGACCTATGGAGGACAGAATAAAAAGATACTGCATAACAACCGGTCCATGCATCCATAACAATTGCTTCTGTCTCATGCACAACAAAATACAGCACATGCTTGTCATGTTCAAAACGATAGACGCATAGATTGTTCATATACTGTGTGTGCACTATTTGCTTGTTGGGAGTATTTTCACTCAACTTTTACCCACACGTAGTATCTTAAGGGCAGACGAATCAATATTTGAAACCAGATTCCAATGCCAGCAACCCCATTAGAAAAGAGTCAATATAATATGCCAGTCGGTTGTCTTTTCATATGGAATTGATATATACTATTAGTGTCAAAATATATATACCAATTTGCAGAGTAAATAAAATTGTTTCGATGCTTTATCCTAATCCATAGGATACCTGATAACAGGTATTTCAGAAAATGTACTGCCTTTCGGCTTATTGCATATTTGAACCCAGTCGACAACATATTGTGCTTGTGGTAACTTCTAAACATTTGTAAAATACTGCTGATCCAGACATCGGTTTATCAGACGCCACATATCATGCTTCAACATCTATTACACTAGCATTTAGCCAATTTCAATTGTAGTTCACAAGAATAGAGCATCTATACATATTATTATTTTTTACTTTAAGAGAAACCTACTACACTTTTGTAATTATCTTTTGAAATTATTTAAATGTTCATAAGAAGAGTAGAACTGAAATAAAAAAACATCCTATTGTTAATTTCTTTCTTCTGCCGCAGTGTGACGCAGAGTAGAGAAATTATAACTGTCGGCGAAATAAAATGAATTGCCTTTATTAATGTAAATTACATTTTTCTTTGTTTAGTATAATTTGCATAAACATGAAAGAAGGAAGTGAGATGTGCTGTTAACACCCTTTTTTTTTATCACTTTTAAAGCAGAGCTACATTAAATTGCAACATTTAATCGTGCTCTCTAGCATTTATTTATACAAATAGGATGTATCCCTCAACTCTTAGTGTCAACAAAGGGATGCGATAGGATATTCAAAGTGCTCTGAAAGTGCACTAGTACACCCACATTTGGATATGGTCGAGACATTTTTTACCAGAACAATGTCATATGATATAAATTGTATAGTCTAATTATTATTTACGCATGGATGCGGCCAAATTATAGGGTGTCCACAGGAAACCGCAAGAAAAGGAGAGAATAATATTAAGTTTATGATGAGTCTTCATGTTTGCGGAACAACAAACTCATATAAAAATGTCGTCGTATAATTTGAGGAGGAAGTGGGGCGGTAAATTAAATTCATTTTACGGTCTTAAATGATGTTTCATACGATTTTGTGAAGACATGCATAATGAGTTGATATGAATTGTTTTTTCGTCTTTAAGCTTTACATGCTTGGACATGATTTAGCCCTCTGCACTAGGTGCCTCCATTCTGTTCTGTCTGTATAGTTTAGTTTTTAATGCTGACCGTCCAGTTGGTACTGGCATTTTTAATATCAATCAATCGCGAAAGAGAGGCATGCTTCAAAACTCCTGTATCACAAAGATGCAGCAACACCAACATTTGATTGGCCTCAGGGATGAAGTGATTCGAAATCGGGAGACTTACGATCGATCACGTATGTCCAAATCATGATATCGTCGTTGACGTTGAATGTTATTTCTTCGGTCATGCATTTTAAATAAATGTAAAAACTATCTTATCCTGTAGGCTTTGGCGAACCGCATTTTGTTTTCGTCTTCGATTATTGCGTTGAATTCCTCGTTTGTACGCCGAAAAATGTTCCATTTGGTAGTATTGCACCGTATTTTCCCTTGATTAGTTTTTTTTTTAAAGATAAGTCGATTTTGTTCATCGACTTTTGTTATAATTTTGTATAATAAGGTTTTCGGACTTTTTTGAAAAGCGTTGCCTGTTCGTATTGTGTCTTGAACGTAGTGATGCATGCATACTATTGTCGTCATTTAATGTATTCCAATGTACCTATTTAAAATACCCGTTCGAAGTTAAAGTCGGCGATGGTTATATTTTGGAGGCTTCTTACTCTGGTGGTCCTAATCATTTTCATATAGCAGTTTTTTATCTTCGTTTATTTTGAGCCCAACGTGCTTTGCTCTTGATTCCAATGCTACAAACACCTCTGCCATACTTATGTATGTTTATCTTATACTTGGAATGACTTGTTGAATACGCTACCGCTATTTTTTAGATCTCCTATGGCATGGAGGGCTATATTTAAGAGAAGCGCAGATCATGCGTCGATCGCAGATGATGCGTCGATCGGCCTGACCCCATTGTTGATGTAACATTCAACAGACTCCTTTCGTTGAGTTAGAATTTATTTAGAATAAGGTTTCGACTCATTCATAGTCAAAGCGGCTAGTTTTCGAGGAACTCCCAGCGTTATCGCTGCTCTTTTAAGCTTAAGGCCTTTAATACTGTTGAATGCTTGATTGAAGTCAATGAAGAATAATGGGTGCTTCTTAAGCCAGTACTTATTTTGAGTTTGAGCAAAACACATTAAATTTCATTAAACACAATTGGATTTTTAACAGAATTTCGGGCATATGCCCATCACGACTGGATCTGAATAATTTTATCCGAGAGACAAAGCATGCACCACTTTTTTAAGCATTTGTGGCCGTATGTCGGACTTTTCTTTTGCTCGGTGCCACTGCATTTTGCAAAGAAAATCTTGTGCAAAGGCGGCCAACAACGGTAGAAGTAGCTTTTTCCATTCAATGCTTTATTTTAATGTTACAATCAGTGTCCCTTTCCGCTTCAAAAGTCATATATGTATTTACCTAAAACGTCTTCAGCGATCGCACTTATCGAATAAATATGATACAGCTATGAATCGTTTATTTACTCTTAATTTGAGTCTTAAATTAAGATCACAATATTTTTGCGACGGGATTTTCAGGTCCAGATTTTAATGCTCATGTAGTAGGGAAATTTATTTTGTCGGGAACTGCCTATAATCACATCTTTTCTACGAAATTTTAAATTTCTTTTGGATTGAGCAAATCCTCCTACAAAAGGGCTATACAAAGTTCTTAATTTGGGTTTTTTCTATGAAAGTTAAATTAATTTAAGGAAATATAATATGTAAAATTGATTGAATATAAAAGTTAAATTCATTTTACACACAATGTTAAACATTAAAATTTTACTTTTTAAACATGACAAAAACAAAAATATATCCTCCCTAAATTTGGCTGCCAAAAAGTGTTTTTCAAAGCACCCCATTGTCAATGCCATCAGAATTTTTTTATTAGAGCTAATTTTTTATGAATTCGGCTGAACAAATTAAATTTTCAAATTTTAAATAACTAAGTTATCGGTTGACAAGTGATAAATCAATTCAGACTTCGTGCAGTACTTACAGACTTATTTTTTTTTGTTTCTTTTCACGTCACACTTGGACAAATGATTATCCTTCAATGCGGCCATAGGACGCAAACAATTTTTTATGAAGGTAATTTGCAGGAAGGGCAGCGTAAAATACGTAAACATGTTTTGAAGTTGAAAGAAAGTCAGGAAAATAAATAAAAGAAGTTAAGACCTTCAAAAGATCTTTAAGAAAATGAGATTAAATTTATGGAGCAAGACATTTTTTTTTAGATGGTGCTTAGATATTATGTTTGGTGTTGTTATGAGATAGATGTGTACTTGGTATAAGGAGGAAGGTAACAAATTCTATTGATGTTTCTTTGTCTGTATGATCTGAAAATACTTTTGACATAATACAAGATTTGACTTATATCGATTTTCAGTTATTTTGTGTCGTTAACATGTTCGTTTAAAAGTAGGTTTTAGAGTGTGAACAAAATTATGTATATTATGCCTTAGGGATTATCATGAATTCGTTCATTTTCCTCAAATATTGACAAAAAAGTAATAGCAAGGCTATTTCCTTGTTAAACATTATACAATCTTTGTAGGTTTAGAAGCCGATGTATTAGTATCAAATATTTGTCTTTGCTAATAACCTGATTTGAGTTAATATATATACAAATGGAGTAGAGAGACATGTAAACGGTTTTGAAATGGTATGAATATTTCACATGGAAGTGATACACATATGCTATACTTTGCTGAGAACATATGTGTGTTATGAACACTTTATGTATTTGCATTATATATTATTTGCGCAGGGACCCCACTGCAGAGCAAAAACAGTGACTGTCGAAAAAGGAGACTTGGGGGAGAAATTGCATTTATTCAATTTTAACATTCATATGAGCCTAGCGACACATTAAACATTCTGAAAATGTTCCACAAGTGCAATCACCACTGTAAAAAGATCGGACAATAAACTTCAATAAGCGCATGCAGGGGCGTTTCGAAATTGCCAAAATGGAGTTAGGCCTTAGATTGTAGAAGTGATTCGAAGGTGGTCCTGCCGATTTTTATCAAGCTAGGGCCTGCTTGTTGTTAAACAACAAATTGCAGCGCTGTTTTCCTTAAACTTTAAGCACAGACAAATAAACTTATCGGATAAAGCTCATGTTTTCTGAATCAGGACATACCCTCCACATAATTGTATCTGTCCTCCATCCTTTGTCAGCCCCAAAATTACTTGGAAAACGTAAGGCTTAGGGGGTTGAAAGTGTATTTGTATCAACTATCCCAAGGGTATTATAATTTTAATGTGTGTCGAAGTTGATCATGCTACGATCATTGATTAGCATCGAAGTTATGCCGATCTTGACATGCACGTACGTCATCATAGATACATATTAATTCTGTTTTATATTCATATAGCTATATTTTTGGTACAAAGATTTATTGAAATGAGAAAAAAGCCATCCTTTAGTCTGTAAGCTATTTTCCTAAAAGTAGAAGAGCAGTCCTACCTCTACAACTGGTTTTTTTAAAAGATCTGTTTTTACTAATATTATTTGCTTCCTTTAGGAGAATATTAATTAAGTACCGTAAAATCATTTATATTTGACCACTTTTGAATTTTTGCAGGTTGCTCTGCACTATTCTTATATCGTATTTATGATTGGACGAAAATGCACCAGTGGACTGCGAAGCTTTGTGATTCGATATAAATTGTTTTTGTTTATTGTGTTTTTTAAAGAAGTTGTAAATAAGTTATTGCTCCAAGTCAAGCATTTGTTGCCCTAACATTGAACTGCCTTCGAAAATCTGTTTTTTTTTTATTGTATGATTGTAATTCATTAACAACATAATATGCAGTGTAAACGCCCATTAAACGAGGTTGTAACATATATCCTTATATGCAGCAACAGCAGCGGTTGGTCAATATAAGACACCCTAAGGCGGTTCCCAACATTGACCGGGAGGTCAATTAAGTAAACCTAAACATTTTATGCGGTTCCCGAAACAAAGATGGTGGTCAATCTGTTGAACAAATAGAAGTCAAACACAGTGCCAAAGCTAAAGGACAAAGGAATACGAAACGAATCTCTTTTCAATAAAAACAATCTAGTCAGAGTATTAATAACCCGACATATTTACTGTTGTCGCGACGATGCGTCGTGTGGTACTAGCTCGTTTATTTTGTAATTTGATGGCTAACGTGGTGATTTGTTTGATATAAGTTAACATCAACATGAGCAACATAAATGCTGACAAAGCGTCTTGTTCAATGCTGCAGCGAGTTTCCAAAGGAAATTCATGTTGCAATTCGACAAAATTAAACAATGCAAGGTACTCTTTAAGTAAGGTTTTAGAAGAAACGCAAATCAAAACATAGGGACGGGCTACAGTCCGCTTCGGCGAACTGTTGGATACCCTATTCTTATTCCTATCAGACACCTAGATAATCAATATTATAAATTTCAACTCCCTAGCATAAACTTTGGTTTTTCAATAAAATTGTTTTATTTAATTGTGGGCGCGCAATGGGTGGATTTTAGAAATTTTATCTCCCGAATAGTTTTAGGAGTCAAAGATCATTTATACAAAAATTAAGCTTTCTAGCTAAAAATTCGATTTTTTCGATAAATTTGTTTTTTGAGTTTGTGAGCGTGTCTGTGGGCGGATTTCAAAAATTCTTATACTCGATTATTTCGGGCCCCTGGACAGTATATGATTAAAATTTCAGCTCTCTAGATCGAGTTTAAAGGCCTAATTTTTGCAGACAGACGGACGAATGGACGGACGGACAATGCTAGATCGACATTACATTACTATCGATGCTGATCATAGATATAGTAACTTTTAGGGGTCTACTGGCAATACTAAGGTATGTTACAAACTTCGCGTCAAAATTAATATACCCTTAGAATAGGGTATAAAACGGATACTTTTCTCCAACCTTATCCATATGAATGACCTTCTACAATTGGCTTACAATAAAATGTTTAGTTTTGCTGATGATAGCACTCATATATCTTGATTTTTTGTCAAAATAATACTTCGATTGTTCCTCCGACTCAAGTGGAAGCCCAGCCTTTTATTCTCAATAAGACCAAATATCTTTTTGGTTTCACCGTAACTTGGCACAGTCAATTTTATCTATTTTTGCAAAGTCTGCTTCCGTAAAACGGATTAACCTTTAACCAAGGAGGTATTTTAATCCGAAGCATCTCCATCTCCTTTATAAAGCTAAAAAGGCCCGTATTGAGTATTGCTCTAACATATGGATCTCGGCTTTGAAGCAACCTCCAAAAATACTCGATGCTGCACGATGGTGTTATTTGCCAGGACAAACAAACTTTGGAATTCCTGGAGATATCTTTCCGGAGGAATGCAATATACAAGATATTAAGAGTAGAAGCGGAACTTATCTGAAAGCGTCTCGGGTGCTAGCTAAGTGTTATAAATTTGCCTTTTCTGAGAAACGAAAGAAAAATAAGCAGTCGATCCATCAGTATACCAGAATGGTATTGACTACATTGTTAGGAATATTGTATAGATGTCTATTCCTTTTAAACAATTGTGCAGTCCTAAGACAACACCTACGTATTCCTTTTGCACTTCAGATATAAGTAGTTCCTTTGTGAGTACTTCCAGTGCATCCATTGTGAAAGTTGGACTGCAATGTGGGTAAAAGCAAACAACTTGAAATTTAAATCAATTGGTGTATTGCGAACATTGCAATGTTCTCCGCATTCATTCTTATTAATTTTGTAGGAATTCAACACAAAACTCTTTAGCGGCGCCTCAATTTATATTAAAATTTATTATAAAAAAATTACCATTCAAAGAGTAAGTGGCGATTCGGTCATAAATAGTTACGCACGTTCAGGTATATACGCAAGTTTCTCGAACTAATCGAACATTTGTAGGTGCCGAATTTGGTGACGTGACAAAGGGCCATGTGACATATGGCTCTTTCCCAATAGGAAAAATAATGGATTTTATCGGACCTATTAATGCGATTAGCTTTGACTGCAGGCTTGAAACTAATTCTTTCTCCTACTGATTCCATCTCAAAATACAAGTTTTTTTCACAAAATAACCATTGATTTGGTGTAACAAATTACGCTGAGTGCCAACATCCTGAGTGGTTATGCTCACACTCACCAATGTGAAATGTGTCATTAACATGTCTTTCAGCTACTAAGCACAGAATGCACATCCATTGTAAACTGCTTGGAAAATAGCGAAAAATTAACGCTTTATTTAAATGAAGAATTGAAAAAAACACTTGAGGTATAAATGTGGATATTTGGTTCATTTCACCTTCAATGCAAATGAAATGCCACTGGGGGCGTATGCGCATTTAAAATGTAAAGTTTTTATGGGAGTATATAATAGGGTATGTATTTTAAAATGAATGTGGTTTGATGGAATGCTCAGTTCTTTAACAGTGATACTCGTGAAATTATGCAGTTTCATTTTTCAAGCAATTAATGCACATGAAAGTATAAAGTTGAAAAGGTTAATCCGATGTTATTGACCGCGTTAATAAACACGAATAATTGCGTGTAATTGTGTGTATTGCTGTTGTTGAGAGATAAGTAAATAATTAGTGCACTAAATATTATTGAATGAAGGAATTTTAGTCAATTGTTTCAATAATTATGTTGCATTTAACGGTGCCTTATGCTGGAATCGAATGGATTTTTTCATACCACATACCATTGGAAATGAACCATCATAGCGCAATAATAACGATGCAAGTGAATAAAATACTTAAATTCTCTCCGAGCATCGATTCCCGATCTGGGATCTCTTCATCAGTGAGGCGAATCAAGTGCTGATGTTGGTGCTTTTGTGTGATCCGGGAGTTTTTCACGATTTCGACATGTATTTGGATGCGCAAAAAGACGCAACCAAAAACGGAGAAAAAAGAAACAAAAAAGACTTGAGACCGAAATCTAAAGGAGCTAAAGGAAACCTCCCCTTAAGCGAAAATGAAAACTTAAGCCTCATAACCGGTCCACAGAAAACATATGCACAGGCTGCTTCGAAAAACGTTGTAAAACCAGTCGGAAACCCCAAGCCTCTCATTAATGCTATGGAGGATATCATGCAAAGAATCCTTAACAGAATGGGAGACATGGAAAAGAATAATAAGAAAATTCTGGAAAGAATATCTCTCCTTGAAAAACAAAACAGTAATAAAAGAACTGTACCTAAAAGATCATAATGGGTAAAAACATACAAATCTTATTATGGAATGCCAATGGTCTCGAGAATCGTAAAGACGAATTGCAAGCGACTCTCGACATAAACAAAATTGATATATGTCTAGTCTCCGAGACACATTTTAAAATTGGAAGAAAATACGAACTTCGCGGATACAAGACATACCAAACCCCACATCCTCAAAATACAGCAAGAGGAGGGGCCGTAGTTATAATTAAGGAAGATGTTAGCCACGAAGAAGATGAAGAATATCAGTCGTGTGAAATGCAAGCGAAATCCGTAAACATAAAAACAAGTAGCGGCCAGATAACGGTAGCAGCGGCATATTGTTCTCCAAGCTACAGGTTGAAACAAAACAATTTTGAAAGCCTCTTCCGTAAATTCGGAAATAAATTCATGATAGGCGGAGATTTCAACGCTAAGAACATATATTGGGGATCAAGATTAACAAAAACAAGAGGAAGAGAACTCCTTGAATATATTAAAAAAAACAATCTTAACTACCATTCAACGGGAAATCCTACTTACTGGCCCACAGATATTAACAAAATCCCGGATGTTGTCGACTTCTTCTTAACTAAGAATATTTCCTCAAATACTACCCAAGTTAAGGAAGGGCCAGATCTTGACTCAGATCACTCATCTGTGCTGCTAACACTTGGTAATAAAATTATAATGAAGGAACAAAACCCACGTCTAGTACACAAACTAACTGACTGGACATATTTCAGATATTTAATAGATGAACGCATCGAACTATCCACAACAATTAATACAATAGAGCAATTAGAAAGTGAAGTACAGTCCTTCACCCTAGCTATACAAAAGGCTGCATGGGCTGCAACGCCTGAATTAAATAGCAAAGTAAAAAGAAACGTGTATCCCAACGAAATTTGCGACATTATATCAGAAAAGAGACGAGCTCGCAAGCGATGGCAACTGTCAAGAGCTCCAAGTGATAAAAGTAGACTTAATAGCTTAAACAATAAGCCCATAAAAAGGATAGCAGAATTTAAGAACGCATCGGTAGAAAGATACCTTACAAATCTGACAAACGATGCTACTCGTAGTACAGAATACTCACTGTGGAAGGCTACAAAAAAAAAACATAGGGACGGGCTACAGTCCGCTTGGGCGAACTGTTGGATACCCTATTCTTATTCCTATCCCTCATAAGTGGGCGTGGCAAAGGTCTGAGTATGGTTGAATTGTTAAGAACGCTCTACATATTTTGTTATATAACATTTAAAGGATTTTATCAAAAAAAACGCTCCCTAGCTCAAACTTGGGTGTTTCAATAAAATTGTTTTATTTAATTGTGGGCGTGTCAGTAGGCGGATTTAAAAAAAAATTAACACATGAGCATAAAGGGCCCCTAGAGAGTATATACTCGTATTATAAATTTCAGCTCCGTAGCTCACTTTGAATTTTCAAAAAAAAAAAAAATTAATAATAATTGTGGGCGTGCCAGTGGGCGGATTTTGAAAATATTTACACATGAGCATAAAGGGCCCATAGAAAGTATATATTATAAATTTCAGCTCCCAATCTCAAACTTTAGATTTTCAAAAAAATTGTTTTATTTATTTGTGGGCGTGTCAGTGGGCGGATTTTGAAATTTTTTTATCCCGAGCAGTTCTAGGAGTCATATATCATATATAAAAAATTTCAGCTTTCTAGCTCAAAATTCGATTTTTCCAAAATTTTGTTTTTTTTGAGTTTGTGGGCGTGTCTGTGGGCGGATTTCAAAAATTCGTAAACTTGATTATTTCGGGACCCTAGAGAGTATATGGTTAAAATTTCAGCTCTCTAGGTCCAGTTTAAAGGCTAGATCGACATTACTATCGATGCTGATCATAAATATAGTAACTTTTAGGGGTCTACGGGCAATATTAAGGTATGTTACAAACTATGCGTCAAAATTAATATACCCCTAGAAAAGGGTATAAAAAGGTCGGACCAATCTGCTCCGCAAAAAAAAATATTTTTTTCTGAAAACTATTGGTGCATTGAATTACTTATATCAAAGTTTCTATATGATTGGTAGATAAAGTTGCCTGGTGAAAATTGGGAAGCCGTTAGAAATCGGGGAGAGCCACACCCCTCAAATGTACGTTTGTATTTTTACTTTCGATCTGCATCCTAGGGAAACACGGACGGTTAAAACCAAACCGGAGTTTTTCGTTTCGGTTAACCAATTTTTTTTGGTGACTTTTTTGTCTCGGTTAAAATAGGTGTTTTTTTTTAAATCCATGAAAAGAAATGGGTTTTTACTTTTGGTAGTTTTGCACCAGCAAAAAACAACACGGAAAACTAATTCGTATATTGTTCTCTCCCACGACTTTCTCGCTCGCGTCACTTATATGTGCAATATTTTGGACCGCTTTCACGTCCTCTGTAAATTAAATTAGTCTCTGGCTAGTAAGTGTAGTGGGATGAAGGTGAAATCACTAAGAAACTACACACACCTCCCAAAAATGTTGGCTTTCTTAAAAGTTGAAAAGATTTCCTTTTCCATTCCTTCACTAATCGCCTTTTTGATATTGGTGACTTTTCTTTCTATTGTGTTCTTCCGGCTGTTGTTTTCATATTAGACATTTACTGAGTTGAGTTGTTAAAACCAAAATTAATTTTTGAAGTATGGCTCATCTCCAATCATCAGTGTGGAAATATTTCACAAAATTCTGTGCAAATGAGGTACAAAGCTCGATTTGCTCAAAAATTAATTGAATTTATAGCTTACTAAATTTATTTTTATTTTATAAAATAATAAAATAATTCAAGAAAAATCGCCAGGCTAACCGGAATATATAAAAAACCGAAACTCGGTGTTTTTGCAAAAACCGCCATCCCTATTGCAATGGTTTTTGAATATTTTTGGAAAGATCCGAAAGCCGAATTGTTATTTATTCACCCAATTAAAAAAAACGAACAACAGCCAAAAGAAAATAAATAACCCTTTGTGTTGGATTATTCATTTTCCATCCATTAAAAAAAACGTATGCCAAAAAATGCCACTAACGTTAATTTTTCAACTGTCTCGTTTAGGTAGACATTTAGATTTGGCTGTGTTCTTTGTTGTCTGTATTCCAAACCGATTGATGTGCCTCACGAAATCGTTAATAGGAATATGACCCATTATAGCCAAAAATCAACTGCGAGCAGTGACATTGACGGAAGAATGATTTACGTCCTCTGTGTTATTTCCCAACACATATTAATCATTTTGTTAGCGTGTTGTGGACTGGTGAAAAATTGTTAGTAGTTCTTTTGGCTAATAAGACTTTCTGTCAGATATCATTTGTGTGATAATTTAATCCAACCCATTTTGACCTTTGGCATTTTTTATTTTGTGTGTACAATTGTCATTACAAATGCTTAAAGATTGTATAATACATCGTTTACTTCTTTAATATGGAACATCCGTAGCATTCGTAAGTATATTTAAGACTATATCATTATTTTTCGAATCCTTCATTCACAACCGGATTAGAACTATTAGTTGGCAGCTTGCAGACATAGTTAGAAATCATTTCTATTTAATTATAGCTTTCACCTTTCATTGTTGAATAGAAAGTCATGTGTTTGTTACAAGATTAAGTTCAAACTTCATTTTCTCTTTAATAACTATGATTGATGATGGCATCACTCCAGAGCACCTGCGACAAATCATTTCTGCCCACAGTGTTCGTCCACATCAGGAATATGTAAGCTTCGATGTTAATTTAAAAGCAAATGCTTGTATGCTTCCTTGCTCAAAGTCCTCAAAACAAATACAGTTGTAATTGTGTTTATTATATATTTGTTTTTTGATCAGATACCTTTGAAATAGCCAAAGCTTAGATTACGTTTACTAAATATGTATAAACTAAACTGCATACAAATTTGTCCACAACCCGCTTCAAATGTTTTTTATTCAAACCAACATATTAATCGTCCACAAATACGGCTAATTATTCACTAATTCCCAGTATCTATCGTTATCCTGAAAAAAACAAACAAATCCGTAAATTTACGCAACGAACTTTAGAAAAAAAAACCCCTTACCTCCTACCATCACCCACATTTCAACCGAATATTGTGCAACCGGGTGTCTATTTATATTCACTCCAGCTTTGGTTATTTTTTTTACACGAAACTTAACTTAAGCCGAAGTGCAAAAGTTTGTTCTTCCCCACAAAAAAGTTTTTTCCATTTTAGATTGAGATAAAAAGAAACCGACACAGGCGGTTGCTTGAAATTTAAACAAATTGCAGAAAAGTGTACCTTCTCACCATTTACAGGAATACTAAAAATCAAGGACTCGGAATTTGTCTGGTGATGGTCGAAAATAATTTTACGCTTTTAAAATTAGGGCTGCTTATACAATATCCAAAGTCCTCTATAACATATGGCATTAAAATAAATACTGATGATTCTTGCACTGACGAAAATATGCTGACCTAAATAGTTTTTATTTTAGCAATGAATTCATCTCCTCTTTGAGTGTAAGATTGCATCCCGACACATCACTCATATCGCTGGCACCTCTAATGAAAGTTTTGTTTTCGTTTTTGATCCAGACAAATGGCAGGATTTATTAACTCGAACTCAGCCATTTAAAAAATTCTTCACGTGTAAATTCTATAAAACCGATTCTGAAAAGGTGAAACTTTTACGCGAAGAATTTTTCTTATTTTTTTGTAGCCGAATTGACACCTCCTTGGATTTCATACCTATATTTCATACACTGCCATAGTCCTCGATAATTGAAAGAGGGTCGTGAAGGACGGAAGGAAGCGTAAAACGGAGAGAAACACACGCTACGTTATCCACTTAACAATAGAAGTTTTCCGCGAGTTATTTCTTCGAATATTTTTTGTTTGAAATGACAGGTTGCAGGTGCTTACTGCTTCCCTTTGGTTGGGTTAATTTATTGGAAAAGTATCACGAGTAATTTAAAGTTATACAAAGTGCTAAGGTGTAGGAATAAATTTGATTGAATTTGGGTTGTTTTGGTTCAAACTTGGTATTTGAGTAGGTAAGCTGTTTTTGCGAGAGTATATTTTTGTCCATGAAACTTTGATTAGTTATGTTGGTCGTACGAGTTTATTGTAAGTGTCAATAAAGCAAAATGCATGCAGTCTTCAGGCAATCAGGTATAAGGGGATCGTGACCTACATTTTAACTGTATCTCTATTGGGCTCCACAAATGAGCTTTGACGGTTAAACATCAATGAATATTGGAGAAAGGCACCCCTTCCGGTTTTGAATCATTCCTTACTGAGGCCAATCAAATGCTGTCCGGGATTTGTTAAGTCATGTAAATGTAAGACATGTGCATGCTCCCAGTATTGATTATAGTTTGATCATCCTTTTACGACACCGGTAAGCTTCAGTCGTGTGAACCCACGGATTTGCATGATACTTGCGGGATAGCTTTAAGTTGTTAAATGTGTCGTTTGGCTCACATGAATTGTAAACTTGTCTATGTGATTTCTCCCCTGATTTCTAGACAAACACTGTTTTGTATTAATATTAAATTTTTTTGTTACATGATTGACCGTTTTTCCAACTGGGGCATTTCAACCAAATGCGGTTATGTGGGTCACCAAACCATCATCTAATCCATTCGTAATTTTTTCATTATGAGATGGGAATATATAATTCTTTATTTATACATTCCTCTAAAAAAATACAATGTTTAACAATAAAGTTAACAAGGAATGGCAAAAAAAACATGCCGTATGCCGATTTGACAATTAATGTTTAACGTGTTTCAGAGAGTTTTATTTACTTATAAATTGGATTTTTGGATTAATTAAGTGGACAAAAGTAATTATAAGAATGACTTAGTGAAAAGGAATAATTTAAGGAAGAACTTAATTAAAAGTTAAAATTAGAAGTGCTGCAATTACCTGAGATGCAATATTTTATATTAAGGGCTTTTAGTTTAGCTTAAAAGAAGGAATAGAGTTTAATAATGAGTGTAGAAACATTCTATCAGCTTTCAGATCTTTTAAAAAAATCGAGTCAATTAATAAACATATAGCGATAGTTAATGGCATGTGAGACTAAACGAATGAGCGACTTCCAACCGCCACCGCCGTTCAATAACCGCAGGCACACACCGCCAAGAAGTGCAGAATATCTCCGGCGCAGCTAGGGTTTATGTCAGCTCTATACATCCTGTAGTTTAGCATTTCTTCTTTTTGAATTTTGAAGATAAGACGCATTTCCGTAACTGTCAAAGTACTGTTGTATGTCCGAGCACAAAAAATAATCTCGCAGAGGATGCTCTGGCTCGATCAAGGCAAGTTCTGTACAACACAGTTATCACCAGCAACAAGCTGAGTAAACAAAATTGTATAGAGTCATAAAATCCCTTTTAGAAACCAGATGTAAACATTCATTGAATGTAAATAATAATTGAACACCCTTCGAGATTTGAAGTGCAAACCATAAATTATATCACATTCATGATGACATTCATTTCATATACTTTGTAACAGATTCCTCTGGACAATGGTATAAATACTGGATCAAATTAAATTGTAAAATTAGACTGTAAGAGATTATCAATAAAGTGGGACCTCGCTCCTAAAAAATATATTTTTTTCGTCTCCGACTCTAAGAAGTCGTTAACTGGCGCCCGAGCAGGGACAAGTTTTAAATAATTAAAAGTGTTAAGGTGAAAAGTGATCTAAAAATAATTAGCACTAAAAGTACAGTGAAAGTGTACCCTCAACGGTCAGTAATTGGAAAAACACCAAGTGTAGTAGCAACCGAACCATTAGTAGGAAGTGGCAATATTTAACACCATTCTCCAAAAAGGATACATCGGACTACTCCAGCACTGCTTGTCCAAGTGTGTAACCACTCACCCGGACACGCGCACTATAAAAATCCTCTGAAGATCATCAGACTGTAGAAGGATCCAGAGAAGGGTTTTGATCATCTGCGTTGCCCCGCAGTCCATCCGGCTCCATTGGATGAAAGATGGAGATCATTATTTTAGTGTAAGTAAAATGAAAAATAAATATGAAATACATACAAATTAAATATTAAAGGTGAAAAGCCAAAAGAGAAATAAATACAAATTAAATATTAAAGGTGAAAAGCCAAAAGAGAAATAAATACAAATTAAATATTAAAGGTGAAAAACCAAAAGAGAAATAAATACAAATTAAATATAAAAGGTGAAAAACCAAGAAAGAAATACATACAAACTAAATATTAAAGGTAAAAAACCAAGAAAGAAATTAAATATTAAAGGTGAAAAACCAATGCAAAAAGTGTTTTAACAAGTTAAAGAAAACAACTAGAATTAAACAGTTTTACGCAAAACTCTTAAAACATAAAGAGAGATTAAAAGCTAAGCAAATTAATTATTTTGTCAAAAGCTTAGAAATTAGAACAAAAAAGGAAAAATATATTTTTTTTTATTTTTTGTTGAATTAAATATTTACAAAATTGAACATTCTAAGTATATTTTATATATAATATACTATATATTCCATCTTTAATTTTATATTTTCTAATCATTTATCTACGATCCCTCCTCCTCTAATCTTATTTTTGTGTTATAAAAAAGAAAATGGAAGAACTTAAAGACACAGTAACCAGACTTACTGGAGCAGTAAATGCCCAGATCGACTTTATGAAGAAAATTGATCATAGATTAAGTGCTTTAGAAGTTAGGACAACATCTCCAACAAATAATGAGAGTATTCCACCGGGTCCTAAAAATGAGCAAGAATTGAAAGAAATTTCCAAATTACCGGATTGCATAAAAGAATTGCAGGTTTTCGACGGTAATCCCGTCCAATATATATCGTGGATACACACGGTTGAAACAATACTAAGGGATTATGAGGTAGTAAGAAATAAGCCGATCTATAGATCAATCCTCCAAAGCATTAGGCAAAAGATTCGCGGACATGCGGATACCGCACTAATTTCCTATAATATATTTAATGAAGATTGGAGCTCAATAAAAAAATGCCTCTCATTGCATTACGCAGATAAAAGAGACATTCGAACATTGGAACACCAATTAAATTCGATGTCACAGAGAACTTCCACTCTTGACGAATTTTATGCAAGTGTTAACCACCAGTTTTCACTTATAATAAATAAAATCAAAACTGAGGATTATTCTTCAGAAACGATTACGGCACTGATTGAGAGCTATCGAAATAGAGCACTTGACGTGTTCATTAGGGGATTAAATGGAGAACTCTCCAGGATTCTAATAATTCAAAAACCCCAAACTCTCCCAGAGGCATATGCGACATGCCTTGAAATACAAAACCTAAATTATAGGAACATTTCCCTTCACAAAAGAGATTTTAGTAATAGCATTTCAACCCCTGTCAACCAAATCTTCGCTCCTAGACAATGGCAACATAAGCCATCAAATCCATCAAAGCCACTCCCCGTACAACAAAGAAACGCGGCTTATAATATTCAACACAATCAACAGCAGAGAAATTATTTCAATAATCAGAAGCAACAATCAAACTATCCTCCACCGCAAAGACCAACACAGCCAAAACCACCAACTCCAATGGAAACAGACCAATCCGCCCAAACTAGACAAGTTAATTACATGAATAGACCCAGCTACAATCAACAACATTATCAACAAGATTACAGGTACAACCAACCAGCTAATAATCAAAACTTCCAACATGGTTCAGGAAATATTCCACAAAAGCGTCAAAGAGTGTTTAATATAGACACACAAGAAGAAGAACAATATTTGGATGAGTACGCTGAGGAATACGAAGACAACAATTATGCAAACGAAGAAAATACGGACCAGGAAGAAGAACAATCAGAGGTAAATTTTACGACAAGTGCCTCTCTAGCATACCATACATAGAATATGTGATGTGTGATGGGACACAATTAAAATTCCTTATCGATACCGGAGCTAATAAGAACTTCATTACGCATAAATTAGCACCAAATGCCAAACCAGCTCAAAAACCTTTTGAAATTCAGTCAGCCGGAGGAAAAATTCAAATTAACAAAAAAATAAGTGCAAAATTCTTTGAGTGCATAGGAAATAATACTCCTATAACATTTTTCGTTTTACCAGGATTAGCATCCTTCGATGGAATAATCGGAGATGACACTCTCAAAGAATTAGAAGCTATCATAGATAGGAAGAACAATATCCTTGTAATAAAATCAGGTATAAAAATACCCCTAAAAGAAAAACAATCCACACAAGTAAATAATATAGAAATTAGAGATACCCATTTAAAAAACACAACTAAAGAAAAAATCCAAACCATATTAAGTAAATATAAACATATTTTTGGACAAGTAAATGATAAAGAGATGATAGATACGAAAGTGAAAGCTGAGATTAGGACAACAACTGATGAACCAATTTATACGAAGTCTTATCCATACCCTTTTAATATGAGGGAAGAGGTGCAAACTCAAATAAAAAAATTACTGGACGATGGAATTATACGCCCATCCCAAAGTCCCTACAATTCACCTACGTGGATTGTACCGAAAAAATTAGATGCTTCAGGTACAAAGAAATATAGACTAGTAATTGATTTTAGGAAACTTAATGCAGTAACTATTCCAGATACATATCCAATACCAGATATATCTAGCACATTAGCCAGCTTAGGTAATTCTAAATATTTTACAACAATTGACTTAACGTCAGGGTTTCATCAAATAAAAATGAAAGAGACCGATATACCTAAAACAGCATTTTCCACTATGAATGGAAAATACGAATATACACGACTACCATTTGGATTAAAGAATGCTCCTGCAATCTTTCAAAGAATGATAGACGATGTGTTACAGGAATACATAGGCAGAATTTGTTACACATATATAGATGACATTATCGTGTTTGGAAAAACTGAAGATGAACATCTGAGGAATGTTGACACTATATTTAATAAATTGGAAAAAGCTAATCTAAAAGTTAATCTAGACAAAACTGAATTTATGAAACAAGAAACTGAATTTTTAGGATACTTAATATCAAGCAACGGCATTAAACCAGACCCAAAAAAAGTTCAGGCAATAGAAAGAATTAAACCCCCAGAGAATCTCAAAGAATTAAAGAGTTTTCTTGGACTGACGTCCTACTATAGGAAATTCATTAGGGATTTCGCAAAAGTCGCAAAACCTTTGACGACTCTTACAAGGGGAGAGAATGCTCAAATAAAAGCCAATCAATCGCGAAAAATTAAAATTACATTAGGCAGTAAAGAACTTGAGGCGTTCAATAACTTAAAGAAATTACTCATATCCTCCGAAATATTAATATTCCCAGATTTCAATAAACCATTTGTTCTCACAACAGATGCATCGAATCAAGCAATAGGTGCAGTACTATCCCAAGGCGAGATAGGAAGAGACAAGCCAATAACTTATATTTCAAGATCCTTAAATAAAACTGAGGAAAATTACGCTACCAATGAAAAGGAAATGCTAGCAATAGTGTGGGCCTTAGACAACCTTAGGAATTATTTGTATGGAGCTAGGAAGATAAAGATTTTAACAGACCATCAACCTTTAACATTTGCTTTAAGTAATAGAAACACTAACGCAAAGTTGAAAAGATGGAAAGCCCGAATTGAAGAATATAATTGCGAAATAATATATAAACCTGGAAAAACAAATTTAGTAGCAGATGCGCTGTCAAGATTAAAAACCGAAACGAACATTTTGACTTCCAGCTCATCCGCAACTATGCACAGTGCAGAAGAGGACAGTACAGACCTCATCCCACATGTTGAAGTTCCTATTAATGTTTTCAAAAACCAAATTATCTTCAGTAACAATGAAATGAGTATTTATGAAGAACTACATCTTAACTACAGAAGACACTACATAGGAATACAAGAGCTAAACAAAGACACTCTCATTCGAATTTTAAAGGAAAAATTAAATCCAAATATAATTAACGGAATTAAAATTCCCGAACAACATATACAGATACTTCAAGATAGTTTCAAGGAACATTTCAGCAAATTTAAAATCAGGTTAACACAAAGAATTGTTCAAGATATCTCAAATGAAGAAAATAAATTTAGCATTATACAAAAAGAACACACAAGAGCGCATAGAAATCACAGAGAGAATAAAGAGCAAATTTTAGAGAAATACTATTTCCCGCAGATGACTAAACTAATCAAGAAATATACGAAAACTTGCGAGATCTGTAATAGTAATAAATACGATAGACATCCCCTGAAACCAGAATTACAAGAAACTCCTATTCCTAAATATCCATCCGAGATACTTCATGTAGATATCATGGAAATAAACCATGAAAAATTCATTACATGCATCGATAAGTTTTCAAAATTCACCAAATTCTTCCACATTAAGGAAAAATCGGCAATATACCTCAGAAATAAGATGATGAAAGTATTACACTATTTTACAGTACCAAAAATACTAGTTTCAGATAATGAATCAGCATTCATAAGCCCAATAATTTCAAATTATATTAGAACTATAGGAGTAGAACTTTACCTTACTCCACCACAAAAAAGCGAAGTAAATGGAACAGTCGAAAGAGTCCATTCCACTATTATAGAAATAATGCGATGCCTTCAAAAAGAATACACGGACTTCACGACAAAGGAATTGATTAACATTGCAGTAGATCGTTACAATAATCGTGTGCATTCAGTAATAAAAAAAAGACCAAGCGACGTTTTCTTTGGTAGAACACAAAAAATAAATTATCAAAACTTAGTCGATTTTCAAGCCAAAGTAAATGAAGACTTAGTAGAATTAATTAAAAGAAATCAAAAGAATAAAATTAGCATAGCCAACTACAAAAAAAATAAACCAAAAACTTATGAGGTAGGACAAATTATCTTTGCAGCAAATAAAAGAAGAGACGGAAAACAAAAGCCTCCCTTTAATAAAGAAATAGTTGCAAAAGACAACAAGGTCACTATTACCACTGAAAGCGGAAAAAGAATTCACAAATCCCATATTAAAAATATTCAGGAATAAAAGCCAATGTATCTTTTATTGTAGGTCGATCCTGAGTTGTATACTCGCTACACTTAACGTATATGAATACAATAGTCCTATAATAACCATCAAACAAGGAGAAGGAAGAATGCTAAACGGAAATTTTAAAATAGTTCACGTTATAAATTTAACACAGTATGAAGTTATCATTAACGACATAACACCATTCGTACATTATCCAACCAATTCAACCAGTATCTTGAGACCACAGATTATACACCTTGTGAATCGAGTAGAAAATCTATTGCAACAATTAAAAGAAAGGATTCCAAGACCAAAAAGATCAATCAACTGGATCGGATCCGCCTGGAAATGGATTGCTGGAAATCCTGATGCAACAGACTGGGATAACATTTTAGCAAGTCAAAATGAAGTTATTATAAATAATAATGAACAATACAAAATCAATAATAAACTAATGGACACGGCAAATACTCTAATCACAAATTACAATAATATCTTAACAACAATAAATATACAAAACAATGATAAATTCGAGCAGATGCTTTTTAACAAATTAACCATCATAAAAGATGAAGTGAATGAGATCGTGTTGGCATCTCAATTAGCAAAAAGGGGAATAGTAAACACTAATCTTCTAGATAAAACAGAAATTAATCTCGCAATATCCCAGATAGAAACTCTACCATACAACAATGATATTGAAGCATTGGAATATGCTGAACCATCAGTTATTTGTAAAAATGCCATGATACTTTACGTTATATCCATACCAAAAACTAGCAATCAAGAATATAATCATATTCTTATTCGCTCAACAATATCTAGATCAAAACAAGTTCATTTAGAATTCAATGAACTATTGATCAATCAACATGAAATATTTGGTGTATTAAATAAATGCAATTCAATAAATAATGTATTAGTCTGCCGAAATTATCAATTAAAGCAATTACCAGAAACTCATTGCATCTCTCAACTTGTGAAAGGATATGATGCAAGGTGTGATTTTGAGTATAATAATGGCGCAGTTCTAGAAAATATAGATGACAACACAATATTTGTCACAAATTTCAATGGTAGTCTTATTCACGAAAATAAAACCCAACATTTAGAAGGTAACTTCTTGATACAGTATACTAACGAAACAATTCAAATTAACGACCAGGAATTTTCCAGTAAGGAAATAGAAACCTTCCAACCCTTGCCCCAAATCCTACAATCCAATGTTAGTGAAAACAATGTTAGATTAGATTTGGAATATTTGCTTAGTCTCCATAGAGATAATATAAAGAAGTTAAATGAGATTCATACGAATAATAAAATATCAACTTCAACAATTGTTTGTACATTAGCAATAATTATTGTAATAATCAGTATTTTGTATTATTGTCAGAGAAAAAGAAATAATTTAGATTCCAACAATACAATTGTAATACCATTGAACACACAATCAGAAAATCATCAAGAAAAATTGAGTGATATAAATCCAATACATGTAAATTTTTAATAGATCTACGAGACGTAGATTTCAAAGAAGGGAAGAGTTATCACCAGCAACAAGCTGAGTAAACAAAATTGTATAGAGTCATAAAATCCCTTTTAGAAACCAGATGTAAACATTCATTGAATGTAAATAATAATTGAACACCCTTCGAGATTTGAAGTGCAAACCATAAATTATATCACATTCATGATGACATTCATTTCATATACTTTGTAACAGATTCCTCTGGACAATGGTATAAATACTGGATCAAATTAAATTGTAAAATTAGACTGTAAGAGATTATCAATAAAGTGGGACCTCGCTCCTAAAAAATATATTTTTTTCGTCTCCGACTCTAAGAAGTCGTTAACTACACCGTGTCAATAACAGACAAGCAGTCGTAAAATAATTGCTTCCATTTATCCGCATTGCTTCTCGACAGATTTAAAGGGGAGTTATACGCAGCGGTTATGCCAGACCATTCCTTAAAAGGTCCTTGAGCGAGAGGGACACCTGAATAATTTGTTTTTTGAGATTGGATGTCGATCTACGGAATACTTTACATATATTTATAGTCTGCCCTAGGTATAGGTTGTTTTTTATGGCTTGAAAAGAACTTAGACCAATGGGTATTAATTGCCACTTTAGCTATAGCAGTTTTTTCACTAATATGTGATTTAATGTTCAGATTAGAAGTAAGCAGAAAAACAAAGTGTTTAAATATATTCACAACTTTTATGTAATTGGCATTCAGGGTCCATGTACCCTCGCTCCTGCCCACATTTTTCGTTTTTTTCGTTGCAGGAATGCTTTTTAAACTATAACATTTAAAATATTTATAATATTGCAACAGATTTGATTTTCTTAAAGTGTTTCGATTAGGATAATAATATATGATTTTACTTTAAATTTAAAAAAGTCTGACGTTAAAGTCCAGTGATTTTATAGCGAATTTCACCAATTTTAAAAATATGGAGATTATTATTGAGATTGTGGGCGGCAACTTCACCCTATCTTTGAGCAGTTATGCTGGGTCCGCAACCGGGACACAATCTATTGAAGTGTTGTTTTGACGAGACGGTGGTGCATGCGTCATTTTGTGGTGTTGTTGACTGTCACTTAGATTTGCAAAACAACACATTGCGCTGTCACCGAACTTTGATTTTACGAAAGTCAGCTCACTATTTGTTTTGATAAGTAATCTTCGAAAAGTATAGTGATTGAAAAAAAACGAATCGATCTGAAATTTGGAGCTTTTCACAACAATTTTGCTATTCGGGTTTAACGCGGGCAGTTTGTCTTTAATTGTAAAAAGACAACATTGTATCCCGGACGATTTTGATGTTCTTAGTGCTGCTTCGATGATTTTGGTGACAGTTTCCCCGTCTTGAAAACTAATAACCATCGCCTTGGTTTTTGCAATTTATTAATCAGCATTCGTATTTAGAATGATAAGGCCACGAAAAGTTTGTTTTCCAAATACCAGCATGTTAATTTTCTCGTTTGAAGGAAAATGCATCAAAACAGAGTTTTCATTATTTCTTTTGCGATGATATTTGCAACTGCTATTCGAGAAGTTAACATTTTTTCTCCATTTTGGAAAGTCTTTTAGCGAGATTAGCATTCAACGACAGTAGTATCTGCGTCTTACTTGAGATAGCCAGAGCCTGTAAAACATTGATACAAGTACTTGTAATATAAGTGAATTTATACCAAATTACCTTTCTATAACACGAAATAGCTAATCGACCCGCACCTTTATGAGTATAATGCTACAAGTGGAAAATTAATTTGGTGTAAAGATTCTATCTTTTGAATGAATAACTATTTCTATTAATTTGTTAATCGTAATGGTGACTATTTCTTAACCGAAAATTTGTAAGCCGAATCCGAACGGTATATTTGAGTAGCTTCTCATAACAATTGATATTACTCATGGATGTTTATCAGACGTTCGCAGAGGTGGGACAGGGGAAACAACTTTTTGATGTTTTTTTTAGATTAGTAGTCCAACAAACTGACCTCTGCGCCACTAAGCTCATATTTTATAGTCCTTAAAAATTCAAATAAACATAAGGTCCTTCTTTGATTTTGATTCGGATAGTGATAGTGAATTTGGAAATAACAATAGAATGTTAATCTATAAAAAGAAGAAACTTTGAGAAAGAAGCACTTGCTTTGCGAAATAGTTCGTGTCCGAAAATTCGTTATTGCATACATTTCGTATAAGTTGCGATGGTCTGGAAAAATATAAATTGCATTACACTGGCTCGGTTCGGGGTCCCTCCCAGTACCAAAACATGATGTTAGTAAAATGACATACGGCAGATGCATTTACGAAGTATGTACATGCATTTAGCAATCAATGAAGTGGAATTCCAGAGTCAAGTAGTACATTACACACGTGTTACAACAGCACTTTTTTCGTCAGTTTTAGCAAAACATGTCTCGTATATACGTGCGTTCACTCTTTATTAAGCGGAATTGTATCAAATATCATCATGAAAGTTAGTTATAAAAAAAGCGGCCAAGTGCGAGTCGGAGAAGGGTTCCGTAGCAGCAAGTAACATCATATAAAATTTCTTGTAGTTCGTTGTAACTTTGATCGATGTTTCGATAAGTGGCGGTTTACTATTTATGACGTATAAAAAAAAAACTACTTACTAGATCTCGTTCAAACCAATTTTCGGTGGAAGTTTGCATGGTAATGTACATCATTATATTTTTTTTAGTTTTATCATTCTCTTATTTTAGAAGTTAAGGGGGGGGGGGGGGGGGGGGGACACACATTTTACTTCTTTGGAAGTGTCTCTCGCGCAAACTATTCAGTTTAGAAAAAAATTATATTAGAAACCTTAATATCATTTTTGAAGACCTATCTATAGATATCCCACACGTATAGGTTTGATGAACACAATTTTTTGAGTTTCAGTTCTAAGTAGGTATGGGGAACCCCCAAAATTTATTGCTTTTTTTTCTATTTTTGTGTGAAAATCTTAATGCGGTTCACAGAATACATCTACTTATCAAGTTTCAACAGTATAGTTCATATAGCTTCGGAAAAAAGTGGTTGTTACATACGAACGGACAGACAGATAGACAGACAGACATGACGAATCCATAAAAATGAGCCATTGAGCAATGAAGATTAAAAATTGCAGATAAGTTATTTTTTTTTACTATTATCACTTTTCGTTCATATAACTTTCATCAATTTCCTTTGTACCTACACCGGAAATGGACCAAACTGATTTTTTTCTTTGTTCATTTTATATCTCTTTTCACATGAACACTTGTAAACTGATCCTTTTTGAACATTTTTATTTCTTGCAAGCTAAAAGTTTTTTCTGTATTACAGAGATAATCTACACTTGTCAGACTAATATAATCCTACAAGTAGATGTAGACTTATACACTTGCAGCTATGTGTTAGAGAGTACGTTATCCTTTGTGGCAATGGTTTTTGGGTGTGACTCCAAGTATTCATCAACAATTATTTTAATGCTGATTGCAAAATAGTTCTTCGCCCATATGCAGTAAGTCGATCAGAAAATTAGAATCGAGAGACAGCAAAAGTTTGTGAAATAGACATATGTCGCCCACAATCGACCATCACAATACGATATAGAGAAATCCATAATCGTTGATCGAAATAAGTCGTTAATGGATCAAGAAATCGACAACCGCAATCGGGGCCATTGTGTTTTGTTCAAAATCAAAGTTAGTACTGGCTTAAAAAAAAAACACTCCATAGCTATCTAAAATAAAATTGTTTGTTTTCGGTTGATGTTTCTCTAATCGTTGTTGTATTCAATTTTCTATATTTTTATCGCTTGGCTAAATGAAAAATTTATATATGCGCTAGATTTTTTTTTTGAAAATATCAATCTTTAACCAACACTAAAATTTCTCTGCTAAATAACGGAAAAGTGGGCGCAGTGGCACAGTGGTTATTGCCTTGGATAAAAAACGCTGCACTACTGATCGAAAGATCTCAGGTTTTACGCCGGGACCTATTTACACTTAAAAGTTTTTTCCCACCGCACCACCTTTTGCGAAATACTGACAAACATTCGTGAATATCCATTGTCATAAGAAGCTTCTCAAATTTGCCTTGCATACGCAAATGGTTAGAAAGTGGTTAAAACTTCAAACCAAACCTAGTCAATGTTCAATGTGAACGCTTCAAGCTGAATTTGTAAAATCATTGCAGTTAACTCAGTTTTTGTATAGTTCTATTCCTGCACCTATTTCATACATGATTTGTGTATTTTTGCAAATAAAAGCCTTAGACTAGAGCATCATAGAAATTTTCAAAACAGAAGGAGGATGGAGTATAGAGGACAAAATGACTGATTACTGTACCAGCACTTGGTCTAACTTTTATAACTTATGAAAGTAATCTAAGCTTCATTCTTGTTTTAAATTAATTCCATCAAACCCCATACCTAATTAGTTTCCTATCCAATTGATTTGGGCTATATAACCCTTACGGGAATCTACTTAACAATGATCTCGTGAAAATAATGCCTTTTGTCCCTTTTAATGCGAATATTCCTTTTACTCCAACTGCCAATGGAATTCTTTCTGGTACATATCAAAAAAAGACAGAAAAGCAAATTATATTTTGAAAGACAAGGCAAGGTCCCGAAAAATCTTTTTCCACAGCAATAAGAAAAAAATCTTTTTCAGGTCTTATACCTACTTAAGTATATTAACAAAATTGGATTGTATTTTGCTTGTGCGACTTGAAAATAATCCAAGCGGTTTTATTTCTCTTTTTTGTATTCCACTTTAATATGCATACCATTAGCAACGTTAAATCGATTGAACTCTAATTACTTGAATGGTTAACGGATAATACAATAGCATTGGTGAAATATTCGCAAAATGACCTTTTTTTAGGTACACGTGCATTGGCGATATTTCGACTAAGTATTTCTTTCGATTAAAAAATTCGACCATCATAGGTACACCCCGCCGAATGCCTGAATGAAATCATGGATGTGTGCTAACAATTTATTCCATTCCATTTAACATGAATGTACATAATGTTTTGGTCCTCAAAAAAGGACATTTTAGTACTGAAAGAGAAGAATCGTACTCGTACTCGTATTATGCTGCAATAGAGGGGAAAATTATAAAATAATTCAATGACGAAAAGGAGACATAAAGAAGGAGTCTAAGGGTGAAGTCGACAGAAACCAATTTGATGTCTGATGAAGCTATTTTATTTCCACGGTTACAATAAGGACAGGTTTAGCAATTGAATTCATTTTGGGTCATGCCCACACCAATGCCAAAGTTACTATTATCGCAAGAGTCTAATTGTAGGTATTATTATTCTTCAAAGGCATTGGGAGGTTTTTCCATGGAAAGGTTTTAGTGAGATAACTTTTTAGTCAGATCAATATAACAGGATTGAAAATATATTTATGGGAAATTTAAAAGTTAAAAGAAAGGTGAATTTGCATAAATTTCAAGCCACAACACATTTAAATCGTTTCCCAATCAATTTCTTCATCTTTCTTAACGACGTGGTTATGAGCTGTCAATGTTTCAATGGAAAGGTTTTAATGAAATAACTTTTTGATCAGATCAATAATACAGAATTGAATACATATTTATGGGAACTTTAAAAATTAATGGACTAATTTTAGGGTGAAAAAGCATAAATTTCAAGCTTCGAATCATTTAGATCATCTGCCAATCAATGGTCTTTCTCTTTTTACTTAACGACGAGTTTATAATCTTAACTAAAGTGGTCATAACCTTCCCACTTCACTGCATTCCTATTGGTCCGCCTGTGTGTGTTCACAAAGTATAGGCATGCTTCTCAAATTTCTAATCAATACGTCATTAAGGCAAATCAAGTGATGGTGTTGTTGCATTTGTGTTAAGGTGTTCGGTAAGGCGGAATGCGTTGAGGACTTTCATTCGGCGACCGAGTCCGCACGATACCCATCGGTGCTAGACGTAAATAAATCTGAGGAAGGGCTTAGTGAGGCAAGGCTAAGGGCTGGGGGAAGGACCCGTGAGCCCAAGACGGGATTACCTGGTTAACCGAAGAAAATGTTCAATTTGCAATCTTGTGTCTTTTGGATGCGGCCTGCTGACCGAAAAAAAATTGATTCGGTAATTTCAGGTCCGGATTCTCGGGAGAGGTACTAAGCTATAACTGCTGCATTAAAAAGTTTAAAATTCAGAGCGCCACTTGGGTGTTCGTCGACCGTTCAGCTGCCGAGCCACAGGAAGTCGAATGGTGCTTACAAATAAATACGGTCGGACGGAAAACCTCAGTGGAGGAAGGGCAGAATTTCCACAAGAGGATTCCAGCATCGTCCCGGCGTCAGCTTCAATGAAACCTTTGCTCCGGTGGCATGATTAAGTTCCATAAGTTAAGCCACTGCACAAGCTGTTCAGTACGAGATGACTATCTACAAGTTCGATACCACTGCAGCATACTTAAATGTATCACCCGCGGAAGTTTATATGGATGTTCCAGCAAACACCAAGAAGACTCTTCAATACATCATCCGAACTGGAAAAGATGTCTTGCTTAGATGCAGAGCTCAGAAAATGTTTTCCGATCTTCAAGAAGGGAACAATGTGGGCCTTCTTATAAAGGCACTGTATGGTCTGCGAGAAGCTGGTCGGTGTTGGATTCCATCCTACAAAATCTGATAGCCGCGGGGTGAAATCTTGATTGTGTTGATATACGTAGGTATACTATTGAAGTCTTCCGAAATCAAGGATCCCGATGTTGCCTTGGACTGGAGGTCATAAGATGTAACAGCGGGTATATTATCCATCAACGAGGATACATTATCGATGTACTAAGTGTTATGGAATGATCGACAGTAAACCGGTGTCCACTCCAATTTCAGCGGCTGGAGCGTTTATAAGCAACGAAGGTACAGAAGATAGTAAACCGGAAAAGGTGCGCTACATCGAGGTATTGGGTTTAGGAATGTAAACCGCAATGGGTACACGTCCCGACATTGTGCACGCAGTCATCTGGCTAAGCTTATTAAACGACCGCCAGCCGCGTTTCCTGCATGTCCTGCGTTATCTGCAAAGAATATGGGCCTGATTTATTCATCGTCAAACGCTGGACTCACAGGAATAGTCTACGCGAATTTAGAAAAAGCGGCTACGCGTTTAATCAGACAGGGGGAGCTTTTACATGAGAATCGAGGAAACAACGAACGTCGCGCTCTCATCTACTGTGGCGGACTACAGGAGCCTCTCCGAGTCTATACTTCTGTGAGGATTCCTCAAAGAAACTTATATTTGAATGAATCGTCAAGGTAGTGGCGGTTTTATGCGACAATATAGAAGCTCAGAAACTAGCCTCACAGTTTCGTGTCGCACATGGCAATTAAAAGCAACTTCACATCGTATGTTTTTATCTGTCACTTTGTCCTTCATCATCTTTTCTTAAACGCAAAAGTGTGCACCTTTTTCACTTTATATTAGCTATTATATTGATAATAAGAAAGATCAGGTTTTCTCAATTTTCTATTGGACGCGTACAGCTTGACATCCACAAACAAAATGGAGAAAAGAAATGAACGAAAGTGGACTATTTCATAGAAGAACAGGTTTTTGCATTGAAAACCTATTTCCATTATCTGCTCTTTGAATCAGATGATGTGCATTTAAATTCGCCGTGCTTCTTACACACTGTTGCAGAACGTTTCTTTTTTTGTATCTGCAATTCGACTCTGGAACTCCCTTCCAGATGAACTGCAGATAATCACACCACTACCCATTTTTCGGAAGAAGATATTTTTATTTTTGTCATCATAGTTTTTTTTTACTAAAAGTTATGTATTGCTGATTTTCAGATTTAATTTCTCTGTTTTTCTCTTTTGTATATGTCATTTTTAAATATTTTACATATTGTGAATTTATACAGATACTTAATTTTAAGATTTAAAATCTTGTAGTATCATGTTTAAGAATTAATTAATAAAATGAAATGAAAATGGTATGAAGGAAGACTTCGAAGTCACTGGAGGAGTGATCCAGGGCTCGGTGCTGGTACCAATCCTATGGATATCGTGTTTCGTCTTGAAATCCCAGGAGAGGCTAAAATTGTGGATTTTGGGGACGACAACGCTTTACAACTAAAGCAAAACTACTGGAAGAAGTTATTCAAATAAGCAATTAAACCATTTTAACAGCATGACGGTGGCTAACATTGGTCAGCATCACGCAAGCTCAACATAAAACGAAAGCGGTACTAATTGCTAGTAAAAGACAACGAGAAACGATCACTCTCCCAGTATGTGGGTTTTAGGTAAAGAAATCGCAGCAGTAAATCGACCACGCAGCTTGCGTTGTCGCAGGAATTCTACCAATCGATATAGGTACTGGCGGAAGAACTGCAGACAAAGTTAGAGAGCGGAAAGAAGGGGCGCCTAACTAACAGTGATGTGGACATAACGGAAAAAATCGTAAGTCTGATGGAATGGCAGCAACGCTTCTGCCTTTCTTCGAGGACATGGTGAAGTTAACTTGTACTTTCCGTTCATACCTATATAAATGTAAGAACGATGACTAAACCCAGTTGTACATCGTGCAGTGATACCGCCGAACGCGTGGAGCATGTATTCTTTCACTGGCCATGATTTCAGCTACAGAGAGAAGCACTTCAAACAATATACTGGGAGAAACACCAACTCAGGAGAATTTAGTACATCACATGCTGGAATCGGAAAACAGGTTTAAAAAATGAGCTTTTATGAATAAGATATATGCCAAGAGTTGAAAAGACTAGAGCGAAAAAAAAGAGCGTGAAGACAATGCAATAGCCAACAGAGTGGAAGCAAGGGGCACTCAGCTATTCGTCAAAATATTCCTACGCAGACACAAAGCCAAGGCGGTACGGTTGGGACTAGGGTCAGAAGGGAGAAGGGCATAGCGTGTAAAAATCACAAACTGTTACTGAGTACGAACTCAGTTTCGTCTCGTGAAGATTACCACCTTTTTTTTTTTTTTTTTTTTTTTATAATTTGCTTACGCTAAAGGGATTTTTTTCTGTTGTTACAGTACCCTTATAACGCTAAGAACACAGTGTAAGCTACTTGGTATTAGAAAGAATAGAGAGATAGGAAAGAAGTGTTTGGGTGCAGTTGTAGGGTTTTTCTCCACTGGTGGTGTCTAAGTTACTTAGGGAGATTACGATTTCATGTATTCGGTATAAAATAATAAGCGAATATAGTAAGCGAATACACTACTACTGCACCATTGCCACCCGCAAAAATAATTCCCCATCGAAAATAAGCGCTCTTAAAATTGACCCCTACTATAAACTAAATAAGAAGTTGGTTTGGTTTAGTTGGTTAGTATTGTATTGTATTGGTTCGAACTCGATTCTTGTATTCTTAAAATGAAACTAAGTTGGCTTTAAGGACCCATATATGTACAATGTACATGCATACATTTAAAGCATCATAAAGTTGTATGATTTGTGATTCAATTGATGTTGTTTTTTGAAATCCTATAACCTGGAAAATATTTATTAAATCTAAATGTGTTAGCGATTGTTTTTGTTTTGTTCTGCGAATACAATAACTGCACGCTGCCACCTTTTTTTATCGAAAATAATTTTTATATTCCATGAAGTATTTTGTTTACACTGCAAAGAAAATCTTCAATGTATCAGAAATGCTTACTTAAATTGTTATCACATTCATATTACAGATTTCCTTTGAAGCTGTAAACTTCGTTTCGCTTAGTGGGAAAAGGTATCTGTATCTACTAACCAATAAAATTTTACAACACATTCTTTTGCAAAGCCTTTGGTTACAAGTAATTTCTACCTTATCACCTTTCGAGATTTCCTATTTCAAAGTGTTGAGCCATATCTGTTTAAGGTTTAACCCTTAAGTTGTTATATCGTTCAAATATATCTAGAGGCGATTGCGAGCTTAGAAAGTATCTCTTTCAAATGTTATTGGCTTAACTAATTTTCCCAATTCATGTGTTTTCCTTTCCATTTGAAAGCTTTCAATTTACAAAAGTAATACACGTTAAAATAGTATTTCCAACCTTCAAGTCCATTTCATTTGGGAACCATTTTGTAAGAGCATTAAACCAAAAAACATTAAATTTATTTTCATCAATATACGAAGAGCAACCCCTACGACATGGTATAGGCATTCATGTATTGATTCTGTGCCAGGATTACTAGGTCCCGCCTTCGGCTTAACCCCTTCTGTACGATTTATTCGAGTCAATGCGTGACTTAACCCACATTTATGCATTCAGAAACCACATGCCTCTTATTTCGGCTTGCCACAACATACAACACTACCTTAATTTCCTTTAAAACACTGTTGCCCTATGCGGAATGGGATTGTTTGTGTGTGTATTTTTCCAAGTTTATCATATTTATTGTATTTTAAGGGAGAATCGCAATGGGAAACTTTCGGGTTACTCCAACCAATAAATGTGTTGAGAATGCACAGATGAGTGCCACCTTCAGTTCTGCTTTAAGATTTTACATGTGCCAATGCAACAGTTTAAAGCACCGAATAATTTTGGTTGGATTTATAGAAATAGAATTGAGAATGTAAACGTTGCGAAATAGTAAGAAGAGGAATGTATTTTGTGTATTTTCTTGCTTCTCAGCATCTTTTAAAAAGTTCTATGACCGACATTACCTAGAGATTGTGATAGTATGGAGCATTTCCTTCAAATAACTTCTCGTTTCATTCAGTTATGAGTATCAGGTGTGTTCGTGACATAATAACGTCAATGGCTTGTTTATTCAAGTAGTATAAGTCATATTTTTGAAATACATTAATGGGACCTTAGGCTTTATATGTGTATAGGGTTCTACTCAGTGGCGGACTAAGCCCGTCGGAGGCCCGGGGCGGCAAAGCTTAATGAGGCCCCCAGCTTTAAAAAAAGTAGTTTTACAAGCTTTTTATTCAGTTCACATTGTATGTATAAATAAGTGTTTATGTTTATTTCGATAAAATCTGGCAAGTGAAATTTAAATTCGAATTAAATTACTTAGGCTAAATAAACATACATACCTACAATATTTAATGGATATGGGTGAGGAAAATAAAATACAAATCGATCGACAAAAAAAAAATTCGATAAAACAAATCAAAAATATTTTTTTTTATTTTTTGTAGCGTCTCATATGGGTTTTCTTGCCTTCAATTTACTGAACCCCTCAATAACTTCTGTGAAATCGATTTCTTTGGAAATATTTCTTTCTATTGAAAGCACGGCTAGATTGACTAGTTGCTCTTGATCCATTGTAGATCGAAGATAATTTTTAATTAGTTTAAGTTTTGAAAAGCTCCTCTCGCAAGATGCAACCGAGATGCAAATGGCCAAGAAGTATTGAAGTATTAGCGATATACAGGGTAACGATTCACTGAAGTCCCATTTTATTATAAATTGAAGGATTTTGGGGCCCCTCAAGACCGGATGCATGGGGCGGACCGCCCCTTCCGCACCCTGGTTAGTCCGCCACTGGTTCTACTGAACGACTTTCATTAGAAAGTCCTGCGAAGCGTTTCAGACATGGGATGCCGGAAGCAAGCTTTGAGTGATTTCTTTACACTTAACCTTGATCCCAAGTAGACTAGTGCAATGTGCATTTAGTCCTCTTCCTTGAGACAGTTGTTGCAGCAAAAATAAAATCTCATTCTTAAGCCACACGAAATTGTTTATTACGATTTCTGTATTTATACATCTTAATGTAAAGGAAGAATATGTTTGTGTTGCTTTGGTGTACGAACTTGAAAATATTTCAGATTATTATTATTTATTTATTTTATAATGAGCGTGCAATAATGGGATTTTTTTTATTTTTCTGTAATTGATACAGTACCCTTATAATGGTTAGTCCGCCACTGGTTCTACTGAACGACTTTCATTAGAAAGTCCTGCGAAGCGTTTCAGACATGGGATGCCGGAAGCAAGCTTTGAGTGATTTCTTTACACTTAACCTTGATCCCAAGTAGACTAGTGCAATGTGCATTTAGTCCTCTTCCTTGAGACAGTTGTTGCAGCAAAAATGAAATCTCATTCTTAAGCCACACGAAATTGTTTATTACGATTTCTGTATTTATACATCTTAATGTAAAGGAAGAATATGTTTGTGTTGCTTTGGTGTACGAACTTGAAAATATTTCAGATTATTATTATTTATTTATTTTATAATGAGCGTGCAATAATGGGATTTTTTTTTATTTTTCTGTAATTGATACAGTACCCTTATAATGTAACCACAGCGCAGCAATTTTTTTGTTGCTGCAAGCAGCACACAGTAAATGGTGGCGCGTTAATTGCTTTAATTGCTTACGGGAGATTTTGAATTGTTCTGTGTATATAATTTTACAAAGCATGGCTCTGGTCGGGATTCGAAGACTCGTCTTGGCAAACACTTTGTGAATGCACTACCATCGCACCATTGCCACCCGTTATAGGGAGCAATCCAGCAAAAAGTCATCAAATTGAAATCAACGGATCTGATTATATGAAATCTTAAAGAAAGGCCTAATTACGATATTCCCTTTTAAAAATCTCTTGCTCTCTACCATCGCCACAAAAATGAAATTCAAAATTAATAATCTTTATTCGATAAAGTCTTATCAAACACAAAATACTTGTTGTACGGAATCAAAATCGAAAATGAATTTCCTTATTTGTTAAACATAAGACATAAATTATTTCCCATCATAATACTTTCACAGCATGACATTTATATATCCATGACTCTATGCTTACTGACGAAAAGAACCGTTTTCTGGGCAAAAAAACCCATTCATATATTAGTCCCAAATGTTTTGCCATTTGTCACAAATGGTCATAACTATGGTCGTTGTTTTATAATACGCGTTTTTCGTATGCAACAGAGTCAAACTCACATACATGCCTACTTGTTTTATGAAATTGTAGAAAAATTGTGTTTTATTTTTGTACTGTGGCTAAAAAATTATTATTTCATTCATCGCCGCCAACGTGCTATTTTCCCAATGAATTGTTGATATCTACAATCTTTTAGAAATCAATTGTTTCAATTCGTTTCTCAACTTTGTATATTTGAGGAACTTTCACTGGATAGTATGTTTGGGATTTGTATTGCGGGCGCAGTGGCTTAGTGGTAAGCGCGTTGGACAACTAATCGAAGGGTCTCAGGTTAAAATCCCGCCAGGCCGAGTAACCTAACACCTAAAGATTTTTCCACTAAATTAGCTCTTGCGAAAGTCTGATAAACATCCAAAAGTAACAATTGTCATGAACCTACTTCTCAAATTTGGTCCCTTCCACTTCGCTCAAGTACAATTTGGGAGACGCTTAGTTTTAGGCCATGTATGGCCCTTGGAGGAAAATACTATAATACAAATTTTACATGCGTTATTTTGACGCAAGCGTTTATAGGCTTAGATAAAATGAGTAAACAAAAAATTCTACTGCCAGCACTATTCTGGCTGTTATTTGACATTTCTGATATTTTTTCCAGTCAAACTGGAGTATATTTAACATAGAAAATTAGATTTCAAAATACTACCCTAAATACCACCGTAAAGAGCAAGAAAATTGCAACTTTAAAATAAAAAGTTGACCCCTATAGGATAAGTGGTTTGGAAATGGCACTGATTTCAATATAAGACTTTTTGTATTTTCAGTCGAACAAGTAAATTAAATTCCAAAATACTGCTCGGATTAAAAAACTACCACTGTGTAGGGCGACAAAATTGCAAATTAAAGTATAAAGTTGATATAGGACAAATGGTTTGGATATGGAAACGATTCAATAATTTCAGTCAGAGTCAATAATGTCAGTTCAGTAGGTGAGAAATGACAAAGTTTTAACATTCGATAACAAAAGTTATGGGAATACGAAGAAAATGGTGTTTGGATGCACTGATCTATATCCGCTTAAGGACTAAGCGGCGATAGTTATCCCAGCTAAAGTTTGCGTATATAGCCTAAGTTGTTGTTGTACTTAACATGCAGATGTGAATAAGCGTATATACGCTTGAGTAAGAAAATGCACCTTTATACTTAGATTTGTTCAAGCGCCCAAGAAATGCCCCGATTTCCAGAGTTTATCCATTGCGTTCCTTGAACACAAAAGGTCTCTACTCGCCTTCTAACCATTACCTTTTTAAGCTCGTGCTACGATCACCTAAACTTCCAACGACCGACTAAGGCTCAGAGGTTTGTGCGCACCCGATGATAAAGTGCCCCATTTACATATGTAAGGAATCAGCGCAGTGCCCGTTTTTTAACCTGGGTTCTTATCGTTTTGAGTTGAGTCTATACAGGCCTTCGCATTTACAAATAGTGGGGTCGGCGATAATGTTGTTAAATGCTGAAAATGCGCTCCATACTTTTGCCCATTCCTCTTTGACGCTGAAGTTGGGAGTCGTGCAGTATTTTGGCTTATCTCATTGATGGTTTCCGTGGTATTAAGCAAAAGCGGAGATTTGGGTTGTGGTGTTTTTTTTATATTCTTTAACGGCTCCAGGAAATAACCCGCCAATGAAATAACCCCCCAAATGAAAAATGAAATAACTCCCCAAAATTGGGGAATAATTTCACTGTGAAATTATTTCCCAAATCGAAGATGAAATAAGTCCCCAAAATGGTATGAAATAATTCCCCAAATAAGTATGAAATAATTCCCCAAAATGAATTTCAAGTGTTCAAGGTGTTATGACTCACTATGGCTTTCTGAAAGTGAAATAAGGCCATACGAATTCATTTACCCAAAGTGCAATAAGGCTAAGTGCTAAAATAAAACCTCGCACCTAGTCTAAATCAAACAGTGACCCCAAGCAGTGGGGTTGCATGGGGCAGCATGCCCCCCCCCCCCCCCCCATACGCATTACACTGTTTATGTGATCCCAAAAACAGTGCAATGCGTATGCAACCCTCCTGCTTGGGGTCACTGTTTGATTTGGAGTAGGTGCGAGGTTTTATTTTAGCACTTGGCCTTATTGCACTTTGAGTCCCCAAATTTGGGGACTTATTTCACAGTTGAATTTGGGGACTTATTTCACTATGAAATAACCCCCCAATTAGAAGTATGAAATAAGTCCCCAAAAACCCATGAAGTAAATCCCCACTGCCATACAAATTTTGGGGAGTTATTTCGTTTTTCTTTGGGGGGGGGGGGGGGGGGGGTTATCTCCTGCAGCCTTCTTTAAGCAGCATGTTTTGGCGTCTTTATAAGGATGGGGGGGGATATTAGTCAGTACTTGGAACCACTGGAGGGGCGTTGATCTGATCGTTCCGGTAATCATGCGCATTCCAATGTAAGGCTGGCTGATAAGCTTGGCATAAATACTGTTTGGACCGATGAGAGCTCCAAATTTGACAGATGAGTCTACCAAGGGCGCCTGTGAGGTCGTTTGTGAATTTGATTTTATTTGCAGCTTGAATTTCAAGGTTATTCCTAGATATTTCGATTGCTGGTTAAATGGAAGTACAGCTCCATTGAATTGGACCTACAGTTGTGAGTAAAGTATTTGATTATTTAGATGCAAACACGAAGACTCGGTTTTAGTCAGGCTGGTAAGTCTATATTTCCTGAAGTATCTATATATATAAAAGAAGGTGTCCGAAGCGGTGTAACCCCATAACTCGAGATTGGCCGAACCGATTTTGATGATTTATACTTTGTTGGAAAGGTATTTTCTCAGTACGGGTGTTAAAATAAAAATTTCAAAATGTCTTATTTTGACCACCCAGCGTGTTACGACAGATTTTTTTTTCGATTTTTTTTTTTTTTTTTTTTTTTTCATTTTGTATTTATTTACATATTTTGGCAACAACCAAAAAGAGAACAGTATACTGTTTTCCATCATTAAGTACTTCAATTTAATCTGTTTATGTGTGTAGTAAACAACGCCAGTAAGACGCAAAGGGACCAATTTGGGCCGTCGAACGAATAGAATGACAGACATGCGAAATATAAGAGCCTAAAGATCAGACGAACGAATCCAACAAGATAATGCAGATGTGCGAATGAGCATGGCACAATTTCGTGAATCACAATCACAAGAGGCACGATCTGAACGAAATCAACAAAGACAATTGGATTGAACGCCTTACTTATCGGTATGGATCCAGATTCTAACCTGTTCCTGAAGTCAATTCGAAGATTTAATTCAAAACGCTCCCTAGCTCAAACTTGGGTGTTTGGATAAAATTGTTTTGGGTTTTATTTAATTGTGGGCGTGTCAGTAGGCGGATTTAAAAAAAATTGACACATGAGAATAAAGGGCCCCTAGAGCGTATATATTATAAATTTCAGCTCCCTAGCTCAAACTTTGAATTTTCAAAAAAAAAAAAATGTATTGTGGGCGTGTCAGTGGGCGGATTTTGAAAATATTTACACATGAGCATAAAGGGCCCATAGAGAGTATATATTATAAATTTCAGCTCCCTAGCTCAAACTTTGGATTTTCAAAAAAAAAATCTTTTATTTATTTGTGGGCGTGTCAGTGGGCGGATTTTGAAAATTTTTTATCCCGAGCAGTTTTAGGAGTCATAGATCATATATAAAAAATTTCAGCTTTCTAGCTCAAAATTTGATTTTTTCCAAAATTTAGTTTTTTTGAGTTTGTGGGCGGATTTCAAAAATTCGTAAACTTGATTATTTCGGGACCCTAGAGAGTATATGGTTAAAATTTCAGCTCTCTAGGTCCAGTTTAAAGGCCTAATTTTTGCCGACGGACGGACGGACGGACGGACATGGCTGGATCGACATTACTATCGATGCTGATCATAAATATAGTAACTTTTAGGGGCCTACGGGCAATATTAAGGTACGATGTTACAAACTATGCGTCAAAATTAATATACCCTTAGAATAGAGTATAAAAATGCTGAAAATAGTCAACAATTCCATTCAACATTCAAAATCAAAATCCAAAGCTATCACAAAGTGGACTCATTGCTGCCAATTTCGAATGAACCACATACATTTTTACAAATTTACTTTATGGGCCGTGGGGACTCCGAAAGCGCACGTTGCGGCTACAATAACCTCAATTCACCATATGCTAGACGCATCGTCGGCAGGCTGGATGCTCTATTTACATTTTCACCAAGCTATCTTTTTCTGAAGTGCGGAATCCCTGTCTTAAACAACAGAAACAAATTGAATGATAAAGTTGTAGAAATTTGCACAAATCGTATGGAATAATCATTGTGATTGTTAATGAACTGAATATGAAAGTGCAAACAGAAGCCATTGAAGGGTAAAAAGTAACAAATAATAGAGACAAAAAGTGAGAAAGTATGTTAAAACAAAACAAACAATTAACATAGGGACGGGCTATAGTCCGCTTGGCGAACTTTTGGATATCCTATTCTTATTCCCATCAGACACCTGGATAGTCTATATCATAAATTTCAGTTTCCTAGCTCAAACTTTGACTTTCCAATAAAATTGTTTTATTTAATTGTGTCAGTTGGCTGATTTTAGAAATTTTATCTCCCGAGCAGTTTTATGACTCAAAGATCATAACAAATTTCAGCTTTTTAACTAAAGATTCGATTTTTTCAATAAATTTGTTTTTTTTTTTGAGTTTGTGGGTGGATTTCAAAAATTCTTAAACTTGATTATTTCGTGAGCATGGAGAGTATAAAAAAGGTTAAAGGCCCAATTTTTTCCGACAGACGAACGGACATGATCGACATTACTATCGATGCTGATCATAAATATAGTAACTTTTACGGGTCTATGGGCAATATTATGGTATGGTTCAAACTTCGCGTCAAAATTAATATACCCTTATAAGAGGGTATAAAAACAATTGATATGTTGACCAAAAAACTTTTCAACTTATTTGCTTCCAAACAAAAATATTTACAAATTACAAACTGACAATCACGCTATTGTCATCAATCCTGATAAAACACCAGCTGTAGAGCACATGCGTGGATTTCATGCACCTGTTGTTGACGACTTTGCTGCAATCATGGTTGGCGACCGTACAGCGACGCGACAAATCGTGATTTGAAGAAGAAATAATAATCTTGAGTTCATTGCTGATACATACCGTTCCGCTAATGTTCTGAAAGGGACAAAACGTCCACAGCGCTCAATTCCTCTTTAAGTCATAGACCATATCCCAACACACTTACACTAAGTTAGTTATTTTTCATTTCCCTACGAAAATATTCACTAAAAATAATTTATATGGCAAAACAACGTTTGCCGGGCCAGCTAGTTTTCCAATAAGTTCAAGATAGGGCTATGATATGACTTTTTGTGGTTAAATCTAGGTCATCAGCATAGGCAAATTTATTGGACAGCATATCCGGTCTATCATGGATGTATGGGTTGAATAACAGAACTAGAAATTGTACTGTAATTGAGTTGCCTGGCCTAACTCGCACTTTCGCTAATGCACACTTGGAATGTTGGAATGACCATTTATTGAGGATGTTGCTTATGAGATTAGTTAATTTGATACATGCGACCACTATCAACAAATTAAAAGTCCTGGTTGTAGGCCGCTGTGAGGTATCTGCTTTTAGCTGGTTTTCTTGATTGTATTCTCTATGAGTGGCAAGGGCCGGGACTTCGTATGTGCAACTGGGACCTGGACGGAAACCATCCTGTTCATATGTTACTATATTAATTATGCCCCTTGCAATAATAGATGAGACGCTCCAGGATCTTATAGCATAGTCTTAATAGGGTTGTAGGTCTATAGCTTTCAGCTCTGTCGTTTGATTTCGCAGGTATGCAAATATTAGTTTACTTTTTTTTATAAATTCTTTAGATGGGGTTCCAGATAAAAGGATGTTGTGAACAAATTTATCAGGCAATTGCGTATCTTTCTTCTTCTTCTTTTTCTATAAATTCAGGGTAGATTTCGTCAGTTCCTGCAGCCTTCCCGGCTTTGCAGTTGGCAATGTGGCACCTTCTAGCTTAGCAATTAAGAAGGTTCGACAGTATTCAGGATGATATTCCGTCGCCGTCTTAAATTCTTTTAAAGCTTTCTTGATGGACCTTGTGTGGACTTTGGCGGACTTGCTTGCGTTGAACTATTGAGCGTAGAGTTCGAGGTTCGAGTCCAACCCCCTTGCATAAGTCTGACAAACATCGAAGAGTACAAACTGACATGAAAAATTTCTCATCAATTTGCGAAGCTTTAGTTTTGATATAAATGGAAGACGCCCACAATTTTCAGAACGGCAAATTTGAGAAGCGTTTCATGACAAATGCTTTTCTTGCATGTTTGTCAGAGTTTCTCAAGAGATTTGGCACAGAAAAAACCTTTAGTTGGAAGAGATATGAACTTCGGTCATCAATCCAACACATTTTTGTTAACTTTTAAGTTACTTTCAATTTTCAAATCATTTATTCACATCTGCTCACTTATTGCAAATGGTTTAAATTAAATTAAAGCTAAGAATTAACTAATTGTAACTGGGTAACTTTATCCTAAGAACCATAGTCCTTCTAACTGCAACAACATCTTGCGACATACCACCGAGGAGTTAAGCCACCTGGTTAATGATAAGTAATAGATGGAATATGTACGTTACGCACATACATTATATGCTGATATGAAGAGGATTAGTACTAACGACATCAGACTTATGGCCCTATGGGATTGAAGTCAGAAATACAAAAACTGACAAGACAAAATATATAAACACTTTCCTTTTACAACAAATAAACTGAGACGAAGCATCCTACAACTAAATTGAGGCCGATGAAAGGAAGCACTACGGTACGCAGTGGAACTCCTAAAATCAGTTTACGATTTTGTTAGGCTTAAATCGAAATATTTCTACAGCTACTTCAAATAAGTACCACTCAAGTATGTGGGTAATCAAAGGCCAAATTCATCAGAATAATATTGAATTTTAAATGAGCAACATTAGTATCTCTTGGCAAAACAGAAAAAGGGAGAACACGTCATAATATTACAACAATTCACCAGTGTCACATAAAAATGAAATATTTGTCACATTATTCTTCACAGCAAAGAGGATAAAAATGTATTTTTAGAGTGTCTTTCACCTTGTCGCTTTCCTTTTTAATTCAGTACCCTTGATGTTAACAATAGCAACCGTCTTTGAGTGACAAATACAACAACGGCAAAAGTGCCAACAGAGAGCTTCGCTTTGTCCTTTTTCTGTTTGGGAGTTGAGCTTTGTTGCTCTCTCTCTATCTCTATCTCTCTTACTCTTTATTTTAATATAAAACCTCTTTTCAAAATTTGCATGCAAGGTTTCGCGTCTTTATATTGTCGTTTACATACGTAAAGATACAATTTGAAGCTATGTACAGTACACGAAGAGTCTGAATATTAGGTTTTTAAATTGCTATTCATCAAAATCTGAGACTGTCTTGAACATTTTTGGGTGTGTGGTGTCAAACATTTAATCAACGTAAACATTTTTGTAAAATGTTTCAAAAACAACATAGTATTATATCTACTCACTTTCTAAAATGAAACCAACGAGTTGCTACGGCAGTGAATTCGTTTTTCTTCTATTTGAATAAGCCTTCGACGGCCTAAAGGTTTTAATTTAAATTCATTTGCAAATATCGCGATTTACATTAAGAAGGTAGGTATAACACTCTGTTAGAGGCTTGTAAAGAGCAAACTGAAATTCCCAGTAAGCGTGAATTTCATTATGGCGTAAATAAATATAACTTTTATTTGAATTTCTTCCTCCTCACTTGTATTTCCGCCGGATATGGATAATTACTTTAATTTCTCAAAAAGTTAACCACCTTTAGGCAACTGTGTAGAACACTGAACTTCTTTCCTGTTCGACCCACTTTTCGTTTTATTTGTGTGCGTCCGCCTTCAATTACAGACAGCATTTGTAACAGTTGCCGCTTGTAATTAATTGCTTCCAAATCAGCGGACTACATACAGGCTATGCGTTGACAGTAAATTTAAATTGGGTCTTAGGAACATAATAAGAAGGCATGAATCTTGAATAGGCTAGAGCTTGTCATTTGTTATTTGAGCTTTTTTTCAAATTCCTGCTTTGGAAACAATTTAGGTGAAGGTTTTAGCTACGTCATTGAATTTCAATTGGAAATTTATGTAGAGTGGACTTGTTCATTAAGGTGAACTAATAAATTAGTTCAAGATTCGTAAGTGTATATGTCGATAGGTATGGGTTGGAGGGGTACATGGAAATGCCTGAATGTAAAAAATGTTCGAAATAGAAAACTAGGCTAATTACGAAGAAGATCATGGACTTTACTGTTATCCTCTTATTTATTTAGTTTTTTTTTCTGATAAATCTTTTTGAAACAGTAGATTCACTCAAGAAGGGTGCACTAAAGGTTGTTGTGTTGGACTAGTAATCAAAAGGTCGGTTCAAATCTCTCCGGAGCTAAGTAACATTTAAGGTTTTGTCGCCACTGCCCCACCTCTTGCGAACGTCTGAAAAAGAGTATCAATTGTCTTGAGAAGCTTCACAAGTTTACCGTTCGGATTTGTCTTAAAATTGTTAGTCTATCTGTCTTCTTTAAGGATCTGTTTAGGCCGTTTTTAATGATTTTAAGTACCATTATTATGAAAGTATGTATTTAGTAACAAAGCGCGGGAATACATGCCAAGATTTATTTTCATCACGACTGGATGGGACCTATAATTTAACCCTGACTCGGAAATCAAATTTTGAGAAGCAGTTTTAAATCTAAGATGGTTGTCAAGGGTTGGGGATACAATCCCGAAAACCGAAATGCCGAAAATCCAAAATCCAGAAAAACCAAAATACCGAAAAACCAAAATCCCGAAAACCCAAAATCCCGAAAATCCAATATCCCGAAAATCCAAAATCCCGAAAAAAGAATCCCGAAAAATTATATATATAATGAAAAATTTGCGCAAATTTTTAATTTTATATAATTTTTCGGGATTTTGTTTTCGGGATTTTTTATTTCATTTTGAATGTAAAACATAGGGACGGGCTACAGTCCGCTTGGGCGAACTGTTGGATACCCTATTCTTATTCCAAACCCTCATAAGTGGGCGTGACAAAAGTCTAAGTATGGTTGAATTGTTAAGAACGCTCTACATATTTTGTTATATAACATTTAAAGCATTTTATCAAAAAAACAACGCTCCCTAGCTCAAACTTGGGTGTTTCAATAAAATTGTTTTATTTAATTGTGGGCCCCTAGAGAGTATATATTATAAATTTCAGCTCCCTAGCTCAAACTTTGAATTTTCAAAAAAAAAAATTAATTGTGGGCGTGTCAGTGGGCGGATTTTGAAAATATTTACACATGAGCATAAAGGGCCCATACAGAGTATATACTATAAATTTCAGCTCCCTAGCTGAAACTTTGGATTTTCAAAAATTAATATACCCTTAGAATAGGGTATAAAAAAATTATTTTATTTATTTGTGGGCGTGTCAGTGGGCGGATTTTGAAAATTTTTTATCCCGAGCAGTTTTAGGAGTCATAGATCATATATAAAAAATTTCAGCTTTCTAGCTCAAAATTCGATTTTTTCCAAAATTTTGTTTTTTTTGAGTTTGTGGGCGTGTCTGTGGGCGGATTTCAAAAATTCGTAAACTTGATTATTTCGGGACCCTAGAGAGTATATGGTTAAAATTTCAGCTCTCTAGGTCCAGTTTAAAGGCCTAATTTTTGGCTACAGACGGACGGACATGGCTAGATCGACATTACTATCGATGCTGATCATAAATATAGTAACTTTTAGGGGTCTACGGGCAATATTAAGGTATGTTACAAACTATGCGTCAAAATTAATATACCCTTAGAATAGGGTATAAATAGACAAGTGTTTGTCCATTCCATTTAGCGTAATAATGTTTTGCAATTTTTCGCGTTGTAATGTTTTGCAATTCGCAATGTGCATTCAGTTGTGCTGATCTCATATAGTGTGATAGCTGACCGACTAGATTTATGTTAGCCAGTGAACATCGTAATATTTACGCGGAACGTAACGACCGTTCTGAAATAAGTTTCCTTACAGGAATTGCCTACAATATGAACTTGTATTAGATATTGTTTTGTCATGGATCGTTTTTGATATGTTTTTGTTAATAAGACTTGAACTGTTTTTGTTATGTTTTATTTATTTGAAGTTTTTTTATTTTGTTTATTTTGTTAAATACATTTTTTCTTGCTACAATAAAATTTTTAAGTTTCATTTTCGGGATTTTGATCTTTCGGAATTTTGGATTTTCGGGATTGTGGCTTTTCGCGATTGTGGGTTTTCGGGATTTTAGGTTTTCGGGATTTAAGGCTTTCGGGATTACGTTTTTCGGGATTCTGTCCGACTCCCGATTGTCAAACTTTCTCAAGAAGCGGGGCTTCCGCCATATTAATTCAAAAGCATTGATAATATTTTTATTAACTAAGTTTATTAAATACTAAATATTTAAGTGTACATATAAAAGTGAATGAAATCAGAAAAAAGGAAATGTTAGGTTCGAGACTGGATCGCAAGATCAGTCTCGAGCCTAACATTTCTGAGCTGGAAAATGAAGATAAAGAGAAGTAAGATAATTTTTGTCATAGTAGCATAATGATTGAAAATATTCCTCCTTAATAAGGTCACTTCTCCATATTTAGCAACGATGTACGTGCAAATTTTGCGGGAAGATGCAAACAGCTAATACAAACAAAACAGACTTGTTTATATCATATGCAAATATTTTGCTGAAAAAGTTATTGTTTTTTTTTTAATTTTTAACCTACAAATTTCTTATAGAAAACACGGAAAAGAAGAGTTTCTATTATAATAAAGAGGACCAGCTTCGCTAGGCCTTTTATAGGTCCCGTAGAGTCTTGTCAATATACTCCTGGAAATAACCGCTCAACGAATAATTTAGCAGCAGTCTTTTCCACGCAAGTGGGTGCATTGGAGAGGTTTGTGTATTGGACTACTAATCTAAAGGTCTCACGTTCAAATCCCCGCTGAACCAATTAACACCTGCCATTGCCCCACCTCTTGTGAACGTCTGACAAACATCCAAGAGTACTAATTGTCATAGATGCTTCTCAAATTTGCCGTTCAGATTCGGCCTAAAATTGTAGGCCCCTTCCACTTCGCACAAGCAAATGGCTGGAGAAGCTATGTTTAAAGCCCTGTGTGGGCGTTGTGTTGACCCCTCGTCCCCTTGTAATTACAAATGAAAACAATAGCACATACAAGACAATATAACTATGTAAATGCATCAGCGAGAAGATAACCACAATATTTCACAGGTGGAAAAATAAAACATCAACAAAATTCATTCCCATTTTGGAGAAAAAAAATGTAATGTAGGATACAAAGATCTTTGTACGACACAGAGCCACAACTAAAACTAATTTCTGGGAGACCCACGATATCTCCTGAATCCCCAAACCAATAAATCACCAAATTTTAAAAATGTACAAACACAAAGTTTTCATTTTATCCCACACAGGCTTGCCATTGGCGCGCACACACACACAAACAATATAAATACATCGGCAAAAGTACACGGAATAAATCGTGTTCATATTAAAATGTCGTTGTTCGTAGGTAGATATCTGTACAGGGTGTTTGGAAGTTAAATGTCAATACTTCGAGAAAAGATTTTTGGATATTATCAAAGAAGAAATCGTTCTACAGCAAGGGTCTATCTCTATTGTTGAAATCGCTCTACTAATTGTCGACTGCGAGTATAAAAGTAGGTACAAAATCATATTTTCCTTTTTTCCCTGGTGAAGCTTTTCCCAAGTCTCATAAAATCTATGAGTTTTTCAGTATACGAATTTTCTTTTCTGTTTTACTATTGTTACGTTCATAAGAGACATTTTTCTGTAGAAAAGCGACCTGAAAGTCAAAAAGTTTCTTGGGCTACAAAAATGAAACTGGGCTAAAAATATATATCTGTATATTAAAAAAGACAAACATTTTATTTAATCGCACTTAAAAGGAGTATTATTTCTAAACTACCTACAGATGATCACGGACATGTGTGAGGGAGTAAAGACAAGAGGAAGATTCCCCGTTGGCGTCACCTTTCGCAATCATAGTCGGTGTACACCAGGGAAGCCTCTTAAGTTCCTTGATAATTATAACAGTCCTTGATGATCTGCTTGAAGGAAAAGTGACGGACTCCAAAGTACATCAGTCACTCTTTGCTGACAATGGAGCTATCTCAAGCGAGGATTAAACATCCCTGCAACGAGCACTTGATGTATGGGTGGAGGTATTAGTTTGAAAAAAAAACTAAATACTTGTGTTGTGCTGCCCATTCCCTGACCCACTCCGACCTACTCCAGGCATTTATATGAATGATGAATGGAGGAGGACATATGTTGATGAGCTAGTCATATATTCCACTTTTTGAGCAGTAATATTTGCAATTTTCTGTTTATAAAAGCATTACAAAGAGTTTTCTCCGCAGTTGTTCTAATCGTTCTTTCGCGCAAGTCGTGCTCATGTGTAGAGTCCTTTAGAGGTTTGCGTGTATCTTAGCTTCCGGACAGTACACAAAGCTTAGTGCAAACTAAAAATACTGGAGGGAGTACATTGCCTAAAAATAATGTTCAGCTTTTTTTTTTAAATTAATTAAGATTTATGAAGGTATGCGAAAGTTTTTAAAAGTACGTAGGTACATTAAAGGTTTTAACCTCCCAAAAAGCTCCATCCCAGATACAGTCAAAGTATCATAAAATACCAATCTAATCACTTTATTTTCTATATATCCATGGAAATTTGCATATATCCATATGTTATGCGTTATATGTTATTATAACCTTTTTTAAAAGAACATAATTCTGAAAACCAGGAAAAATTGTGTGGTATCACATAAGAAACCAATCAAATCGTAACATTCTCGACAAAAACAATGTCAAAAAGTTGTTCACCCTCCCTATCACCCATTTCAGTCCAACTTAGCTTGTCGAAATGTGGAATAAAATTAGAGAAAACATTTTTTTTTTTTTTTTTTTTTTTTTTTTATTAAAAAAGGAAATCCAAATCCCAGAGCACTCAGACTCGGTAACGGTCCATTGTACTACCAGGCAGAAATCCTCCTTTTGGAAGAAAACATAGAAAGAAAAAAACAGAATGAATAACATAATATACGAGTACTTACAGGAGCAAGTCTTTCCAAGAAAATCAAAATAAAAAACTGGATAAACTGAAAACTCGTGGCTTCAATGGCACAGGGCATGAGTGCTTCCCTGAGAAGACGCTGGTCTAGGTTCGAATCCCAGTGGAAGAAAATGGATTTTCGAGATAAAATGAAGGAAAAATACAGACCAGCACCACAGAAGGAGTCTGATGATCGGTTGTGGCGAACCGTGAAACAGCGCTGTAACTCCAGCCGTCCACTTCACGTTGTAGTGAATGTAAGGTTATTCATTCAAAACAACTTAAAAAAAAAAAAATAATTCTGAACATTTTCCCCTCAATATGGCTAGTGGGTAGTTCAAAAAAAATGCTGAAATAGCTATCAAATGATTATTATATTTCTACCAAAATAAAAAATTACAAATAAACTAACTGGACGTGAGTTATAGTACTTATCGAAATTATGGGAAAATCCGCCCCAAAGGCAGCCCTTTATTATTTAGTTTCAAACATGGGATCTCCACGAGAAATAGTGGAGACTACAAAGAATATTCTATGAAAAATTGCATTCTCTATTTTGCTCAGTTCCTAGCAGTATAGCACTAATAGCTCTGGGCTGTCATTTTCATGAAGTGCTTTACTCTGCGACTTTTCCAACATTGAAATAGTAAGCTATGAAATGCCCATGGAACATTTTATGGCCTTTTATTTTTCTTTCTTTCTATGAAAATTGACAGATGTTAAGCTATGAAATATTAGACACGTAATTAAACTGTCTTAGATTTAATATGGTAAATAAATGGATAGAAATAATCGGTAGGTATTTTGTTAGGTAGTACGTACCATTGATATTACCCCTTCGGCTGTAATAAAAACCATTTTAATAAAGCCCTACGTTACCAATAATTAATTTTTAATAACCAAAGGATAAATTATCCATTATCTGCACTGCAGATACCCATAAGTGTCATCGGGGGTGGTGTGGAACGTCCGATTCGGGTCAACAAACAATTGACCGAAGTGTCCAAAGTATACTCTTTCCATGTTCAACTTACACCATATGTTCACCTCATGTGGCTCCTTCCCCGCCAACCGAAAACAATCAAAATGTAAACGCTATCTGCACTTGACATTGATTTATGTTACTTCGATTATGGGAATGCTTTTAGTCGTTTGGAAAATCAGTCTCGATGTCCTGATTTTGAAGCAACAAACAGCTTAAGAAGAAGATTTATATTCATGACCAGTTGGATAGTTCGAAAAGAGCTGTTTTAATGGTGTTGTAGATGATTGATATGGAAGAACATGAATAATGGGTGGTTTTAAATTTTGTTTTCTTCTGGTATGCTGACAAGGGTTTACAACAAGTATTCCAAAATATGGATAATTAGTATGATTTTCTTGAACAGTTAAGGCAATTGATAGACATCCAATAGATCTGTTATGGGTGTCGCTATTACAACAAGGAGTTCCAGAAACCTATAAATACAGATGATCATGGACATGTATGAGGGGGTAAAGCCAGAAGTAAGATGCCCCGCTGGATTCACAGAGGAGTTGTCAATCAAAGTTGGTGTACACAAGGGAAGCGTTTTAAAAGTTCATCAGTTATTCTTTGCTAACGATAGAGCCATATTTTTTTTTTGTGATTTTCGACACTGGAGTTCAATACTGGTCCATTGTACTGCAAAGAAGAGACACCACTTTTGGTGAATGGAGCCATCATAAGCGGATCGAACGTTCCTGTAAAAAATGGATATCACATTAGTCCTAAAAAGACGGAACACCGGTGCTACCGTTTTCTGACCCATTCCAACCATTTATTATATGAATGAAAACGTGAGTCTCAATTGCGAAAAAATCAAATATCTGGGATATATGATCAATAGGTTAGGTAGATGGATGCCCTTGTGACGGTTATCACGGCTCACTTAGACCAACAGTTTGGGTCCATTGTGTCCATTTTGGGATTCCTTAAAATTTGCTGGGAACCTGAAAAGGTAAATTAAAAAGCCGCTGTTTAACAGCTCAGTAATTCGCTTTAACCACCCGGATTCATGTGTGAATCTCAGAAATTTCTTCAACTCTAAAGCAGACAGATCCTCTAGCTCCTCAAAGAAGTAGCTGCTAAAAATCTTCAATCTTTTTGTTCTAAGGGCAGGGCATTCGCATAGCAGGTGACATATAGACTCTATTTCTTCAACGTCCCTGCAGCTCCTGCAGTAGGCGTTGTGCAGTGCCGCTCGGCGTGTAGACCCACTACACAGTGTCTTGTGAGGACCCCCGTCAGTGTTCGAATATCTTTGCGGTTAAGCCCGAACATGGTTTTAGATTTGCAAGGTCTGCATGTGTTAAGGTTGATCCAACGTAAGTTTGCTGTACTAATGGATTCGGTGTCGATACTTGGCATTAATTTGCTTAGCGGAGTTCTTATAGATTTTAGGGCCAGAGATTCATTCATCTCCGATTATTTCCTTGGTATTTCGTCCGCTTTCCCATTACCCATGATGTCATTGTGCCCTGCTACCCAGCATAGGGTTACCGTATTGACAGTTGATATCTCGTTTAGGTATTTTTTGCCTTTCAACATCGCCCTTCACGCCTCTTTACCTCCTTGGCCGCCTGAGTGTTCGCAGCTGTCTCTGCCTGGAACACACTACATTTATTGCTATCTCCTCTTCTTTCGTCACCATTTTATTACTACATTCGCTTCTTTCAGGGTTTCTGGTATCGAATCTCCGAGGGTGTGGGGTAAGTAGTCAGTGGCTACTTTCTTTTTCGATACACTCCATCGTATCTCCACGGAGGCATGTGATCAATAGCGAGGCAACATGTAATGACGATTTTAAGCATCGGTGTATGAAGTGGCCGGAAAACTTAGCAAAGAAAACTTGTGACCGAAAAATGCAGAATAAACTAAAGGAAGGCTCTACACCGCAGTTGTGCAGGCAGCGCTCACATACGGTTAACAATGTTGGACAGCGTACAAAAAGTTTGAGGGAAAATTGACGACTGATGACGGAAGAGAAGCGCTTTTAATAGCTGAAACAAGGAGAACGTTTATTATATTTGGTAATATTTTATATTTGTATTCAGCCGGAACTTTTTTGAATATATGAAATGAGGTGCTTATCTGCTTGTGTTGGTCGCAGTGACCGATTGGTGACACATAAAAATCAGCATTGATTTGTAATTGCGGTTCTATGAGAAGAGGGATAATGACGCGTTTCTTTTAATATCAACGATATAAGAAGGAAAAAAGCAGAAAATTACAGGAACTTATTGGTTAAGTACCTTTAACTAATGATAGTAAGAAATGACATTGATAAGTTAGATAATGTGCATCAAAATGCGCACCCAAATTTCAGCATACAAGCTAAACTGTTTAAGCTCAATTTCTTTCCAAGATTTTATTTTGTTATTGCCAAAAGCAGAAATTCTAACGAATACCAAAATCAAAGTAGAAGGAATTTATTTGTTCTCTTCCCGACAGGTGGAAATTCAATTTTCAGTTTACAGAAAAGTTTCCCCAACTACAACTGAAAGACTAAAAATTAATCGTAGTGCTTCATACAGATGTCTATGGCGGTTAATGGCGTCCAAAGGAAACTTTTATTTTACGTGTAATTATTGAAATGCCAATTTTATCATTCTTTATGTGCTGCAAAAATATTTTAGGTAAATCGATTTTGGAAATCGTGGATCTTAAACGCAAATAAACACAATCAAAGTTTTAATTAATAAAGTTCGCAAAGATTTATTTATCTTTTAGCTTTATTAGATAGTTATGAGTTGTCAACAATGGTAAAACTTAATATCGTTTGTGGAGAAACTTTTTTTAAACAAAAACTTTTACAGCACAGATAATAGGCAGCAGACAGCTTATATACAATATACAGCATACGGATACGAATAGACGGTTGCTTTTCTGTCAAATGGTTTTGTGTTTATCTGTGGATGTGTTCTCGTTTAGTTTCTAATAAAAGTAGCAAGTATTAAGAGCAGGCTTTATTCATACAATAATGTACATATGTTCAAACATTGCAACCATGCTCCTTATGATATTGTTATGACCCTACTTGCACCAATCTTTCCTATAGTATAGTAATAACAGTTATCGGATCTATTCCTGGACCTAAAACTATCTTCATTTCTCTACTAAGACCAAGCACTTCTTCAAACGGTGTCTTGAACCATTTGGTTTCGAGAAAATTAGTTCCAAAAGAAGATTGATGTAAATGCACCAAAATCAGCATGGCTGATGAGATTTTTATTTCATATTTCGAAATACTGTGCAATAACGGTGTATCGGTGTACTCAAATAATTTGGGTAAAGAATTCACACCCCGTTTGACACAAGTTCTCAGTATTCAGAAACGATCTTCATCAAAATGACTTGAAAGCGCTTGGAGGAGGTGTCCTGATTGCTGTTCGTTCCCACATTTATTTATTTATTTATTTTATTTATTTATTTTTTTTATTTGCATACTTGCACTTTAAGAAACAATATCTTATAAACTAATACAAGTTTAAATATGAACTACTATTAAGCTACTTCAGGTAAAAAATAAAAAATTTAACACGCATATCGATTTATAAATTTAAAGTATTAAAAAAGAGAAAAAGAGAAAGAGAGAAAGAAGAAAATAAAGAAAGAAAGAAAAGAAAAGAAAAAAAAAAGAATAAAACAGAGAAGATAGAAGAGAAGAGAAAAGATAAAAAATTAAATTAAAGAAAGAATTGTTGAAATATTATTCATTTTTACATTTGTACTTAATCTATCACTTAAATTCCTATATATTGCTCTGGGTAGAAACAATAACAAGGTTTAGTTGGAGGCTAAATAAGCCGTTAGATCTTGTTTGAAACCCCGGGGGTCTCTGATACGTCGTATACTTCGAGGTAAACTGTTCCATAAACGAGAAGCGTTAATGAAGAACTGGCGTTCAGACATGAAACACGTGAAACGAAATTGTAAAATTTGTTGCGACCTAATCGATGAGTACATTCGCAATCTGTCAAAAAGATAAGAAGGTTGATGTGTTTAAATTATCCTAAACACAAAATCAAAGTTGTATACCAAATGAGACTATCAAATGAAACATTATAGATAGCTTTTGAAAAGGACGATATCCTATCATATCTTTTTAGTCCGTATATGTGTCTCGCTACACTATTATATGCAACATTTAGTTTTCTTTTGCTGTTATAGTAGCAGTTGCAATATATCTCACATCCATAAATCAATATTGGTATAACCAATGTTTTAGCTAGCAATATGATAATTTTAAGAGGAGTATAACTTTGCGCGAACAAGTACGCAGTACACCATATACTTTTCCTATTGCTGTATTGATGTGTGTGTCCCAAATTAATTTCCAGTTCTCAGATTTTTTGCATTCCCTACATAATGAACTACAGAACCATCAAGAGTAATTTGTGGAAGGTATGACAGATCAACAGGTTTTTTTTGGAGATAATGAGGCATTTGTAACGAAATATTGATTTTCCATTTACACTAAATATCAAAATTATCCGTGTGGAAGAATTATACTTCAGAACCAACATTTATCATCGCATCGTCTATGCTCTTTGTATTCCAAACTTTCTATGGCATTAGACCATATTTTTGACAAATATTGTTGCAAAAGTCACTGTCTTACTTCAAGGCGGCATCAATCAAATCAACAAGAGCTCGCTTTACTTGACAACATTTTCTCTTTTGACTTACAACAAACAAGCTGTATAAAAAATCTAGTCTTTTCTTCTAAATCTATATATGTATATAAATATATAACTATAAATGTATAACTAACATAGATAAAATCCATCCGCCCTTGGATGTACATATTGACTTAACCCCACTTTTGTACGAAAATAGTAAATCGTATGACCGTTTGCAATCATTCGACTTTCGGAAAGCAAATTTTCAGAGGTTTTCTAATAAAATTAACAATTTTCTTTTTACTCTTTGATGGATAAGTGTATGAAAAAACTTATTCCTGTCAAATTATACAGGAACGTACATACTTCCCATTCCTGGTATACTAAAAAGCTCAAATCGATAAGAAAAGAAATAGACGAAATAATGCTTAGAAAAACTATTTAAAAAGCATCTGCCATTCAGATCTGGAACTTTATTTAACATTATTCAATGAATTCAAATCCTCATCCTGCAGCCTACATATTAACTATATAAACAAAATGGAATGCTCTCTAAAAAATGACCCTAAACTTTTTTGGGTATTTGTCAATTCAAAGAAAAAAAAAAACGGAACGCTAGCTGCAAGTAATATATTTTAGGAAGTCATCTAGGGGAACTCCTTTTCACATAGATGGCCAATATTTTCGATATCTAAATGGGTGTTCCCAAATAAGCTTAAGTAACTTTTCATTCGATTTGGATACATTTCTAAAATTTATTACTTCTCTTAAGAAGGATTATTCATCAGGTCCCGATGGCATCGTACCAATTGCTCTTGAAAAATGTAGCCATGCCATTGCTCGCTACCTTAAGTGTCTGTACCTAACTTTTGGAAAAATGCCTTTATCACAAATGGATTCAAAAAAGGCAAACGTGGTGATATCACTAATTATAAACCAACGTCAACACTTTTACTTATTCCTAAACTCTTTAGCAAGTAGTCTGCGAAGTTAATATTTCTCTGTCGCAACGCAATTTGCAATGAACAGCATGGATTTGCAAGAAAGAGGTCTACTGTCACTAATCTGTTAGATTTCTTGCATGCATGTTCCAATACCTTAGAGAAAAAGAATGCAATCGATTGCGTTTACACTGATTTCGACCAGCTGTCTCATGAAATAATCAAACTTAAGCTCAGGTCTTATGGTTTCCCACCAGGTTTCATAAAATTGGTTGATTCATACCTAAGGTCGAGGGTTTATCACCTCAAAGTTGAGGTTTGCTGTCAGAATCGGCCGCAGTGGCTCAATGGGGAAATTCCCGGCGGGGCCAATTAACATCTAGAGTTTTTTTTCACTGCCCCACCTCTTGCAAACGTCCGACAAACATCCAAGAGTATCAATTGTCATGAGAAGCTTCTCAAATTTGCCGTTCGGATTCGGCTCAAAATTGTAGGTCCCTTCCACTTCACAAAGAAAGTGGTTGGAGAAACTAGGTTGTAGGCCGTTTAAGCCTAATATTGATTTATTTTTTATCAGAATCTTTCACAACTCGGTCTGGAGTTCCTTAAAGAAGTCCACTAGAATCGATTTTATTTATACTAGCCATTAATGATTTTAGGTCATGTATAAATCACAGCAATATTCTGATCTACGCTGATGATATGAAAATATATAAATCGGTTACTACTCAGCCAGGCAGAATTCTTCTTCAAACCGACATTAATAGTTTCGCCACTTGATGTGTTAAAAACTGTTTGTTCCTGAACCCTACTAAATGACTTTTTCTAAAAAGAATATACCTTCCACTTTTTAATATTCATTGGCTGAACATACTCTTTGTCATGTTGATAATTTTAACGGTCTTGTGGTTTGTTTCAATTCCAAACTGGATTTTACAAAGCATATGCATTTTATTGTCAACAAGTCGAATTCTATATCGGCCTTCGTCAAAGGTGGTCTAAAGAATTTATTGATCCCTATGTTTCTATGTCGTTGTACAATTGTTTTATTCGTCTAAATCTGGAATATGCTTCACAAGTTTGGACACTCAACGTAAATTTATTCGATTTACCATACGGGGACTTCCATGGGATGATCCATTTAACATTCTTTCTTACAGTCAACGTATCAAGCTTCTTCAAATGATACCCTTCTTTCAAAGAAGGCTTAATACCGATATAATTTGTTTGCAGCAAACCAGTCTGATTTGCTGTCTTCTATTGGTTGTAATTTCCGTGGTGGGGCCCTAAATTTACGTAGTCTCGAGTTATTATTTAGCCCTCATCATGAGCATGGGTCGCATAAGAAAAACCTATAATCTAAATAGGTAATCAAGTGATTGACTTGCAAGTTAGTAAAATAAATGTTAAACATATTATGCGCAATAATGCCTTATTGTCTGATTTGTGTCTGTGTTAGTATTGTATTCGTACATAATTATTTTTACATATATTTGTTTTCATATATTTAACTCTGTGTATGTCCTTTCTAACACCTCCACTAGATAATGAGCCTGTGATAGCACTTTATGTGCCGGCTAATTTCTGTTCGTGATAGTTGCTTGCTTTAAGCATCCACGACGCAGATCCGACAGTGTATTTAAATTCATGCTTGTGTATTTATTAGTCTGATTGTAACAAATTTAATTAAATAAAATGCAGCAGTAAAAACCATGGGACTTAAAAATAAAAATCCTCGTGGACTTGTTATTGAATTAGATTGATTTCAGCTTCCTGGGGGATAATAATAATAAACATGACTCGTGGAACAAGTAAAAACCTATGAGTATAATTAATTTCGTGCCACAAGTCAATAAGGTAAGGACCATTGTTACAAGATTTTTTTTAACCCAGATTCTCCTGAAACTTTTTTTTTTGTTTAAATTGAGAAAGTCGATATATCCATCAAATATTGGTTTAAATTACAAATAAAACATAGGGACGGGCTACAGTCCGCTTGGGCGAACTGTTGGATACCCTATTCCTATTCCTATCCCTCATAAGTGGGCGTGACAAAAGTCTAAGTATGGTTGAATTGTTAAGAACGCTCTACATATTTTGTTATATAACATTTAAAGGATTTTATCAAAAAAAAACGCTCCCTAGCTCAAACTTAGGTGTTTCAATAAAATTGTTTTATTTAATTGTGGGCGTGTCAGTAGGCGGATTTAAAAAAAAAATAACACATGAGAATAAAGGGCCCCTAGAGAGTATATATTATAAATTTCAGCTCCCTAGCTCAAACTTTGAATTTAAAAAAAAAAAAAAAAAAAAAAAATTGTGGGCGTGTCAGTGGGCGGATTTTAAAAATATTTACACATGAGCATAAAGGGCCCATAGAGAGTATATATTATAAATAGCAGCTCCCTAGCTCAAACTTTGGATTTTCAAAAATTAATATACCCTTAGAATAGGGTATAAAAAAATTGTTTTATTTATTTGTGGGCGTGTCAGTGGGCGGATTTTAAATTTATTTTATCCCGAGCAGTTTTAGGAGTCATAGATCATATATACAAAATTTCAGCTTTCTAGCTCAAAATTCGATTTTTTCCAAAATTTTGTTTTTTTGAGTTTGTGGGCGTGTCTGTGGGCGGATTTCAAAAATTCGTAAACTTGATTATTTCGGGACCCTAGAGAGTGTATGGTTAAAATTTAAGCTCTCTAGGCCCAGTTTAAAGGCCTAATTTTTGCCGACAGACGGACGGACGGACATGGCTAGATCGACATTACTATCGATGCTGATCATAAATATAGTAACTTTTAGGGGTATACGGGCAATATTAAGGTATGTTACAAACTATGCGTCAAAATTAATATACCCTTAGAATAGGGTATAAAAATAAGAAATAAAAAATTGGACCTTTGGTTTTAGAGCCATGGGGTCTCCCTTATAAGGGACACTAGGAGTTGGCAGTCAAAAAACATTTTTTTTTAATTTTCTTTAATGTGACATGTTTTAAAGCATCGTAAATGAAGTCCAACATTGCATTTCTCGCATCGAGTTGGTGACTTTAGATGACATAACCTGCAGCGTGTTCGGTTTTCATGCTCTACCACGTAATGATCTATGTGGTCGAATCTTCAGTCCACATTTTCCAACACAGATGGACGTGAAGGACCTCTTTTCTTAGGCTTGGGATTAGACTGTAGTAACGATAAAGCGAAGTCGAAAGAGAAGGAGACGCATATTACCGAAACTTTGCTTTTGTAACTGCCAACAATATGTTGAAGGTTACATCGAGATGATACGATATGAGCGGATTATACCACTTTTTTCCTCTAATAGATGTTTGGTATAACGATATGTTTTGATAAGCGCGGTACACCCCGCCCATACTTTTATTGTAATGGCTTATAAGGCTGGGTTGCTACACCACTTTCAATTTCTTTTCGACCCTCGAAAAACGCTTCACGAATTTCATTGGGTGAACGCATTCTGAGTTTGAAGCCATGGTAACCAAATTGTTGTCGTTCCATTTACAAATCAAAATTCCTTTTTCTTCGCAGACCGAATAATCATATGATCTCCTTTGTTTTTTCTTCAGCACTTTGTCATCTTCAAGGGGACCGTTTTTTATTCGGTTGCTCCGTATTGTTCTTGGAAAAAAAATGTGGATAACAACTGAGTATGTGTTACAACAATCTCTTTTTACCTGTTGCATTGATGTCTCTTTCTTTCAACTCTGACAGCAGGTCCAGCGATGTAAAAAAAATTGTCGAAGTAAATATGGTTAGACATTTGCAAACCACGGCTCCGCAACACATCGCAAAAATTCAGCACCACTCGCGCACCAAGGCCCATATCTTTGTAATTTGGCTTGGTTATTGTGGCCGGTGCTGAATTCGATTCATCTTCTTCCAATCTATGTAGCTAGGACTTCATCCAAATTTATGTATCTACAAAACAAAGCAGACATGAACTCTAATCTCCTACTGTCCCATACATGGGACACTAATAAGAAAACCTTCATTTTGCACAACCCATGCAGAATTTCATAAATCTTACAAAGACAATAAAGAACATTGAATTGCACAAATAATATTTATACATTTTTTTGTTGAAATTATCTCAAAATTACCTTCTTGATGAAATTATTTTATCAGTTCAATTCACTTCACTCAAAAACACTAAATGTGAAAAAAATGCGCGAAATATATCTAGTTTTTTTGTTCGTAACTAGGCAACATATTCAAAGGAATTGAATAAAGCTCATATTTTAAATTCAGATAATTGAATTAATTTTTAAAAAATTCAAAATGCAGGTGTCCCACAGTAGGAGAATCTGGGTTAACAAACTGAACAATTGAGACATTTATTAATTTCCGCAACAAGTGCAAACAAAATACAAACTTATATTAGTTGAATTGTTTGTGATTTCATACAGTAGAGTATTAAAATTTAGCCAACAAGTTTTTATTAAGTCTTCGATGAATAGGAAATGTTTTTGAAATGTTGGTTCACTGGTAGGTTCAAATCATTAAAAAAAATTCCATTGCGATCTTTTTAGGGAACTTTTCAAAACTTAAAACAAAATTATTTTTTTAAAGCTGAAAGAACAAAAGGAATGTACACACTAAAAATTCAGAGATGTTATGTTGCTTTATTCATCGGTTTGAATAAACACAAAAGGTCAGTCATTTGAAAGGGCTTACGGTGTCAAAAAGTCATTAAGTTGTATCGAAAAAATTCCTTTTTTGTTTATAGACCGCTTTGCATCTCCCAAATGGAAAGAATTTCTTTTTGAATTAACATATAGGGAAAATTAATCAGTGTAACTTATTTTTGAGCTATTTAACTTGTACATTTCATTACGGACAAATTAAGTCTTCAATAAATTTCATTCAAAATTCATTGTTAGTCAATTTTCTCTTAAGCGCAACTTTATTTTCCTAGATATGACACAACAACTTGAAGTTCCAGCTTAACAAGTCAAGGGAAAGTTGTCATCCACACAAATGCTGATGATTTATATTGAGTAATAGAAATTAACTGCACTTGTGCAAAAGCAAAATACAATTAGTGCTTGTTGAATTGTTGTCTTGTGGGACAGGCCCCTGGTCGTATTGCAGCAAATTATCAAATCAATTTTTCATCGGATTTTATTACACTGTTACTCCCACAATAAGTAATAATTATCAATAGGAAATAAAAGATGTGACTTTATTATAGCTAACAGCAAATTGGAATTGGCAATGAGAGATAAAAAAGGAAAATGTCCATAAACCATGAATCGAAAATATTATACAATTCATTATAGGGCCAAGCGTCTTGACTTTTCTCCTTTGCATTAGTTTATATGCTCCGTCGTATTTAATATTTTGAGGTAGATTGGTTGTACTCGAAGATTCTAATTGCAGCATCAATTACTGAGAATTTTGCTTGCCACCAACAATGTATATAAGCTTATTTGCAGTTGTTGCACGTAAGAGCTAAGAGGACGGGGTGAAAGACGAATGATAAAATTGACGGTGAGCAACCCTCAAGGCTATTACCATCATTATTGACAATATTCTTGTACGGTTTACGGACTGGGCATGCCATGGGCATATAACAATACCTAATTGGATGGGACTGCCCCAGGGATGCTCCCAAACACGCACACATATAAATTGTAGGAAAATGGTGTGTGTGAGTGACTTAAGTTGACCAACTTTTGTAGACGAAGGAGGTGCCAGCACAAGACAGCTGCAGCAGGAATTGCAGCGAAGCATTGGGGTGATGACATTTGCACTTTATCTCGGGCATTGGGTAATTGGGCAAAGGATTTTGTGTGAGTGTGAGGTGTGGTAGCTTTGAAAGGAGTGACGGCACGAGTAGGTATGTATTGTAAAGGAATTAGGATTTTTCATGACATTAAAAGTCAGGTTGCTTATATTGATAACGTAGGTTCCATACGTTTAAGAGAATATTGCTTTGAGAGGGAATTAGGTAAAGATGTTATGGAGTAGGTACTTAGCAATGAAACTTTTTTATCTATTAAGCGGATAACAGAAAGTAGAGCAGTTGAAAATGGATAAGTGGTTAGTTTTTAACTTGATACTATGACTACAATTTTATTATTCAGCAAAATAAAACTAAACGTGTTTACTTCTTTTTCCATTTCAATTTTTCAATAAAATATTTCTAGGGATAGTCACATTTAATTTTCTCCTTGAATTTTAAATATACATAAAGGATATTTCATTGAGGACTTGACAACTTCATTTTTAAATAAAATGCGAACTACTTGAGATATTTAAAAAAAAAATTGGCTTGAATTACTATCAAAACATTTATAAATGGAATTTGACTTCGTTCATAGGTCCATCACGGGAACGTATGCACCGGTCGATAAGTTGAACCCAATTTTAGATGACTTCTTGGATTGTTGGCATATGACAATTATTTAATGTAGCCCCATAAAAAAAAGTCTGGAGGCGTTACATCACATGATCTCGGCGGTCAATGGACGGTTCCGTTTCTCGGCATAATACGTTCACCGAACGTAATTTTATTGCAAACAATCTTCTCAAATAATTTGGGGATTGCAGATATCTTGCATATAGGCATATAATTGCAGACCTTCTGCTTCGGACCAGATTTATGGATTGGTATTACATGCGAAAGTTTCCAAGCATTCAGAAACATACCGGAGGCGATAGACTTTCTGAAGATAATACATAGAGGTTTAAAGAGAATTATAGCGCAATTTTTTAAAAAAATGGGGGCAATCCCATCGGGACCCTCATTTTTACTAGCTGTAAGACTAAGTAGAGCTTCCTCAACATCACTACTGTAGATACTAACATCAGTAAGGTCAATAATTGGGTGGATATTTGAGATGTTGAAGGGAACGACATTAACTGGGGAATAGACAGACTTAAAAAAAGAAGCGAAGAAGTTGCACAAGGTTTTTTTTTATCATCAGATGAGGAGTCTAAGTAGAACATAAGACTAGGGAGACCATTCGTCTTTCTCCTGGAGTTTATAAACTTCAAAAAATACTTACTATTGGACTTTAGATTAGTTTCTGCGGAAATAATATATGATTGATATAGAAACTTATTTAAGATATTATATTCACGTTCGCAACGCAGATACCATGACTTAAGTAACGGATTAGCTATATTTGCTCATACCATGACTTAAGTAACGGATTAGCTATATTTGCTCTGAAACGTTTGTAAGCCTTATTCTTTTTATTTTTTAGATTTGTTAACCTCTTGTTAAACCAGGGAGGGTTCGTGTTACGGTTTATATGCTTTTTGGGCACAAAAAGACTAATTACATTCTGAAGAACTGAAAAAAAAGATTCATACATCACATTTAAGTCATGAGATGATAAAACGGAATCCCAAGATACATTTTGTAGAAAAATGCTCATTGCATCGAAGTCAGCCTTATTATAATCATTATATACATGAATACTCTTGGAAGTTAATTGGTATTGTAGTGCTGAAAATTCAGCCGTAATAGGACTGTGGTGCATAGAATGATCAAAGATGGGAGAAGCAGGAACGTCGATTTTAACAACAAAATCTTTGTCAACAAATAGGAGATCAAGCACACGATTTAAGTTGTTAGTAATATGGTTAATTTGAATACAGTCATATTGACTGAAAAAGTCCGTGAATAATACTTCAATATCTGTTGATACGTTAAAACATTTGGAACACTTTTTGCATGTTCCTGCTGACCGTGTATTTTGATTTGGTGTTTTATCCTTGACTCAACCTTTTTCTTCAAAACGTTCAACCACTGAACAAATTCCGGATTAAGAAAAGCGATTGTAATTTTCACAAAACGCAGGGCCATAATAAAAAGGGACTGGTAAAAAATATCACTATATCGCACACCGATAAACAGCACTTGTCGTAAAAGGCCGTCCAATGCATCTACTATGGGGTTCTCCAGTCTTACATTGAAAAACATCGTCAGTCCTCCCGCTTTTGGATCACTTCGTCACTGAGGCCAATCAAATCCTGGTATTGCTGCTTTTTGTGATACAGGAGTCTCCAGGCCTGCCACTATTTCCTGATTGTGTAGAAACGTTGAACAACTGAGCCAATCGTCCTTCATTTTCGCTGAGATACAACGGATTATTGACGAATCTTCAACGTACATCTTATACGCTGTTCAATAATATATTTCTACGGAAACTAAAAACTTGCCGTCCTCTAATATCTCTCTACTTTTCATAGTGGACTTGTTAGGCATAAACAGTTTTAATGTAGGAGAAACTTGGCTATTTTTCAACATTCATATTTTTTTTTGGTGTGTTGGGATATTTAAATATAACCTACGCTTTAACGTCATATCTACAGTTTGGAATTTTACAGATTTCACGCAGACTTATCGAATCTTGTAGGTGAATTTTATTTTTTATTTACTCCTACATAAGGCAAACGTGTTTACAAGGCATAAATATAGGTTCTTAATTTCGTTTAAGAGTATAGAATTTAGTCGTTGAAGCGGAAAATGCCTGTTCTACTCTTGTCATAAACATACGTAGGATACATTTTCACGTCTTGCTTTTCCAAAAATACATGTTTCTGTAGGGTTTGTTTATCTTGTTGAATGGTAAAAGAAGAAAAAGAGGGAGACATAATATGAGGACTACCCTAGATAAAGAAAATATAAAAATAATTGAATCGCGGGAACATGTATTACAAAATAGATGCGACTAGGAATCAGTTTTTTCTTCCATCGAATTGTGTGCCATTAAGTTCTTAAGAGCAATGGATTGAACAAATAAGAAAAACGTGAACATGTTAAAAATGTTTGCTTATGACATGCCGACGAAATTTTAATAATGCCTTTAGACTTCGAAAGAAGGTTAAAGTAGGGTGCTGATAACTAGGGGTGGATTCGCACTTATTGAGCTTAACAAATTCGTGCAGAAAATAATTTATATGGAAGCGATGTTGTAAAAATATAAATGCCTATACCTATAAATAAAATACTTATTCCCACACTTGTAGTACGAGTTTGTACTCTTATCAAGGCTTTTATCTGACAAATTTAGTCAAATTTTAGTGCTGGAAAACGACGACCCTTCAGCTGAAATATTTTATTACATTTGATTCTACATGAATACATTTATGCTTAAGGGTTCTTTGGTATTATGCCCATGACTCTGAATATCCCGTTTCCTCCATCCCACACGGAGAAGGCACCTTATCCATTGAAACATAAAACCCAACATCTGTAAAATCTTAAGATTTCAAGAACTAACTTACAAGGAGCGAAGCTTGACTAGATAGTTACCCTTTTTGCAGTCACCAAATACAACGTCGATGGTGGTGGTCCCCTTTCAATTGCAGTGAAATTTATGTGTCTAACATAGATTTTATCCAACCCATGAGCCCGATAGGAATGCATTACTGTTGCGCTTCCCTACATCGACAGACCACCAGGCTCCCTAAAACCATTTTCCCTTGCGGTTGAAGGAAATTTTCAATTGAAAAATCAATAGAGCGAGGAAAATATTCTCAATGGCTATGTAGGAATCTATCGAGATACCCATATCTACTTGTACCTAAAAGGCCTTTGTCTTGATATCATAGTACCAAGCGACATTTCTATTGTTGAACTGGCGATTACTATGTGGGATGCTCGACACCGCACCAATGGAACGCGTTAGTTTCCATACACGATATGACAATAATTTTGTGGTCCGTTCGATCTCCTGGGTTTAAAGAGGCGATGTCATGACAATAGCTCTTCAGTTTCTGGTTGTAAGTATGCGAGGGCGGACGTTAAAAACTTTTTATGAATAGCGACCAAAAACCTCCAATAATGAATAAGAGATTGTAATTTTGAAATGTGGGGTGAAATTTAGTTGTAAATTTTCCGGGATAGGACAAAACCGTACACACACATATACACAATAAAATATAGAGTAACCGCATTGCTTCTTAATTTTGCGCGTATGATTTTATGACATTAATTAGTGACAGTATTTTGAGTTGGGTTTCACTAGGGATAAGGTTGTTTATGGACCTATTAGGTATGTTCATGTACATGTAAAGATTTCAGCCATATTTATAATTGTTAAAAAGCAGAGAGTTTACGTTCTTGAAGATTAATTTTCATCAAACAAACTGATAGCTAACAAAGGTTTAAATAAATTCTTATTAAAACAAAATAAGTATAATAGAATGTATAAGAATATAGTCAATGTATAAAATCTGAAAAAAATTCTAAGATCAAATTGATTGTTTCTTGCTTCATTAGAAATAAATATTTTTTAAACTCATTAGGCCTACACATAATTTTATACAAACTGTTAATGCCAAAAAGTACTACTTACGTTTATTTACCTTTTTGACCTTTTTATTGAGTAGGGTCTATCAGAATATAATTGTCATCCCGGCACTCTTTGCGATTCGTATCGTATTCGTATCGTTTATCAAGCAGATTCAAGGTTATTAAAATAGCAAAGAATACCGTGAACCTTTATTGTGTTTAAGGTTCCATGTTCTGCTTTTTCATTTATACCTGTTCCTAAAACATCCAAGTGTGATGACTTAGACCTATATCCACCCTTCCATTTTTATCAAAGGTACTGGAAAAGATTTTACAAAAGCAAGTGAATAGCCACCTTTCTACGAACAAGCTTCTGTCTTCCCGGCAATCTGGATTCCGAAAAAAAAATGGCTGTACTACTGCTGTGATAGGACATAGGAGTTGCTGAAGACAAACGGCATGCTCTTGACGAATTGCAGGTATCTTTCTTGGTCCTCCTCGATTTTTCTAATGCGTTTGATATGACTCTATTTTATGCCACAAGCTACCAAAGCTATACAATTTCTCATCATGTGCCGTGAAACTAATATCGTCTGATCTAGCTGAAAGGACACAAGAAGTTGCCGTAAATTATAATTTATCTGAGTTTCTTTCGATAAACAGTGGAGTGGAGCCTCAGGGATCCATCTTGGGACCTCTTCTATTCTCACTGTATATTAACGAGTTTTCGACTATCAGTAAGCACAGTTCCACTGGATTTAATCGAGCACGGTTCTACTTGTATTAATCAAGATCTTGCTGATGTCGTACAAAATAGTCTTGTTTTTAATTCCCAGAAATACAACTGTATAGTTATATCAAGAAGGACATTAGATCTATCCTACTTTCCCTCCATTCTTCTTAATAGAGAACCAATCAAGTATGTGCAAACTGTCAAAAATCGTCTGATGACCTTTAAGAGGAACTTAGCCTGGGTCAATCATATTAATGTCGCTGTTGGGAAGACCTGTGGTATACTCCATATGCTGTGGGGCGCTCAATCCTTCACTACATTTAAAGCCCGATGTCTACTCACAAAAACACTTGGCACGCCCATCTTGACCTATGGCTGTGAACTTTTTTATAATTGTAACTATGATTCTAGACGGAGACTCAGTATCGCGTTTAACAGTATAGTGCGCTATGTATTTGGACTACGTCGTTTTGGTCGTATTTCTAACTTTTCAAAGTACTTGTATAATATGACATTTTGTCCTCGCGTAAAATTTGCACTTTATAAAAACTCCCCTGATTCCATAAAAGTACCTGGGTGGTCCGCTTCGCTGGTAAAAGGGTTTAAAACTCTAGACTACTCTCCTCCTCACAAAAATTAAAACTCTGGACACCTCTTCGACTCACAAAAAACGGATGATTTGACAGTGGAATTATAAAAAAGCGGCCAAGTGCGAGTCGGACTCGCTCATGAAGGGTTCCGCGCGAATTATAATTATTATTTACTTAGGCACCTATTACAGATTTATTATTAGAAAATAATGGTTCACGGTTTACGCATAAGGTTTATGTTTATGAAATTAAATGTTTTTTTTTTTTATATTTGAGTTAATTTAATGAAAGGTAAATTGCGGTTTACGATTTATGACGTATTAAAAAAAAACTACTTGCTGGATCTCGTTCAAACCAATTTTCGTTGGAAGTTTGCATGGTAATGTACATTATATATTTTTTTTAGTTTTATCATTCCCTTATTTTAGAAGTTAGAGGGGGGGGGGGGGGGGGGGCAACATTTTACCACTTTGGAAGTGTCTCTCGCGCATATTATTCAGTTTAGAAAAAATGATATTAAAAACCTTGAAATCATTTTTGAAGACCTATCAATAGATACCCAACACTTATGGGTTTGATGAAAAAAAAAATTTCGAGTTTCAGTTCTAAGTATGGGGAACACCCAAAATTTGTTGTTTTTTTTTCTATTTTTATGTGAACATCTTAATGCGGTTCCAGAATACATCTACTTACCAAGTTTCAACAGTATAGCTCTTATAGTTTCGGAAAAAAGTGGCTGTGTCATTTCCGGACAGACAGACAGACAGACAGACAGACATGACGAATATATAAGGGCTCCATATTTTGCCATTTGGCTACGGAACCCTAAAAAGGATAATTACAGCCGTCACCAAAGCTTCACCTCCGTTTAGGAATGTTTTGTAACCAATCAGAACCGCCGTCTTTGTTCTTAAGCTTTTTTACATCTATAATACTTAACCACTGCAATACTGGGTGGTGGAACTGATTCTTCATTGACTGGACGTGAGTTCCCTACTCTATTACTCTCTCTATAAGATGCCCGCTTAACAGATGCTAAAAATGCTGCTTAAACGCATAAAACAAATACTATTTCTTGTGCTTCGGGGACTAGGTTTCCTTCTCTGTGTTGAAGAGCCTTGGTATCCGGTCGTAAATCCAGCAGCCAGTTGCTTGACCTTTTTTTATAAAACCTCCCAGATGTTGTTTCGATAGCGAGACTTTTCCATCTCCTTCAGCTGGAAAATTTTGTGTGTCCTCTTGTTTCTAAACAGCATCTTCTTCTCCTCCCTTCCCCTGGCTCGAGACTCTTCCCTTGCTGCCCTAGTTTTGCGTTGCAGCGTTTGCAGATGTGCACGTTCTGTCACCATATTCCCGTGAGCGCACTCATCATCATACAACGGGCTCTTTTTCTGGGGTGCTGGTAACCTATGGTGGTCTATATATTACCTCTTTGGTGATGTCGCGATATCGGTTCCATATATCGCTCGGGTCTGTGGGAGGTGAGCGCGCAGCGGAGATTCTCGCGCTCAGGAGCTCTCTGAAGACTCTGGCTCTTCCAAACGTTCTCAGGCGCGAAAGGTGAAATTTAAAATTTCTTTTTGGGCGGTTTGCAAAAAGAAAATCGACGTTTGCCTCGCGTTTATTTGCACCTATTTTTCTGGCTCCTAAACCCTCAAAATAGGCCACGGCAACGAATTGCAACTAGGAAGTATAAGTGAGTAAATAACACCCGAGTGAATGTGAAGCCATCTGTACACAAAATACTATGAGTGAACGTTGATTGTTTTCAAAATCACTCCTTAGCGATTATATTTGCCTTAACATTTCAAAATAACAAGTAATGAGTTCATCTCCTTATTTAAAAATTTATCACAAGTATCCCGCTCGCTTTTGGGATTCTTATGTTTCTATTTTTTATCTAGTATAAGTTAATAGAGCATTCAAGCTAAGTGAGGCATTATGTCGTATAAAAATATAAAATAGCCTTGAAACAATTTACCATAAGATTGGAACATTTTTGTTTTTTTTTTTTGGAAAATACTGAGTATGTATGGGCAAGGAAATAATCCACAATATGCAAGAAAATTTACGTCCGACATAACCTGGTCAAAAGCTATTTTTATTTATTTATAAAAATGTATAAACGAATTTAGCTTTCATATTACAAACGAAATTGGAAAAAGTAATCATGAGTGCTCAATTCGAAGAAGATGCTTACGATTATCATCCTACCCTGAATGGTTCCAGTCATTCAAGTATTCAAGTTTTGGGTCATAGGGATAAGGATGAATGGCAAAATGTTTATTAAAAGTAACAGTCAAGTTTTGTTGAGGTACATTTTCTTGTACAATGAACACAAATTCTCAATCTTTGTTATATTTGCATTCATTCGTTAGCGGTCTTTTGATGATTCGGATATATTTTAAGCTATGTAATGAAGACGAAGAAACGTAATTTCCCAGAGAGTTAACGTGGGCGGATAAGCGGTCTGTGTACATCATTCATTTATTCTTTCTTATTACTAGTTGCGAATAGGTAAGTTGCCTTCTAAATGAGACGAAAAAAAGGTCAATCAAATAGCTTAATAAAAAACATTGTTTATTGCGAAGGAAAACATCCGGACATATATACATTACATATATATAAAAGTATATAAAATATTAATTCGCTTGCTATTTTAGTGTTGAATATTTTCATGGAGGGGCTTATTGTTGTGTATGTTGGGAATAGTTCAATAATAGTTAAAATGACAGCAGAAGCTTCTCAAAAATTTACTATTCAGAATTGGCGTTATAAAGGGTGGTTAAATTGTAAGGGCCGATGTTGAATGTGAACCACACCTAAACGTCAAGTTTTTTTCTGCAATTTATTAGACATTTCTCAATTTCAGACTAACTCAATTTGATCCATGGAAAGATACACAATCGAGCAACGCGTTAAAGTTATTCAGGCTTATTATGAAAATGGGCGTTCAAATCAAAATGCATATCGTGCACTTCGTGATTTTTTCGGTCAATTTAATTGTCCAAATGTGCGTACAATCGGGAAAATCGTGCAAAAATTTGAGCAAACCGGGTCTCTAGGAGATGTGAAAACACCAGTGCATGCTCGTACAGCTCGTACTGCAGAAAATATTGCTTCTGTTCGCGATAGTGTGGCTGAAGAGCCGTCCACCTCAACTCGTCGTCGTGCCCAACAATTGCACCTCTCACGCTCGTCGTTGATGAACATTATGCATAAAGACTTTCATTTACGCGCTTACAAGGTGCAATTGGCTCAAGAACTAAAGCCTCTTGACCATTTCAAGCGTCGTCAATGGTCAGAATGGTGGCAAGAAATGGCAACAGTGGATCATCAATTTTCGAAGAAAATCATCTTCAGTGATGAGGCACATTTTTACCTCTATGGATTCATCAATAAGCAGAATTGCCGCATTTGGGCGAATGATAATCCAAGAGTGATTATCGAAAAACCAATGCACCCTCAAAGAGTGGCTGTTTGGTGCGGTTTATGGGCTGGCGGCATCATCGGGCCCTATTTTTTCCAAAATAAGGCCGGTCAGGCAGTTACTGTGAATGGTGTTCGCTATCGTGAGATGATAACTAACTTTTTATGGCCCGAATTGGAAGATATGGATGTGGACGATATGTGGTTTCAACAGGACGGTGCCACTTGCCACACAGCTAACGAAACAATGGCTGTTTTGCGCGACAAATTCAATGGCCGTGTTATGTAACGTGGTGGTGATGTCAATTGGCCGCCAAGATCATGTGATTTGACACCGTTGGACTTCTTTTTTTGGGGTTATTTGATAGTTATGGTGTACGTCGATAAGGCAGCAATAATTCAAGAGCTAAAGGGTCAGATAATACGGCACATTAACGGCATAGAACCTCAATTATGCCCCAGCGTCAACGAAAATTTGGACCATCAGATGGAGGTGTGCCGCAGAGATCGCGGCGGCCATTTGACCGATATTTTGTTCCATACATAATTGAACCATACCAATATTATCATAATAAAATGACACGACATTTATTTCCTAAATAATTTGTGTTTTATTAAAAATCAACATTGGCCCTTAAAATTTAACCACCCTTTATTATATGCTGCTTACATGTGTGGCAAAAAGTAATGCTTCGCATGCACTATACCCACGATCTTTCTCTGTATGCGATGAAGGTGTGTCTGCACGTATTCACTATTTTCATGTTGTTACCGGAGGGGTGTATGTAACTGTCATGCTTGATAGTGTTTAATACGCTCGCCACCATTTTGTTGTACTGGAATCTAGAATGCAGAAACGTCAGTAAATTATCTGGTGCCGATGTTCTTTCTTGCACTTTTTTCACGACCAGCCACTGGTCCGTGACCATTGAACGAATGGTAATGTTCAGGTGTGTCATTAAGCCAGTTTTGATGAAGAGATCGATGATGCTCGACGGGACACGACAGCAGCAGCTGGCAAGCTTGCGGTTGCACGGCATTCACTCGACAGTGGGGCGGGTCTTTGCTGCTTATTGGCTACCCTGAAGAACAAAAATTATCGCGCCAAATAGAGAAAGAGGGAGAACAAAAAGATGAGATGGGAATGATTGAGAAGATCCTTACACACCGAAGGATTCGCATGAAAGCACACTGACTCAATCGATCACTGGTAACTAGTGGGAAGCGGGTGTTTTTTTTTTTGGATGAACACTGAAGCAGATGTTACATCTCAGCGTGGCTTTGCGGATGGCTGGTGAAAGAAAGGAACTGGAAAGAGAGGAAAAAACTTATATGGAACCATCTTTTATCAGCGCTGTGGTAGGTGATGATGTCCCTACAAATATGGCAGCGGTTACCGTCATTGTATCGTACCTTGACGGATTCGTCCTCATGCGTTACTGAATTTGTCCCTGTACCGATCACACACTCTTCCGATTTTACCCACACATCTCAACAATTATGTATTAAGTTACGACATCTTTATTTAAAAAAAGGTATCAAAAATTATAAACTTAGGTAAAGAAGTAGTAAGTATATTTGTACCTGGACCGTTGATTCGAATAAGGCCAAATGTAGGATAAGAATAGTTGCAATACCTACATACCTATATAATTATCATTAGGTTAGGTTAGTTGTATTTAGATTACATAATTAAAGTAGGCCTGTAGGTATGTTTTAATAAATAAATTTGAAGGTAGTAATAAAAATAAACAAACAAAGAAAATGAAAAAAATGTTGCATCATGTACAAGGTGGCGCAAAAATAACCTTCCGATGTTTTTTGGCTGTAATTTAAAAAAAAAATCAAATAAATAGTCACCAATATTCCACGTTCTGGAGCAGTGTAGCGTAACATTGTTTATTAACGTGTATTTCGCATGTGTTTACTACACAAATGTCAAAACAGAACTGACATTAGGGGCCCAATCGCAAAATTTATAGCATTTTCTGATAGGAGGATTACTTTTGCGCCACCTTGTATGTACCTACTCCCTGCTATTAATGTTGATTACGATGCGTTGAAGTTTGTGCACAAATTCCGATACTCCATCGATTTAAGTTGGCTATATTTATATGTACTTGGGATTAAGTATAAAATTTGTATCATTTCTATGGCTTTGGAAGTTAGGTTATTAGATCATAAGTAGATAATGATAAAACTAATTGTATAAGATAGATATCAACTAAACGTTATGTGTTAGGCTAGTTTTAAGTCTAAATTTAAGGTTAGGTTTGCATTTCATAATTTCAAGTTATGTGGGGAAAAAATAGAATTCTTTTAGGTTATGAAAAGCATTATCGTTTAGCAACATGCTTCATATGTATAGGTATATATAAATAACCAAGTCACACTGCATAATTGACCACTAAGTGCTTTTAAAACTAAACACTGTATGTGGATTAATTGATGGCGCAACTGGAATGGACTAATAGAGCGTTGAATCGCTGTTGAATGGATGAGTCTTACGATTGCTGATCGGGCTTCTCGCTGCTGTTATGGGTTTTCGCTGGTTTCGGTGTTGATTTTTTAACGTGTTTTTGGACGCGTACCCTGGACTATTGTCCATGTGTCCAATGACGCTAAGGATTCTATCGAACTATTTGCACAATTCTTTAAATCGGTTTTTTCGAAATCTTTTATACCTAATTTGCCGGAATCATATTCATTTCCTAAAATTGATTTTGGCAAACTAGCACTAGAGATTCTGGATATTGAGTCTGCCGTCTGTAGCCTAAAACCTAATCCTAAACCTGTCGCTGACGGCATTCCTGCAATAATTTTTAAAAAATGTTGCAGCTCTATTTGCAAACCCTTACTTATGATATTTAATCTATCACTAGCATCGGGTTTATTCCTGGATGACTGGAAGGTCTCATATTTGGATCCGATCTTTAAATCTGGCTCTAAAAATGACGTAGAAAACTATAGAGGTATTTGCAAACTTTCTGCTATACCAAAGCTTTTTGAATGTATACCTAGTTAAAAACAAAATAAATTTTCATATTAAGGGCAACATATCAGAGTTTCAACATGGTTTTGTTTCGGGTCGCTCGACAACATCTAATCTGGTCCAATTCACATCTTTTGTTATAAATACTGTTGAAGGCGGACGTCAAGTTGACGCTGTATATACGGATTTTAGTAAAGCATTCGACTCTGTAAACCATGTACTTCTGATAAGAAAGCTAAAGCAATTTGGATTTCACTCTGCTATGCTGAAGTGGTTTTTATCATTTTTGATTGGAAGGTTTCAGAAAGTCTGTCTTGATAACAATTATTCAAGATTAATATCTTGCACTTCTGGAGTTCCTCAAGGTAGTCACCTTGGGCCGCTCCTTTTTATAATATTTATTGATGATATTGTTCAACAGTTGCAATTTTGCCACTATTTAATGTATGCTGACGACCTCAAAATATTCTTAAAAATTAATTGCTTAAATGACTGCTTAAGGGTCCAGACGGACCTGAACAATTTATCAAGATGGTGCGTCAACAATTGCTTAAAGTTAGACGTTCGAAAATGCTTTGATATCTTGTTCATAAGATCTCAAACGAAATATTCGCATGCATACTTATTGTATTGATCTCATGCCATTAATAAAAGTTGACAAAATTAAAGATCTTGGTGTATTCCTTGATACGAAACTAACCTTTGTTACTCATATCGAGTGTATAGTTACTAATGCTAATTCTCTTGTTGGGTTCACCAAAAGAAACGTGAAAGATTTCTCTGATCCTCACACATTTATATCGATTTTCAATACCCTAGTAAGATCAATACTTGAATACGCCGATGTTGTTTGGAATCCAAACTATTTATCACATTCGGACCTTATTGAAAGAGTGCAAAGACGATTTACAAAATATGTCTTCTTTAAAATGCGTTGGGATTTTCAGGTCTCTTATAAAGCTAGATGTCAACTATTAGGCTTAATGACACTTAAAGCTAGAAGGACTGCACATGACATAATGTTTGCGAGAGAGTTTTGTCCATGTTTCCAATTAATGCTAGGGGAAGGGTCTTGAGGGATAGTCACTTCTTTTACCAACTGCGGCATAGAACAAACTATGGTCGGAATGAGCCAATTACTAGATGCCTTAATTCGTTCAATGTGGTAAGCAGACATATGGATTTTCATATTTCGAGAGATTTAGATTGCTTTCAAACTAATGTCAAAAGTATTTTTATCTTTTATTTTAAACTTAATGTATTATATATAAATTTAAATTCGTAATCTGTAAGCTAAGCTTGTTGATGAAATAAATAAATAAATAAATAAATAAATATTGAGTGTCGATTTTGTTGACGCCTAAACTCTTCGATCTGGACAGACTTTGTCAAGTCCGCAGATCTAGTCCTCAAATCAGAATATAAGGCTTGTTTTTGGTGTGGATGCCTTTAGCTTGGGTTAAAAAGGCAAGTTAAGTTTAGTTACCGTGCCTTTGTGGGTTCAGAATTGAATCTTTTTTTTGCTTTTTTTTGGGTCACTTGAACTTAATTCAATGGCATTAAGTACTTCACGCTTTCACCGCTTACCTCAAGGAAACAGAAACAGAAGAATCCCAGGTTAGAAAATGGATTTATATGCCAATTTCTTCTAAAGCTTTGACACAGCCGATCTGTTTAACAATTCTAGAATGGAATTTCGCTATAATAACGCATAAAAAAAATGTCAAAATTGCCGAGAACGGTCGCTTACACGAATTTTTCCGTACAATCCGATTTGGTGAGAACGCTGCCAATAGAAAAGGCGGGCAATAGATTAGTCACATCTATAAATACTATACGAATTTCTCTGTGTTAGAATTGTCGTATATTGTGTAAAAAAATATACTGGTTTGCTCTTATGCTAAGTGCGCAGCTGATCTTAATGGTCGAAAAGGTAGTGTTTGACAAAAGGATCCGGTGTGTGACGCGGGGAATGCAGGCGGCAGTTATTTTGGATATGTTTGGATTATTTGAAAAATAAATTTTTACATATCTGTTTGAATACGCCACAGAATGCATGCTCTTCATATCCTACTGTGTCTAGCAGTGCTGGCTGATTGGAGAGGCGTCGTTCTTGAATCGATATAGATGGATCGGATACAAGCATTTTCTGTTCAAACCTGCGTCAGTTTGAAGTCTACTCCTACATACAGGCGGACCAGTAGAAATGCAGTAAAAAATGACGGTAACGATCTTTCTTTTTCCTTAACCCTAGAAAGATACTCTACGAATATTTAACCCATCCTCTCGAAATTATTAGTTGTCTCGCTAAAACCGATGCTCAGATTGTGTTGTACTTCCCAATATTCTAATTTATGACCAAGCTTCTATTAGGTGGTTGTTTCGATGAGGTGAGCGTTAAAATTGAGATGTGTCGAGCTATGTACTGTGATTTTTGCTTCACTTGCATATAATTTTGTTTTAACGATATTTCTTGTTGCCTTATATAATTAAATACATCTTAAATCAAAATTTAAATAAAAAAATATGTTGAAGTACAAAATCCGTATTTTAATTAATTAATAAATATGTCTTATTTACAAATACAAATACATATCTTCCAATTATTCCAGATATACATATTTATAACCAAAATAGGTAAAAAGTAGCCGATTTTAACGTTATGCGTACATTTGCTATTATAAATCAGCTGAAATGTTTGATATAATTTGCTGTGCAAGTTATATTTCCCTTCAAAGTTCCTTGGAATTATATAAAATGCATATTGATAATATACTGTCTTTATCGGCTTCCACTAAATCAAATGAATATATTTGCGTCATTGGTGATTTCAATTTACCTAATATTAAATGGAAGTTCTTTGATGATGATAAGATGTGGGTTCCGTTTAATATTTCTAGTGAAAAAGAAATCTATGTAATTGATAATTTCTTTGGTATAAACTTGGCTTAATTAAACAAAATATTTAATGAACCTAATAAATTGTTAGACCTAATATTCTTAGACAATGAATTAATTGCGGAAGTATCGGAAAGTGATTACTCTATAAATGACTGTGATTCGCACCACAAAATATTGAATATGAAGGTGGATTGCTATAAGTACTCTGTCGCTCAAAAACATCCAAATATTAAGCTATACCACTTTAGTAAAGCTAATATCCCTGCTCTGAAAACCCATTCGGCTCATTTTGACTGGCTTAGTATGTTTCAAAATAAAAACACTGGGGAGATGTATGCAATCCTCTTAAATATTATACATGAATGCATGAATTTGTATGTCCCACTGAAAACAACGATGAGAAAACATCTTCCGTGGTATAATAAATCCCTCATAAATTTAAAAAAATGCAAGAAATAAAGCTCATAAAACATATATAAAATCAAAAAATGCTGAAAGTAGGATAAAATTTGAAAAGCTAAGGAATGATTTCGAAACTCTGCACAAATTTTTAAATAATAAATATATATTTGACACCGAATGCCAGATAAAGTTGAATAGTAAACTATTTTGGGTCTACTTAAATAATAAAAGAAAGACAACAGGTATTCCCAATTCTATGAGATATAAAGGCTTAGTGTCAAAAACTTTAGATGGTAATCTGGAGCTGTTTGCAAGCTTTTTTGAGTCTGTTTACAATTCAAACTGCATCGATGTAAGTAGTTTCTCCAATGTTAGCTTTAACGGAATAACCATAGACTCGCTGCAATTAACAGAATCAGATGTCTTTTCTGCCTTAGGAAAACTTGTTGATAACTCATCGAAGGACTCCGATTGCATTTCAAACTCATTTTTAAAACAATGTTCTTATGTGCTATTTGCGCCTCTCACAATTGTGTTTAATGCCTCATTAAAGGAAGGTATTTTTCTCGATAGATGGAAGGTATCATATATTTCACCAATTCATAAAAATGGTTCCAAAGTCGACGTCGAAAATTACAGGGGCATTTCTAAGATCCTCAAAATCCCAAAATTATTTGAGTCCATCGTCAAAGACAAATTATTTTTCCTCGTGAAAGAATTAATTTCACCAGAACAGCATGGTTTTTTAAGAGGAAAATCAACTGCTACCAATCTGATGCAATTCTCTAACTTCTTACATTGCAATATAGAAGCCGGGTATCAAGTCGATACGGTTTACACTGACTTCTCAAAAGCCTTCGATAAAGTCAACACTTGTTTATTGATCCACAAACTAAAAACTTTTGGGTTTCACTCGCTGATGCTGCATTGGCTGGATTCGTATCTTTCCGATAGAAAGCAATGTGTTGCAATAAACGGAATCTATTCTAGATACTTTGATATCAAGTCCGGAGTTCCTCAAGTACCTTGGACCCCTTCTGTTCCTTCTTTTTATAAATGACATTGCAGCTTCTTTATCATTCTGCAAGTGTCTACTTTTCGCGGACGACGTTAAGTTATTTGCCAAAATCAAATCTCCCGTTGATGCAGTCTTATTTCAAAATGACTTAGATGTATTTTTTCTGGCTAGTATCAGCGTATCTCGCCCACGATCAAGTGGGACCTCTCCCTGGTGATAACCTAGAGAGGTTGATCGAAGAAGCAAGGAGGCAGAAAGCTGACCTCATATTGGGGTGTGATGCCAACGCTCATCACACCGTATGGGGCAGCACAGACATCAATAACAGAGGTGAGTCACTTTTTGAATATCTCTTACGTACTAACCTCATTGTTTGTAACTCAGGTAATGAACCCACCTTCATTACCAAAAACCGACAAGAAGTCCTTGACATCACTCTTGTCTCCGATACCATCAACGACATGATTACGGGTTGGAAGGTTTCGGCTGATCACTCTTTTTCGGATCACCGCTATCTTCTTTTCAACCTAAGCGTTGAGCCTCCATGTCAACCCATTTTCCGAAATCCTCGGAAAACCAATTGGCCCTTATACAGAGACACATTACAAAATCGTATTAAATCTGTACACTTAAGTCCACCCTGCGACTCCAATGAGCTCGACAATAAAGTCGATGAACTCACCCTGGCCCTTAACGAAGCAATGGCGGAATCCTGCCCGCTCGTACAACCCAGGGGTAAGAAGAAGCCTCACTGGTGGACCCCTGAGCTAGGACCACTCAGAAAGGAGTGCAGAAGACTCTTCAATCGTGCTAAAAGCTCAAAAGCAATAACCGATTGGGACTCCTATAAGGAATCCCTCATACTATACAAAAAAGAACTAAGGAAAGCCAAAAGATCCTCATGGAGACTCTTCTGTGGCAAAATAGAAGAATCATCTGAGGCATCAAGGCTAAGAAAAATCCTCTCTTCTAATCCAATTATGCCTAGCTGCCTTAAGAAGGCAGACAGCTCTTGGACGACATCTAGCGAGGAATCGCTCAATCTGCTACTTGACACTCATTTCCCAGGCAGCTCTAATATTACCGGCAATTTACGCCCTCGCAGGTCATTTGCACAGGTAACTTACTCTCACGGTCTGATTACTAGGGAAAAGCTAACTTGGGCGCTACATAGCTTCAAACCCTTCAAGTCGGCAGGACCAGACGGCATAATACCTGCCGAACTACAAATGTCAGCGGATATCATCCTGCCTGTGCTGGAGATGATCCTGAAAAGCTGTCTAGACCTGGTTCATATCCCCCGGGCTTGGAGAGAAGTTAAAGTGGTTTTCATACCCAAGGCTGGCAAATATTCCCACGTCAGTCCAAAGGACCTCAGACCCATTAGTCTATCTTCATTCCTCCTCAAAACGCTGGAGCGATTGATTGATATCCATCTTCGCACGAACATAGATCCGCAATTATTGTCTGCGGCTCAGCATGCATACTGTAAGGGAAAGTCGGTGGAAACCGCTCTTCACTCCTTAGTACGCACTATCGAATACTCTCTTCATCACAAAGAGTATACCATGGTGGCCTTCCTTGACATAGAAGGCGCCTTTAACAACGTCAACACATCTGCAATCGCAAATGCACTGACAGAACTGAAGGTGGATAGCTCGCTTAGTGAATTGATTAATCTACTGCTTGAAAGTCGGATTATTAATTCAAAACTGGCCGTTGCTTCTTCTAGGAGGTCTGTCAGTAGAGGCACGCCACAAGGCGGTGTTCTTTCTCCCCTTCTCTGGAATTTGGTGGTGAATAAACTACTGATAAACCTGGAAGGGGAGGGCTGCAGGGTGATTGCCTATGCGGATGACGTTGCTATAGCCGTCTCAGGAAAACACCTCAATACCATTAGGGAACTCCTGCAAAACGCTCTTAACAAGCTAACGAGATGGGCTAATCGGTGTGGACTGTGCGTTAACCCCCACAAAACCGAGTTGGTCCTCTTTTCCAGGAAATATAAAATCCCATATATTGACCCTCCCTCTATTAGCGGTACAAGCTTAACCTTCTCTGAGGAAGCAAAATTTTTGGGTCTAATCTTCGATAGGAAGTTAAGTTGGAAACCCAATATACAAGAAAGAGTCAAGAAAGCTACAGTAGCACTTTTCTCTTGCAAAAAAGCCATTGGCAATAAGTGGGGTATACAACCCCGTATTACGCATTGGCTATATACAGCGGTGGTTAGACCAATTCTTACTTACGGGGTGGTCGTCTGGTGGACTGCCCTGGATAAAGCTATAAACCGCGACAAACTGGGCAAAGTCCAGCGATCAGCGTGTCTGTGCATTAGCGGAGCACTCCGTACTACCCCCTCCGCTGCACTGGACATTCTGTTGCACCTGATACCCCTTGACATTTTCAGCATGCAAACAGCGGCTTGCTCCGCTGTCCGCTTAAAAGCTACCTCACAGTGGACCAACAAGAAGATTGGCCACTCCATCATTTTGGACTCCTTTAAGTCTCTACCCAGAAACATAGACTACACCATACCCCATCTGCAGTTCGGAAAAAACTTCCAAATCACCATTCCTTCCAGATCATTCTGGGATGATGATGCATTTGCGGAAGATAAATCGATCCACTTCTACACCGACGGATCTAAAACCAGCGATGGGGTAGGTGGGGGCGTTTTCTCAGAAAAGCTAAATCTTAGCCTCTCTTTCCGTCTTCCAGATTACTGTAGCGTGTTCCAGGCGGAAATTTTAGCGATAAAAGAAGCCCTGTCGTGGCTGAAGAGGAATGTGATATCCTCAAAGGATATCCGTATCTTCTCGGATAGTCAGGCAGCGATTAAGTCCCTGGACTCAGTCTCTTCAAATTCCATCGTAGCCCAAGATTGCCGCTCATCTCTCTCGGAGATGGCAGAGCAGTTCAACATTCACCTCTGTTGGGTGCCGGGACATAGAGACATTCCAGGTAACTGTAAGGCAGACGATCTCGCCAAAAAAGGAACAACTTTACCTCTTTTACCTGATAAAGGTTCTTTAGGAATACCAATCGCTACATGCAAACTCTTGCTCAAGCTATCAGCAATCGAGAGAACAAACCTTAGGTGGACATGTAGCAATACTTGTCTAGCGACTAAGCGAATCTGGCCAAAGCTGGATCTGCGACGCTCTAAGTGTCTAATCTCATTAAACCGACTGCATATTAGCTCGACCATAGGTGTTATCACAGGACACTGCTTAATAGGCAGGCACGCCTCCAGACTTGGCGTGCACTCAAACGACTTCTGCAGAAGCTGCATGGACGAGGAGGAGGAGGAGACTGTACTTCACCTTCTCTGCACATGCCCTGCACTCTCCCACAAAAGAAATCTCCATCTAGGGGACTTCTTGTTTAACGACACAAACGACTTAGCCAACACTGGCGTCAGAAGTCTTTCGCGCTTCATAAGAAGCTCTCATTGGTTCAACGAGCAGTGAGGGAATCCCCAGATCTGTGTGGTACCACAATGAACCTAATCCTGGTCTAAGTGTGTCGGCCTTGCTGACAGCCACGTCAACCTAACCTAACCTAGATGTATTTTCTATATGGTGCGACAAAAATCAGTTGCTGCTAAACCTTAAAAAGTGTAAGCAAATTTCTTTTTACAAAAATTGCTCTCCTATTCACACTCAATACCTCTTTAATAATAATGCTCTTATCATTTGTAAATTTGTCAATAACTTGGGCGTTATGTTTGACGAAAAACTCAACTTTAACATGCACATTGATCAAATCATCAGAAAAGCCTGCTCTATGATGGGATTTATTAAGAGGACTAGCAAGGAATTTTCGGATCCTTATACTCTTAAATCTTTATTTATTTCTCTTGTGCGGCCGATTTTGGAATACTGTGTTGTCATATTTAATCCATATTACAGCATTCATATCTTGAGAATTGAAAGAGTCCAGAAATCATTCACTCGATACATGCTACGTAAATTTAATTGGGATGGGTTTTTACCCTCTTATAAGCAAAGATGTCTTCTCATCGATTTAAAAATGTTGTCTGTTCGACGGAAAAATATTGAAATTCTCTTCGTAAGAGACATTCTTAGCTCAAAAACGACATGCCCAGAGCTTCTACTGAAATTTGGTATCTACGCTCCACAGAGATCATTACGCGTTTTACGATCATTTAATAGTGTTTGTAATGAAATTGACTTTTCCGATTCCAGAGTTATTGTAAAAAAGAAATTAAATAATGTAAATACATAGCTTAAATTTAATTTAGATGTAAGTTATTATTGTAATCTAGGTTTAGCGTAGTCTGTAAGAATCTTGTATTCGGTAGACGAAAATAAATAAATAAATAAATAAATAAATAAATTTGACGCAATTGTAATTTGCTAACGCTAAAGGTGTTTTTCTGTTAATGTTACAGTAGGTACCCTTATTATGCTAAGATCACAGCGCAAACATTTTGTGACAGCAAGTAGTACATAGCAATGGCGTAAATGGCTTTTCGGTGATTCTTACTATCAGAAAGAAGAGTAAGGAAAGAAGTGCAGTTGTTGGGTTTTTCTTTACGGGTGGTGTCTAAGTTGCTTAGGGAGATCAAGTTTTCGACTTCGACTTACAGTGATGGACTTGGCCGGTATTCGAACGCACGACCTTCTAATCAGCGAATACACTACTACTGCACCGTTGAAATCCGCAAAGAATTGAAGTGGTCGTAACCCTCCCACCTTGTGGAATCCCTACTTGTCCGTCTGTGGGTTCGCCGGTTAAACCTTAATTAACATCTAGGACAATCAAATTCTTCTGTTATTGTATTTGTATGATCCTGCCCTGTCTCTTTTTTACGATTTTGATGCATGGATGCTCCTGTTATTGATTTTTTATTTAATCGTGCTTTAACGACGACAGTGATCTCCAGTCGCGTCATCCCAATAGTTGTCATCCCTACTTACGGGAGAATTTCAAGAGGTAATTGTGTTTAAATTACGTAGGTGTAATTTGTCCCCTTAGTCGCCTCTTACAACAGTGCTGTTTTTTGTTGTGTCCTTGCGGCGACTTTCTTAGCTCGTTTAATCATAATCTTGTCGATAAAGTTGAAGAAGAATAGTCATCAGTCATCACATTCGTTTAAATGATAAGACCCGAGGTTACGTTCATTTACATATATCCGAAAACAATGGCAATACTTACAGCAGTTCCACTGATGCATATAATAGTAACAACAAATACATACTTGGAAATATTTATTAAAATTATGATCGCGTTCCGGTGAATCTGTAAAACGCTTTTAACTTCACTTCATTATTTTGAGAATTCTAAAATCATTATAACTTTTGCAATTGCGGGCCTAGTAAAAATTAGTCATTCTAAGGAAAACTCTATCTAACAATATGCCATTTGCCCTTTTTTTATGTGCGGGTCCTTTTAAACTTTTACGGAGGCTGTTTGAAATTCAAATCATCTTTGCTACGATTATTGTGGCCTGTTAAAAGTATCCTCTAACTCTATCATCGACATTTATGAGTATCTATTCCAGTTTCCATCAAAACAAAAGTTTGTTGCTCTTGCTATACACGGCTTATTCAGAATTAAAATATTAACTCCATTTTGAAACTTTAGTAACATACAAATAGCCGTATTACCTGCAAACATGATGCAAATAAAAAAGAGCAACTCGGATTTCATCCCCCGCAAATATACATTATTTCGGAAGAATGGTAGGATTGCTCGTAATCTTTGCAGATCCTTCGATTCTGTTATGCTGTGACAAAACTTTTTCGTTTGGTTATTATTAACGGTTGTTCTTATTATTCTCTACCCCAAATAAACTGAGACAAGCCTTAGTTATTAAGTTCGGTTTTTTTTGCTTCTTTTCTTATTTTGATAGAAGAGAATTCAGTAAACTGCTGGCTTGTAGTAGGAACGGTAATCCATTTTTATGCTTATCGAATATTTATGATAATAATACGATGTCCGCTCTGCTACTGTTACTGTTTCATTGCCTATATATAAGAGAGGGAATGGAAGTCATTCTTGATATTTTGATTTCATCTTGAAAAAGGTTTTATTCGGTAGAGAAAATCTTGTTTTTTTCTCCTCCAGCTTTTTTCTACTTTTATATTATTTACGCCCTTGAAGGAAAACATCTTTCTGGGTAATTGATGTCATTTTTCGTATACAGGACTGTCAAAAGAATCATATAAAGCCAGTTCACTTGCCAACAGAGGTGTCGTTTTGCTTTCTCTATTATGAAAAATAATTGACTTATTTTTCTGCACATAATAAATGACTAAATTGTTTTTTTATTTTATGATGGTGGTATTTCATCATAAATACTTTAAAGTTATATGTAAAATATTCGCCACAGTCTTTTGGAATTTCAGAAATTCCAAATTCGCCATTCGTCTTAAGGAATTTCAGAAATTCAGAAGACATTTTGTGCTTTGAACTGGTAATTATCCATTCGCATTGTACTTATATTTATGAGGGCTTCAGTAAATCAAACTTAATTAGATTAAAATTTCCAGCTATATAGTAGGTACATACCATATACATATAATATATTTATGTAGTTATATTGAAACAGAAGGAACACAGAGCCACTACTCAATGGTGTGTATATATTCGAGGTATTATGTGCCACGCTGTCTGAGTCGCGGCGCCATTATTATCACTTGTTGTGCATAATAAAATCCCATAAACTTTATTTATGTTCGCAGCTGCTTTCTTAAATTGATTTCAGTAGATACTTATTCCTGAATTTACACATTTAGATTTATCAAACCATAATTGCAGACGGCTTTGCACATCACAGCCAAATTGCCTAGAGACATTTGACCTTTCGTCGTACTAAGATTTATGGAGAAAAAAAACTGAATAATTTATGATAACTTTATTTGTATTTTTATTGCAAATGAGCATTGTAAAATTAGAATCAGTGCTTAATATATATAATATGTATATCTTTTGGTAAGCCGTTAAGTGTAAATCAGTCGCCTACATATAGTTTTAACTTTGCCATAATAAAGGGTGTCCCATTAAGACGGGCTGTTGGCAATTTGAAATTAAAAAGAAAATCGTAGGGCTTTTTTGAAAAGTTACGATGTTTTTATTTTATTTAAATAAAGAGTGTAGACATGGAGATTGATGGCACACGTTGGTCCTTTTGACGAAATTTCCCCTTCAACCATTCCATTTTTGTATAATGTACTGGTGCACAAGGGGTTTTGAATATCCTTAAGATGTTAAAAACACGGGAGAGAAGACGACGGGTACCGGTTCACATTAGCTTTTAACTGTTGTGGGTTAAAGTGAAAAGGAAAAACAGAGACATGCAATGCGTTCCACATGCGTGTGGTGTACTCAAGTCTTAGGTGATAGAACGCTTAATAGATTGTAGCCAGATGAGAAGGTTTGAAGAATTTCTTGCATCGTGATTCTCTTTGGAAGCCTTTGCTCATCCATGTGTAACACTCTAATAATGTAATATAAACATTGTCGGAAGCCCAGTTTCCAAATAGTATACATATATTTTGGTGTATTGATTGGCAGGAAGAAGATTTTTCGTAGAAAAAAGCGATGCAAATATTCAACAAGCTCGTACTTCTGCACACCCCACACTTGAGCTCCATAAAACAAGACCGCTTTGGCAGTTTCGCTAAAAACTCTTTGTTTGATATTGAGCAATATGAGTTTGTTTTTCCCCAGTTCGCACATATTGCAGTTTTAGCCTTGTTTATAGTGACCATATTTTTTTAAAGACAATGCGGGACACATTTCAAGAAACCTTTGTTTTTTTTTTAATTTTTTTGTAAAAAACATATTTTTTATTATTTTATTAAAAATTAAAATAAAAATTCTTCATATTTGGTTATAATTAGCTTATGTAATTTTAAAACATAGGAACATTTTAATCAGTCTATAAATAAATAGTAAAAGTAAATAAATAGATATAATTCAATAAATAAAGCAAGAAATCACAAAAATAAAAACTAAAAGTTCATTCTATGAACACATTTCATAAAAAAATAAATCAACCCACCTTACATCAATTGGAATATCATCGTCATTCCATTGCCTAATTTTCTGAGGGCTTACACATTTTTTTAAATAAGAAATTTCATAAAAAAAATGACTTTCAGCTATATCAACTTTTGTATTTTCCAATACAAGGGCAAAACTGCCTTGCACTTTTTGCCACTCAATGCTTTCTTTTAGATATGCCCACTGAAAATCCTCAGCGTACATAAATTGTGAAGTCCACTTTTCAAGGTACTGCAAGCAGTTTTTATAAAAGCATCGAGTATGAGAAATAAACCATGTCTTATTTATGGTACCGCATTCTTCTAAATTATTTAAGGTTTTTTCTTATAGAGATGGTAATGAATTGAGCTTCTATTCGTTCTTTTAATTTAAACTTTAGACTAGAATATTGGTTGTGAATTTCCATTATAGTTTTCTTATCTCCCTCGACTTGCAAAATAGAATTATGAAACAAAGATGACTGGGTATGTAAAAACATTAACCACAACTCAGATTTCGGATCTTCAAAAAATATTTGTAACGCATATGAACATTTTTCGAGAGATAAGAAATAGGACTTTAATGGCTCAAATAATTTTAACACACGTACGATGGCGGGCAGCGGCTAGCCATCTTGTCTTGCAGAAGCCAAGCAATCTATTATATTCGACCTGCGCATCACAGCAAAATTCTTTTAATTTTTCTACTCTAACAGTGTATATATAAAAATGAGAGTATATTTTCACAATAATGTTTTCTATATCCACCGGAAGCAAATCAGTAGCGGTTTGAACCACATTGGAAATAATATGTGCCGAGCAACCTACACCAATTATGGATTGCTTAAGTTCTCCATTTAGACGACTAAAAACATTGTTGCTTCCCCTTCGTGATAAGCCGCCAAAGTTAGTGTTTGCATTATCTGCACAAAATCCTACCACCTTATCCAGCAAATCTGATTTTCTTAAAATTTCTTAAAATTCGTAAAATTTTGGACGTTTCACCAGGTAATGACACCAATTCTAATAGCCGCAGTTTAAGGACCTCTTTGCGATCAAAATATGTCACCAATGTGGGAATATAGCCGTTTTTGTTTGATGCATCCGAAAAAATTGACACAAAACTGATTTTCTTTAACTCTTCTTGTTGCTCGTTTGTGGCAAAGGGGGCCAACACATTAGTGACGATGGACTCGCATTTGGTTCGAGCACAAGCAAACTTGGAATCGAAGAGTTTTTGCAGAAGCTTGGAAGTGCAATTCATCGACCGGAAGCTCTGATTGTGACAATATGTATGAAAAGTCATTACGGCTTCAGATGTTGCCAATTTTTTTCCACCTTCACCAAAATCAGCCTTCCGAAAAAATGTCTCGAGCTTTGTCGTACCTATCGTTCCTTCGACTTTTACTTTGTGTTTATCGGATTTAATATGTCGGGTTATATCATTTTTTCCTCCAGAAGCAATTGAAAATTCGCTGCCACAAATATTACATTTAACAAACGAATCTCTGTTGGTCGGCTTAATGAAAGGGTATTCTTTTTGCATCTCTGCAGTGAGTTTACACTCTCTTTTCGCCTTTTTGTTTGCCCTTGATGTTGACGCCATTCTAAAAAAATTAACAAATATAATAGTTCAACTTATTATTTGACCAATAATATTGGTACCTGATCTTCTCATTCTGAAAGAAAATACTTACTGGAGCATAGAAAACAAGAACTTATACACTGCAAAAGGAAAACCAGATATTTAATTTTGCTTTGACAGCTACGTCAAAACAAAATGACAATAAGATTTCGTAAAGCACTGTTCACATGCGCATTATTTAAAAGCACTTTGTAATTGAGAGTTTGCATGTGATGCATTTTAGTACTCGTATTATACTTTGAAATGTTCTATATTAATAATTTTGCGGGACTTTGCGGGACAAATCTGTAAATGAGGGACATTTTTCCGGCAGTTTATGATGCGGGACAGCCATGTGAAATGCGGGACGTCTGGTCACTATAGCCTTGTTTAACTTAATTTCTAGATGCTTTTCTAGCTTCAAGATGAACGTAAACTCCATACCTAGATACGTATACGATTTCACAGCTTCCAGCACCTTTCCTGCCGTTCTTCCAGAACCTTTCTTAAAAACCATAACTTTAGATTTCCCTGTGTTGACCTCAAGATTCCACACTTTGCAATATTCCTCTAGCCTATTTACCATCATTTGCAGGGACGTTGGAGACTCCGCCAGAATAACAATGTCATCTGCGTACATAATTACTTTGAACCGCGTGTTATTAAATTCAACTCCACAGGAAAACCGATCGACTATATCGTCAAGAAAAAGTGCAAAAAGCAGCGGGCTTAGATTACAGCCTTGCCTTACTCCTTGTTCCACCTCTAACTTTTCAGAACATTCTCTTCCGTTGTAAATAAATGCTGTTGTTTGTAGATACATATTCTCAATAGTTCGGACGAAGTTTGTAGAGATTCCTAGTTTGTAAAGGTTGTAGAAAAATGATTTTCTACTTATGGTGTCGAAGGCTGCTCTAAAATCTACAAAAAGGCATACAGTTTTTTTTATTTTGGTTCAACTTCCATTGCGCAAGCGACCGTAGACCAAAAATATTATCGATTGTTGAATATCCTTTACGAAATCCGCTTTGAAATTCGCTTAATTTATTTTGTTCTTGAACCTAGCTGTTGAGCCTTTCGTAAAGGATTAATGTAAGCAGTTTGAGTGATGCATTTAGAAAAAAAATTCCTCAATAATTTGTTGGATCATCCGGATTACCTTTCTTATATATTGGCATTATCAGTGCTTCATAAAAATGTTCGGGATGCGTTCCAAATTTAAATATTATGTTAAGTGCATCTTTTAATTTTGCCTTAAAGAAAGTTGAACTATATTTGTAAAACTCAGCCGAGATTCCATTTGATCCTGCTGCTTTTTCTTCTTTTATATTCTGTAATGCAACCTTTATTTCTTTTATTGTAATATTCGTGTCAAGTTTCTCGATCTTATTATAGGGCAAGCAATAGGCTACTACTTTAATCCATTTATTTTGGAATTTCGAATGTAATTCGTTAATAACGAGGACCCAAAGTAAGGAGGAGATAACTTCTCTTTGTGGTGTGCCTCTAGGGGCAGTTAACCTTAAGTCGATTTCAATTTCAATGTGTCGTTCATTGAGCAAGTTCATAACCACCTTAGTGATAGCTTGGTCAACATTGAAACTCTGCAATGCACTCCTCACCTACAATGCTGTTTCCATTGTGCTGTTTCCTTTGTGCCGTGGAAAGCAAATAATTTGCAGCCGATTGAGAATATAGACGTTCATTAACTTCTCAAAGGTTATCAGTATATAAGATGTTAGACATGTCGGTCTGAAATCCTTTGCAGTAGTGTGGCTAGGTTTTCCGCATTGAGAATGAAGACAGCCTTTACTTCTCGCCACTCTTTTGGAATAAAGTCAACTTCTAGACTTTTTGCCTAAATTAAGGAACGGTGTCATGATGGTCTTTGCCTTCTGGAGCATAATTGGAAAATTCTCTTCTACCCGAAGCGACTTGAAGGGGGGGAATGAGTCAATTGCTCAGTTTATTTTGCCATTGGTTATAACTCCTTCTGGAACTGCCGTTGTTGAAGTGCTATATATGCAGCTGGTTATTACTCTGGCTCGGGATGCATCCCGGGAAGTGAGTTTGTAATAACAAACATAGGTTCGCTGTGTAGGACTGTGTATAGTTCCCGCTATTGTCTTCGAGATATCCTGAACCGTTAGTTTTTTGGACAAGATTTTCCTAAGACTGGCTGATTCTGTGGTGTGTTCGATGTCAGTGCAGAAAGTACGCCAGGTTGTGCGTTTAACACTAGTAAGTGCACCTTTACATTTTCGTCTGGCTTGCCCCTTATGAGTCTGACCTAGTTTTTGTACAGGACAGACTCTATTGAACACATTTTTCAGAACTTCGTTTATTGTTCCTCTGCTTGCGTCAATTTCTTCCGGTGTGCGAATTGTCTTAGTCGCAGTTTCCGGATATTTTTCCCTATTTCTGTTAGGAATGTTGCTCAATTTGTCATTCTGGGATTCCTTCATATAATTATTGGGTCTGTTTCTTCATTTATTAGTAACTCTACCATTCTGCGTAGGGTGGCGACGGTGTAGAGGTTAGTGTGTTGGCTTCTGGCCGAGATGCATCGCACTTGTTCGTGTCGAAGGATGATCTTCTGTGCATCTTCGAGTCGCTAAAGAATAAAAAGTCGGCGGGGATGGATGGTGTCCCAAACGTCGTATTGAGACACCTGCCTCTGGAGGCTGTAGATATTTTCACCACGTTGTTTAACAATGCGCTGAATAATGCACATTATCCGGCGCATTGGAAGGTAGCTGTGGTACACCCTATCCCGAAAAAAGGTAAAGATAGGACGAACCCTGCCAATCTACGGTCAATTAGCTTGCTTCCGAATATTGGCAAGGTCTTTGAAAAGGTTGTCAATAGAGCCCTGTTAAAGTGGGTCGAGGACAATAACATAATTCCGGACAACCAGTTTGGTTTCAGGGCGAGGCATGACACTATTCATGCCGCGTCGAAACTGGTTTCCGACATTCAGTGGAATAAATGCAAGAACCAATGCACGGGTGCTTGTCTGGTTGATTTTGAGAAGGCTTTCGACACCGTATGGTTAGAGGGACTTTTCTACAAGTTGACCAGGCGAGGGATGCACAAACGTTTGCTATATGTAATTTATAATATGCTTATGGGAAAGAAGTTCGTTGTCAAATGTGGCAATGTGACTTCGAGCAGAGTCTTTGAAATTAAAAACGGTTTACAGCAGGGGGCGGTCAATTCTCCGATCCTGTTTAACATTTACACGAGTGATCTGGTAGGTTCACTCAGACATGCTATAGCGTATGCCGATGATTTGGTGGCATACAGATCAGGTCCTAAAATCGAGGTCATTAATATCCTTTTGCAGCGTGACTTCGATCAAATTAAGCGATATTGCGACGACTGGAAGTTGAAAATCAACTTTCAGAAGACGGAAACAATCTTGTTCAGAACTCCATTGGCTGGGGCCTCTAGGGATACCAGAAAAAACTGGAAAAAATTGGCCATTATTGGACAAAATGGGCAGCCATTGGCGGTGAGAAGCGTAGTTAGATATCTAGGTATCTGGCTTGACCAGTATCTATATTTCGATAGACATATAGTTGCTTGTCTTGCTGGGGCCAAGAAGGCTTATGCTTTGACAAGGAGACTGTTTCATAGCAGTCAACTTGACTCCAAAGTGAAGGTCATTTGCTACGTGGCCCTTATAAGGCCAATTATCGCTTATGGTTGTCCATTGTGGTTCAATATAGCGCCCAGCTATATGGAAAAGATTCGGGTTTTGGAGAGACAATGTCTTAGGACTTGTCTCCGGTTGTTCCGAACGCCTGAATCCAATTATATTAAATACTATCCCAACAAGGTCCTATACGATGGGGCTCAGTTGAATAGGATTGACAATTTCCTCATTAAGGTGACTCGAAGGCACGTTGCAAGGGCGATGGCCAGCGACAATAGTCTGATATTTGGGGCTTACTACCCCAATGAAATGTACATAGAGAGTACGCTCCGGTCTGGCTTTATCCCGCCAGAGGCATTTATCTATATTGACGCAAAAGGGCTGGTAGAGACGAGGGATGGTATCCCGGTATTATACCACCGCTTTCGCAGCGCGAGAGATAAGCGGCTCATCCGCGGCGAGGACGTCGCCAATGCTCATGAGCTCCTCCGTTTTAGTACCGCAATAGCGAAGAGGGATAAATTCGATACAGAAAAACAATTTGCCGAATTTTGGTGGCTTTTTGAGGGGGGAGGGGTCAACATGCCCTCCCAAGACGGTGCGTTACTCTAGGTAACATCCTCTTAGTTTATAAGTTAGATTAAGTTAGCTAGGGCGTTTCTGGGAGAGGCCGGGCTCGTCAACTTGTGGTAGTGCTTCCGGGAGAAGATTGAGTCTGTAAGGCTTCAGTTAGCTCAGGGTAGCGCGTGTGCACGTTGACGATTGCCAGGCGCTCGGAAAGCAATTGGGATTTTGACCACTTGTTGCGCAAGGCAACGAGTGCTCAGAATCATAATTATAGTTAGAATATGTTAGGTAGTTTAAGTAAGTAGAATAGGTAGTTCGTAGTTTGTTTTATATAAAAAATATAAAATCTTAATAATGATACCGAGTTTTAATTGATTTTCTCGACGAATACATATATGTAAGATTAGTTTGTAAATAGTTTTTAGGCCGAAAGGCAATAATTATAAGATATAGTTAAGTTTAGGGCGTCCGCATAAGGACCAATAAATAAGAATAAGTATCCTGTTAATTTTAAGTTAGATTTAATCATTTTTGTCTAGTACGTAAGTTGATATTCAGTAACAATTAAAAAATGAATTTAAAAGTAAAAGTAAAAGTAAGTGTGTTGGCTTGTGACCCGTGCGGTGCAGGTTCAATCCCCATGGGGAACAACAACATACGCCACCCAATCACATGCCTCTACACCAAAAGGAGGATTTCTGCCTGGTAGTACAATGGACCGTTACCGAGTCTGAGTGCTCTGGGATTTGGATTTCCTTTTTTTATAAAAAAAAAGAAAAAAGAAAAAAAAAGATACCATTCTGCGTCTGAAAAGAAAGTTTCTTCGGAAACTTTCCATCACGCATAGTAATTTTGTGAGTTGCTTAAAAGTATTATATTTCAAACCCCACTTCTATTTCTAGTTATGAAGGTTAGTTTATTGGCGATATTGGCTATCAGTAGATTGTTTTCAACAATAAATTTTAAAAGGAACGCGCTCCCACAGTATAGCCGATAAGGTTTTCCATTTTTCTGTAGTTGGCGCTGTTCAGAGTATTTTCTTCTTTTGGACGGATATTCTTGTATTCGGCAAATGTGTATAGATGAGTTGGTTCAAGGCCCTCCAAAGGCAGGTTTCGCTGTTTCGAAAACCCCGGCTAGTAGGTCATCCATGCTTGCGTGGACGGAATTTTTAACTATCATCGTCTAGTTCGAATTGATGATTTCCATGTTCATCTCTGCAGGATTCCGTTTGGTCATTATATTCTTGTCTAGATTGTTATTCCCTCTGCAGCAGCACCTCTGCAAAGATTCACCCGACCGCTTCTCGTGTTTTTTTTGTTTTCGGCCTTCCTCTCTTCTTTTTCCCCGAAGAGCTTGCGGGCAGCTCTTTCAACAACTCCGCTTCTGCACTCTACCATTAATTGATAGTCGTGTCGTTCTGGCTACATTTGCTAGGCCGTATTCTTCGCTGTTTTACTTCACGCTTTATTTAATTTTTTTGTTTTAACAATCAACATATTGAATTACAGAGACGTTTAGAGAGTAATCTGCAATAATTTTATAAAAGAAACTATGAAATGATAGACGTTGAGACCACATAAAGTTTTCTTTGTTGCGGTGTAGAGTAGCAAGTTCCACTCTTCCACTTTTCTGCTGCACTGAAATTCTTCATGGCCCATATCTTGCGTTTGCTTATTTTTGGAAAAATTGTAAATGAGTTGTTCCATTTAAATTATTTAGCTTTCATTTTATTGATTGTTTACCTTTTCTTCGACGAAAATATGTTGTTGCGGCCACGATTGTTACAAATGATGATTGACATTTCCGATAACGTTTTTCGATAACAATCCGAATAAATAACTTGGCCTAATAATTTAGGCTTAGGACATTAGCTGGCATACTCGTAGATATCCATATTAACGAAATATTTGCATGAATTATGTTCGAAGCCTTTAAAGATTACCAAGAAAACACGCCTACCATTGAATGATGTTGAAGGTCATTGTGTATACTCTCTATGTACTCGTAAGTACCTATAGTTTATCTATTCCCTTTCAATTTAATTCTAACTTCTAAACTGAGAGCCCACAAACTGGAAAATTTCACACAAGGACACACAGAGATCCTTGATTTTGGTTTGGTAACTGAAAATGCAAACATATACCAATGTTGTCCATTCACCGCTCGGTTCCTAAAATGTACGAAAACTTTTTCGTTGCAAATCACTTTGGTATCCATTGCACGAAAAAGCAGATTTGTCTTGGTCTGGCGTTCTGGTGTATGTTCATAGAAACTATACAAAAGGAAAAAGATTGTTTCTTATATAAATTCGATACCGATTGTACGCATAGTGTCACTTGGACCTGTCAATGTGCAAAGAAAAGACGCAAAAAAACAAGTATCTGCAGAACAATTCCAAGGAATCTTTTCGAAAACGAGAAAGTGCACAAGAAAGTTGCACTCTGTTCTCCAAATCCTGTGAGTATTATTCAACATCCCGATAGAGTACATTTCGCAGAAGAAATAAAATCAGTAAAATGTCGTATTATTTTGGGTTTGAGGCAATGGCGCTGGCAGGAGAAAAAAGAAAAAGTAAAATGTTTTTTTCGAATTGAAAATGAGGGGTTTCTCGTATAATTCAGAAGACGTGATAACTTCAATTCTTTAGAGAATACTACGAATCTATTAAAGTTAATTTTTTGTTGTTGTCGTTGTTATAGTTTGTTTCTTGTTAACTTGACTTTTTTGTTGTTAAAAGAATTTCTTTATATTTTGTGTTGCAGAGTGTTTAAATGATAAAATTGCACAGCGGGATACATTAGAAAGGACAAAGATACCCTTTTGCGGAAGACATTTGTCACATTTTCGAATATCAATATTCCCTATGAGACCGTAGAGACGTAGCTTAGTACATATTTGTTTCTAAAAGTATTCTATGGATGGTGAATTGAAGCAACATACTTGAGAATATATATTTTTACAGAGGGGGCACTTCTGGCCTGGGAAAACACGCTCTAAGCTAAAAAATAAAGCATTCGTTCATGTTTTTGACGGACTGAAAAACATCGTGAATATTAAAAATGACAAATTTACTCGAATTAGGCCATGCAAGAAAAACAATTTGTTAAGTTTATAGTGTTTAATGTTAACAAAAAATGTCACTTGAGCTGAAAGGAAGGCTCTGCACTGCAGTTGTGCGCACAGCGTTCATATACGGTTCACACTTTCGGGCAGTGTACAAAAAGCATGAGGGCATATAAACGGCAGAAACAAAGCTTAATCAAATGAGAGGTTTAAAGATTCGGGGAATCCTTCATGTCAAAGAACATCAGAGAATTTAGAGTGCGGCCGGCTCAGTCGGTACCTATTGTCATGTTAAATGCAGAGATTCCACAAACCATTTCAAAAAGCCAATATCAATCAATGTTCCTATATAAAAGCGTAAAAGAGACGGACCTACAAACTATGAAATCACAAAAATCATCAGCATTTGATTGACCTTACTGTCTAAGTGATTCGAAACCAAGAGGCCTGCTAATATTTTTTGAGGTCACAATGGCGAACTCCAAAGGCGGACCAGTAGGGAAGCAGTTAAGTCTGAGTGTCATTATCCCTCAAGTCCAGGTCATAATAACCTCTTCCTTATGGTTCATATATGTAAATGTAAATACTCAAAAAAAATCTCCAAACCCTAAATTGCATGATAATTGGCTCAAATTTGCACCAGATCATGCTTTTTGGTTTTCCAAGCCAAATTCAATTGTATACTTTTCAATTTGATTTCGCCTTTGTCTTCTTTTTCTCATTATTTTTAGTGGGTCATACATACAGATGTAAGCGAAGACTTTTTAACGTGTAGATATGATAGTGTCCATCAGGGTATCGAAAGTCAATGACAAATTTCAAAGGGCGAAATAATTTGAAGCAGCCCCTCAAGCCTGTAAAACGAGGAACAAAGATGTGATGCTAGTTCCCCGGTATGATTTAGTTTTGAAATTATGGGCGGAGTCGATTAAGAAGGTCAAATGGGCAACTCTACCACTCCTAAATTAACTAAAATGATGTTTTATTTAGTTGAAATAGTGTGTCAGACAGGACGGTTGGAACAAACAAAGGACCATATAACGTCCCCACTGGAACATATTTGTATCAGTCTTTCCCACTAAAACCCCCTTTGGAGAACCAACATCTTTGTATAGATGGTTTCTTGGGCGCAACATATTGGAACATTAAACTTCATAAATTTGCGTAAAAAACGTGATAACTCATAAACGGCTAATTGTAAGACTTGAGACTTTGCATGTTGGTAAAGAAGGCATAATTATTAGATACGTAACGTATGTCGGCATTTCTTAAAACAGATGGGTATAGGGGATTAAATTACGTCCTTTTTAAGGATATTTTGGTATATTGATCCTGTTCCGTGCAATGACGGGCAAATAATATCACTGCAGCACACCCCAAAAAACTGCGCTTCTTCCAAAAGGCGACTAAGAGGAGAAATCACATCTAAACAATTTAAACACACAGAAAAGCCTAGCGACACATTTAACACTTTGAAACTCTCTCACAATTGTGTATGCAGATCCGTGGACGATCAAACAATAATCAGGCCTAAAAATGTCCGGATCACACAAATGCAATAAAATTTGATTGGCTTCAGTAACAATGCAATCCAAAATCGAGAGGCCTGCCAGTGTTGGATGTGGTCAAACTGGTGCACCCATGTGTTAGGGTCCCTAAAGTTCTGATCATCACCCCTATCACCGGCTCTGTAGCATTCGAAATTTCGATACGCCTAATCCAAAAGTTCTTAGCAACTTACTCATAAATGTCAAAATCCCAATTAATTAGGATTCAGTGAAACCATTTTTCTAAATTTGATGGAAATATTTGCGATATGATGGATTCTGTGAGAATTTCTTTTTGATTTCGTAGCGAAATTCCGCATATGACGGATTCTGTGATATGGGTGCATAAGTTCGCCGTCAATGATTATGATATTTTGAACGGAGTGGTGTCACCTTTGACATGTCATTGTCATGTCATTTCATTTATTTATTTCATCTATCAACTTAGGTCTTTCAGTATAAACAAAGATAAAAACATAGGGACTGGCTACAGTCCGCTTGGGCGAACTGTTGGATACCCTATTCTTATTCCTATCCCTCATAAGTGGGCGTGACAAAAGTCTAAGTATGGTTGAATTGTTAAGAACGCTCTACATATTTTGTTATATAACATTTAAAGGATTTTATCAAAAAAAACGCTCCCTAGCTCAAAATTGGGTGTTTCAATAAAATTATTTTATTTAATTGTGGGCGTGTCAGTAGGCGAATTAAAAAAAAATTAACACATGAGAATAAAGGGCCCCCTAGAGAGTTTATATTATAAATTTCAGCTCCCTAGCTCAAACTTTGAATTTAAAAAAAAAAAAAATTAATTGTGGGCGTGTCAGTGGGCGGATTTTGAAAATATTTACACACGAGCATAAAGGGCCCATAGAGAGTATATATTATAAATTTCAGCTCCCTAGCTCAAACTTTGGATTTTCAAAAATTAATATACCCTTAGAATTGGGTATAAAAAAATTATTTTATTTATTTGTGGACGTGTCAGTGGGCGGATTTTCAGCTCCCTAGCTCAAACTTTGGATTTTCAAAAATTAATATACCCTTAGAATTGGGTATAAAAAAATTATTTTATTTATTTGTGGACGTGTCAGTGGGCGGATTTTGAAAATTTTTTATCCCGAGCAGTTTTAGGAGTCATAGATCATATATAAATTTCAGCTTTCTAGCTCAAAATTCGATTTTTTCCAAAATTTTGTTTTTTTTGAGTTTGTGGGCGTGTCTGTGGGCGGATTTCAAAAATTCGTAAACTTGATTATTTCGGGACCCTAGAGAGTATATGGTTAAAATTTCAGCTCTCTAGGTCCAGTTTAAAGGCCTAATTTTTACCGACAGACGGACGGACGGACGGACGGACGGACATGGCTAGATCGATAGTACTATCGATGCTGATCATAAATATAGTAACTTTTAGGGGTCTACGGGCAATATTAAGGTATGTTACAAACTATGCGTCAAAATTAATATACCCTTAGAATAGGGTATAAAAAGAACTATTACACCATAACTGGGTTGATATTCGTCTTTTAAAAAAGAAGAAGCTAAAGGAGTTCGTCAAGTTAATTTTCTTCTTCTTATGCACAAAGTTCCGCAGACGAACTTTTATGATTTATGGCGTTCTTTTCATTCCTGATTTAAAGCATTTCCAAAAGCATTCGCTTACCGTTGTGTCTGATGTGTGTTTTGCTTGTGCCTTGCCGTAAATCCTTGACCTTTTTTCTCTTTTTATTCTTGTTTTTGTTTTTGTTTTTAATAATGGCCTGATGAACAAAAAAAAATGTTTACTCTTATGGACCACTTATAGCCCGCCTAACTCAACGATTATTGAGTTAGTTATTTATGTGTTTTGATATCCATACTTTAATATCGAATGACAGTAAATAGAGCAAGCAATTCAATTATGCATGTGCGGGCCTATATTTTTGGAGCTTCACATGTCCATTACAACCACTTACCCAAACAGTAATTCAATATAAAATTCAAAGGACCACAAAATGTCAATACAAGTGAAAACTTTTGACACCAAATTTTGACAAAATATTACACTAACCAATTTTCACTATAATCACATAATTAGACAACTAGTTGGTGGCAATTTATTCACAATCAATTTTTTGGTATTACTTCTTTTACACGGGAAATAATTATTACTAACAATTATCATCATTGTCGAAAACAAGTAGAAATAAAAATTGTCCGGCTTTTTTACTGTTGACCTTCGTCGCCATATTGGTACCTACACAAATTTGCATAAAATGAAAGTAAAGCAACGTATAATTAGCAAGAAGAGTATTTTCTCGTATACTGAAATGTACTAAAGGGAAAGATATGGCAATCGCGCTCAAATTTCGAACTAAAATTGAGTATGAGGTATGATATAACGGCTATAGAGAAGTCCAAAAAAATGTGGCCCGTTTTTACGTCCGTCTATCTCCGAGGCTCCAGCCAAAAAAAGTGGACGAATTTACTTCAAATTTCGTAGTTGGGGTTTGAAGGTCTATATCACTTTAAATAACGGTACCATACAAATTGTTTTTTCAACTTTGATTTTCTGAAAAAAAGCCAACGATTTTGATCACTTTTAAAATATAAAATAATTGAGGAAAACGTAAAAAAATGACGTACTCAGTTTATGCAAATATAGTCGAATAACGGTACTTAACAAAAAGGCTAATATATCAATGTATACTTATTTAGCATGAAAAACAAAATGTTTATAATATTTTTTGTTATAGGTACCTTCTTTGATTTTTTGAAAATTTGATTTTTCCCAGAAACGGATCTAACGATTTTAATCAATTCCAATGTCTTGAATACTTGGGTTAAGCGTCAGAAGATGGATGGCTTAATCAGGTTTTTACAAAGTACTCGATTTCGTAACGATTCTTTGCGAAACCAAAAATATCTCAAAAACTGGCGACGTAATTTCAAAGAACTTTAATATATGTATTTGTAATTACAAATAAGTGAAAGAAATCTGCGCACTCAGATTTTAGAAATATTGTTAATACATTAATTATAATTTTTTTTTAATAACATTTGCTAAAATTTAAAAAAAAATACACTTTTCTTAAAAACGGCTTTAATGATTTTGATGATTTTTTTGGTTTTAATACTTTTAGAAAATACAAGCACGTGGCATGCCCAGATTTTCGCAAAAGATTCGAATAACGGTATATTAGAGAAATCTCCAAATCCGGTGAAGAAGTTTCAAAAAAAAATTGACAATCAAGCTTATTATATAATCTGGAAGAAATTAGCATACTAAGATTTTAAAACAAAATTTAAAAAAAAAATAATAAAAAAAAAATATACATTCATTTGATTGTTTCTAAAAAATAATTAAATATCACTTTTCTTGAAAATGGCTTAAATGATATTCATCTATGTTTGTGTCTTAAATACTTGGAGCAGAGGGCAAAAAAGGGCATACTCAGTTTTTACCAAAAGACTTAAACAACCATTCTTTCGAATCACGGCAATATGTCAAAGTGATTTATTTGCTTGAAATAGACAGATTAGGCACGAAAGCTTTTATGACAAATCTAAAAATCGTTTTTGAAAATTATATTACCAACGCTCTTGCCTTTATTACGTATATATTCAATTCCATCTTAACACAAAATGAATTCCCAACACAATGGAAAAGGGCAAAAGTTGTACCCATTCCAAAAACTTCAAGAGGAGATGAATTTAGACCAATTTCAATATTGCCATTCTTATCAAAGGTTTTTGAGAAAATTATACAAAAACAAATGAGTGAGTTTCTTAACCTGTTCAGTTTACTAACCCCTAAGCAATCAGCCTTTCGAAAGAAAAACAGCTGCATTACAGCTTTGTTAAGTGTCTCGGAAGATATAAGGAAAGCTATAGACGAGGATAATGTCACATTTTTAATACTCCTCGATTTCTCGAAAGCGTTTGACATGGTAAATCACTTAGTACTTTGCGAAAAACTCTCCCGTGATTTTAACTTTTCTTCTTCCGCAGTCAGGCTCTTATTTTCTTACCTTACTGATCGAGTGCAAGCAGTAGAGGTGAACAAAACTCTTCCCAATTTCCTACCTGTCGTAAGGGGCAAGGTTCGATTTTTGGCCCGTTGTTGTTTTCAATCTATGTCAACGTACTTACAATTGTAAGACAATGTTCAATACGACTGTATGCTGATGACACCCAGCTCTATTTGCACTGTTCATTGGGGCTTATTGAAAACGCTGCAGCTTGCTTAAATGAGGATTTAAGCTTGATTGCGCGTTGGTCGGTTGATAACTGCTTACTTCTGAACCCAAAGAAATCAAAGTGTCTCGTTATTTCGAAGAGCAAAATAGATTTGTCGTACTTTCCAGCAATCCTTTTAAATAACTATAATATTGCTTACGTAGATTCAGCTAAAAATTTAGGTGTAGATTTCAACCGCAGTCTTACCTGGACACATCATATAAATAATACAATTGGACAATCGTATGGCGTCCTACGCATACTATGGTCAACGCAGCACTTTATTCCTTTAACAATTAGAATTCTGCTAGTGAAAACGCTGATTTTACCTTTGCTTACTTACGGTAGTGAAATTTTTTGTAAGTTAGACTTCGAGCGTAAAAGGAAATTAACGGTTGCATTTAATAGCGCAATAAGATATATTCACGGGCTGCGACGTTACGATAGAGTTTCGCAGCATACATCACAGCTTCTTGGGATGTCTTTTGACAATTTTATAAAATTTCGCACAATTACCTTGTTCTCTGACATACTTCTAACCCGCCAACCTATGGATCTTTACAACGAATTAAACTTTTTTAACTCTAATAGATGTTATTATCTCGTTATTCCACAATTTCAGTGTTTCACATCCGAACGTCAGTTTTCGTCAACTCTGTAAGAATTTGGAGAGAAATAAAAAGTATAAATAACACGAAACAAATAGGAAAAGAACCCAAACTTTACTTTAGTAATGCATAGATTAAATTATGTTTACACCTTTATCAAAAAATATAAATATGTAAAACTTGAATTAAAATCAATTATGTAGCTTTTGTACATTTTACAAGCTAGACTACAAATAAGATATTGTAGCTTACACTAATCATGAAATGAAAAAAAAGAAAAAAAGCGGTTTATAAGATCACAGCCACAAAGTCAGTAACCGTTATGTCTACTTCAACCAGAAGTTAGGTCTATGAACTCGCCTTATTTTAATTAGTAGAAGACAAAAATCTCTGCCGTCATGTTAAATAATAAAAGTGTGACATCTATTACGTGTAAAAATTATGAAATTGAAAGTCAAAAGATTTAGATCAGTATAGTGCACATATCTTCATAAAAATATTTACTCGTAAATACGTATATATTAACCATGTTGTGGATCATCATACGCCATACTCCTTTAAATTGCGACTGGCCTCTGCTGAAAGGTATAAATTTAAATTTTAAAATGTTTTGTATCTTACCCATTCACAAATCCAATCAAATCAACTATATCTATCTACATTTAATCGATATTGTAACGATTTCTTTTACCTGATTTAACGATATAACAAATGTGATTCAAAACTAATTCTTATAAAAGTGAAAAAGTTATCGTACCCAGTCGTGCACTTTATTTTTAAAGGAACACTGTTAAAGACCGCATTCAAGTGGGCCCCACTAAAACGCCATACTTAATTTGTTGCGAGGGTTTTTGGGTAAACTAATCAGGTTAGACTTTTATAATAATGGTTAAACACTAGAAATTCACTTGCGTTCAACTTTAACAGGATGCGATGGATTGATTATAGTTTTTTTATTCGTGTCTGATATCATCGCGGTTGACGGCACTCTCGCCATAAAATTATATAAATTTCCATCAGATTTAATACGGCAGAATATAAGTGTAGTAATTGTGAATAGAGTTTAATGAACCATGAAGGCGTGAAACATTTCGTTGAAATGAGAGCATGGAATTTGCAAATTAAAGTGGTACGTCATGTAATTTTCTTGTTCGTTTATATAAATATGGAAATTAGTAGGGATAACATATAATAATAACAGCTAAATAAGTAGGTAGGGGATAGACGCCGCGCAGACAGAACCGTCGGAGTCTGCCAGTTGCAATGATTTTTAAGTTTTAATAAAGAATTGGCATCAAATTGCCAACTATATAAACTTAATTTTTAAGCCCCCGATTCGCGAAGAGTCTCAGCCTTCCATTCTTTACGATCCCAGGCATGGTGCTCCCAATTGTCCAGAAAAAACGCCCTCTCACCCGCGATGGCTTGGTCTCTTAAACGCAGGTTCGGTCTTCCCTGCCAACTCGAACCTGGGGTCTGGAGTCAAATATCCTCTCCGCTGGAGCATTATTTTCATCCTGCTATGCGACGTGATTAAGCTGTTTGGACTACAGTTGCATTCCTCCCCTTGAACATTTCAACCGCAATACCCGCCATGCAGGGAATGCTCATCAGTTCACCCTCAAGCCTGTGTTCGGACGTACAGTGAAGTTCAAAGAATCTTTCCTCAGCCGTACAACACGAATGTGGAATGCTCTTCCCCGCTCCATTTTTCCTACACATTATAACCTACAGACATTCAATTATAAAAAAAAAAAAAAAAAAAAAAAAAAAAAAAACATCCCCATCTTGTTACAGTTCATAGAGTTCGTGGTTGTATCTTCGCCTCCTAAGCTCCTCTTTCCTACTGATCGTCCAGCAGTCAGCGCCATAAAGCAGAACGGATTAAGGTTCGATAGAGCATTCATATGGAGCTAAGAATTCATTTCTTTTGCAATACCGAAGAAGCGACGGTTTCCGAAGGTAATTCTCCGTTTTATCTCCACTAAGTTGTCATTCGTGGAGTTGATGCTTAAACACCTTAACTACCTAAAAGTTATTGCAATCAAAAGTGGTGTTTTGTCCTAGGCGGTGTACAGATGGTTGTTTGTTTGTTTATTCATATCATGAACTTGGTCTTGTCCTCATAAACTTCAAGACCAACCAATTTCTACTATATAAACTCTTCTATATAAACACTTCACGGTATTCCTCAGATATGAAAGTTTTGTGTAAATGCTGAAAAAACCACAATTGTAAAATAAAAACAAAACACTTTTTGCTTTAAGATCCAGGCGAACCCAGCCACGATAATGGCATGACAAAGGTGAACCGTTTTACTTTTTCATTTGAACAAATTAGATGACGCGCAAAATCATTCACTAACCCAATTCTCATTAGTGCCTTATCCGTTCGTATTCCATTTATTATGAAATTTCAAGAATTTTGTGGAAACCAACGCCCTAATTTTTTCATTCCAAACCACCTCCTCTTTTGTTGTTTTGGTACACGCACTTGAACGAACAATTACTACACTAGAATATACAGGCCAACGATGCAAAAGTCATTCTTATTCTAACCGAGTTTGTTTTTGTGTTGTTTTCTTTTTTTTAGTTTGTCCAGATTTATGTTAAAAAAGGATTTCCGCTTCGTATACCTACAGGGTGGTGGACAGGGCACTTAGACGTTCTCGTAAAGTCTTGCAATCGTTGAGGATAAATATTTTTTGCACCCTGCTGTTCCATCGAATTTGAATTTTACGCGACGATTGCGATGAAACGACGTTGCGTCTAGCTTCTGTAGCATTCCTATGACCCAAACATAGAGAGCTTGTGTTCTGCTTTTAAAATGTGTACACTGAAAAAATTAAATAAATTATTCTGAAGGATGTGAATGGGGCCCTTGACTCGCTGCACTTTAATAAAAACAAGAAAATACACCGGGAACAGCTGAAAGTGAGCTTATATTGCTATCGTTTTCTTCACTTTTTTTTTCTTGAATGTACCAACAATCTCCTTTTGTTTTTGCTTGAGAAACAACCATGGTGTTTGGTCCCAACAACAGCATTATATGATTCTTGGTTTTGGGTAGAATAAAGAATGAACTAGAATCAACCGTCACTTCAAGTTTTTCAAATAAATGTTTTGCGCTCATGTACATAGCTTAAAACAAAGTTTAAAATTTAACGATCCATCCCTCCACTTTCGAAATTTTGTATTCTCATTATAAATCCCATAAATCACTCAATTCAGCCGGGAAGTACGTGTAGGAAAAGTTAGATTCGTCGGAAAGGAGGATCCAACAAATCCGTAATTTTACTTGTAATTACTCAACTACATCTCTGGTAAATGAATGAAGTGTTGGAAAGTGATAAATTTATGTGTCGTACTGGATAACCAGACTGAACAGCAAAAACGCCTCAAGACACGTCTACATATAAATGTTACTTTTCGCAAAAGTCAACAACAAAATGTGCTTCTCTAGTTTTATAAGAAGAGACCATTTATAGCAAGTATATAATCTTCCAGAGGAGGCTTAGGGAATACCTCTCAAGAGGGTTCTAAATTATTTCGGTTGATTTTATAGTCGGTACAAGAACTTGAAGCATGTGCTAAAATTAATAAATATCTTACGTGTAAGACATTAACTACCACTTGTTCCCAACAAAAAACTTATTAGAATATTCAAAGTAAAAAGAAGTACTATAACAGCGGAGTAAGAGAAGAAGCTACACAATTATTATGTTTAACAGATACTTGCAAAAGTATTTGCACACAGTTTTTGAATTTAACAATTTCCCATTTAAGATTGTTCTCGGTGCGAATTTCTTTTGCTCTATCATCATTTTTGAATGCATAAATGTTTGTGGGTCAAGTATTTAGTTTAAGACTTAAGTAGTCCTTTTGCGGATTACTAAACCTGAATTGCTGACAGAAATTGAGGAAAGTAGCACATCCGAAATCAACACTGTTTGATTTGAAAAAGTAAGCTGGAATATGTAGGCGCCTATTGCAGGAGAAAAGAGTTCGGGACTTATATTCCTTCGCCGAATAAGGCTGGATTCCCTTTTTGTTTTTTTTATACTCTTATCTCATGATGGGTGAACAGCTGTTGCATACAACAATGTCATAGAGGTTTTAAAGGAAATCCAAATCCCAAAGCACTCAGACTCGGTAATAGTCTATTGTACAAACATGGGCGCCGCCAGGATTTCCTTGAAGGGGGTGCATAAAGTTCATTTGCATCGGCAACTACAAATTATACTATTTACTGATGCAAAATACAGAGCCATAGGTACATAATGTACATATATTATGTCAAATTCAAATCGCGCGGGCCGGGTAGGTATTTGTTTGAATAGGTATAATATAACTGCAATCAGCTCCAAACCGAATTTTTAAACATACATACCTCCCTTTTGCACTTGCTTAATTCATTTGGCCAGTTTACTTAACTGCAATGTGCAATTGCAATTACTTTCTGCCAACAATAAATCTACTACGCATTTTTTTTTTTTGTAGTGGCAAGGCAACCTCGCATTTTTCATATCAGTCCAGCGAGAACTAGGTAAATTAAAAAATTACCATTTAAGTAGGTATTAACTATTGATAGTTATTAAGTCGGCAAAGTGAGAGTTTCTTTTGTATTTTTTTCTCTCTAGGAATGATTTAATTTTTTTAACAGAAACCAACAAACTTCAAACTGACGCAATGTGTATTTCTCAAGTCTCAACACAATTGCTTCCTCAGCGCAGTGAGTGAAAGATACGTACAAATTCACCAAATAAATCGAAGACAATCGGGTTATTTCTGTGCTTATGAAAGATGTTTGTTGAACAAAGAGAAAAAGACCACAGCGAGAAGTAATATCAAAAAAGGGAGAGAAAACAAATTTGTTCTATCCAGCGATGAATTTTATAAGTCGACTGTTTCATGCCAACGTTTTTGTTTACCTTCATGCGAGTAGAAGTAAGTAGATAGAACAATGTCGAAAGCATTAGCCGCGTTTTATTATCGCCCATAACCTATATGGTTCACCCCGATAAAATAAAACGATACGGATCCAATTGAAAACACTGCTAGTACCCTTCAAGCAATACATATGGACGACTCCGCATACGGGTCCGAAAAACGACGTTAGCTTTGATGCTAAACGAGCTTTTCGACATGAATGGCTTACAACATATCCGCGGTTAGCCTACTCAGTTATAGGAAATGAACCTCTGTGTAGAATATGTGTTTTATTTAAGCCTCCAGTGCACCGCGGTGTACAAGGACAGTTTATAGTTTCTCTTTGCTTCAAATATCAAAAGTTTCATGAAGCTGCACAGTCCCATGTGACAAGTAAAAGTCATTGTGGCGCACTGGCTTCGTCAAATTCATTTGAAAAGATCATGGATAGAAAGGGACTAAGCGTTCATGAATCTTTAAATGTAGCATATCACAAAGAAGTTGAAGCAAATAGTTTAAAACTTCGATCTATCGTATCAACAATTTTATTTTGCGGACGACATCACCTTCCACTTCGTGGGAAAGTCAACGAGGGCTCTGTTTTTACAGACCTGCTACATTTTCGAGTTGACTCTGGAGACAAGATTTTGAAGAATCATTTAGAATCAGGAGCAAAAAAATCCTTATACATATCGCATCAAATTCAAAACGAATTGATAGAAATTTGAAATTTGCTCCGATGTTTTGAAAAGCAAAACAATTGAGAAGGTGAAACATGATTCGGCTTTTTCGGTTTTGGCTGATGAGACTGCTGATGTTAGTGGAACAGAGCAATTGTTAGTGGAACAGAGCAATTATCGATTGGTGTACGCTATCTACGTTCTGATAAGGATGATAAAAAACCGATTGTTTGTGAAAAATTCCTCGGATATGTACCGTTAAAAGAATTGAACGCAAAAGCCATTTCGGAAATTATTATTCGCTTCTTGCAAGATTGCAATTTTGATTTAAATAAACTTGTTGGCCAAGAATACGATGGTTGTGCCGCAATGGCAGGTCATATAGATGGTGTTCAGAAAATTATTAACGATAAATATCCTTCAGCACTATTTTTCCACTGGGCAAGCCATGTATTGAATTTTATCTCAACTTCAACATACATTGTGACACTTTTAGTAATTGCTTGAGTAGGCACTCTGCCAAACTTAAACCCGAGTGCAATTAATTACAAGAAGTACGAGTAAATATGAATATAAAGGTAATATACGATCACGTAAATAAATCAACTGATGTGTTTCAATCTCACCGCGATAATGCCTCTATAGAGTTTGCGGTAATTTTCGAGAAAGCTCGAAAAATTTGCAAAAACTCGATGTTGAATTTAACCGTCCTCGAGTAGTGGCAAAACAGTCTTATAGATCAAATCAACCATCTGAAAATATGGAAGAATTTTTTAGATCATCTATATTTATCCCATACTTAGATTCTATTCTTTCTTCTTTAAAAAATCGATTTTCTACAGCAAACAAAAAAGCATTTTCGCTTATGCAGCTTCACCCGGAAAATATGAGAAATTTAGACAAATCAGAGTTCATAGCGATAGCAGAAAATATACAGAACCTCTACGGAGGTCTTCTACATAATTTTATTTCCGAGGCTACCACATGGTATGAGACGATGAAGACAAATGAAGCAAATAATGCGGTTATAAATGAATCTGTGGTTGAATACGCAGATCTAATTGCTGAAGCCACACCGTTTTACCCTGCTGTAGGTATGTCACGCGATCAAAATTGGTTTAACAATTCCAGCAACAACATGTAGTATTGAACGTACATTTAGCACATTAAGACGTGTTAAGACGTGTAATCGCTCAACTATGGGAGACGCAAGACTAAGCGGCCTGTGTATGCTCAGTTTTCACAGGAAAAGAGTAGAGGAGGGCACTGAATTTATTGGCAAGGTGATTAACAAATTCGGACAGCAACCTAGACGCCTTCAGTTCCTATTTAAATAAAACTAATAAAGAACAAAAAAACCTACGTATGTATTTTTTTCCTACATGCCAGGGGGGTGCAAGTGCACCCCCTGTCGGCGCGCATGTGTACAAATAAATAAATATTAGGCATTAACGGCCCATATAGGGCCTACAACCCAGCTTCTTCGACCACTTTCTTGTGAGGGAAGGGACCAACAATTTTAAGCCGAATCCGAACGGCAAATTTGAGAAGCTTCTCATGACAATTGATATAGAGGTGGGGAAGTGAAAAAAACTCTAGATGTTAATTGGTCCCGGCGGGATTTGAACCGGGGACCCATTGAGCCACTGCGCCCAACAGAAGGCAGAAATTCTCCTTTTGGGTGTCGAGGTTGGAGCAACCGGTGTCATTCATTTCTCTCCAATAATCGTCGGCGTAACTTGTTGTTCCCCATGCGGGTTGAACCTGCACCGCAGGAGTCACAACCCATTACACTAACCCCTATACCGTCGCCACCCTCAAGATGCTTGACGTTACTTGAATTGTTGCAAATTGTATTCTTCAGGAGATATGTGTCCCGGGAGGTTTTCATTATCTTTTTATTTCAACAAAGATATGCAATCTTAAAACTGTTATGTCTTCATAAAATAAAACTCGTGCCTTTGTCTTAATTCAACTTCTAATTATTCCAGTTATTTATTTCAGTTACCGTACAGTGACTTAATGTTAACAGATCGTATGATTTTCTAAGACTAAAAAGTGGTCGAGTGCAACGTAACAATAGCGAATCTAAAAAGCTCTTTTCTCTTGATAAGGTACCGTGCTAGTATCAACGGTTTATACTTTAGTAATAATGATGTTACGCGGAACTTTACTTCGCATCATAACTTTAAACTATTTAATACATAACAAAAACTACTATTGTACAATTAACAGAGATGTGGTTTTTGCTACTTTACTAGTCATAATATTATATAATTGCAAATTAAAAATCTCAAACTATTGGTATCTTCAAGTGATAATTTGAGGAAAATCTGATAAAAAAACCTCAATTCGAACTTCTACTAGGATCATCGAAATGAGAGAGGTGCTGATGGGCAAACTTGATTTTAGATATCACGTACATTAACAAAGTCGGCGTTTCCTGCCTTTTCTATTATTTATGATAGCAGAATCTGGCTACTGGTCTTTCTTTAATTTTCTTGCGAATCCGTTAATTGTGGTCAGTTTTCGAGCAATTTTCAATATGTTTACTTTTTACTTTATTTATTTGTTCTTTTTTTCAGCTTTCTTCTTAAATGGTTTAGATTACAAAGATTTAAACCCTAAAAATTCACCGCTCACTTACTTGTCCACCAGTGGGGTTCACCCGTTTGATCTCAAACAGAATCGATAGGCCACCCGATTTCGAATCACTTCGTCACTGACACCAATCAAAGGCTGGTGTTTGTGAGTTTTTGTGATCTATAAGCCTTAAAGCCTTCCTCTCTTTCGGGATTGTATAGGAACATTGATTGATATTGCCTTTTTGACGGGGTTCGTAGGATCTCTCCCTTAAACACGGCAGTACCCACTGAGCCATTCGCGATCCATTATTTTTCAGAAAGGTTCTTTGACTTCAAGGCTTCCTCGAATCTTGGAACGCCTTATTCGATCAGGCTTTGTTACTCCTGCTGTCATGCGAAGTATCTTATTGTCAACTGCCTTAATTTTGCCCTCATACTTACGCTGTCCAACATTGTGATAGGTATGTAAGTGCCGGGCGCACAACTGCGGTGTAGCTTAGGAGACATTTTGCGGGCAAAAAAAAAAAAATTGGGGGAGTCTTGCCACCTCTTACCAACCCCACTTTATGATTAATGTCGTCATTACATGTTGCTTCGCGGTTGATCATAGATCCTAGGTATTTGAACTTTTCGCATTTAACGATCACTTTTCATTCATATTTATGTCTGGAATAGTATTCTGTGTGTTTCGGACTAACACGATACTCATCATCAGGCAGGCTTATTACTTTCCGAAATTGAATACCCTTTCAACGATCTTCGTGGGTTGTGACATCGGCTTGAAGAACGGTTATTATCACAGTATCGCGTATCGCCCATTTTTATACCCTATTCTAGGGGTATATTAATTTTGACGCATAGTTTGTAACATACCTTAATATTGCCCGTAGACCCCTAAAAGTTACTATATTTATGATCAGCATCGATAGTAATGTCGATCTAGCCATGTCCGTCCGTCCGTCCGTCCGTCCGTCCGCCCGTCGGCAAAAATTAGGCCTTTAAACTGGACCTATAGAGCTGAAATTTTAACCATATACTCTCTAGGGTCCCGAAATAATCAAGTTTACGAATTTTTGAAATCCGCCCACAGACACGCCCACAAACTCAAAAAAACAAAATTTTGGAAAAAATCGAATTTTGAGCTAGGAAGCTGAAATTTTTTATATATGATCTATGACTCCTAAAACTGCTCGGGATATAAAATTTTCAAAATCCGCCCACTGCCACGCCCACAAAAAAATAAAACAATTTTATTGAAAAACCAAAATTTGAGCTAGGGAGCTGAAATTTTTAATATATACTCTCTAGGGGCCCTTTAAGCTCATGTATAAATATTTTCAAAATCCGCCCACTGACACGCCCACAAATAAATAAAACAATTTTTTTGAAAATCCAAAGTTTGAGCTAGGGAGCTGAAATTTATAATATATACTCTCTAGGGGCCCTTTATGCTCATGTGTTAATTTTTTTTTAAATCCGCCTACTGACACGCCCACAATTAAATAAAACAATTTTATTGAAACACCCAAGTTTGAGCTAGGGAGCGTTTTTTTTGATAAAATCCTTTAAATGTTATATAACAAAATATGTAGAGCGTTCTTAACAATTTAACCATACTTAGACTTTTGTCACGCCCACTTATGAGGGATAGGAATAAGAATAGGGTATCCAACAGTTCGCCCAAGCGGACTGTAGCCCGTCCCTATGTTTTTGTATAGAAACATTGGTATTTATCGTTTTTCCCCAGCATGGAGAAGAGAAAAATGAGCCATATGGGCCCGATGTCTTCCATATTTTTCCAGTACTCAGAGGCCGAACCTATTTCGTTTTTTTTTGAGTTGTGACCGCCTTTCCTTCAACAGTAATGCCGGCAACTTCTGCATTGATTGGACCGGCTCTTGGGACGTATATTCAAGAAAATTGTTCAATGAAGTCCTTCACAATACTGTTGCCAACTATTTAGTTTTTTTTTGCCTCACCCGCAGCTCGTGAGTATTATTCATAAACTTTGGCTAACAGATTTTCTCAGCATTTCTCCTTCTCTTGGCAGCTATTTTAAAGATAATTATTCAGACAATAATGCATATAAATATCAAAGAAATAGCAGCACCGTTTGAAAGTTATCCCTACTGGAAGTTATCGTTCTGGCAGAAAAAAAAGCTAAAGAGGGTAAGGAAAATGACAGCACCTTCATGATTTTTTTTGTGTTAGATGAGTGTATGCATTTTTGGCACACATTCGCTTTGAAATTTGTTTTAACACCTTAAGATAAGATCTGAAATAATATTAAGTGTACCTCAACTTGTTAACGGATTTTGTTAGAAAAACGTTTTTTTTATACAAACAGATGGTAGATACTTAAGCAAGTAAAGAAAAAGCATTTTTCCTAATGACAAATTGACTTTATAAAATGTCCATCCAATTTCAATCTAATTTAAATGACCATTACATTTTTACTTGAATTGTATTTTTCTTTTAACTGGCATCACATGGACATAATCGGTGTAGGGAAATAACTTTGCAGCCAAAGCTTCATTTGGGAAATAACTTTACATTGGGGGGAAATAATTTACTTTTTTTATCAAGAAACATTTTGTGAAAGTTTTTCCACCTATAATTTGAGAATATTTTGATAAATATTGATTCTCTTCTTCTTTTCATGGTGGTGAGGCTATGATAAGGATAAAATGGATCATAACCCTCCCAGTTATCTGGGTATGCCGATAGCTGCATTTGTGTGATGCCGAGTTTTGAGGCTTGCCTCTCTTCCGCTTTTGTATAGAAAGGTGAATTGATATTTTCTTTTTGACAAAGTTCGTAGTATCTCTCCTTTGATCAGGACAGTACCAACTGAACCGGTCGCGCTCCATTTTCTTGGAGATAGGCTTCCATCCTGTGATTATTACCAATGATCCATATAGTTCAAACGACGAATATAAAATAGCCCAGATCAACAAAATCGTGAATTGAATGGATTTGTGAATAGTTTCCATGAGTGCTATCAGAAATGTAGTATAAAGAAAGCTTAAAGCAGAAATGGAAGCAGTTGTAACCGAGGTATTAGCTTTTATTAATTTAATTCAGTCTGTACTTCTTTATTATATAGGAAAGCGGAGATAACAGTCGAGTTTCTATGTGAAATGTATCCACGGTACCACAAAATATCGACTCCAAGAATTATATCCAGCGGTGGTGCGTTTTAGTTTGAAACAGAAATTATGTTTATGCAGCATGTACCGAAAAAAGCATTGCTGCTCACGTGTCGACAGCTATCACTAGTATTGCTGGAGATACAACGTTGTTGTTGTTTATGGTGTAAATTCAAGCACTCCTGTGGATACATTTCTCAAAAAAAAACGTGCCCAACAGCGACAAAAGCTGACGGTTTTTTTGCTTTTTAACGCTGATAGTTCGAATTCCTCGCGACTGAATATTTAGCGACTGAATATTTAGCGCGGAGGTTAGTGTGGGGGACAGGTATCAGGTTCAAATACCGCCGGGGCCAAGTAACATTTAAACATGTTTTCCACATTCCTCACCTTTTGCGACCGTCTGACAAACATCCAGAAGCATCAATTATCATGAGCAGCTTCTCATATTTGCCGTTCGGATTTGGCTTTAAAGTTAAGGTCCTTTGCACTACACACAAGCAATTTGTTTGAGAAATTAGGTTTAGGCCCTGTATTTAATGCCTTACACAGGGTGGGCCAAATAATATCAACCAATATTAAAGACGAATTACTTTTTTTTATATACAGCATAACTGTTGATTAGGCGGACCCGAAACTCCAAGGGCAACACACGAGCATCAGTTCCACCCATCCTGAAGCACTATTTGCTGCGGTGCTATGGCCAAAAGTATTATCGGCCCATATTTCTTCAAGAATGAGGATGAAACGCCAGCAACGATTTCCTGGGCTTCTTACAGAACAATGATCGACAATTTTTTTCGGCAAATGGCAGAGCAGAATCCTAATTTGTGGTTCCAACAAGATGGAGCGACTACGCTCTGCTAAGCAAACTATGGAACTATTGCATGAACATTTTGGCAAAGGTTTGATTTAAAAAAAAAAATCAGATTTAACTACTCCCTGATGTCTTTTTCTCTTGCAAAAAAGCCATCGGAAATAAGTGGGGCCTACAGCCCCGCATATCACACTGGCTATACGTATCGGTTGTTAGACCGATCCTGACATACGGGGTGGTTGTCTGGTGGACTGCTCTAGACAAAGCGGTAAACCGTGATAAGCTGAGCAAGGTGCAACGCACAGCTTGTCTGTGTATCTGCGGAGCACTCCGTACGACCCCCTCCGCTGCACTGGACATATTACTGCATCTAACACCCCTGGATATTTTCAGCAGGCAATCAGCTGCCTGCTCCGCTGTCCGCTTAAAAGCCACATCACAGTGGATCAATACGAATATTGGCCACTCTATCATTCTGGACTCCCATGGGTCCCTACCAAGAAACATCGACTACACTATACCCCAGCTACAGTTCGAAAAGAACTTCCAAATCACTATCCCCTCCAGATCATTCTGGGAGGAGGCTGATTGTACGGAAGATAATTCGATCCACTTTTACACCGACGGATCAAAAACTAGTGATGGGGTCGGAGGTGGTGTTTTCTCAGAAAGACTTAATATCAGTCTCTCTTTCCGTCTTCCTGATCATTGTAGCGTGTTCCAGGCGGAAATCATGGCGATTAAGGAAGTCTTGTCGTGGCTAAAGAGAAACGTGATATCCGCTAAGGACATCCGCATATTCTCGGATAGTCAAGCCGCGCTGAAATCCTTGGATTCAGTCTCTTCAAACTCCATCGTAGCCATAGACTGCCGCTCGTCTCTTGAGGAGATGGCAGAGCAGTTCAACTTTCACCTCTTTTGGGTGCCAGGGCACAGAGACATCCCAGGGAACTGTAGGGCAGACGAACTCGCCAAAAAAGGAACAGCATTACCTCTTCTACCTGATAAAGGTTTCTTAGGTATGCCCATCGCTACTTGTAAACTCATGCTTAAGCTAGCCGCAGTCGAGAGTACAAACCTCAGGTGGACAGGTAGTGATACGTGTCTAGCGACCAAGCATATCTGGCCAAAGCTGGACCTGCGACGCTCTCTGAGTTTGATCTCACTTAACCGACTGCATATTAGCTCTGCCATAGGTGCCATCACAGGGCACTGTCTAATAGGCAAGCACGCATCAAGGCTTGGCGTCTATTCTAACGACTTCTGCAGAAGTTGCAGGGATGAGGAGGAGGAGGAGACTACACTTCATCTCCTCTGCACATGTCCTGCACTCTCCCATAAAAGAAATCTCTATTTGGGAGCCTTCTTCCTTAATGAACTCAGTGACTTGGCTAACTCAGATGTTAGAAGTCTATCACGCTTCATTAGAAGCTCCAAATGGTTTTAGCGGGTAGTGGTAGATACTCCCGATCCTAGTGGCATCACAATGGACCTCTTTGGTCTAAGTGTGTTAGCATTCGGCTAACAGCCACCTCAACCTAACCTAACTCCCTGATGTCGCATTTGATACATATTATATACGTACATAAAATGTATTTACATATTAGGCATTAACGGCGCAAACAGGCTTTCTTGTGCGAAGTGGAAGGGAGTTGCAATTTAAGCCGAATCCGAACCGCAAATTTGAGAAGCTTCTCATGACAACCGATACTCAAGTAATGCCGGGAGCAAGCGTACATAGAACGTAATTTACTTATTCATACTTACCTTAAAATAAAGGGTTTTTCAACAGGGACGCTACAAAAGTAGAGCGACAGGGACAGCAAACGACGCCGAATTTCTTGCCGGTCTTTTGACATTTCTTTTCAGTAAGGTTTGCCATTTCATGATGGAAAGATATACGAGCCAACAACAAGTCGACATTATTAAAATTTACTACCGAAATTCGGAGTCAGTGGCCTCAACGTTAAGAGCGCTACGTCCAATTTATGGTCGTCATAATCGTCCTAGCAGATCAACAATTGAGCGTCTAGTGGAAAAATTTGAATCCACAAGCACAGTACAAAATGTTCCCGTGCCAGTGAGACAAAGAAGTGCCCGTAGTGTCGAAAATATTGCTGCCGCTGAGGCTTCAGTTTAAGAAAGCCCAAATGTGTCTCTCACACGTCGTTCTCAAGCGTTGGGCATCTCTGTGACGTCTTACAAGATTAAATTAGCGCAAGAACTGAAGCCTCTTGACCACCAGAAGCGTCGTATGTTCGTGCCACAATCAATTTATTGGAAACCTAGTTTGGAAACCATGTTATCTCACGAAATGGTCCAGTCGCTTGGCCGCCTCGGTCGTGCGATTTGACGCTGTTAGACTATTTCCTGTGGGGCTACGTCAAGTCTATGGTCTATGCCACAAGCCAGCGACGATTGATGAACTTCGTCCGAATATCGAACGTGAAGTTGCAGCAGTATCGGCCGATTTATGCTTGAAAACCGTCGAAAATTGGGTTCAGCGTCTGGACTTCTGCAAGCGTGCCCGTGGTGGTCATGCAAAACAAATCGAGTTCCATACATAATGGCATCGAACGTTCTTTCACAGGAATAAAGAATTTCATTGATATCCAAAACCGTTTTTGTTTTGTTTGTAGCGCTCTTATCGAAAAACCCTTTAGATTGAATTATTAAAAAATCAATTTTTATATTTTTTTAGCCGGACATTATACAAGGTGGCGCAAAAGTCATCTTCCTATCGGAAGAAGCATAATTTTTGCAAATGGCGGCAAATGTAAATTCTACTTTGATATTTGTGAAGTTAACTGATACAGAAAAAACTTAAGACACCAATTAACATAATCCAAAAGCAGAACCAACGTTTTTCATTCATAAAAAAAATTACAGCGAAAGGTGGCGCAAAAGTTGTCACCCGATGTTCTTTCGCCGTAATTTTTTTTACGAATGAAAAACGTTGGTTCTGCTTTTGGATTATGTTAATTGGTGTCTTAAGTTTTTACTGTATCAGTTAACTTCACAAATATCAAAGTAGAATTTACATTTGCCGCCATTTGCAAAAATTATGCTTCTTCCGATAGGAAGATGACTTTTGCGCCACCTTGTATTAGTCATATCTCTCAAAAAAAACATTTGCTTTACACAAACATTGTATTGATCAAAGAAATAAGTCTCAATAAAAACTAATTGTATTGCATTGACAATAATTGATACTCTTGGATGCTTGTCAAACGTTCGCATAAGGTGGGGCATTCGAAAAATATTCTATATGTTACTTGGCCCCGGCGGGAATTGAACCGGGGTACTTTTGATTGGTGGTCCGACACACTAAACACTGAGCCACTGCGCGCGAACATGAAATGTATTTACTATATAATAGAAAAATCAAATAACACAAATTATTATTACAAGAGTTATACGTGTTTAACATTGGTAGATCTTTTTCGTCCCACCCTGTATTTAATTATTTTATTTTTGATGATTGGATATAATGTCCATTTGACATCAACTTATAATAAGCAATCGCCCAAAACGTACCCAATACAGCATCTACCCCAACCACGCACCTACTCCAAATCTAACTGTGACACCAAGTAGGGGGTTTGACAGCATGGTCACCCATACAGATTATTTCCCACTCGAGGTTAAGTTCTTTCCCATGTGAAATCATTGCCCATATTTCCTTGCACCCACATAATTTAATATTCGTCTCACGTTTAAATCACGAGTATAGTAAATATAAAAGGAAATGAAATATTAAATGGCACACCTCATGTTTTCTAAATATGAATACGATTACCCTAAAGACGTTTTCAGTAGTCTTACAACTGTCTAATGTTTGTATCGTAGAAAACATAATGTCGGTATAATTTTATCATTACAACTGAATGATAAACGAGAGACATACGATTTTATAATGAAAATATGTTCACCATCGGCCAAAGATCCTGTATTAAATATTATGGAAAACAATTACTTGATTGAATTCTCCACACCAATTAAGTAAATTCGGTTTTGTATAAAATCTGTTTTTTCTATCGCATCAACACAATACCAACAATATTTGCGTGAAAGAGAACAAAAGGGTCTAGCTGTGGTGTTATAATACATTTTCCGAAACATAATATTCACTCGGGATGTGTGTAGCTGAAGAGCTTCCTGCACCGGTAGCGCAATCTATTTTCATTGTGTGTGTGGTACCTTGTTTTATCTAGCTAACAAATTTTTTTGTCGAATTTGATTAGGACGACGGACAATGCGGATACTTACCGGAAGTTGAGAAAACAGTGATAAATATTTTAGGTTGTTTGCGTTTGCTCGTGTAGGAAGAGTTCTGTTTGTTCGCATTAAAACTTCTACAATATTGCATGTTTAAAGCTTTAATTTTCATTTCAATGGAAATTTAGGAAACTATTTATGTCACTGTGTTTTAATTATTAAAATTTTATTAATTATTAATTATTTTTAAAAAGCGAACCTTTAACGCTTGGGTAGCGCCCAAGATGCTTTCCGATAGGTGATACTTCTACTCTTAGATTGTTGTTAATTGTTTACCTCCGGGAAGGTATCTCTCGGAAGCGAATTCCAAAGTTTGCTGTTTTTTAAAAATGTGTTTGTGATGTACAGAGGTGTTATCATTTGACAACTGCACCTTCAGATGGTCAGCATTAGCTGCCTGCCTAGAACGATGAACAAATTGGGCGTTTCTAGGAATTATTTCTTTTCCCATGGTGTTTTCTTTAGAATAGACAAAAATCAGCGATAAGTATTCGTTGAGCCAGAAGTTGGAGATTCATTCATTGTGTGTGCGGTACCTTGTTTTATCTAACTAACAATTTTTTGTCGAATTTGATTAGAACGAGGGACAATGCGGATACTTACCGGAAGTTGAGAAAACTGTGATAAATATTTTAGGTTGTTTGCGTTTGCTCGTGTAGGAAGAGCTCTATTTGTTCGCATTAAACACTTCTACAATACTGCATGTTTAAAGCTTTAGTATTTTTTCAAAGGAAATTTAGGAAACTATTTATATCACTTTTTTTTTTAATTATTCTCTGACGAAAAGCGAGCCTTTAACCTTTAGCGCTCAAGATGCTTTCCGATAGATGATACTGCTCCTCTTATGTAGATTGTTCTTAATTGTTTACCTCATTTAATACCTCCGGAAACTTCCTATGGTTTTTTTTTTAGAATATACAAAAATCAGCGGCAAGTATTCGTTGAGCCGGTAGTTGGAGATTCATTGCAACTTCTGGGTCATCAATTAGACGAATACTGTCGGGTATTTTTTGGAAACTGAACTCCTGATGTGAGAGCAATACTGAATCACTGACTCGGCTGACTTTGAACTTTATAAAGTAGGAGGAGTTGCTTCGGAGTAAAGTACCTCCTTGCTCTGAAAAAGTAACTCAATTTTACGGAAGCAGATTTTGTGAATACTTTCACATGTTAAATCAAATTGCTGAATGAGAAAATTGCCTCGGAAACATTTATAATCAAACGTACAATGCAGTTGCATAGGTGAAGTTGGTACTGGGATGCCCTTGTGACAGCCGTCCCGGCTCACATAGATCAACAGCTCGGTTCCATTGTGTACATTCAGTATCTGGAAACCTTGCTTCAGAAATGACCTTATTTTTGCATATATCTGAGGAGTTTTTTTAGCTTTATCTTTTCCAGATCCTTCGGTTCCTCAAAGATGTAGCTGCTTCTTTACTTCGCATATGAATTCAATTTCTTCATCGTACTTAATGCTTCTGCAGTAATCTGCAATATGCACAGCCGCTTGTAGGGTCTCCGCATAGTGTCCTGTAATAACCTCATCAGTACGCGAATATCGTTTCGCCTAAGTCCGATCATAAATTAAAACCTCCTTTTATTTATCACGATTGGTTCAACGTCGATTTTTTCCACTCTGTAGGTACTCAGCGGAATTCTTGTGAAGTTGCTTTTATCCTCTTCTTGTCTCATTCTCTATTTCGAGAAGTCTAGCAGCAAATTCATTTTCCAAAGCTAAGGTGGAGGGTTTATAATCTGGGGCTATGGTTTCTTTAGTATTCCACTATGATTCAACAGATGCATGCCCAGAGGGATTGAAAGACCAAGCTCTCTAAGCCTCTTCAGTCATATTTAAAAACGCGCCTCACCACGACCGTTTAAATCCATTGTACCGCGTGTGGTTTGATTTGCATCCCCGTTGCCGAACACTCTTCATGCCTAATGCTATGAATGCTTTTAGAACACTGTCTTCTAAAAAAACAATAATACATAAATAATAATTTCAAACATGTGTCCATCACTACATGAAAAATACAAGAAATACTGCTAGAGGACAGACAAACTCTGCCGTTAGCAAAGTTATTACAAAGGCTACCACACGCCTAAACCCAGTCGCTACCAAAGGCACCGTTCGAAGAACAACCTATTTCAATTACTTCAAGCCTACAAAATATAAACATAATTATTTCCAACATGTTTGTTTCCTTCACCACATGAAAAATACCAGAAATACAAGGACAGTAAAGCTATGCATCCTAAGAAAGGGCACAAAAATGGCTTCCACACCCACAAACGCACTGTCTACCAAATACAAGACCAACCTATTTCAAGCCTACCAAAACATATGAGAAATAATTATTTCCAACGTGATTAGGTTGCAATTAAGGTTGGTATCCAGGATGACGTGCATGTAGCTTGCTGTTTTGGATATCTTCAGGTCCACCTCACCCATACAGTCTTATTCAAAAACGTGTAAGGAGTGCATAAAGTTACACAGGCTATATTATGCCTCTAAATTTTTTCTTTCAAAAGAACGCAATATTAGCTCCGCTTTTCTACTTATCGTCCAGCACTCGACACCATAAAACAGGACTGAAAGGTTTAAGGTTCGATAGGGCATGGATTTTGTCCTTCGAGTGAGGAGTTTTGAACCCAGCGAAGTAGGAGCAGTTTCCTAATGTGATTCTCCGTCGGATCTCCAGTAAGGTGTCATTTGATGTTTACTCTAGGTACATAAACCCCTTAACTACCTCGAAGTTATTGCTATCAACAGTGACAATTTCTCCTTGGCGGTGGACAGATGTTTGTTTCTTTGTTGATAACATGGCCAAAGTTAATGCAATATTAAATGTGTGCGAATGGAACTTATACCCAAGCATGCCCCTTGATTATCTTGCAATATCATTTCCCGCACAGCATCGATGTTTTTTGCCACAAAAACATATTTTGGACGACCTTCACGAAATCCGTGACCACGACCACGATTAAATTCGGAAAACCAGTGCAACACGGTACGCTGACAATATTAAAAAATCATCGCACAAAAATTTTCACGATTTAATTTAATTTTTTGGCTGAGTCTAAGTAAAAAACGCACTTAACACTTGTATAACCAAGCGTTCTGAGCACGTGTTCCATTAAAAACGTAAATCTTTACAATAATTCTGATGTCAGATTTCACGTATCTACATTCTACACTGGTATTGCAATATCTAAAAACTCAAGTTGCACCCTCTACAACATGTGTATTTTCTTGTTCTCACATGTATGTAGGTTGTCGCAACACTGTCTGTCTTGTGAACAGCATAATTTTCTTTTTGGAGGATAAACCCCGAGTTTCCGGCCATCAACCCAGTTACTCACAAGTAGCTATACTACTCATAATGTAAAGGGGTTTTCATTAAGGACATGACAACTTCTTTTTTAAATGAAATGCAAACTACTTAAGATATTTAAAAAAAATGATTCGCTTGAATTACTATCAAAACATTTATGAATGGATTTCAACTTCGTTCATATTATGTCAACCACGGGAACGTATCGTATAAAGCGGTCGATACGTTGAACCCAATTTTCGATGACCCGGCCGCACATTTCGACCGATACGGCCGCTACTTCCCATTCAATATTGGCTCTGAGCTCCTCTAACGTCGCCGGCTTGTTGGCATGGACCAATGATTTAATGTAGCCCCATAAAAAAAAGTCTAGAGGCGTTAAATGACACGATTTCGGTGGCCGATAGAGGGGTCCGTTTCTCGAGAGAACACGTTTACTGAACTAAGACTTCAATAACTCGATTGTTGCACCTGCTGTGTGGCTTTTGGAACCGTCTTGTTGGAACCACATATCACTGATTTCCAATTCATGCAATTGCTCAAAGAAATAACGTTCCAACATGTCTCTGTAGCGAATACCATTTACCGTAGCACGACGGTAATTTTCATCGACGAAAACAAATGGTCCAACGACGACACCGGCGTGAAAACCGCACCAAACAGTGACTTTTTGCGGATTGATGCTGTTTCCTGAAGAACATGAGGGTTCTCCTGTCCAGTAACGCATTTTGCTTATTGACGAAGCCGTTTAACCAAAAAAATTCTCATTGACAGTTCGGTAATCGTTTTCACACTGAAAGTTTTAAGTTGTCAAGTCGCTAATAAAAGACCGTTTATATAATAACTATGTAGTTGGTAAAACTATTTTTTTTTAAATACCCCTGCCCACATAACTGACAATGCGACCCGAAATATCTATTTTATCTAAAGTGTTTACTATTCCAAGGGACTCACCGCTTCCCTTATAAAGGCTAGCACATTATTGGCGGCAGAATTTCTCAACCCCGCTGGCGGTGCAACTAAAATAATGTACGTTTTTTGATATTTTAGAATTTATATAATATAATTCCTCATTCCATTCTTACCCGTAAAATTCACCGAACAAATTTTCTGTAAATTGATTTGAAAAATGATTTACTGTGAATCTAACTCACATTTTTTTTCTTTTTATTTTATTTGGCAAGCCACTGGTCACATGTGCTTTGGCCACTAAATCAAATCATAACATAATCATGAATCACTGCAGCTGACATTAGGGAATGAGTTATGACTATCAATTGTTTTAACGGCTGTAAATAAAGGAACTGAGTTATGATGACAATGTAAGCACAATCAATTTTCATGCCTATCATGTATCAATCCAGTCTTTGGCAGTGTAAGAGCGGGCTGTTATTATTCGTTTGCAGTTTTTTAATGAAGATGAAGCGGACCTTGACATCTGTAACTGTAAGATACAAATATGCACTTGGAAAATTGACTAGGTATACAAAATTGACAATCTTAAAATTGGACATACGTACATACTTGAATTTAGGTAATTGACGGAGTCTTTCGTCTACTAGTTTAATGACAAGGTTATATTCTCTCTCTACTGTATTCCCACTGTGCCGCCGGTTTGACTTCGGTCACTTCGTTCCTTAGGCTAATAAAATGCTGGTGCTGTCACATTTGTGCGATTTTTGAAGGCCTGCGTTATGTTGTACAATTTCAACATGCATTGCTCCAATTATTGATATGTTATTAAATCTTTATACTTTAACCACACTGATGATCGACAGTCGTGGCTTATTCTTCAGATACAAACATTTTATTTCTGGCACTAGCCAATACATCACAGTACCAGCCAAAATCAAGACTCCGAGAGATTAAAAATACGATCAATTTCTTCCAAAATGCTTGAGCAAGGGGACCACAATTTTACGCCGACTCTGAACGGCAAAAATTCCTTGGGATATGCTCAAATGAGGACAAAATATATAAAAAAAATATACGAATGGCTTTCTTGCCGTCCTTCTTATGCGACATTCGTCTTTATTTAAGACTTCTTCCTGAATTCCCATACAAAAAATGTCCTATATAAAAGAAATTTGCTGCTTAATGAGTTGCCGATTATTAATGTTACCCTAAAATAAAAATATAATTTCTTTCAATTTTATTTACATTTAATTACTTACTTACTAATAGCTAATAACTCTTTAAACAAGAGGTTATGTTTGTATACATTGTTTTAGCCTTATTTAAATAAAATGAAGCAAAATTTGACGGCAATTTGATGTTCTTTTTGAATAGCTCCAGGGGCCTATTTCATAAAACTATTAGTCTAATACTAATAATTTCGAAGTTATTAGCTCTAATAATGTATGGGCTAATAAAATTGTATTTCATAAAAATATTGTCGGGTTCTAATAATTCCCTTATGTTTGATATAGGAATTATTAGTGAAGCGCTGAACAAATAAGATATTAGTGTAGGAAAAATATTTATGAAACACAATTTTACTAATAAACGCAAAATATAAGAAAATTTGCTAATAATTATTAGGCTAATAGTTTTATGAAATAGGCCCCTGGTGGCAGGAAGTACTAACTAAAAATTCGCGATACTCCAAAAATATGTTAAGCTCGTAAATAGTGCAACTCGTGACGAGCTCGCATTCTCGGCCAATTTTTTCCGTTCGTTGTTAGCTATGCCGATTCCAGCTGAATTGGCAGAGCTGAAGGTTTCGATGACAGCATTTGAAGTTTGCTGGGATACCTTCGTGTGATAACTAAGATGTTAAATGTGGGCTCACCTGATGTGGGGCCTAGAATTGATTTCCCTCATTAGTCGCCCTTTACGATAAGCCCCGTTCTCGGTCTGGTGCTGCAGTTAGAGCTGTGTCAATCGTGATTGATTCGATCTTTTTGACCCGATCACAATAAAGTATTGGTGATTGCAATCACAATGCCCGAAGTCAATCGTTCATCGAGTCAATACTTTTGTTCTGTTCTGACTAATTCATTTCTATTATATTTGGGTAGGGGACAATACATAGAAGTGCACAATACAAAAATTATCCACATATATTACACACATTATGAATTACAGCAGGTAAAATGAAGCGAATTGGATGAAATTACAACAACAACATTGCTGTGTGAGGCAATAATCGGAATGGAAAATTTTTATATCATGTGATGAAGTTACTTGAAAATGCTTGACATTACTTGAAAATGCTTGAAGTTACTTGAAAATGCCTGAAGTTACTTGAAAAAATACTTGAAGTTACCAACAGCAAAATTGCTGTGCATAATATGCATTTGATAATGCTTGAACATACTTGAAGTTACTTGGACATGCTTGAAGTTACTTGAAAATGCTTGACATTACTTGAAAATGCTTGAAGGTACTTGAAAATGCTTGAAGTTACTTGAAAATGCTTTAAAAAACTTGAAGTTACCAACAGCAACATTGCTGTGCATAATATGCATTTGATAATGCTTGAACATACTTGAAGTTACTTGGACATGCTTGAAGTTACTTGAAAATGCTTGACATTACTTGAAAATGCTTGAAGGTACTTGAAAATGCTTGAAGTTACTTGAAAATGCTTGAAAATACTTGAAGTTACCAACAGCAACATTGCTATGCATAATATGCATTTGATAATGCTTGAACATACTTGAAGTTACTTGGACATGCTTGAAGTTACTTGAAAATGCTTGAAGTTACTTGAAAATGCCGGAAAAATTTTATATCATGTGAAATTAGAGAATGCAATGTCGAAACATTTTATTTTCCGATTAATATGTATAACAGTCGACTTTGTTTTTTTTTCAACATATAGAATAAATTGGTCGAATTTCGACCATGGGGCGACCCCAAGTATAGATAAAAGGGTAGTAGATTGAGAATTGCTTCAAGCAACTGGTTGGTGTCGTTCTCATTGCATTAGTTGTCCCCATACATGCTAGTCTTTATATTTTTGCCATTACCTTACGATTGGTTAAATTCTCCGTGGCTTGCCACCAGACTAAGATTACCTTTCCACAGAACTACTTTGGGGTTTGACCCCCACCTAAATAAAAGTACTACAGACATCCAATTCTATAAGAAGCTACAAGTCTACTTGCCGCTCATTAAAACTACATAAAAATTAAACCTTTAAATAACCTAATCAACACATCCTAATGCCAGAATCACGGTGTTCAACTGCAATATTTTTACGAAAGGGTAAACTAAATTAACCCCACTTTTTAATGAAAACTCAGGTTAAATTTCTTCAAATACTACGTTAAAAGTCTTGGTTATGACATCGTGATATCGCAACTTTTTGTTAATACTTTTTCTTCAAAGTTACATAGGTATGAATGTATATAATGCACCAACGAATTAAAATTTCCATTCTTTTCAAAAGTGTGCGCATATTTGAACCCATTTTACTTAGGTCTTAATTAAATTGAAAGGAGAAAAACGTGTTATGGCTGTTCCAAATCCCCAGTTACATTATTTTCTCATCCCATGCTTTCTGTTTAAGGAAAAATGAAAACTCCACCTTAATTAGTATTCCGGAAGAAAATATTCCGCTTTGCCTTTGCCCTTTTCTGGGTTTTATAATACAAACTCCAAATCAAACAGAAAAACAAACTTTGAAGATACAAAAAGGTTACTTATATAACTCGGTTAACAAAGTAATTAAAGTCCTTTCGCGCCACGAAAATAATGCACAATAACTGTATCCAAACCAGGAGAACAAATTTGTGTATATCCTTTAACGAAAAAACAAAAAAACAAAAATGGTGCGGTCTATTTAACACAAAATGTTAAATCAATATGTTATTCACATCAAGAATTCTTGAAGTATTTGTTTCGTGCAATGTCTTAAAGAAGATTGAAGTATAAAGAGGAGCATGAAAAGCAAATACATTCTCTTATTCGCATTCTGATGTGAAATCTTTGCAATTAAGTCGGAAACCCATAATGATGAAGAATCGGAAATCTCTTCAGCAGTAATTGCTTCCGCTGAAGTGAATTCAAGAATTCGCTTGATCTAAAAATGTAATTGCAGTTGCAATTGAACTTGTATTTGAGGACAATCGTCTTTTTCAACTCCTAAATCGGAAATTATCTCCCTGAACCAAGCGGACGGAATCAAAGCCAAAGCAGTTGGGTACAAATCCGGAATAAAAGCTTCAACCTGATGGCTCCTTCGTCGTCTATGCATAAGAATAGGAGAAAATGAGAAAATTAATGGAATTGTCTATTAGTGACGTCGTTAAGAAACGTTATATAGGTAAGTTGTTGAATACCTACCATACAAAATGTGGCAGATGTTTAACGGACATATTATTATTTGTATAAGAGGATGACTCTAGCGAATTGAACAGTATCTGAATAGTCAGAGACATTTTCTTGTTCAATTTTAATGTTTTTCTTTAATTTGTTATGTCCTTTGTAGAGGAAGCCGATGAAGGATTATTGTTAATAAAAACCACAAAAGGCATGATGGGCACGAAGCTAAATTTGGTTGCAAAGCCAGCATATGCGAGTAGATACACCATCAACGTCATCCTCTCCAGCATAAAAACAATGATCTCACTTGCCATAGGCTCCGCCATATATCCATCCTTCTGTGGACCGGGAGAATAAATGTCCGCCATATACCTACTGTTAAAAGTAGCATAAATACGTTTTTTTTTGGTTGAATTAAGTTGAATGTGAAATATAAAATGTAATTGTGAATTGCATGGATTAATTGTAGTACTAGCACTAAGTTTTTCACTAAGTCTTTCAAAAATCTATTACTGCTGAATTTAAACTTTAACAGCATTTTTGCTGCATATAAGAAGGATTGAGACAGAAGTTAAAGATATAGTGGGTTGAATCGCTTCACGTAGGGGTCAAATAAAGAACTTTTTATAACGTTGTTGAAACCGAAGTCTTTTATTCGTTCGCCTTCTTTTTTTTGCAATTTAAAAATTCTAGTTGAATAATTAATCGAGGCTTTATCCTCGAAAGTTCGCAAAAACTCTTGCGAATTAACACCAACATATGTATAATATTTATATAAACTTTTGTTTTGCTTTTCTTGTCATAAGAGATTTAATAGTAATATTTCCGTTGATTGTTTTCCTTATGCATCGTATTAGCTATTTAAGTTAGTCTAAAAGATAAATTCAAATACAGACCATCTTAAATAATTGAAAGAAGAAGTCGTATAAAACAGTAGCATTCAGGGTTCGCTTGCTTCAGTCAACCGCTCAATCACAGTTCTCAAACAATAACTCGACTATGCAGCAGACTCATCCAGGCGCCCCTCCCTCGATTGTATCAGTCGCCAGACTCGGAATTACCTGCAAAAAAATAAATAAAGAGCAGTTTGAGATTCGATTGAAACAGTCATCTGAAAAAGGTCTTCTTTCCGTGGATCAGGAAGCAGTAGCTCTCCCTGCGCTGCGCGGTGAAAAGGGATCAGTCCAAGGTTCGATTGCATCAACCACTCCACCCTATTCCATGGCTCGGAGGGCGGGCTGAAAGCTCGACTGCACTAGTCCCTCTCAACAAATTGCTTTTTAGCGTTTTGGACTACATCCATAGAGTTTGCGGTTGTGTCTTCTCCTCTATTCGTCCTAATTGCACACAGGACCAAATATCCATCGGAGTATTTTTCTTATCGTCCATACTGGACATTGCACCGCGTGTTTTCCAGCGTCACGCGACAACTGGATCGGTTTTACCGGCATCCCGGATTCGGCCAATGCCACGTATAGCTACTGACGATGAATGCTTTCATATGCGGCTTTATAGTTGATGGAAAGATGGTGCGTCTTGACTTGAAATTCATTAGTCTTTTCCAGGCTTTGCCTTAGTGTGAAGATTAGGTCTATTGTCGATCTGAAAGGCTGGATGCAACACTGGTAAGTGCTGTTATGCTTCAATACTGGGTGGTGGAACCGATTCTTCGTTGACTTGACGTAAGTTCTCTTCTTTTCCTATCATTGCGGGAGGCAATGGTGCAGTAGTAGTGTATTCGCTTACGGAATGGAAGGTCGTGCGTTCGAATCCCGGCCAAGTCCATTACTTTATACCGAATACATGAAATCGTTATCTCCCTAAGTAACTTAGACACCACCCGTGGAAAAAAACCCTACAACTGCACCCAAACACTTCTTTCCTATCTCTCTATTCTTTCTAATACCAAGTAGCTTACACTGTGTTCCTAGCATTATAAGGGTACTGTAACAACAGAAAAAAAATCCCTTTAGCGTAAGCAAATTATTAAAAAAAAAAAAACTCTCTCTCTATATAATGAAAATTTAACAGCTGTTGGAAATGCTGCTTCAAAACATCTACTATTCCCTGTGCTTCGGTGACTAGGTTTTATTCTCTGTTTGGAGGAGCCTGCGTTCCGGTCTTAAGGCCAGCAGTCAGCTGATTGGCATTTTTAAAAAAAACCTCCGGATATTGTTTCGATCGCCAGACTCCTCGATCTCCTTGAGCTGGGAGACGGCGTATGCCCTCTTCTTTCAACGCAGGATCTTTTTGTCCTCCTTTCTCCTGGCTCGATACTCTTCCCTTGCTGCCCTAATTTTGCATAGCAGCGTTTGGACATGTGCACATTTTGTCACCATTTTCCGATGAGCGCATTCATCATCATACCACGGGCTCTTTCTCTGGGGTGGCTGGTAACCTGCGGTGCTTTATACTGGTTCCATATATTGTTGGCGTCGGTGTAGGGAAATAACTTCACGGGCAATAACTTCACCTCGAGCGGGCAATAACTTCACCTTTTTTTTGTGAAGTTATTGCCCACTGATGGTGAGCAATAACTTCACCGTAAATTTTGTGTAGTTATTTCCCACCTATAATTTGAGAATTTTTCTATTATAACTAAAGACACTTGCACCCACTTCAAATCAAACAGTGACCCCAAGCAGGGGGGTTGCAGGGTGGCAGCATGCCCCCACATATGCATTGCACTGTTTATGGGATTAGTTGCGAACTCGCAAGTAGATTCCATAAACAGTTCAATACCTATGGGTATTGCATACTTCAACCCCCCTGCTAGGGGTCACTGTTTGATTTGGAGTAGGTGCGAGGTACGGTTCTTGATTTATCATAAACTGTTAAGAGAATTTATTTCCCACAAAAAAGTGAAGATATTGCTCACCTATTGTGGACAATAACTTCACAAAAAAAGGTGAAGTCATTGCCCACTCGAGGTGGAGTTATTGCCCATGTGAAGTTATTGCCCGTGAAGTTATTTCCCTGCACCGTTGGCGTCTGTGGGTGTTGAATGCACCGCGGAAAATCTCTCGATCAGGCGCTCTCTGTAGATGTAGACGCTGGCTACTCCAGTCGTGCTAAGGCATCCAACGCCTCTTTCTCGTTGGACAGCAGAGCTTTGAGTTGAGCCGCAACAAGAAAATGGTCATAGTCGACGTTTGCCCTTGGAATGTATGCACGTTTCAGTCGTTGGATGCGTGCTTTGCATCGATTAGTACATGGTCGATTTGGTTTTCGGTTCATTCATCTGGAGAACGCCAGATTGCTTTGTGGATGCGCTGTCTTGGGAACCTAGTCCCGTGGTGGCTGTGCTTACCGACTAATCCGCCAAAGATATTTTCCTTACCAGAGATAGATAGATAGATAGATTCTTTATTTTTTCATCATAAAGTTTATAAATTGGTATACTTAAGAATAAGGACATGGCAATACTGCCGTCTGCCTGAGATGACATTTCATAATATGATTTAAAAATAAAAGAAATAATAAAAAGCAAAAATTTTAAAATATAAAGAAAAGGAAAAAAGAAAAAAAAAAAGAAAAAATGTTTAACAAAAGATATGAAGAAATATTACTATATAAAACAATGCTATCAATTTTAACGTGATTTGAAACACAAAATATTATACAATTTGGATAATTTGATTAGCTGTTTATACAAAATTTTATCAATTTTAACGTGATTTGAAACACAAAATAATACGCAATTTGGTTAGAAATAGCTGATTATACAATATTATCAATTTTAACGTGATTTGAAACACAAAAGAGATATTATCAAATTTAGTATGATCAGCAACAAAACAATAAATAGTTAGGTATAAAATTTGGTCAAAACTGCAATAAGTGGGTAATCGACTATGTTTAATATGTGAAACTGTTACGGTAAGAGAGAGCATGTTGGCAATATTTAAAGAGGCTGAGCCAGCCCATTGCTCCATTTAAAATTTCAAAAAGTTTGTCCAAAGATATAAAACTTTCCCGAAAATGCAACCGGCGAATTTCTTGTAGAATAGGACAAGCAGCAACGAAATGGTATATATCTTCATTCACTCTTCCGTTACATAGATCACATAGCTGGGGCAAGTCTGATCGATGAGGTATAAAGTTCAAATTTAAAATTTCAACTCTTGCTCTAAAAATAATACTTATAACCGAGGCTGAAAATTCATTACTAAAGTAAGAGACTTCCGAGGGCAGTTCATGGTTTAAATGACTATAAATAGCTCTTGAAGTAGATGAAGATGCTCTGGAAAGGTTATCCAGAAACATTTTGTGATCCACCTTAGCAATCACATCAGAAAACTGAGCCTGCCAATCGGTCACATTAGTTTCTGTTAAGTTTAAACTTGTTTCGTAAGATAAAGCTAGTTCGTTCCAGTTTTTAAACGGGGAAGCATTCACTCGAAGTCATTTTCTTAAGATGATTTTGTGAAGACAAGTTTCACTTCTTTTCATCACTCTAGTAATGAAGTTCGCATTTGCCTTCAAATTTTGTATATATATAGGGACTATTCCTGACTCTACATATATGGCGTAGTTGGGTGTTGAGTTAGGCAAACGAAATATCCTCTTAAAAAAGTTCCTTTGTACAGTTTCAAAAGCTTCGAAGTGTGTGTATCCGACGGGTTGGACGCCATATGCCATGCATGCATTTACTGTCGCGTTGAAAACTTTGTACTTGGACGTTAAATCAACATTTTGGTTCGAAAAAAACTTTGGCCACATTATATTAAGAGCCAATTTAGCTTCGTTGCTTTTTTCTTTGGAGTGCTTTAGATAGCTTAAATTGTAGGTCAAGAGGACACCCAAATATTTAAACTCTTGTAAAACCTCAATGTGTGTATTGTTTAGAGACCATTTTTCTTCCGCTCGCCTTCTTGATTGTCTCTTTTCAAATATAAAAATCTTAGTTTTTTGGGTATTAATTTGCAAGCCCCAAGACTCGCAAAATGAACTTAGACGGTTTATTTGCAATTGAAGCGTGAAAGGATTATCAGCAAGCATGACTAGATCGTCCGCGTACAACAGGACTTTGATTATAATGTTAGCAAAATTAACTCCACCCGGAAGAAGCTCGCAGACATCATCTATGAACAGGGCAAATAATAATGGGCTGAGGATACAACCCTGAGGAACACCTGTAATTGTATCAAATCGATTTGAAAATGTGAAACCGTCCCATACCCTTGCATTTGTTGACGAAATAAGACTTGCATACACTTCGAGAAACTTTCTTGACAAACCAATGCAAGAAAGTTTGTATATTAAAGCTTGTCTATTGACTTTATCGAATGCAGCTTTAAAATCAACAAAGCAAGTGTATAGTTTCTTTTTTCTATCTATAAATTGTTGAGCAATGCTTGCAATGGCCAAGATATGATCCATGGTTGAAAAACCTGGGCGGAAACCGGCTTGAAAGATGCTCAAAAGACTGTTATCCTCAATCCATTTTGAGAGCCTTTCATATAGGATTGCAGTGAAAGTTTTTCTTATTGAATTTAAAATTGAAATACCTATATAATTTTCCGCAGCGTTAGCATCACCTTTTTTAAAAATGGCAAAAATTACAGATTCGTTGAAACTGTTAGGGACACCAATATTGTTGTTGAAATCCCCGAGTACGATCTTGACATCAGATCGGACAGGATCTGTTGGATCTGTCCAGCAGGTCATAGAACTCCTCCTTGATTAGGTCTCCTGCTTTGTCAGTAGGGGCGTGTGCACATATAAGACTGATGTTGAAAAATATGCTTTGGATGCGGATTACTGCCAGGCGATTACTTGAAATCAATGACTTATGATCCTTGCCGATTTCTCTCGACGAATCCGCATCCTAACATGTGCATGTGCATCCTTTTGTGACAACTGTAATAAATGTGGCATTGCTGTCATTTTTGCATACCCGATCCTATTCATCGTATCTCCTGTATCACGGTAATATCTGCCTTATACCGCGCGAGGACAGGTTCAAGTTTTTGAGCAGCACCAGGGTTGTACAGTGTACGTACGTTCCAGGTGCATACTCTCAGTTCATAGTCCGTTGACGTTCCTGAGGAGTGTCCATAACCAATATTGGTGTTCCTCTCATAAACCCGTCAGCACAACCTCCAACCTGGCGGGTCAGTTCCAGCATAGCTTCTGGAAGAAGTGTCAGTACTCCACCTCGGAAATTTGAGCGCTGCCGTTGACCCATTAAGAGCTCATCAACCACCATATCTTTTTCAACCTCAGCTCCGAATATGTCGAAGTAGCTCATGTAAGGTATCTGTCATCCTGTCTTTCGACTACACCGTTGATTCAATCTAGTGAATTCATCCGCCGCCGTATGTCCTCTTTCTGAGTGGCTGTTGTTAGACTCCTGGGGCTCGACCAGACAGTCGATTCCGACAGAAAATTATAGAGTTGCTATTTTCTTTGTGTTCAACACTCGCGCTTATAAGTTACGCAAGACAAGACCGGATATGCAAGCCCATTACCCGGTGGTTACCACGGGGATGTAAAATTAGCACAATTGATGTGTATGAGATAGTTGCAACGAATTGGGCATCGCCACGTTGATGCCATTCAGAACCTACCCTACACACCCCGCCTGCGTTACATTAGCACGCAACGACACTTTCAACGATTTGAGTACGGTCCAAAGATAATCCAACCAAATATTATGTTCCTGCTACAAGTCTTCACTTATCATTTGGAAATAAGTTTGCTTATGAGTCCTGTCCATTGCCAAACGGTGTAGGCACATGACGTTTCCCAATCTATTCTCTTCAAATTCATAAATCATCATATTGATTTAGGCTACCATTTCATGAATTATGTAATGTATAATCCCTGCTCATAAACTACCCAAACCCATAGACACTAAATATCAATTAAAGGACTTGATGTCAAGTGCAAGGGTTTTCAAAACACTCTACGGACTATGATATACACAGCACTGGCAGACAAACACAGGATATTCTTGGATAATAAATCATGTCGGCCATGAATCTTAAATGAAAATAAAAAGAAGCTCCTGCTGGTGTAAGCAATAATATGTCGGACGTTAGTTAATTGGTGATATATGTTTATTCCGTTTTCAATTAAACCATAAATAACATATTAATATTCGAAGTAGCTGTAGTAGATTGGGCGAATAATTTGCCCCACGAGAATAGTATGCCACTGACTACGAAATGTGCAATACCCAACTGGGGATGTTGCTTCTCGCTCCAAGATGGGCTATAAAACTATAAGTAATCCAATAATTCAACCTGCTAGCACAATAACCAACAGAGTTTTCTGATTAAAGGCATATTTTCGCTGTCAAAATACGCTGTTGTCATAAAGTGCTGTTAAAAGTAAATTAAAATTTTGTACGAAAGTTGGAAATCGGTTGAACAGAAAACTTTTATAATCTTCGCACAAAGACTATACTACCGCAGTCGGCAAGCAGCCAAACTTTTTTTATTTATTTTTTTTTTGTCTTGATACGTAGGTATAACATTTTCGCACTTTTGCGCAAATACATTTTGGCTATATCACGTTACAAAGATTGGAAGCATATTTAAAAGTAACTTTCATAGCTGCGTGTTAATGTCTAACACTACGGAGTCTAATATTTTAAGCAAATTGGTTGATTAATTTTCACTTGGAAAACTTTTAAACTCCAATTGGCTTTTATTATACCCGCTTGGGCTTAATGTGCTACCGGGTAGTGGTGTCTGAGAGAGCAATCTGTATTTAGATCACTTTTGCTGTGAACTAAGCGGCTGTAAGAGTTTATTTACTTCACCCTTATCCTTGTGGTCAAATCAATTATTCAAAGAATTGAGGTACGGTATACATATCTGCAACAATAAGTGAATACAAAGGACCAAGAATAAATATTCCCTAAAATCGATATGTCCTTGAGCTTAATTAGTTGCTACTTCTAAGGAAATTAACAGAAGATTGCACGCTCTTAATTGACCTTAAACTGAGCTATAATTACCAGTGGCTTTCGCACTCGATGACTCTGCCTTAATACCTAGATATTTGTTTCAATTTTCTGCTTCTCATTCTCGTGCGCTTAATTTGTACAAGCGTTTTGTGTTTATCTACGTAAGCTCATAATGTGTATAAGGGAGCGTTATAATAGGAAAGTCGAGCTAGGATCAAAAACCATTCGCATGGTTCTATCTAATGGTGGGAACAACCAATAAAATTACAATCACAATTAAACGCATCTGCTTTCTAATGATCTATGTAGGTATATCATACTACATAGGCGGCTTCACAATGCCCTTTGTCGTAAGAAAGGGACTCACCAAGGAGACCGGAGCCATGAAATAAGTCAGAAATTAATTAATGTCGTTGACTGAGATGTTGCATTAATTCGGTGACCGGAATTGGCCACAGGCCAAAAGTTGTATATTTCCGAGTTAGGACTGTTTGAAAGCTTTAGTATTCGTTATTATTCATTATTATGTGTCCCGTAAGAACGGTGACCCTATTTTCCATGAAGAACAAGAGGAAATTGTCATTTAAATGCAAAATGGACATTTTGTACTGAAAATCACAAAAAATAATTTGTCTGCGAAATAAGCGAAAAACAAATCGACATAAAATTGAACCATATAACCGCTACAATTAAAACCAATCCGCCCCAAAAATTGTTCATCTTTCATCACTTTCATAAATCGAAACAGTAAAAAACAATTTCTACCATACTAACAGCTTCTTACTTCATGAGCTTGACCAGGACGGCGCAGGGACATAAGTCCCGAAGACATAAGTCCCGAATTCATTTTTCGGGACTTATGCCCCACTATACTTTTCCTAAATATACGCCTAGAGAGAAACTAAGAAGACCACTCCAAATGCTACAACAAATAGTCAAATCGGTTTCGTTATCTCGATGTTGTTTTTGAGTATTACATTGAAAAAAAATGCAGTTAGCTTGGTACGAGCAGTTGGGAAAAATGCAAATCATGTAATTTTGTATTCATTATTAGTCGAGTTTGCATCGTGACAAAGAAAGTAAGCCAAGCAATTAAAAAAAATTATTTAATGCCATTTCTCAGCTCTTATGTCTACTTCTGAAATCGATGTTCGGCGATTTCTTTATTTTTATTTGATCAAATTCTCAAAAACATCGAATTCAGAAAAGGACATAAGTGCTGAGAAAAGGTATTAAATCGATGTTTTTAAGAATTTGATCAAATAAAAATAATAAAATCGCGCGAAATCAAATAAAAATAAAGAAATAGAACCGAAACACTGAATTGCTGTCTTTGTTTCGAAAATCCTAGTAACATACTTTTACAGCCTTGTAATCACTGTAAGATGTGTAGTTGCTGTTCACGAAGCTAAATGAAGAGGCGATTGCAAATAAAAATGAATTGTTGTGTCCTTTCTGTCGTAAAATTATAAAAAACAGTTGTTTTATTTATTTGTAAAACGACCAAGATTTAATAGTTCGTTGAAAATATTGTTTAATTTGTTTCGATTTTTTTTCTCGTTAATTATGTTTTACCTATCAATTTATGAACGTTAATAAAATATAAAATATTTCAAACTGTTTGTTTCATTCGGGACTTGTGTCCCATTTTCAACGATAAAAATTCGTCATAAGTCCCGAATTAATTTCGGGACTTATAGCCCACTTAAGTGGGACATAAGTCCCGAAAAATGAATTCGGGACTTATGTCTTCAGGACTTATGTCCCTGCGCCGACTAGGACCTGATTATTTTCTGAAATTTGGTCATATCATTTCTAAGTCTGTTTGTTACCTGAGTAAAGACAATCTCAGTTATAATAACGCTCTATATAATCATCTGATTTCTCATCTTTTTAAAAATAAGAACCGATTATCAACTGGTTTCTTGATTGAAGCAGGGCTACCCTAAGAGTGCAGTTATAATAAAAAAGATAGACTTATTTTTCTATACTATTATTTTATTTTCAAATTATATCACAACTTATGTTTTGTTCGTTATTTATATTTTAATTTTTGTACAAGTACAAGCGCCTGAAGATGAAACTAAGTTTCGAAATGCGTAGCGCAAAAATTAAAATATAAATAACGAACAAAACATAAGTTGTGATATAATTTGAAAATAAAATAATAGTATAGAAAAATAAGTCTATCTTTTTATTATAACTTCACTCAACAGAAAACGCAACTGGAGACAAAACACCACAAAAATGAAGCTACCCTAAGGTACGGTTCTTGGGCCAATCCCGTATAATATTTAGACCCACGATTGAGGAAATAAAAAAATAGTGCTTACTCAGTTATAAAAAAAGGACAGACAGACAGACATGACGAATCTATAAGGGTTCAGTTTTTTGCCATTTGGCTACGGAACCCTAAAAACGCTCTATATAAGCATCTGATTTCTCATCTTTTTAAAAATAAGAACTGGTTATCAAAAGCTTTCTTAATTGAAGCAGGGCTACCCCAAGGTACAGTTCTTAGGCCAATCCTGTACAATATTTACACCCACGATTTTCCGAAATTAACCAATTGTGAATTTGTTATTTTCGCAGAGGACACGTGCATTTATTTACTCATCAGATTCAATTGGACTCATTGAAACGAAATCAATCTTTAATGTCATTCAAACATACTTTGGCAATTAAATAAAATGCTTCATTTTTACTAGAAAAAGAATAGTCCGCTTCTTACCAAGCATCGGACTAGTAATAAATAATATACAAAAGGAATGGAAATCAAGTGCTAAGTATCTTGGGGTTCACCTTGATAAGTCATTTACACTTAGCCTTCTTGTCCAGGAAACTAATAGAAAAGTTAACATCACAATTAAAATGCTGTATCTATATATATAAAAGAAAGTGTCCGAAGCGATGTAATCCCATAACTGGAGATTGGCCGAAACGATTTTGATGATTTATACTTTGTTGGAAACGACCATACCACGTCGAGTTAATCGGTTCTCGTCAGATCACCGTAATTAAACGACGTTGGGCGCGGTTAGTACGTAGATGGGGGACCGTTTGAGAACAACCGCGTGTCGTTGGCCAGTCCCATCTACAGAGTTGAGGTAGATAATACATACGTGGTATCACAATGGACCTAAATTGGTCTAAGTGTGTCGGCTTCTGCCGACAGCCACATAAACCTAACCTAACCTACTTTGTTGGAAAGGTAAAAAAATCAAAAATTTCAAAATGTCTTATTTTGACCACCCAGCGTAGGTTACGATAGGTTTTTATTCGATTTTTTTTTTTTTCATTTTGTATTTATTTATTTTTGCAACAACCAAACAACGAATCAAATTTGAATGTAACACATCGTATCACAATTGAACTGTCAGATAGACACGCAACGTAACACCATCTAAAGGGTTTTTCAACAGGGACGCTACAAAAGTAGAGCGACAGGGAGAACAAACGACGCCGAATTTCTTGCCACACTTTTAACATTTCTCTTCAGTAAGATTTGCCATTTCATGATGGAAAGATATACGAGCCAACAACGAGTCGAAATTATTAAAATTTACTACCGAAATTCGGAGTCAGAAACCAAGTTTGGAAACCGTGTTATCTCACGAAATGATCCAGTCGCTTGACCGCCTCGGTCGTGCGATTTGACGCCGTTAGACTATTTCCTGTGGGGCTACGCCAAGTCTATGGTCTATGCCAACAAGCCAGCGACTATTGATGAACTTCGTACGAATATCGAAAGTGAAATTGCAGCAGTATCGGCCGATTTATGCTTGAAAACCGTCAAAAATTGGGTTCAGCGTCTGGACTTCTGCAAGCGTGCCCATGGTGGCCATGCAAAAGAAATCGAGTTCCATACATAATGGCATCGAACGTACTTTCACAGGAATAAAGAATTTCCAACCAAAGAATCCAAAACCGTTTTTGTTTTATTTAAAAGAAATTTTGTAGCGCTCTTATTGAAAAACCCTTTATTATCGACCAATGGAGAAGCCAATTTTGTTTCATGTGTGGTGGCGCTGTCCACGTTGACTGTGCGATTTGATTCTGTTGCGCAGTTTCCTCATTCGTTGCTGTTTCAGCGTCCATATTGCACTTTGCGAATTCGTGTTTCGTTCGATCGAATAACGTTTGCCGTCCATTCCGCATTACAGATTCGGATTTTTTCATTGCGATTTTGTGAGTTTTTGTGAATTAAAATTGATATGAGAATATATCTATAATATAAAAATGAATCGCTGAATGTGTTGCTAAGCGCAAATCTCGAGAGCAGCTGAACCGATTTCACTAATTTTTTTTTTATAATATTCCTTGAAGTACGAGGATGGTTCTTACTTAAGAAAAATTTAAAAAATTGCCTGAAAAAGTCAAAAAACAAAATTTTTCTATATTCCCATACAAAAGATTCGCAATAATACGTCAGTCAATTTGAACTATAATACCATACCATAAAGTTTAAGGGTTAGTGACGTTTGTATCGTATAAATATTAAAGTCAATATTTGTAAATATTTATACGATGGTAACATTACTCAAAAACAAATTGTCTATGGTAAAATGTAAATTGTCTGTGGTAAAATGTCACTTGAAATATAAACGTCTCTTTGCTGTGCATCTATAATATTACTAAATTTAAAATTTTTTATAAAATTATTATTATTATTATTATAATATATTAACATATGATTACAAATACATATAATAATTAATAGTGAGAGCACTAGCTGCAGACGCTTACGGCCTCTTGGGTACTAAATATGCCTCCTAAAAGGCGGCGGACAAATTTAGGCAGGAGAACCCGAAATGCAACGAATCAAATTAATTATCCGTATAATATTACTGCCCAGGAACGTGAAGATCGCAATGAACGTGAAGGAATTCGGTTTTAAACTTTTCACCTTTCCTGAGAGTTTTTGTCAGTTAACGCAATCAAAAACTGGTTTCAAAAAGTGTTTCCAAATGACTACAGTTTCCAGTACGGCTTGCTTTCGCTATGACTATAAACAAATCCCAGGGGCAGTCATTAAGTGTTTGTGGTATTAATCTAGAAAACCCATGTTTTTCGCATGGTCAATTGTATGTTGTTTGTTCCCGTGTTGGAAAACCATCTGCTCTGTTTGTTTACGCGCCAGGTAATCATACAAAAAATATCGTGTACCATAAAGTACTACAATAAAAATGAAACTTAATTTAGGCAAACAAACATATAATCACTATTTGTTTTATTTATTTATTATTATTATTTATTTATTAATTATATTTTTTTTTATTTATTTATTTATTATTATTATTAAGTTGCTTATTTATCTATTTATTAAATTCATTTTATTGTTATATCAATTCATTATCTGTATCTGTTAACTTATTTAAAATTGTTAGATTTGTATGTATATAATTATTTATATTTGTTAATTTATTATATCTGTCAATTTATCTATAATTGTTTATCTCTTTAAACATGTAATTTAGTAATTAAACTTGTTAATTTGTTAACTTGTTAACCAAATCTCTGTAAATTGCTCAACGGTGTGTTAGTGTGTGGGGGGGGGGGGGGGGGGGTGTTGCAGATTAGCTGCTGAAACTAAATAGTTTCGCTGGAGATGCGCTGGTCTCGTTGGATTCGTGGTCGCCAATTGCGGGGCACAATTGATGAAGGATTGAAAAATGAAATCGATGAAAAGAAAAAATAGTGATTTAAAAAACAAGTTTTGGGTTGAACAAGTTCTTTATTCGAATTCAGGTCTTACCTCTAAGCGAGTGGGATAAAGAATGGACGAGAGCTTAACGTAAATCCGCTTTGCTCGATTAGGAAAAACCGGAAATACTGATTTTTTTCGGAATACATTGGGAATCGAAATATAATGTATGGTAAGAGTGCCATCTATGATTTCACATTAGTACGAAAGTATTATATGGGGGATGGTGTTGAATATACTTTTACATATTCCGATATTTCTCCTGAACAAGTTGTTTTAAGAATGTATACCTTTGCTAAAATAAAAGATGAATGAATGAATTATCTTTTTAAAAATCAAAACAAGCAATTACTTTTGCCGAGTATAATTGAGATGATTCTCCTGAGGTCGATGCCACATCATGATGCCACATCATGAGCATCTTCTTTACTTCTCGGAAAAACGAGTAACAAGATAATCTTTTCTCAGGCCTTGGAGGGCTGACTCAGCCCTATCGAAGAAAATTTCCCGGAGTTTTTTCACATTTTGGGAAACTTGGTATCGTGAATCATCTTCGAAGACGGCGAAAAAACGAACTTATTTTTCTAGGTCGAACACAACAAGTAAGAGACAGCTGGAGATCATTGTACGCTTAATGGAAAAATATCCAGATAATTCTACGAGGTTTTTTAAAAGGAGCAAAGATAAAGGGATGTGCATTTTTAAGGCAATTCTAAATGGACTGTATTGGGCCGCCATCGAAGTCTGGATTTGAGTGGAAAAGGGTAAATTTTTATTATTTCTTATAATTTACTAACAAAATATAGGGACGGGCTACAGCCCGCTTGGGCGAACTGTTGGATACCCTATTCTTATTCCTATCCCTCATAAGTGGGCGTGACAAAAGTCTAAGTATGGTTGAATTGTTAAGGACGCTCTACATATTTTCTTATATAACACTTAAGCGATTTTATCGAAAAAAAACCAACCTTTTGTAAAAAAAACGCTCCCTAGCTCAAACTTTGATTTTTCAATAAAATTATTTTATTCAATTGTGGGCGTGTCAGTAAGCGGATTTAAAAAAAGTTATACATTATAAATTTCAGCGCCCTAGCTTAAATTTTGGATTTTCAAAAAAAAATTTTTTTTTTTAAATTGTGGGCGTGTCAGTAGGCGGATTTTGAAAATATTTACACATGAGCATAAAGGGCCCCCTCGAGAGTATTTTGAAAATTTTATCTCCCGAGCACTTTTAGGAGTCATAGATCATAATATAAAAAATGTCAGCTTTCTAGCTCAAAATTCGATTTTTCCAAAATTTTGTTTTTTTTGAGTTTGTGGGCGTGTCTGTTTGCGGATTTCAAAAATTCGTAAACTTGATTATTTCGGGACCCTAGAGAGTATATGGTTAAAATTTCAGCTCTCTAGGTCCAGTTTCAAGGCCTAATTTTTGCCGACGGACGGACGGACGAACGGACATGGCTAGATCGACATTACTATCGATGCTGATCATAAATATAGTAACTTTTAGGGGTCTACGGGCAATATTAAGGTATGTTACAAACTATGCGTCAAAATTAATATACCCTTAGAATAGGGTATAATAACTGATCAATTTTATTTGTCAGGTCATCAAATAGGTAAATTAACATGGGTTTATTAATCCGGTAATACTAATGGAATCTAACAAAAATTAGTGAAAATCGAGAATAAATATTAGAAATAAATATAGGTACTTGCATCGTTTCATTCAATTTAAGCGGATTTGATATATCCCTCAATTTTCTTCTGAAAGTTATTTGATTGTATCTCTCAACCTCCTCTCGAAAACAAAACTATTTATCATTTTAAATATGTTTCCTGTTTAATACAATAAACCTTTAAAACTTCCACTTCCCCCTCCCTATCTTCTAACCCTAATTTCCCTAACGCCCGAGCTGTGTAGCTATTCATTATAAGGGTATTCAAAAATCCCTTTAGTGCGAGTACATTATAAGAACAAAATCGCACAAGGAAATGGTTAATGTCGAATTCTATATATACAGTGAGCAGCAAAAGTGTTGTACCCTTAAATTTTTTTTTCTTTTGCCCAAGTGGGTCTGTGCTGTAACAAGCAAGTGAGGAACTCTATGAACCAACCACATCTTCACAATGTGAGCGACATGTTTCGGGTCGTTGTCCTATTGGAAGTAAAAATCGTCGACAATCCCAACTTTTTGTGCAGTTTGTAGCAAATTTTGTTGCACAATTTTTAGGTACACCTCTTTTGTTATAATCTCATCAATTATGTCCAAGGTACTAACCCCTTTACAGGACATACAGCCCCCACACTATAACTCCCCACCTCCGTGTTTGACTGTTTTCCGCGTATTTTTTTGGATTTATAGCTTCGTTTGGCTTCCTCCATAGTTTTGAACGCCCATCTGAGATAAAAATATTGAATTTCGAATCGTCAGAAAAAATTACCTTATCGCAGAAGTCAAAACCTTTGTTTTAGTAGTCATCGGCGACTTTACTTTACATACTCACGGACCGCTCGACGGATTTTTATGACACTTGTGAGTGTGTTCTTTATGGTGCCTGTATTAATCTTAACAAAGTGAGGTTTATTAAAGGTTGCCAGTGGTGAATGAAAAATGCTGTAAGACAGTTCTAAACTGTTGCATAAGGGAAAATCTTTAAATAAATCCTAGTAAGGCCATCATCGTTCCTTTTACCAAAAGTAGAAATTTAGACCTAGGTCAAGTCTCAATAAACGACACAGTCTTAGAGTACTCTGAAGAAGTCAAATATCTTGGAGAAATCCTAGACAAAAGACTGAACTGGCACCCTCATAAAAAAACAACATTATAAAAAACTACTTGAGCTTAATGGGCCTGTCGCCGCACGTATGGTAGAACCTGTGTAATCTCTCCAAAGATCGTCCACTGGATTTACACAGTGATGATTAAGGTCACTTGGGATATTAGCGGGAAAACCGTACAGTAGTTCACCCATAATAACATACGCCTCCATAGTGTGGTGGACAAAATCCACACAAAAGATCGCAATAGAGAAGCTGATACAACGGTGAGGCACTAACTGGATTAACTATTAATAACGCTCCAAATACACTTTCAAAAAGTGGCGATTCGCAGTGCAACAAGTTTAATATAAACTACTCAAAACCAAATAGGGCCCACTAAGTCTTATGGCTTTCATGTGGAAAAAAATTTGTGATTATATATTTTTTTTGGTTATATATTTTAGCTTAAGAAGTTGAGTACACATAATCAATACGGAAACAAATTTCAAAATTTAATATACACACAAAAAACATTCTATGGAGAAATTTTCGAATAATTAAGAATTTTACATTTATCACTATATTTTGTTATGATTTGTTGTTGATTTGTTTTGCTTAGTAGCGAGTAGAGCCTCCTCTACTCCGTATGCACTGTATTAGCCTATCTGGTACGCTTTCGCTCAGATGCGTTACATTTTGTTCGGGTATGCGCTCCCAACAGGTTTTTAACGCGTTTATCAGCTCCTGCTTAGTGTTGGCATGGCTGTGGTTTTCTTTGAGGCTTTTTTTAATTGGTCCCATAATTGATCGATGGGATTGAGGTCTGTGCTCTTTGCGGGCCATGTCAAAAGTGAAATATTGGCATCAGAAAGAGCACCTTGGGGCGAGCATTGTCTTGCATAAGAACCAACCCATCGCCAACTCTCTGTGAAAATGGGATCACAATATGTCATATTACCATCTCAACGTAACTGACGGCGGTAACGGTGCCCTCATCGAGGATTACCAGCTCTGTTGTGTCTAGCAAACATATTCCAGCCCACAACACTTAGCAACAACGCTAGAATCGGACTGAGAAAACAAGTGCAGTAATTTTTGAATCACTTGGAGGCAACTTTAAAATTGTTGTTAAAAGCATTGATAAGGACTCATACACATGCAAACTCTGCAATAAAATGCTTCGTATCGATAATATTTACCAATTAAATATATTTTAGGCAAAATACAAAATAAATCTTGATTGGGCCTTATTTTAGTTTAGAGTAGTTTAGTTTAATGAGATAAGGCTTGACGACCACCCGAAACTTATGACCCTATTCGATGAGCTCCCGGAACTTGATATGAACTGCGCGGTCACAGACCGCCTTCTAAAATACTATGCTTCAATAAACGATTCTCCACAGAGATCCCAAGGAGAATATAATAAAAAAAATTGTAATAACCCACCAAACAGCCACAACGGCATAATGTGGTATACGGATGGTTCTTAAATGGAATCGGGGGTAGGTATTTACGATAGCGTATTTCAAGCAGAGCTCCACGACATTCAAGAATGCGCAAGCCACATTCATAAATCTGGTATTAAAGGCCCAAATATCCATATATTCAAGCATAGTCAAGCTGCTATAAATGCCCTTGGCTTGCACACCATTGATTCCAAATCAGAAATGCACTGTTTCAATACCCTTCAAACACTGGGCTTAAGAAACAAGGCCAGACTATGGCCATAAATGGGTTTGATGATAGGAAGAAGGCTTCAGAAACACCATTCACAGGTCCTGAACCTTTCTCCTGCACTCCTACATTGGCAACAATGAGCGATTCGGCCCTTCAATAACAATGCCAGCAGATGTCTAAGTCTAAGAAGCCTATCAAAACTTAGTAGATGATCTCGACAGAAAAGGAACCATACTGCCCCTTCTACCTGATAAAGGTCCCTTAGGCATTCCAATCGCTACATGCAAACTCATGTTCATGAGGGAGGCCATTGAGAGAACTAAGCTCAGGTGAACAAGTGGCAACACTTGTCTAGCGACAAAACAGATTTGGCCAAAGCTGGATCTAAACCGCTCTAAGTGTTTGATCTCTCTGTACAGACTGCACATTGGCGTCTATGCAAATGAAGCTGCTTGGAAGAGGAGGAGGAGCAGACTATTCTCTACCTTCACTGCACATGCCCTGATCTCTCTCAAAGACGAAAACTTCAGCTGGGGTCTTTATTTTACAATGATCTCAACGATCTCATAAACATCGACATTAAAGGTCTTTGAAGCTTTGTCAAAAGCATCAACTGGTTTAACGAGTAGGAAGAATATAGATCCGTGTGGTATCACAATGGACCTTTTTATTGGGTTAAGTGTGTCGGCTTCTGCCGACTGCCAACATAACCTAACCTAACCTACTAGCCTAAATATTTTCTTGTCCCTATAGCACCCCATTTAGAGATTGGTTTCATGTTTGCAATAAAGTACTTTATGCAGAAGCAATTTTCGCTTAAGTAAAACAAATATTTAGTCACTGAAAGTGAAAGCAGGACATATGAAACACAAATTTTAAAATGATTACAATGTTCTCTCCTCTTTTAGAAAAAAGTCTGCGAGGACACTGTGCCAAAAACCAGGACTGTCCTCTCAATAGAAATATGAATGGTCTCCGTAGCCATTAGTTCAATATAAATTCAATTTATTTTGAAAGGCAAACAGCTACCCACATATACATCTATCATTGATCAACTTTGAGCTTATTGCTTCTGTACGTTATGGTGAAGAAATAAATTTGCATAGGGACTATACTGAAGCAAAGGGAAGGCTTTGATACTCGTAACATCGCCTATCGTATATTCAAATACGATCGAACTGGTTTCAGATGTGTAATTAAGTTCTCTCTCTTCATAAATTAAATGTGCTTTATATAGTGCATAATCATGAACAGTGTTAATTTCATTCAACGTCAGCGAGAATGATAATCCGCCCATGTGACGACACAATGACTTTTAAAAATTAAACTAAAGTTGTTTTCCTAAAAAACAAAGCTATTTGTGTTCAAACAATTATTTGATTGATGTTAGCCACTATGTACCTAGGAATTTTCCATTTAATATTTTTTAACTCAATTAAATTCAGGGAACTAGATGCATTTTTTAAGTGTCTCAACAAGCATAACAATGCAAACAACTTTATTCCATTGTAAAAGAGTCGAATGCAATTTCTGACTTCCCAATCAATATTCTAGTCAAGTTTTCAATCTCGGCAAATTCAATGGACCACTTAAAAGCTCGAACAGAAAAACGGAAGAAAGTCCTCAATGTGAATCCTTGTTCAATCAAAATATGGAAAATGTCCGCTATGACACGACCAAATGCAAATTAAAACTAGTAAGGGAAAATAAACACCGGTTCCGGTGGTTCCCATGGACTCAAATGTAAATTGGTTTCAATTATTAACATTTGTATAGGTACTCAATGTATTGTGGGTGTAAGATACAATACTCGTACAAAAAAAATCGTCCAACATTGAAGCAAAATCCATGAAATGTTATAGGTATGTACGAGTATTTGTTTCTTAAGGGAACACTGCGGATGTCCTTCTGCATCTACGAGTAGGAGAGGGAAAAAATGAATTTAATTGACGACGGAATAATACGAAATTGCAAGTGACACGGATTGGAAACTTGACTATTGTTTGGACGCGAGATTGACGCCATTAATTGATTTTGAAATTGAATTTTTGAATATAATTAAGTGGGAAAGCTCGCACCACTCGATGTTATTATAATATTTGAATTTTAGTTGGGCAGATTTTAATACATGCAAAATGCTTAAACAAGGGAATTATTTTAAATGACATCAAATTTAATGGGGGTAATATGTAAAATTGAAAGGCTTGAACAAATTCTACGCTAAATAACGAATTGTCAATTTATGTAGATACTCGTATATATAAAAGATTTTTTTGTACATTTAAAGGCCAATTTTTGGTTGGTTATATTGAGAGATCTGTTATGGGTGGCACTTAGGCAATGAGGAATTCCAGAGATCTACGTACAGATGCTCGTGTGTATCTATAAATACCAGAGTAAGGTCAAGACACCAGAGTAAGATGCCCCACTGGAGTCACAGTTCACAAAGTGATTCTCCATCAAATGAAATGATGGATGAAATGTCCTTGCAGGGAGCACTTGACGTATGGGTGAATGTTTTGCTATATTTCGCCGGGAGGAGGAGGGTGATGTCACTCCTCGTTTAAGAAGAAGAAGAAGGTATTGCTCTAGTTTTAATGATACAAACAAAAACCAAATTTTTTATCAAATTTATAGATATATCGTTAAATTTACAGCAGCCAATACCCTTACACGGTAGCTATGAATTTATTGGTATTTGTTTAAATTCTGTCTCAATTTCGAATGTTATAGCTACGGCCAAGCATTGCTAGTTAAAAGAACAGTATTAGATTAAAAGCGCGGATAAGATAAGCTATATGAGATTGTCCACTTTCATATGCCCTGTCCCCTACAACCCGCAAAATGGACGGTGTCTGATCCTCTCTGTAAATTTCCAGCCAGTGAACAAATGAGAATCATAAAGTAGGGTTTATTTTCATAAGTGCTGCCTAGATATAGGTGAAATGACATTTTTCTTGCAGAAAACAAACAATGACAAGTATACATTGCTACGTATTCAGGTAGTCAACGTAGGAAACGCAATCAAATGTAGCAAATGCAGGATAAACATATACGTACATATTTGCATTTGCGAGATTTAACTTTTCTTCGTTTATCTGTAGTAGTCAACAGAATAGTTCCATCTAGATTAATTGAGGAAGATTACTCTACCATCTTTGCATTCAACTCTTAAAAAATGGAGGCGCCTATGGGAAACGCTGTAAAACCAAATACAGTAACAGTTCAAAAATTTGATCAAAAATGTAATCCCACTTCTTTGACAAATATTTTTGTCTGTGGCTTTTAAAAAAATGTACGTTTAAAATGAGTTCAAGGTTCTATCAAAGCCATAAGCGGATGTGTCGGTGCGCAGACTTAAACAAACTTTGTACGTACTCGTTCCATTTAAAGACAAATATTCCATAATGGCGGTTCGGCAGCCCGACTATAATATCAACTATACACATATTCTTCATAATAGTAAACTTGTCTCACCTTATCAATTAGCCATCAATGCATTCGCTTAGCAAAGGGCTTTGTCATAGGGAACGACTTAAAAAAAATCAAAATCATTTTTAGGTTAATTTGTCAATAATCTGAAAATTACTGCAATATTCGTTAAGTGTTTCATATATTGTTCTTAAACTAAAGTTTCTCAAATTCAAATTCATTGCTCTATTTGTTTTTGCATATATATTTGCTTAGGCTAGACTTGGGAGGGTTATGATACATTTAGTCCAGAACATAGCCTTGTCGTTAAAGAAACAGAATATTATTCCTTTCACAGTCACAGATATTTGACAGTCGCTTTTTAAACGAATTTAAGAAAAATCACGATTCTTATAATTTATTCAATTATTTTCCTTTTGATAATTTTTACGTTTGATAATATGAAATCTGTTTTGGAATTAGATTAACTATAGATGGAGCTGGTCGATAGTAGCGAATACTCAGGGAGTTGACTGAAAACTATTTCCGATTTTATTGTGTTGATTCCTTGTATTATAATAATAAACTTAATTCAAACCGTTCTTCGTCTTTCCTGTGAAAGCAGATACAAAAATCGGGGCGGTGCAATAATACTAGAATGCAATCTAATAATATTTTCGATATTCAAGAACTGAATAGGACGTTTACTAAATTGCCTCGTTTGCTGATGTCCCTTTGCCCTATCCGAAAATATTATTGTAAACCCCTCGGACAATGAACTTATGTTTGATGTAGTATATTCATTAAAATGGTTATTTGGTCCATAGAATCATGGAGAACATCCTATAAAAATTCTTTAAAATTATTTTACGCTATATCCTTTAATATGTATCTACAGCTTTGGAAATAAGCTTGAATATTTCCAATCCCCAAAAATAGAAACGCAACAGAATATCGACACATTGCCATCCTACCTTTTCAATCTAAAGCGTTTAAATCAATTATTAGTGCTCAAAAATAAACATTATCTTGGATCTAAAAACTTATTAACGCCTTTCCATTCTGAACACAGCTGCGTAACAGATTTGCTAAAAGTTACTGATGATACACGGGAAGTTATTGACTAGGTCTGGTAACCAGTAACTCTGGTAACGTTAGTTGATTTTTCAAAAGCATTCGATTTCATTCGTACGGATATACTTTGTAAAAAACTTGTGTCTAACTTGACCACCTCTATGTAAAGTTAATATTTTCTTACTTAACTAAAAGAGTTCATCCGTCTTCCAGTGTAAATGAAACTACACAAATTGCAGTGAAGATGACAATTTAAGCGACTTTGAATTTAATCCAGGAAATCTTGAGTTAAACAAACATATTTTGGATATTTTTAGATTCATACCTAAGGTCTTAGTCACCTGTACAAAAAAAAAAACTATTCACTTGCAATATCGTTAGCATAAAAAGTTTTCAGTAAAGTAAAGTTTTATCTACATTTTTAAGTAGATAATGCCTGAACTGATTAATTATACTGCATCATTTATCCCGTAATCCGCATTTAAAACCCTTTAGCCATTATTACATACAGCTTATACTGTACTATCATTGATTCATAATTAATAATACAAATATCTAAAAAGAACTAAAAAGCCATATGCATTAATATTGTGCCTATACGTAAAGTAAATTTAATTTGAGCTCAAAATCAAAATCAATTCCGAGTTCAACCGCATTGGGTTCACATTGTTTGGTTTGAGGCAATTCAATTAGTGAACTTTATAGCAATAGAGATATGAACCTACTGCGGAATTCAACAAATTGCAAAATAATTACTCAAACAGAGCTGTGTTTGTGTGCGTTCCAACATATTCGTATACGGGCATTCGAGAAATATTTGAAAACAAATGCTTTCGCAATTTAATATAGTTTTGTATATTAATATCAAAAAATATAACTGAAATAGTGTAACCACATTTTGTGTGAATGTGGGGCAGCCAAGTTAGGGTTAACTGTTGAAGAATGGTTTTCATGATATTTATTTAAGTAAGCTCCGTTTAAACATCGGGTTTCATTTTAATTCTCAATGCTCTTTAGTTGTTTTTTATTAAAATTAAATTATCAAAATGAATATTTTAGACGTGGTAAAAAAATATTTTTATCCGAATAGAAATTCAATTACTAACCCTGTGCATAGAGGCAGCGTCTCCAAACAAACAGCGCTTGTCGTAAAAGGCGTCTAGGTGAGAAATCGCTTCTAAGTTACAGGAAAGATAATTTAAAAATCACATTTCGCAAGTAAATGGAGTTTAAAGAATGCTATGGCCACCTCAGCAAATAACTCTTATTGAGACAAGAATGATAATTGCCAAAACTCTATTGGTGCCAAAAATACTATTCGCCTGTGAGATTTTTTTTAAACTGCAACTGTGAATACAAACAGGAACTTAACGTTACATATACGAACGACAAATTTAAAATGTTATTTGGCTGTGGCTCGTTCAATTAGATTGAGGAGTATGTACTAGTGATTATAGGAGAGCACGTAGAGACACTTTGATGGAGATCTTGGTTTGTTTATTTTTATTTATGAATTGTCTAACAATTTAATTTTGCATTTCTTCTTCTCCTTTTCAAAATCAACCAACACTATCTGAAAATTCTTTAAGGAATCACGATGCTATTGCATCTGCGGTTGATTTACCTGCGACAATAACCGCTCAACGTTCTCCACGATGTGTGACATCAGCTTGATTGATCCGTAGTTGTCACAGTCACGCGTATGTCCTTTTAATTTGTACAAAGGAAGAAGAAAACGTTTTCTCCACTGGTTAGGCTTTAGGGCGCCTCTCATTTGGTGATGAGAATCATGAGTCATTTGGACTCGATGTCTACCATCTTTTTCCAGAACTCAGAGGGTATCTCGTCCGGCCCAACTGCTTTTCGTTTCTTAGAGTCTTTGACCACCTTTCTAACTTCTTCGACAGTAATGTCGTGTACTTCTTCATTGCTAGGAACTGCTCTCGAAAAATATATCCGAGGAAATTGTTCATTTAGAAGTCATTCACAATACTGCTGCCGCGTGTGGAATACTTTTTTTGTCCTCCACAAGAAGCAACCCTTGAGCATTGTTGATAAACTTTGGGGCACGGATTTCATAAGCATTCCTCCTTCTCTGAGCGCAAATTTTGGAAATAGTTGTGCCCCTGTTCAAGCTGTTTTGTCGGAGTCCATTGACAGCCTGATTTCTATCAGCAGCCGAAGAAGAAATTTCTTCTTCCTCCCGATACAGGCCCTCCACACAATTTGCTTAAATTTGAGCGCACTTTCACTTTGCGAGCACTTTGCAAAGTCGATATTCCAATTCGAGGGTAGTTTTTTTCATCTCCATTATTACTGGATCACTTTGACCAAGCTTTCTAGTCACTTAGCACTGCTTTAGCTTCATCTGTCCACCACCATGTTTCTTTGTGGTAGCAGTGATTTGTCTTTATCCAAGCAAGGTCGTTATAGAGAATTCCAAATATCTTGTGCTGTGCACTCTGCATCTTGCAATTAGTATTTCCATACTTTTTACATTATCCAAATTCGCCGTTAACCGATAGAGGGACTGACTAACTGCGTAGAATGGTCTTGATGTTTAGGTGGAGACAAACATTTAGGCCACACGATTACCTTTAATTAGTAATAAGGAAGTGAGATTCCACTAACTTCCGACTTAACGAAATTTCTTAATCCATGAAAGCAAGTCCCAAGATCAATGATTTCCGCTCGATTTTGTTCGTCGATTCGCGACGCAACAAAAAAAAAAAAAACAGAAAAGTAACCGAACTTTCGCGGTAAATACACAGACCAAAGTCTTCGAATTGTCTTCGACTATTTCAGACGATTCATTCCTCTCGCTAACACACTTCCGAAGGGCATATAAGTATACAAAAACTGTGTATGAATTACTGCTTTTTTGGATACTGACTTTAAACTTGTCATTTAATTAACAAAGTTGGACAGCTCCTATTGCGCTGTTAGTCAATTCAATGACAAACAGTTTTTTGCAATTTCCACTTGGAACGACAAGTGGAAACTTAGCATTAGCTCCTAGGTATTGTCCTTGTCGCTGTAGAGTTTTTTGTTACCGCTTGCTAGCTGCTCTATAGCTGAAATGAGGTGGAAGTCTTAACCTCACTCGACTTCGCTGAAGAGATGTTTAGGTCGTTTGAAATTAGTTCCAAATCCCTCTCCAAACTGCACGCCTTGCACAAATACCTTCAACTGCAGGTAGTGTATATTTGTTTTGGGCTGATCTTCCAGACTTCTTATACAAATTTAGTTTTATATTGATTTATTTACTAAGGAACCAACTGACTTCCACTTCCTTCACCACTTTCACTTTACTAATTATTTTTCTTTTAAAAAATAAACAATCTTGAAATGATTATCACCAATCGAACTTTGTTCTTCTGATTTATCTTCCATACTCTCTCATGGCAATCGCACTCTCTCAGGAAACATCCCATCGCACCATTTGCTTTAGTCTTTACCTCCTCACTTCATAGCTACAAAAGCATCGCACCATAGTTCTTTACAGAATCAAAGATGAAATAATAAAATAAAAAAGCATTTGTCCTGGTCGGGATTCAAATCTACACCTGAAGGTTCCTCGCGCTCAAGACTCTTCGACTTTCGACATTAAATTTCATTTTTTATTGATTATTAAATATCAACTTACATATAAGACAGAAATAATTAAATCTCACTTCATATTGACAGGATACTTATTGTAATTAATTGTACTTTGCGGACGCTTTAAACTAAGCTTCTAAATTTAATATTTTATATAGAACAATATACAAACTACCGATTATACCTATTATACTTATTTAAACTACTTACGTATTCTTACTATAATTACGATTCCAAATCCCAATTGTTGTTGACCCCCCCCCCCCCCCCCCCCCCCCTCATGCCTCATGACTCTGCCTCTAGGCCACCCAAGTAACCCGTAACAATTGTTCATCACAGTCAGCAAAAACAGCTAACAGCATAAGAAGAAAGGACTTTAGTTAATTATACAAAAAATAAACCCTTGGAAAAAACTTCAATTGTTTAAAGTAAGGGAAATAAATTAAATGCAGGCAATTTTTTTCAGACCAAAAATAAATATGCAATTAAAATTAAAATTTGGATTTTATATGAACTTTTGGTTTTAATTAAAATGTTAAAAAAGAAAATTAATCTCAAAATTACTCAAAAGGGAAAACTAGCTTCAATTATCTGCAAAATCCCTACTTTCATTATTAAAAACGAACTACATATTGTTTCTTTTTTTCGATACTCCCCACACAATCATTACATCATCCCATTTAATGTTTGTCCTTTCATAATGCGATTCATCCCATCTGCACCAGCGGTCTGTTTTCTCTGCATTTTCAATTCTCAAAATCGTATTAAACGAATAAAAATAAAATATACATTCGGGCAGTAGTAATTAATAATTTTAATTTTAATATACAATTATAAAGCTAAAGGACACTTAAAAATATAAAGTGCAGGACTGTGTCACATAAACTCGGTCCCTTGCCGGGCATTTTTATCAGAAATGTGGAGGCATAATGCTTAGCTATTTGAATTTTGTCATACAAATTATTCAAAAAAATGTAGAATGATTATAAAAATTGCATTTATCCCCGTTTCTTTGTGCAAAACTTCAATAAGCAACGCACTCCTATTATGTTTAATAAAATGTAAAAATTTCCATAATCTTGATAACAATCTCAACTGTTGGGTTGAAATATAAAATTCAACATATTTCACGAAACCAATACTAGCTCCGTTGGACCGGGTGAAATAAATTTAAATTTGTAAATATGTAGTTAAAGATTTTCTCGTCGATGCCATTTAATCAATCATTCACGAATAGTTCATTGCATCGCGATTCAAGTAAATTGAATAAAAACACTGCCCTTTAATTTGCACTGCTAAATGAAAACGAGGGCATGTCACTATTGAAATAAAACACACATGATGAAAATGAAATCGCCTGCACAAGAGAAGATACAATAGCGCTTAAAGGGCTATAAAAACTGACAATAAGCTTGTCATGCAAGCTATTATAATATGTCTACTTGAAGGAAGCACCTACATGATTCTTCATTCTGTGATGGATATTCGTAGTTTATATGGAATGATGCTGTGAGAATTGAATTACTATGGTTTATGACACGGGAGATGGCAGAAATATAATCGGGCAGATAGTAAAAGCGACGGTCCTTTTATTTTATTTATTTCAGACGATAACAATTAATTTTTTTTGTTTGTAATGATGTCTGTTTAGGGTCATTCAACAATAGGTTTCATTTTAAATTTCGCGCCAATGTTGAACTGTTGGCAATCAACTATCATTGCAACGACTTTTGATAAGTGAAAAGTATGAGGTTTTTAAATATGCTTATATCACTTATATGATATTTATAATAAGTTAAAATATCGCGGAGACGTTTCGTAATGCTTTTTGTCATCATCAAGCGCCTTCTCGCACGGCTATAGTGAATTTAAGCGATAGATTTGAACCTCTCGGACAGGAAAGTGATGCGAAGAATCCAGCTCGTGTTTGTCTGGTCGACTGAAAATATCGCCGACGTAGCTGAGAGTGTGACTGAAAACCTAGGTTTGTCCAGTTCGAGAAAGTTTCATATAGAGGAATTGTTCAGAACGTCTTTAACTACATTCTTCGGGAGTGATTTCTCCAATAAAACGTTTTTTTTTTTAAGTTGGCGTGTCGTTGGGAGGATTTTAAATAGATTTACACAAAAGCGTTAATGGCTAGAGAGTATAGGTGTATTCTAAATTTCAGCTTCCTACCTCAAACTTTGATTTTGGCTTTTTTTTTTGTAAATTGTAGGCGTGTCAGTGGGCAGATTTTAAACATTTTAACTCCCAACCATTTTGGGGCCCTAAAGACCATATATTCCAGCTTTCTTGCTCTGGTTTAATGTAATAATTTTTGTATACGGACGGACGGACAAGGATTGATCGACATTACTATCGATGCTGATCACGGATATAGTAAATTTAAGAGGTCTATAAGCTATATTTAGGCATGTTGCAAACTTCGCGTAAAAACTAATATACCTACCTTTAAAATAGGGTATACAAAAAACGTTGATAGGTGCCGCGCAAGGCGGAGGAAGAATATCATCGCATCGCTCAAAAAAAAGCGTGCCTTCGAGTCCGTGGGTTGATGATTGGAGATCACCGATGTCGAACAAGGGAGATCAAACAATAATCAATAAAGGAAATCGTCAAAATCCTAGAAAAATAGGCATAAACATAGGGATGGGCTACAGTCCGCTTGGGCGAACTGTTGGATACCCTATTCTTATTCCTATCCCTCATAAGTGAGCGTGACAAAAGTCTTAAGCTTTTGTAAGAAAAAACGCACCCTAGCTCAAACTTTGGTTTTTCAATAAAATTGTTTTATTTAATTATAAGCGTGTCAGTAGGCGGATCTTAAAAATATTTACACATGAGCATGTGCCCTTTACATAGAAAGTATCTATATATATAAAAATCAATCCATATTTGTGTTTGTTGCCGGTGTTTGGCCAAACGCGTTAACCGATTCCAATGAATTTTTTTTCCATGAAATGTGACGTCTGTACGAAGGATGTTTTGTATGTGTGATGTTTGTATCTGCATCGGTGTGTGAATTATGGACATTTGAGTGAGTACACATGCATATGTGCGTATGCGTGTAAATTCCGATGCAGATGTAGAGACCGCACATATAAAAAACCATCGTACAGACGTCACCTATTTTGTTATCCGAACGCGCATATGAAAAAGGGAGACCACAAGCACGTTTCAAACCTATTGTGGTGTTTGTGCGCACTTTCATTCTTGAGATATCGTGTGTTCAATGTTTTATTCAAATAACTCTTATTGAATTGTTTTGCATTTTTTTTTTGTTGTGAATCGGACATCGGAAAGTTGCTTTTCCCACTACTTTCGCTTTGTTGTTTGATTCGCACAAGTAAGCTGACTTAGGCGCCTGCCAGACAACAAGCACCTACCCTAAACGGAACAACGAAGTTGTGTGAGCGACCTAAACCATGCGGTGAAAAACGTGCAGTTCCTTTGCCGTCTGCCTGAACTATAAATATACTATAAATTTCAGCTCCCTAGCTCAAACTTTGACTTTTCAATAAAATTGTTTTATTTAATTGTGGGTACAGTGGGCGGATTTTAAAAATTTTATCTCCCGAGCAGTTTTAGGAGTCATAGATCATAGTATATAAAAAATTTCAGCTTTCTAATCAGACAATGCAAAGTAGGCACGAATAGACGCGTTTTTCCTATCATCCAGCTAAGGTGAGCAACACCGTGTTTGCTCCACTAATAATCTTAAATTCTAATAAAATCGTTAGACCTAGTGTTTATATATTTTTTTGCCGTTTACTGTGTAACGTATAGCGCAATTCATTCGTCTAAAAGAAGAAAAGCAGAATCGGTTCTCGGCCCTTAATTTGTTTATCGCTAGTTTCGACATTTTTTGGTTTATTTTTGCACTACCACCAGTCAAAAGCGTTCTTTTAGTTATAACCATGTCTGCTACCAACCTTCGTTCAAGAATCATCTCTTCGAAAGGCTTACCATCAACACCAATACAACCAACACAATCAACCTCACCAGCTGTTAAGCAGCCGAACAGTGACAATGCTCCTCTTACAGCCAAAATCTTAGAGGAACATCTTATAATAATAATATTTAGTTAGGGTATATTACACTGCAGCCTATTGGTCTATATGTGTAGAGGAACATCTTACGAAGCAAGCTGAATCTTTGCGTCTTTTGTTTGCAGATGATATCTCCAAAATACAGAATGAATTTCTGCTTAAGATCGAAGAAATCAAAGCATCCTGGAGTCAACGTTGGAATGAATTACATAGCAAAATCACCAGCATAGTTGAACGCATTGATCTACACGAAGAAAGCACCAATACAGCTACACAACTGCATGCGGTGCATTATAACATCAACTTTTCCTTATGTCTGGAAAATGCTAAAGTTCTGCCTATCGCTAAAAAATCCATTCCAACTTGTCTTTCCGATTACAGACCGATCAGCATTTTACCTTGCCAATCTAAGGGTTTCGAGAAAATAATAGCAAAACAAATTTCAAAGCACCTATCCACCAAGAAGTTACTGTGTTCTCAGCAATCAGGTTTTAGAGCTAACCACAGCTGTTCCACAGCCATGGTCAATCTGCTGGAAGAGATAAGACATGATTTTGATAGAGGTTATGTGTCATTTCTTTGCCTGCTGGATTTCTCGAAAGCCTTCGATAAAGTTAATCATAAAATTCTGTGTTGGAAGCTTAAACACAATTTCGGATTCATGGATAGAGCAGTAAAATTGTTGAGCAGCTTTCTCTCCGATAGGTCGCAAAGGGTTATTTCGGGTGATAGATGTTCAACCCTAATGAAAATTAAACAAGGTGTGCCACAAAGCTCAATATTGGGGCCAATCCCCTTTTGTATGTTAATAAATGACCTCCCTACAGTGTGCAGACATGCCTCAGTACATTTATATGCAGACGACGTTCAACTACACCTAGCGAAGCCTCATTCCAACCTTAATGAACTCGCTTTTCTCATCAATGATGATTTGAAACTTATACATGATTGGTCAGTTGCTAATCCATTAGCAACTTAAACCCATCAAAATCTCAGATTATTCCAATATCCAAGAAAAAATTTAACCTCAATCTTCTACCTGATTTAAATCTTAATAGTAGCAAAATTAATCGCAATCTGTCTGGCTACAATCACACCAACGTGGTCATTGGTCGTATCTACGGATGCCTTCGCAAGTTATGGCTAAGTGCATACTTTACTCCGCTTGAAACACGTCGAAAGCTGGTAACTACTCTAATCTTGCCCCTAATAACGTATGCTGAGGTTGTATATAGTAGTCAAGACTCGTTATCCCAGCGTAAATTGCACGTAGCTTTTAATATATCCACATACACTAGGGATTTACTAGGTTGTGGTTTACAGCAGTTTATCAACGCCAGGAACTGTATTTTCTTACATAAAATTATTAATTTTAAAAGTCCGCCTTATTTGTATAACAGGCTTAACTTTACTCGCTCGACACGAACCACCAATTTAATACCCTATCGCTGTAATTTTCTCAATTCGGCGCGCTTGTTTTTTATTCACGCTGTGAGACTTTGGAACTCCTTACCCTCACATATAAGAGCCATATCGAATTTTTCTATTTTTAAAAATGCAATTCTTCTATACTTTTCCACACACCAACATTAATCGACATATTTCCTCCCATTTGAACTCATTCCTCAACTTAGTTTTAAGAACTTTTTCTATACTAGTTTTAGGTATTAAATGAAATTACATATAATCACAAAGTTACACCTCTAAGTACTTAAAAAGATTTTATCTTAATGTACAAACCATTTTAATGAAATAAATGAAAATTAAATGAAAATTTCTAGCTCAAAATTCGATTTTTCGAAAAATTTGTTTTTTTTTGTGTTTGTGGGCGGATTTCAAAAATTCCTAAACTTGACTATTTCGGGACCCTAGAGAGTATATGGTTAAGATTTCAGCTCTCTAGGCCCAGTTTAAATGCCTAATTTTTGCCGACGGACGGACTGACGGACATTACTATCGATGCTGATCATAAATATAGTAACTTTTAGGGGTCTACGGGCAATATTAAGGTATGTTACAAACTATGCGTCAAAATAAATATACCCCTAGAATAGGGTATAAAAATATTCTAACGAAGCCCGGCCATCAAAATTTTCATCATTTTGAGTATCTTCGTCGTTTAAATCCTCAGTGGTGGTGAACATTTCGATAATACTGTTGTATTTAACAACATTTAATTTCCATGAACAATTTTAAAAAGCATTTTTTAATATTAAATAATTCTTACCATATCTTATGGTTTAGCACATTTCAAAATTTCCCACTAATCGCATAAATCATATTGATCCCACTGGGAAGTTAGTCGTGTGGACCTTGCGGGTCGCACCCAGACCACTTTTTTCGATTACTTTCAATATGAAACAAAATTTGTAGGAGGAATTACACGTCAACTTTCAGTTGTAAAATATTCTCACATACTACACAAAATTTGAAAATAATTTCTTTGGTGAAACGTAAACTCACAAATAAGTCAACTTTACACAAATTTGTAACTTGTAAATTACAACTATAAATAACTTTTGGTGAAACGGAAATGGAAATATTCCCACAAATTTCCCTTTGTAGAATACAACTACAAATTTGTAATACCCACGGTTTGGTGAAACGGCATAAATCAACAAAATTACAAATTTTGTTAAAACATGCTTGTAAATACAAATTTGTAAGTTGGTGAAATAGGCCACTGATTAGTGTTATGAAAAGAGAATTCCCAAATAGGTATCGTGTCTTTAACTTTAAAAATAACAGAGCTTGGTTTTTATGCAGTAGTCTGCCAAACCTTTGAATGTGATTTTCCAAATCATGGAAATGGCGTATACGGCAAAACAAGCGACGATGTGCTATAAAGAATTGCAGATCAACGCGAGCACAGGTGGGCCTAATGTATATACTCTTGTTTAAAGCTCGTTCATAATGCCGAAGTTTATTATTGAGGCGACTAGGGTTGTGGTGGTTGTCAGATAAAGCCAACATACTTGACCAATGTAAGGTTTATTGTACAGCTGCACCCGCCGATCTGAAGAGGAGCTTACAAAAGTTAACACTGCCGTCTTCTGGTTAAGCAGTTGTGATGCTCCGCTTCAACTTCGTTGCACATTTTTCGGACTTTAATTTTAGTGGGGAAACCCCCATTTATTGAGCTTAATTCAAGCTTACAAAATTATATCCTAAAAATCTAAGGGCTGGGGGTTAAAATTGACCTTCTGCAACATGCGGGAGGATCGTTCAAGCCATACGACGTGCGACGGGTGGAAAGGTTGAAAAGAGGGGGATCTCAAACTGCGAGCGTTGGTGTTAAATTCAATACTATTTTGAAGAGAAGAACAATCTATGGAGCCAGTGAGAAGACAATGTATAAGCAACGGAGTTTATAGGGTCAGCTGTGGAAACATGATCCAACTGACGTCCAATGTAATTTTTAACTCCACTGACATGGCAAAGACCAGAATCAGTTACGCGGTCAACAAAAAGACATTCCTTACTTGAAATCGGATTTAAGGAGACGACGAAAAAAACTCCACTGTATATTTAGGAGATTAAAATCGCCAAAAATTATGATTTCATCGTTGGGTTTACAAGCATAAAGTAAAAGGTCAATGGCAATGGCGACGAGTTGGTAAGAGTCGGCGGGTTGAAACGGACGTATGAAGAAACACATTACTTAGAGAGAACGGTTGTCTTGTGATATACATTGTGAAATAAATTATGTAGTTGTTTTTTTTGACACGGTATGGCCAAAACATGTGTATTAGTCGGAAGGCTCTCAGATCTGACTCCTGTTTACTTGTAGGACGCAGGAGATATTCGGTTCTTTTGCGAGAAGTGCTTGGCATTACGTTTTTAGCCTGCCTTCTATATTACCTTCGGTTACCCTGCGGTAGTGCGTTTTATCTTTTAGACGCAATTTTTTATACTGCTTTTTATAGTATGAATTGGTATGCTTTTAAAATTTGCAAATTTCTATCTTTTAATTAGAACAAAAAAGCGTTATACCTAATCTTTATTCGTTGAAGAGATATGATTTTTGCAACCAAAATTGAATGGATCTACAGTCTCCCGCCACACTCGTGTTTTCTCCATAATTTTGTTAGAAGTTTTCACAACCCTGCCAATCGAGACGCGACGAGCATTCCATTAATATTTCTTTCATGCCTCATGTCAGCATTTACGCTTTAATAAATCGATTTAATTCCATTAGAAATCTATTCGCGTTGAGACACCCCTTATTATAACATTACGGCAAACTTTCGTTATCCTACTTTCTCTGGTTCTGTGAAAGTGAATTATAAGTTTGAAACTAAATATTGCTATTTAAAAATCACAGCAGAAATAAATTTCTCACTGGCTGGCCTTTTAACCCCATCCCAGTTCAACCCAGCCAGCATAGCTTCACACGTTTTGCAGTTTCGCAGATATATACATTCATATAGCTCTTATGGGCGCACATACATTCGTGTGTTTGTATCTACGTATTGGATCCCCAGTTGTCGGAGAATGGTTGATACCAGCTAACGATTTCATGCTCACGGGCAGTAACCACAAAACAAAGTTAGAGCCGAATTTTCAAAAAGGAAGGTTTAGGAGGATGAAAATAGCTTTGAAAGAAAGGGGAGAGTAAAAAGCTTGGGACTGATATGGTTTAAGTCTGGTATGGTAATGTGATATTTAAAGAATTTCATATTGGTTGGTTGGCTTAGGTACATAAAATATTTGTAAAAACTTTTAATTCATGTGCACATTTGAGTTACTTTAAAATCAGGCGATGGTACCAACCCTATTAAGATGCATTTCTTTATAACGTGCGTTTGGCCCTTTGTCATTTACAGTTCAACTGATTAATTCCATTCAGTAGTTCAAGAAAGCGAGTGAATATGAAAACGAAAGCATTACACAATTCGAACTCAACAATCCGGACGGTGACAAAAATTCGAAATGCCATTCATATTGAACGTGACTGAATATTGGAATGCTGCTGCTGACAAACTACACTTCACTTCACAAGATCTGGAAAAAGAATGAGAGCAAGTTGACAAGTACCTAAGTTGCTGCTATTCCTATTCACATAGGTACAACAGTTTCGTGAACTGGAGTAAGGGCTGGGAGTTATTATCGGGAACCCTTTGCACGCAAACGGGTGGGTGCTTATGTGAGCTCACAAAAGGATATGACTTTTTTAGAGAAAATTTGTGTCTGGTAGTAAGCGACCCATCGCACGGTAGGATGGGATCACATACACCGTTTGGAGTTTTTGTGTATATCTGGTTGGTATAATCTTGTTTTTATGTGTGTAGTTATGATTTTGTTGTACGAATATGGATCTATTAAATGAGGACACACATTGGGTGGAGTCCTTATGGCCCAATAAAATGATAATACCGCAAGTTATATCTTAGGCCACATTTCGCATGCACAAATACATATTGGATGACAAGGGGAAGAGAAGAACATTGAATTGCTTTTTTATTTGGTTAATTTTTTGAAAGGGTTTGTCAAATAATTTTTTTTCTGGGCAGAACAATAACGGTTTGGTAGATGCATAGGTGAAAAAATTTAGTGAATCCTATCTTAGTTTTACCGAATATTGGGTGGGTTCATGTATTAAGATTTATCTGAAATTTGTACAATACACTTATTTTGTAAGGAACAACACGCAAATTAGTGAACTCGGCCTAATAACCGGACGCCGGATCATTCAAAGGTAGTAACGCGTTGAAACGAATGACTTTTGCCTAAGGTGCGGAGATGAAGTGGGTATTGAATCTGTGAAACATCTTTGATGCCACCGCCCGGCTCTCCAAGAACGCCAATCTTGCTGCAAAGGAGCATTATTCCTCGACAACGTAGCTAAGACATCCATTTGGGATCTTAAAATATTTATTAAAAGTTTCAAATGGTTTTACAAGCGTACTGATATTGGCCTTTTGGACTTTGGGGCAATCCGGGTGATATTACACATTTTTGCTTAAAGCCTTTCTTACCTGACTTACATTATCCAATGAGCAAGTGCTGCTTCAGTGGGATTTGTGCTCCATTTTAGCAGTTGGTATATCTCAAAATGTAAATTTGACCATATTAAGTTTGTAAAATGATATCTCCGTACAAGAAAAGGCTAACAACATCACTGTAGCGCCCCATTTAAACACTAGTTGTCGCAATAGGTGTCTTTGGGGAGAAATCACATCGCAATTTGAAAATTCAGGTGAGCATAGCGACACATCATAGAACTTTCCAGTATGTATACGCGCAAATCCGTGGATTGACACGACTGAGATCGTCGGTTTTGAAAAAGAATGATCAAACAAAAAATCAATAGCGGGCACATGGCACATGCACCTGTCGAAATCGTAAAAAAACAACAGAAGCAGACCTTAAATATTCTAGATCGCACAAATGCAACACTTTCCATTACCTCAGTTACAAATAATCTGTACCCGAGATGCCCGTCGATATTGGTTGAAAATTGTGTTAAATCGCAAGATCTTGACCGCTGAAGTCTCCATTTAGAGAAAACACCCGTTAAGGAAAATAGTCACGCAATAGAGCCATTGTTTCAACAGCTGCGTGTCATGTGCTGAAATCCGGCTGAAAATAAACGTCAGTCGTCCACGTCCATAGCATCAATTGTAAGAACGAAAAAATCCATTAACATCGTTAGGTAATACGATTGACTGAATCGGTCGCACCAGCATCATTTTCGAATATAATTTGGCACAATGACCCCACTAGCTCAAAAAACCCAACTGTCACTAATGGTGCCATGAAATAAGACCTATAGGTATATGCATTATTTCACTTTGCAGTGGTGAAATGAAGACATATTTCAACATACGACCTTATTTCGCCTTGCAAAAGTGAAATAAGGTCAAGTTGGCATTATTTTACTTTCCATTGGTGCTATTTTTAACACTTTTCCCTTGCACTTACTCCAAATCAAACAGTGACCCCAAGCAGGGGGTTGCTGGGGGCAGATTGGCCACCGCATTGCACTGTTTATGGGATAAGTTGTGAAATCACATGCCACTTTTACAAAGTGAATGAGGTACCGCACTCGTTGTGTATGGAAATGTTGTATAACTTCTTCTCGTGGGTTTTCGGAGACCCCGCTTTGATGGTTTTCTTTGATTACGTACTCAGAATAATTTTGTTTACCGATTAAAAAAAAAGAGCTAGGGTAAACCACCCAATGATTGGAACCTTAAGCAAATGTACGGCTTTATTTCCCTATAAAAACTAAATGAAACATCCCAACACCTATGAAATACTTTATTTACCTTTCTATTGGTGTTTTATAATAAAAAATAAAGAATAAATAACATTTCTTTTAAAACATAAACAATAAAACAGAAAAAATAAAGGGAAGTCAATTTTCACCAGTTATTGGCACTCCATTCCATTCATTGGCATTCGTTATTCTAATTATTGGCACACATACGTTTTGGCATCTTTTAGCTTCTTAGGCATAACAAACTGGAAATACCTAGGTACATATAAAAATAAGTAAATAAGTAAGTAGGTATATTATATTACACAGCAACTAGTACCTACCTTTTAATCGTCAGGATCACTACAAATGAGATGTTGTAGGATTTCTAAATCATTTTTTTCATAACTCAAATGACTTTGGTGACCATCCACAAACAATATAACAGCAATACATACAATACATTCGCAATACATATATTCATAAAATAGCTACTTCAGTTTTCATCCAACCAGTTTCTGTTTTACTAATGCCCCACTCCTTGGGAACAGATGATAAAATCTCTACTGGTATCCTTTTGTACGGGTAAATTATCATAGGAGGAGCACAATCACCACCCGGAGAAAATGTAAACATAACTGATCAGTGACCAGTCTCGTATACATTTTTGTTTCCCTTTTCGGTAAGGACCTTTTCGTTCTTGGGGCACAATTGAAAGTTTGTCTCATCACCATTAAAAATTCTTTTGGGATCTTGGAGTATTTCAAAATAGCCAGCATCCTTCAGGTAGGATTTTATTCTTGCAAACCAACCTTGACATTGTCGGACACCCGAAGGGCTACATCTGAATGTCTTCTCATGAAGGCGGAGTACCATTTTTCTCCAGGGAAATTGTCCTTAAACGGGTTTGGTTGTTTTAATCAAAAACTGTTGCACGCTAATCTGTAGACAAAATTTTCTTTGGGGAAACCCCTTTCTACCGCATTCTTTTATCCATTTTACAAGTACCTACTTGCTCTTCTTCATCGGTTAAAATTGTTTTTGGACCTGGTCTAGCCTTTCAAAATGTATTGCTAAATCTAAATTGTAGCGTCGACCTTGGAATACCAAATGTTTTAGACGCTGTTTGCTTTGGCATACCCGCCTTAATTGTTTTAAGAGCCGTTTGAACAAAGCCTTCATCATATTTTTTCTGCATATTTGTGTGTTTTCTCAAATTTTGGCATCTAAGAATCAGTTAAAGCATTAAGTTAAAGATTGGCAGTGTAATTTATACTAGTTATTAGCGCAACCCAATGATTGGCACAGTGCCGATAACCGTGTAATTGGCACTACTACCAATTATTGGCACAGTGCCAATAACCGGGTAATTGGCACTACTACCAATGATTGGCACAGTGCCAACATTAGGAAAGCTCCTAATTTCTCTTTCCCATTGTTGGCACAATTAATTTTGGTTAAAATGCAATAATATTAACTAATTTCAAGAAACAAACCTTTAATTTTTTAATGTCTTATTAACACAAAATAGCGCTTAAAACAATCAACTTCTTAACCAAGGAACTCAAAAAGACACCTCTATTTCACTGCCACTCTAATAAAATCGTTAACGGTTTTGGCAAAAAAGGCGGGAATGCATTAAGACATATCTACATATTTTCAATAGTACCAACATAAAGATAAATCTGATGCTGCCAGATTTACGAAATATATATTCAAGCAAGAATTATGGAAAAAAAATGATATGGAAGCATTTTCAAGAAATGCGTTTTAACATTGTTTTAAAGTTCAAATGCCAATCATTGGAGGAGTGCCAACAATAGGTTAGTTTACCCTATATTTGCACGGTTTTTGTAGAGTATTTTCAGTATTTCAACACATTGCGCGAGTATACATCGATCCATATTTAATAACCTCCTTTGATTTTAAACTTCCAGTCATCGCAATAACCCTTAATGAAAAAGAATGTTAATGACCTCGATTTTAGGACGAGATCTTAATCTAAATCGTCGGCATACGCTATAGCATGTCTGAGTGAACCCATCAGATCACTCGTGTAAATGCTAAACAGGATCGGAGAATTCACCGCCCCTGCTGTAAACCGTTTTTAAACTCAAAGACTCTGCTTAAAGTCACGTTGCCACATTTGACAACGGACTTCTTTCCCGTAAGCATATTATAAATTACATATAGCAAAGGTTTGTCCATCCCCCGCCTGGTTAACTTGTAGAAAAGTCCCTCTAACAATACGGTGTCGAAAGCCTTCTCAAAATCAACCAGACAAGCATTTGTTCTTGCATTTATTTAACTGAATGTTGTAAACCAGTTTCGATGCGCCATGAATAAAGTCATGCCCCATCCAGAAACCAAACTGGTTGTCCGGAATTACGTTATTGTCCTCGACCCACTTCAACAGGGCTCTATTGACAACTTTTTCAAAGACCTAACTAATATTTAGAAGCAAACTAATCGACTGGAGATTTGCAGGGTTCGTCCTTTTTTTACCCTTTTTCATAATATAATATAATGATAATAATACTAACTTTATTTCATGTTAACGGTATTAACAAGCGTTTTAACATAAAATAGTTAGGAACATTCTATTGTCAGAAGGACAAGAGACGAATGCACCTTTATAAAAAATTAACAAATTGAATTAATATGTCCATGAGGTATAACATAACAAAGAATCAAAATGTAAAATTCAGAAGCAATATTTATAATAATAATAATCATAATATAATAACAGACCAATGTGTTAAATCATTGTAGTAAACAAATTTTCCATTTCACATTGAATGAAAACAGCCTGATGGGAGTATAATTAAAAAAGGTTGACTCCTTTCTTTCGCATCTAATGTTTACTGGTAACCTATTAAATAGGCGACACGCAGTTACATTATAAAACCGAGAAAACATAGCCTTATTGATTTTTGGTATCTTAACGAAATTCCTAGTGTTAAGGCGTAAGTTGTAGATACCATACAACCTGGCTTCAGTCTGTCTATTTACAGCCTCCAGTGGAAGGTGTCCCAATACGACGTTTAGGACAGCATCCATCCCCGCCGACTTTTTATTCTGTAATGACTGGAAAATGCACAGATAATCATCCTTTGACACGAACAAGTGCAATGCATCTCGGCCATTGGCGAAAACTGCATTAGCATGGTTTCCATCATTGAATACGGTGAATCCGTTATTCTCAGATCGATAATTCTGAAGTTCGGTGCGCAGATAGAAGTGGCTCATCAGAGCCCTATTTTCAATGACCTGGTTATGGCGAACAGGATTGTTAACCATATACACTTCCTCAAAACAAGCGCCTAGCAAATCAACTTTCTCCTGTGAGTCCTCGACCACGAAAAAACCGTTGTTTGAAGCGACAGTTTTCGTAGTTATTCCAGCAGCCAGGCTGTCTGTCTGTTCTCTATTGTCTGGGAGATTCGGACACAAGAAATATTATTGTGATCGTCGCTACTGAACAACTTGTTTATCTGTGGATAACTTATGGAACTCAGTCACTCGTTCACTGAAGCGGTAATGTTAAATATTAAAATCATCGATCTTGAATTCAGTTCACGTATGATAAGCTATTTCGCTGGCTTACAAAGAAAACATCTTGCTTATTTCATTCATTTTCATTTTATTGATTTTTCGCACATTTTAAATTTGTTTTTTTTTTAAATATCAAACTTAAATTTTAATGTTCAATAAATATAATAATTATTGTTTTTTATTAAGGTAACTTAAGTGTCATAATAAATTCTTACAATATACTGATGTCTAAGTTCACTGCATTTTTAGTTATACATATATTATTTACACTTGATTTAAAAAATAATATTAAATTTATGCCATACAAAAATAAATGACAAATAATCAGGTATGTTGATTCGAAAAAGAAACTTGTACCATTTATCTTATATAGCACGAAAAGGACATAATATATATAATTTTATTTAGCAAATTCACTAAGTGTATTAAATTTTGTTTCCCCCTAACATATACATACCTACAGACATAAATCCCGCCACTTTCGATATTATGCTTAGATATAACTTGGTGTGATACTAGTTTTAGTCGTCAGTTGGTTGTTTCGTTTGTTTAATGAAAATCGCACCCTTTATTTATACACCTTTCCAGTTTCTTTTTGTGCAGATTTTAATGTCGACTCTCTTTAAACACTTTTTTAAAAAACAAATTTGTTTTAGGTGATGAAAATCAATGAAAGTTACAACTTAGAGAATGGATATAACGTAAGCGAATAAAAATCTTAGTTTTGGGTAAAATAAGCATTTATGTCGTGCCTTAGTTTCTAAATTCATCAGATGGCTCCAGAAAAGTATGGTTCCTTAGTTAGTTGAAAATAGCTATATTAGTACATATATCTTGTTTTTTGAACTTATTTCCTCAGCCTAGTTTGTCATTCCTAGAGCTATCAAATGATTCAAAATACAAGTGTGCTTTTAATCAACAGTATTTTTATTAACGCGACTACAGAGCTGTCTCCGGATTATATTCCATTGCTTGGAAGTGTAAGGTATAAAAAAAAGATGTAAAAAACACTTTTTATTGGAATAGAAGTTGTATATTTATGTTATGCTCAAAATTTTTCGAGAAATGCATGCCTGCAAGAACTCAACAAGCTAAAAAGATGGGCAAATCGCTGTAGGCCTTAGGTTAACCTTCACAAAACCGAACTTGTCCCCTTTTCCAGGAAATATAAAATCCCTCATATTGACCCACCCTCTTTCAACGGTACAAGCTTAACCTTTTCCGATGAAGCTTAATTCTTGGGTCTAATCTTCGATAGGAAGATAAGCTGGAAACCCAATTTAAAAGAAAAAGTCAAAAAGCTACAGTAGCACTTTTCTCTTGGAAAATATACATTGGCAATAAGTTGGGCCTACAAGCCCGCATCTCCCACTGGCTATACGTATCGGTAGTGAGACCGATTCTGACATTCGGGGTTGTTGTCTGGTGGACTGCTTTGGACAAAGCGGTAAACCGTGATAAGCTGAGCGAGGTTCAGCGTACAGCTTGTGTGTGCATTAGCGAATCACTCCCTCCGCTGCACTGGACATTGTTCTTCATCTGACACCCCTCGATATTTTTAGCAGGCAAATAGCTTTCTGTTCCGCGGTCCGCTTAAAAGCTACCTCACAGTGGATCTATACGAATATTGGCCACTTTATCGTTCTGGACTGACTTGGGTCTCTACCAAGGAACACAGACTACACCATACCCCAGTTCAGGAATAATTTCAAAATCACTATCCCCACCAGATCATTCTGGGATGATGATGTATTCCGGGTTCCAGGCGGAAATCATGGCGATTTAGAAAGTCTTGTCGTGGCTGAAGAGAAATGTTATATCCACTTAGCACATCCGGATATTCTCGGACAGTCAAACCGCGCTAAAGTCCCTGGACTCGGTCTCTTCAAACTCCATCACAGCCATAGACTGGCGTTCATCTCTTGAGGAGATGGCAGAGCAGTTCAATATTCAACTCTGTTGGGTGCCGGGGTATAGGGACATCCCAGGAATTGTAGGGCAGTTGAACTCGCCAAAAAAGGAACCGCATTACCTCTTCTATCTGATAAAGGATTTTTAGGTATACCTATCGCTACTTGTAAACTAATTCTTAAGCTACCCGCAGTCGAGAGTACAAACCTGACAGGTAGTAATACATGTCGAACGACTAAGCATATCTGGATGGATCTGCGACGCCTTATTGGTTTGATCTCACTTAACTGACTGCACATTGGCTCTGCTATTAGGTGTCATTACAGGACACTGTCTAATAGGCAAGCACGCATCAAGGCTTGGCGTCTATTCGAATGACTTCTGTAGAAGCTGCTGGGACAAGGAGGAGGAGGAGACTACACTCCACCTCCTCTTTATATGTCCCGGACTCTCAAATAAAATAAATCTGTATCTAAGAGCCTTCTTCATTAATGAACTCAGTGATTTAGCTGACATAGATATTAGAAGTCTATCGCTCTTCACGAGAAGCTCTAACTGGTTTAGCGGGTAGAGAACGAAACTTTCCTGATCCACGTGCCATCACAACGGACCTCATTGGTCTTAGTGTGTTGGATATCAGCTGACAGCCACCTTAACCTAACCTAACCTAATCTATGGCTGCAGGAAAATAGGTGCCGTGAAATAACGCCAAACGAAATAAGGCCATATTTAAAAATACCCCCCCCCCCCCCTCCCACAGGCATTGCAGTTTATGGAATCTACTTGCGATTTCGCAACTAATCCCATAAACCGTGCAATGCATATGGGGGGGGGGGGGGCATGCTATCCCCACACACCCCCTGCTTGGGGTCACTGTTTGATTTGGAGTAGGTGCAAGGGCAAATTGTTGAAAACAGCACCAATGGAAAGTGAGGAAACGCCAAATTGGCAAGCTAAATAGTGCCATATTTTTAAAGATAGCCTTATTGCACGGCACCGAAAAATAGAAGGAATATGCTCGGAATTATGCTACAAAAAAATAGCAAAATATGTTTAATTTTTAATCTGATTGTTGTTCTTATAACACAACTGAACGATTGCATATAAAAATCATTGTGCTTTTGAAGGTTTTCGAACACAAATCATTTGCGCCTTTCACTGAAAACCAGGACAAATATTTTAATACCTTATTGGAACATAGGTATGTTATTTCATAATTTATCCGGTCTGAAAGTTTTATGCTGGGTGACAAGTCAGTGAGCACAAAATGTCTGATGAGGAGGTTTAAGATTTTATGGATTGCGTCCAAATAGTTTCCGAGGAAGATGATTTAACTGATGATGAGCTCGAGAATATAGATACCTTCAGTTGTTTGGTCGGTGGAGTGAAATAACGCCATACGAAATTTATGCCCATCAGCTGGAATATGTTTCAATTAATTCAATTTTTAAGATGTAAAAAAATAAATAATTTACCTACTCAAAACTTTATAAAAAATTAATGGTTGTAGAAATCATTACCTTATAATGTTTTCATTCTCGCTTACCGAAAAAGATTAAATTCTATCAATTGTTTCTTATTTATAAACTAGTTACTAGTCATTCAAAAAATCACGTTATATGTTTTTTTTCTGGAATATATACACATTTAAGATGTAGAAATTCCTGCTATAATTAATCTCGCTTCAAATGTTAATCACCTAAAGGACCACAAATACCCTATCAGTAAAAGAAATAATGTAATTATCCAACTCATGTAGTTATTCACTGAGAACAGTTGTAGTATTGTTAAAATTCCATGAATTCCAACGAAAGAATTGCTAGAGGTGGTGAAAATCGACGTCAGCTTCCGATATCTATGCAAGGATGATGCAAAACTATTTGTATTCGAACTGTTGCCATGCTGCATTGCGGCAGGATGTTCACCGTTTATGACGTGCACCACAACGCTGGCAGAATCTGCAAAGAAGAATAAAAAAAACATTGGTTCTCAAAGACAAGCATATACGAAATTCAGAAAAAATAAAAAAAAATATTTTTACCTATGTAAAAGAGAACCACTTAATTTGTATTTTCAAAGGAAAACCCGTACTTCATTCTCTACATCATAAATACAAACATCGTTGAAAAACATTAAAAAAAGTTTCTTACATGTGAAGCATTGCTTATTTATTGCAGCAAACTGTGTTACTACGAGTATATCCAACCTTCCGTAAAAAAAGAATAAGATGAACAAAAAGAATCGAAAGAAAGCTCCATATTCCAGGACGAACGTGATGTTCTGAACAAACATTTTTTATGAATAAGAATAATATGTAGATACTTTTGTTTGTAGGTATGTTGTTTAATGATAGTGTTGCTACATGAATTCATTTCAATGTAACAGTGGCGCATAGCATAGGAAGTGAGAGGAGAGGCAACATTTGAAGCGCTTTCATGTTAGTTTAATTCGAATGGACTTGGAGGTTGCTTTTCCGACAAGGTCGAACGAATTAATTGAGTCCAATGTTGAAAGGGAATTTGTAATAAGACGTGTGTCAGTGTTTTCATTACATTTCAAATACGAGCGGGTACTGAGCTAGCTATGCACTTAAATATAGACAGATTGGAATTTCAGCAACGAATTTGCTAAACGAAATTAAAACGTTGGGTCATCGTTGAAAATCCGATTTTCTGGTAGGGCGGATTTTGACGAGTTTTTCTTTAAGGATAATATATATTGATAATGTGATTTTTTTCGTCGTTTCTTTTAGTGCTTTATACGAAGTGGAAGATATCGGATAATTTATTTTTCAGGGAACATAAGGAAATGAATCTATGGTAAATCAACGACTTAATATTGACATGGACATATAACTAAATTATATACATACTCGTATATAACTAAAAGAATTTAGAATAATATAGAACATAGACTAGAGGAAATAGTTTCATCATTTTGGGTGCCGGGCTGTAATTTCCAGCAGAAACTGTAAAGCTTATACATTTTGTACACCTGGAACTACAGGCATATCCGATTGAAACCATCTTCTTTTTTTATGAAAAACAAACGTGCAAAAGGGATTATAAGCACCCGTATAATATAATAGTTACACAGCACCGGCATTAAGGAAAAGATATACCCGTTGGTTTTGAATTCCACATTCGTGTTGTACGATTCTTTGAATTTCACTGTACTTCCGAATGAAGGTTTAAGACTGAACTGATGCGCATTCGTGGCATGGCGGGTATTACGGTTGAAATGGTCTGGGGGTGGAATGTGGTTGGCTATTTTATTAGAGCATTTGTGGTGAAAATATCGATGAAATAACGAGATACAGGAGACATTACGACGTCGGCCCAAAGAGTCAAGCGATTTTGTGTATGTAGTTGTTCTTAAGGTTGGGGCAAATAAACGCCGTTGGAACCCAGTCCAGATCAGAAGGAGTGAAATATTTCTTGCATCGCTTAAAGAAGCCTAGACATTTTGCAGCGTTCTTGGCAACATCGAGTTTAGAACGAAAGTTGTCATTAACCAACATACAGAGAGTGGAAAGTCTTTCGGTTTCAGCGATGCAAGAGCCATTCTTGGATAATGGCAGATTGTTGAGGTTTCGTTCTATTTTTTATAATTTGCTTACGCTAAAGGGGCTTTTTTTCTGTATGTACTGTACATTACCCTTATAGTGTTGAAACACAGCGCACGCATTTTTTGTTGAACAGTAAGCAGCACCTAGCAATGAAGTATTGTATTGCATGATTTTAGGTGCTACTTACTAATCAAAACAATAGGAGGATAGAAAAGAAGTTTTTTTTGCATTTGGAGTTTTTTTTTTCTCCTCGGGTGGCGCTTAAATTGCTTACCATCGCAAAAATGCTACCCGCCAATATATAAGTTTTTTTGCCAGAAAGCTTAGAATTAAGGCAAAATATTATTTGAATTCAATGAGGGGTAATCAGAGTAGTCTAAATAAAAGCCACCAGCAGCTACTACTGGTGGATATCAGTAAAAATTCGTTGACTAACCTCGAAACATGCAGACACTTGTGGGAGCTATGACCAGTTGTAAACAAAGGAAATCTAAGGCTATGATCGGCCTAAACCGCAAAGACAAACGCACACTGACGGGGGTCCTCACAGGACACTGCGCAGTGGGTGTACAGGATTACTGCAGGATCTGTAGTGACGCCGAAGAGATAGAATCTATTCGTCACCTACTATATGACTGCCCTGCCCTAAGAACTAACAGATTCAAGATTCTTGGCAGCTACTTCTTTGAGGAGCTGGAGTATCTGACCGATATTGAGTTGAGGAAACTCCTGAGTGGTTCTAATGCAGCGGATCACTGAGCTGTGAAACAGCGGTATATTTTTCGAGGTTTTTACATTTTGTTGGAAAAATCCCAACAATGAACATAATGGACCCAAACTGATGGTCTAATCTACCTACCTACCTACCATGCCTTTTTTTTAACTACTTAAATAAAAGTTCCCAACTAGGACAACCTCAAGAAATTTGATTTCGTCAACACAACAAGGAAAATTATAATCACGAGGTATTAAACTGCAGGGTTTTTGACAATATTGAAAAAATAATCACTTGACACTTTTTTGATTATGTTTTAAGTCATAGGAGTAACACCCATCCGAAATAGAATTGAGCAGTCCTCTATGCACGGACACCGCAGATCTCCAGTGGTGTCAACCCACAGATTTGCATGCACTAGGCGTCGATGGGCTCACGTGTTTTCTAAGAAAGGTATGCATGAATGTAATCATTTGATAGATTCATAGGTGTGCACTACTTCAGCACACTCATTTCGTAACACATATTTGAGCAAACCAAGTGTGCTTGAAGTGTTGACACAAAAAAAAATGAAAACATTGTATCATTGTTTGAACAAAGGAATGGGGCTTGTGCTCGCTTTTTTCCTCTTTTGTGGGTGCTTGAAGAATTGAGAGCACCTATTCAGGCGAATAAAACTGGAATATTCATAGTGAGCTTGTTTTTGTTGCGAGTTATATGATAATCATCTTATTGGTTTTGTTTCAAAGGAGTATTATGGATATTTAATATGCAAATTATGTTGTGAGAAAAAAGTCCTTAAAACGAGAAAAAAAATACTTTTCCAAAATGTCCTTAGAAACCGCGCAGTTTTTCTCTTTTCAAGGTTATTTTATTAAGAGATTCTTAAAACGCACGCGCAGTGTTTCTCTTTCCAAGGTTATTTTACTAAGAGTAAACCTGGAACCCTAAAATAGGTCCTGAAAACCCGAAAAAAAACCCGAAATGCCCCTAGAAAGCGCGCAGTATTTCAACGACCAACCAAACTTCAGATAGTCAACTCATTCACGTTTGTTAGCTATTTGTCTAATGAGATGAGTACCCCAAATAGGTACTATCGAATGCCTCAAAGCTAGTTTTCAGCCATTCATGACTTTTTGAATATTGTCTTCATGTGATTTATCCCCTTAATAGCCTTTTACGACAAGCGGTGTTCTTTTGAGGGCGCTGCACTCATATACTTAACTCGTCCATGCATGGGAAAATTAAAACACTGTATACTTTGTATTCATTAATTTTAAATTCAATTCAAATTAATTATAATAATAATTTAAATTATAATTAAACATAGGTATATCGATTATTATGCGAGTAGAGAGAACAAGATGCATTCTGGCTAGATATGCACAACCTCATCAAGAACGTTCCAAAGGAAAAACTTTTGTTTCTTGGAGGACGTGTCGAGAAGTCAAACGAAGACGATGAAGACTACCATGGAGAACTTAAACACGGCATCAGAAACAATCCGGATGAAGATATCGTAGGCATGTGCAAGTAATAAGGTTTAGCATTCTAGGTACCATGTTCGTCAAACAAAATCGGCACCTTTACAGCAGCGGCGGAAATGAAACCCACATTGATTACTATTTGGTAATACGTTCCACGTGCAGTGGCTCAGTACACTAGTGTGTCGAACTACTAATAGAAAGGTCCCCGGTTCAAATCCCGAGGGGACTAATTACCATATATAGTTTTTTCCACTGTCCCACCTCTTGCGAACGTAACGTCTGACAAACATCCAAGAGTATCAATTGTTATGAGAAGCTTCTCAAATTTATCGTTCGGACTCGGCTAAAAATTGTAGGTTCATTCAACTTCGCACAAGTAGTGGTTGGAGAATCTAACCTAGGTTTTAAGCCCTGTCTGGGCCGTTAATGCTATATTTATTAATTTTTAATACGTTTCATAAAGCTTCGGGTTAAAGATTGCAGACTGATTCTATGAGAGGCAAATGCCCTACAATGTTTAAATAGCCACTTGCACTCATACGATTTCTACAAGAGGTCGAACTACTTTTTACCGATTTTCCATTTAAATGCAATCGGTATCTTCTATTCATTCACATAACATCATTGCTTTCCCATTTAAAATCAGGGTAACATATCGTCGCCTTAGTGACACAAAAACGTATGTCAATATTTGCTAGTTTTCAGGAGAGATGATTTTGTGATTGTTTTTACTATTTTTCCTACTATTTTTCGAAAAAAATGTTGATACGGCAAGCGCTAACTTCTAAACTACTTCACCTAGAGGTACAATTTTTTGCCACAATATATAGAATGATATATGAAGAAAGGTGTCATACCCAGTCCAAAATCGTAAAAAATGTAGTTACGTTCTTGTGTCACAGGGCGACGATATGCAGCAGTTAATTGTGATATTTATATATCAAAAGTTTTCTGAAATGCATGGACAGGTATATGTAGCGTCCAACTCCAATACAACATCCGTTTAAGGTATTTAAAAAAAAATGCGATTCCAAACTGTTTATGCTATGGCAACCTTTCTGTAAGCCAACACACATAAACGCCCATTTGATTATGTATGTTTATTCATGTACAAAGGAATAGAGGAGCAAACGGCTTCCTGTTCATTCGTTTGAATGCTACGGGATTATTTGCTCGTGACGTCGTTTTATTCACACAACACAACTGTGTGGTCTACATTCGGCTTAACGTCACTGACCCAGTTATTCCAGTTGATTTATTGTTTCACACAATGAGCTCTACCACCAAAGCAAAAAAGTTTAAATATCACAGGGATGTGGTGGCCAATAAATAGCACACCGCGTTAATATTGTGGCTGCGAGACTTCGGATAGGGCATTGTATTCACAGGTTGTGATTGCGTGGTTACCATTATACTCGAGGTAATAGCGTTCTTTACAAAACAGATTCTCTTGTGTTAACAATATAAAAGAAAGTATAACTTGTAACACATATTGGTGCACACTACCGCTCAGGTGAAAGATTCATTATAGAATATTTTTATGTCTAGATAAGGGACACCGATATGGTGGTATCAAAAAAACAGGATATAGTTACCCTGTACCTTAATGAACACTTTTCATTAATGCCCACCTTGTTGTCAGTTGTACTATAAACGTTTCCTATATACTACTACCTTCAGTGTAGGGGAGCGGGGGCAAAAAGGACCAAGTGTCTAAGTTTTTAACTCCATCTTTTTATCAATATCCAGAACTGATTGAAAAATTAATTTCTCAGCGCATCCCTTAGTTTCATGTTGGTTTTAGTACAAATCATGAAATTATGAAAACACTTAATTAGCCAAAATCCCCCCTATAATGCGGAAAATGAACTTTTGAGGTCATATTGTATTTATATCCTTTTTTAACTATATTTCGATTTTAAACAATGACAAATTTAAGGATTAAGTTTTTATTCCTGTTCGATTCTTTGGAAAGCCATGAACATCCAAAGCTTAAATGGTCCTTATTGCCCCCTCCTCCCAACATTGTTTACATTTTTCTCACACTTACCTGAACTACTCGGCGAGCAGGTATAGTTTCCCGAATCAGCTGGTGTCGCTTTTGCTATCAATAATTTACTCGTTCGAGTCTGACGTTCAGTTATAACATTGATGCCACCACGTAGCGAGTAATTCATGACACGTTTTCCTTTGTACCAATAAATAAACGACGGCGGTATTGGTGATTGCATCGCCAGGCATGTCAGATTTATATCACTGCCACTTTTTATGAAGAGCTCCGAGTTGCCAAGGATTTTTGCACGTGATACTATCAAGTCATGAAAAGAAAAAAGGAATACGAAAGTGTAAATTTTTATTAAATAATGATGCAAGTGCAAGCATATTTATGGTTTTTATTGTTTCCATAATATACAAAAATATTATGCCAACATACTCGTACACATCCACGTCTATAATACAAAAAAAAAAAACAGAGATGTACGTTGAGGTGTTGAATTCCTGATATTTAAATAATAATGCATGTTCGCAAAAACGTTGCATGTACAAGAAGAAACGATTCTACACAGATGTTAAAATTCTTCCAAGTAAAACTCTTCAGGTACATTTGTTATGGAATGTCTCCGAAATACCCATTTTTGATATTAATTTTGGGTAGTCAAAAATGTTGGAGTTTTTGAGTTCAAAAAATAAAACCAGTGGGAAGCAACCGAGAAAAATGTGGTGAAAATGTGGCATTGGTGATAAATTCGAGCACTGGGAAATGCAGTTGATGAGTTTGCAATTAAGAGATCTGTTAGAGATGCGGAAAAATGCTGAATAAAGAAAGGCAAAATATTTTTATGTTTGGGGGCTCTTGTCTCAAAGTGTTTATGAGTGCGGGAGACGATTCGACGATTCTGTAATCCTGATTGAAGCCGCTATAAAAGCCTGGTCTACGATTTCGCTTAGGGATATTGGAAAATATTATAAGTCTTGGCCAAACCGAATGTATGAAGTTATTTTGAACAAAGGAGGCACCACAGAATACTAAATTAGCAATAAATATATAATCTATACTTATATTAACAAAAAACAAATCTGTGCGTTTTTTTTTTTAAATTTTAAGTTTTTAGTTGAGCCAAAATAAATCGGTTTTTTTTTGTTATGTTTTTGATCAATATACGTTATGAGTACATATACGTGTGTTAGACAACGCATACTTTTGTGTTTCATTAATAATTAATTAATTTATGTAAACAAATTTATTTTATTAAACTCGGTAAGTTGGTTGAAGAGATATTGCCATAGTACTTTTTAGAAGTGTTGAACCTATTCAGATGAGCGGGAGTGTATCATCGAGAACATTTTTAAAAACTCGGTATCTTTATCAAATTTTATAATTATTATATTATACAGGGTGGCGCAAAAGTCATCATCCTATCGGAAGAAGCTATAATTTTTGCAAATGGCGGCAAATGTAAATTCTACTTTGACATTTGTGAAGTTAACTGATACAGAAAAAACTTAAGACACCAATTAACATAATCCAAAAGCAGAACCAAAGTTTTTCATTCATAAAAAAAATTACAGCGAAAGAACATCGGGTGACAACTTTTGCGCCACCTGACAACTTTTGCGCCACCTTGTATTTTATATTTATAAATTAAATTGCAAACTAGCTACTTTATTTACTTAAACTATTAACGTATTCTAAATTTAATGAGGATTCTGAGCACTCGTTCCCTTGGGCCACAAGTAGTCGAAATCCCAATCGCTTTCCGGGTGTCTGGCAGTCGTCAACGTGCACACACGCCGCCGTGAGCCAACTAAAGCCTTACAGCGTCAGTCAGCTCCCGGAAGCACCACCACATGTTGGCGAGCTCGGGTTCCCCAGAAACGCCCTAGCTAACTTAATCTAACTTATAAACTAAGAAGATGTTACCTAGAGTAACGCACCGTCCTGGAAGGGCATGTTGACCCCTCCCCCTCAACAAGCCACCACAATTTGGCGAATTGCTTTCCCGTGTCGAATTTATCCCTCCTAGCTATTGCGGTACTAAAACGGAGAAGGTCATGAGCATTGGCGACGTCCCCGCCGTGGATGAGCTGCTTATCTCTCGCGCTGCGGTCGCGGTGGTATAATACCGTGATACCATCCCTAGTCTGTACGAGTCCTTTTGCACCAATATTGTTGATTGCCTCCGGCGGCATAAAGGCAGACGGAAGCGTAGTCTCTATGTACATTTCATTGGGGTAGTAAGCCCCAAAGATCAGACTATTGTCGCTGGCCATCGCCACTTGATTTTGAACTTCCAATCGTCGCAATTTGCCTTAATTTGATCGAAGTATGGATGCAAAAGAATGTAAATGACCTCGATTTTAGGACCTGATCCTTAGACCACCAAATCATCGGCATCTGAGTGAGCCCACCAGATTACTCGTATAAATGTTAAACAGGATCGGAGAATTCACCGCCCCTGATGTAAACCGTTTTTAATTTCAATGACTCTCATCGAAGTCACTTTGCAACATTTGCCAACGAACTTCTTTCCGTAAGCATATTATAAATTACATATAGAAAAGGTTTCTGCATCCCACGCCTGGTCAACTTGTAGAAAAGTTTCTCTAACCATTCAGTGTCAAAAGCCTTCTCAAAATCAACCAGAGCACCCGTGAAATGGTTCTTGCATTTCTTCCACTGAATGTCAGAAACCAGTTTTCACGAAGCATGAATAGTGTCATGCCCCACCCTGAAACCAATCTAGTTGTCCGAAATTATGTTATTGTCCTCGACCCACTTCAAAAGGGATCTATTGACAACCTTTACAAAGACCTTGCTAATATTCCGGAAGTAAACTAATCGACCGGAGATTGCCAAGTGTCGTCCTATCTTTAACCATATTCAGCACATTGTTAAACAGCGTGGTAAAAATATCTACAGCCTCTAGAGGTAGCGGTCTCAATACGACTTTTGGGATACCATCCTCCCCTGCCGACTTTTTATTCTTTAGTGACTCGAAGATGCACAGAATATCATCCTTCGACACGAACAAGTGCGATACATCTCGGCCATTTGCGACAACTGCTTTAGCATGCTTTCCGTCATTGAATACGGTGAATCCGTTATTCTCAGATCGCCAATTCTCAAGTTCAGTGCGCAGATAGAAGCGGCTCACCAGAGCACTATTCAATCCTGTTCGCCGTATACACGGCCTCGAAACAAACGCCCAGAAAATCCACTTTCTCCTGTGGGGCCTCGGCGACGGAGAAACCATCTTTTGAAGCGAACCTTTCTGTACTTATTCCAGCAGTCAGTACTGTCTGTCTGTTCTCTGCTGTCTGGGAGATTCGAACACAAGGAATGTGATCCTTTCTCCTGAACAACTTATTTATATTCGGACTAAATATTTTAATAGCCCGAATTTTATTGCCCCAATACAGACTTACAGATTTTCTGTAATTTTCTTTAATCAGCTGTTTCGGGATTCGGATCTCTGACTTCCGCATCCTTAACTCCGGGTCGTTGCGGTCAGTAAATTGCCCGTACAGCCGTTTAAGCCTCGAGAGTAGTCTACTTTCTGTAGGTATAGTGCGTCGATAACAGGGTTTCTGTACTTTTCTGCCTGGTCTTCGTCGGAAAATCCTACCCGAGGGATAGTTCGTTCCATCGTACGTTTGATGGCGTCGTTCTTTTGCAATAAATGCCGATCAATGTCATCATTTGTCATGTCACGGTTTGTCGGTGGGTCAATCCCACTCGAACGTATATCTCGCCTTAACAATCTAGAAAAGCGCGACCATTGTGCCCTTCGATAATCGAATGAACACATTGCTCCGTAGTCCTCGAGCAGAGTTTGCTCGTTCGGGATCCGTAATGCGGCGGCGAGTCCGTAATGGTCATTATCGTAAGTTAGTGAATACACTACCATCACACCATTGGCACCCGCAATGTTGTGTATGTACTCGTACTTCTCGAAATATGCAGACAAATGGCTTTCAACCACGAGTCGCGGCTTGGTCCCCGTTGACTTTAAGCAACTTTTGCCATCGTTAACGACAACCGGATTGATATACATAGATTAGATTAGATTAGTTTAGATTATTTTTATTCAATTCACATTTGTACGCACAATTTCCAATTTTACAAATTCTTGAAAAATTTATTATAAAGGACATGACAATTATCTTTCGTCTGCCCGAGTGGCAAAATAATTTTTAAATTCGCTTAAGATGTATTATATTAGATTTCGTTTTATATTTTTGAAGTAAAAACGAAGAAAAAGAAAAAAAGCTTCATTACATTATAGAGATTGGCATACTATCCTAGTACCTAATAATTTTGAAACTAGTTAAACACGTGAAAAGATAAAACAAGTGAAAAAGATAAAAATTAACTAGGTTTTGTTACTTTTTTTTTGTAATTGAGTTAACTTTATGTTACACCATGTTTCACTTTTAGATTAGTTAAATCGGAATATTTTGATAGACTTTGAGTTTAGTTAAAACAAATTATTGAGCACAATCGCTAAGAATTTAAAAGCTTTCATTGATGATTCTCCTTCTGTAGGATAGAGCTTCTTTGCAGTATTCATAGAGTATAAGCCAGTTCTTTCCATTCAGGTAGTTAGGTAATTAGGCATTGTCGCATCTTGGATTGAGGTAAATAAGATTTTAATTGGAAAATGAGCATTAAAAACATACATTTAAACATTATATCCGTACGGTATTTTGTCCACAGAGCAAGCAAGATAAGCTGGTGGTATTATATGGAATACCACTTTATCCATCCGCTTTAATTTTGAACGAATCACATTCAATGCATGGAATAAAACCTAATCCTTTTCCAAGTGATTATTAAAAACGTATAAATGTATATCTTGCCAACGAGTATGTACATAAATACATAATCCTTCTTTTGATCATCAACTACTTTCGTTTGAATGGAATATTCATTCATCATAGACCCACAATTAAATTAAATTTAAAACTTTGACATACCCACAACATTCAGGCGAAACCCTTGGCTAATTTTTGGTTCTGTCGAAACTTGGCACTCGTACGTTCCTGAATCTCTTGGCTGTGGCGATGATATCCTCAATGTCCACTCATCCGATCCTTCCGTGTGTAATGACTGAAATCTCTGGTCATTTGTGTATGTGAGTATGCCAACTGTCAGTATATGAAGGTCCCTCTTGCGTATCCATGAAACCTGTGAAATGGAAAAGTTAAATTCCAACTAATTTAACATACATGAGTGAAGTGTGCATAAAAAGGTTTTCAAATTCTCCCCTTTTCCCTTCTAACATAAGTAATACATAAGGATTCAAAAATAAATGAAAGACCTACTTAAAATGGTCCCCTTAGAGATTCCCTCCGTATCCCCTAGAAAACTTCATAATAAAATACAATGCACCTTCTTCCACTGTACCAATATTTCAATTTCATGCAATAGAACAAGTCAGTTCGGGCATATGAAATAGATTTGAGTAACAACGAAAGTATACAATTTTACGAATGTATGTGTGTACGAATGTATTTAGTCGATCCTCGAATTTGAACTAGTGAGCGAAGTGTATCAGGCTAAAATCAAGCCGGTGGTGCCCAGTAACACCAAACTTTTTTTTTTTTAAATTTATCCTCGTTTTTAACAGAAGGGAAATAATATTGAGAAACCAGACGGTATTGTATTTAACATAAGATAGCGTAATTACTTGAACAAAACTTAATTGATATAATTAATTAGAGTCCTGCACGGAGCGGCAATTGAAGAACAGGCGAAATTGGTTGGTTGTTTGCAAGAAAAAAATACATGCTTTCAAAAAACGAAGCAACTGCCCATTTACGAAGTCAAACTGCCACAGAGCTACCTCTGAGTAAATATCAACTCCACGAATATTGCCTTGGACAGAATTAAGCTCAGAACTACAACTGGCAAGGCCTCAATACGAAAGGCCAAGTGCAAGCCCCATTAAACACTGATCCTGTCAGTTCTATTGTATGGCTCGGCTTTGGGTGCTGGACGATAAGCAGAAAGGGGGACCATAACTAAGGTATTTAGAGAAAAAATTTTTTTGTATATTATTTGGTCACATCCATGATAATAAGATTCAAGACCTTAAAGGACTGCTGCATATCTCTTAATGAGATAGTCAGACAGTTTAATATACTAGGTCATAGCGATGTCTAAGCTTCATTAGGTCATTACATTTTCCACGATGTAAACTATCTCAACAAAGCATGTAGGTACAGCTGACATTAACAACTTTGCAATAAAACGTAGGGACGGGCTACAGTCCGCTTGGGCGAACTGTTGGATACCCTATTCTTATTCCTATCCCTCATAAGTGGCCGTGACAAAAGTCTTAGTATGGTTGAATTGTTAAGAATGCTCTACATTTTCTTAATTGTGGGCGTGTAAGTAGGCGGATTTAAAAAATATTTAAACATAAGTATAAAGGGCACCTAGAGAGTCTATATTATAAATTTCAGTTTCCAAGCTCAAACTTTGACTTTTCAATAAAATTGTTTTATTTAATTATTTTTTTTTTTTAATTTAATAATTCATCTGACGAGCAATTTTAAGAGGCAAAGACCATATATAAAAAATTTCAGCTTTCTAGCTAAAAATTCGATTTCTTCGATAAATTTTTTTTTTTGAGTTTGTGGGCGTGTCTGTGGGCGGATTTCAAAAATTTTTAAACTTAATTATTTCGGGCCCCTAGAGAGTATATGGTTATTTCAGCTCTCTGGGTCCAGTTTAAAGGCATCATTTTTGCCAACAGACAGACGGAAGGACCGACGGACATGGCTAGATCGACATTACTATCGATGCTGATCATAAATATAGTAACTTTTAGGGGTCTACGGGCAATATTAAGGTATGTTACAAACTTTGCGTCAAAATTAATATACCCTTAGAATAGGGTATACAAACAATAGGCCGCCTCTGAGCTGCGATTTAACTCGGTTAGAACCCCAAAAAAGGGTTCTAAGAATACGATGTTATACGGACAATCGAGAAATCATTCCGAAGCGAATAGCAACTCAGCCATTAGTCAAATAGAGCCAGCAATAATCAACAAGGTATTGCGAAATTGGGTTGACAGAATGTGCTTTTTCAATAAACGCACTGCTTGCGCAAGACAGCACTGAAAATTGCAATATTTCCCAACTTTGTTCAAGCGCAAAGCAATGCATTTCGTTCTGCGGAGGTAAGTACTGACTGCGAAAGAGAGAGAGAGATGGAGCTGTGTGTGTCTAAATAACGTATGAAAAGGACTACATTGGCTGGGCAAGAGGATCTTCGAATCTCAGACGGCCCCTGGTGTTACACGACATTCAAGATCAAACATTTATTTTTTAATAAGTAAGTTGGTCCTTTATGGACGATTTGCGCAAACTGTTTTGTTTAAAGTTGATGATAACTACGCATATCACTAAAAACTAAATTAAGCTAAACTTTGTAAACCTTAACTCGTATGCTTTAAGTTGAACATAGGTCAAGCTGTATATATATCAATCAAACCTTCCACTCATCTATACCGAAAGAATATTCAAATTTATTCTTGCAATTTTCTTAAAATGTCAAAAGTCAATTTCCAATACTACCATTATCATCACGATTGCTGAACATAAAGTATATCATCATATATCATGTCTTACTAGTATGTGCGCTCTGTCATACTCTGGCTGAAGGTAAATAGGATTCGTCCTTACCACCCCAATCTATTAGATATCACACATATGGTGCTGATGTACTCGTATATATATATATCAACATTCAGCAAATGTCTCTGCCAGAGTATAAAAGGGTTGGTAGATATCCTTTATTGTGCGGAGACATGCAATTTTGTCAATTTGTCAATTTTCGGACAGAGAAAGGAATTCTATGTGACTTTTCCATAGCGTTCCTAAAGTTTCTTTGGTTTGTTGTTTATTAGAGTGTTTTTGAAATTTAATGCAGCCATGGCTTTTAAAAATATTTCTAACGCAAAAGAGAGAGGTTTCTTTTAAATTGAAATCACTGAAAAATAAATCCTATAATGTCAACCATAGAAATTGAAAAGTGCTCGGACACTGACACAACGTCTTCAGTTTGCTAGGTATCATTTTAAAACTGGTCAAAGGAACCTGTTTTATAAATTGAGCAGTTCCATGTCAAATAGCGTAGAAAATAACTCTGGTTTCACATGGCTGTGCAATCAATTCCGCAAAAGTTCTACTCACCAACAATATGTCAGCGATTTAGTAAAGTAATTCGAGCTACCAGCAGATGGTGTCTGTTGAGAGACTTGGCTGTAGTGGCTAATGGAAACTGTTGGTGTTTTCAGTGTGAAACGAATAATAATAATCAATAGAAATTTATCGCATGCGATTTAACAGTGTCGACATTTTTTTACCCTATCTTTCATTTAACTCAACTTCAACATGTTTGATGACAAGTAATTAGAGCCACTACCTCCCTTAGGAATGTATATGCCACAAGGACAAATTTGAAAGAATTTCCAAGTCGATATTGTTTCACTGTTGTAGATAATCGATGTGATCATTTTTTTTTTGACATGTTTGATAAGTGATTATGTTTGGGTGAAATATTTCGTTTGGTTTTGAAGTCTAATTTCGAAATCAAATCAGATATATTATGTTTGTAGGTGGGTTACCTGAAAAAAACAAGTATTTGATTTCAAGGACTCCTTACCGCTCTGTCACCTAAATTTCTCACTCGACAATGAAGTAAAGCTGCCTGCCCCACCGTTGCTGTTACTTCTCGTTTCGTTGAATTGTCAAAGTATGGCTGGGAATATGGTGTTTCCCAATAATGAGGCGGACCATTGCCAGATGTTGTTTTCGTTTCTGAAAGAAAATGTGGAATTTAGAATAAATTATTTTTATATTTATTTTACTTCATCAATTAGGTTAACACTAGGACAACAATGTGTATAATTTTATAGGCTAGGAATAACAGTGTTAATGAGTAACGAACCAGTTAAGAAAAAGATGAATAAAAGATTTATCCTTCAAGCTGAGCTAAAGTTGTTTTTGTGCGCTTCTTGGAATATTCTCTGTCAAGATCTTAGAGAAAAATCAATATGAGATCAAATTAAATTAGCTTCTTTGATTCATCGCGTAATCGGCTCACTGAGCACTAAATTTGCTTGATGGGAAATTTCCCTTAGCATATTATGAACCCTGTTGTAAATAGAAGGACCGTACAATCCCACGAGAGACAATGAAAAAAGAACAATTGTAGTGTGATGTGTTTTTTATATTTCCCAATTAATATTATCGAAAAGTACTTACGGCGTACTTCAAGTGACTGACTTTCCACTTGCATCTCTTAATACGAATAGGCATTCGGATATATCAGTGCAGGCGATGTATAACCATTCGACAAAATAAAGAGAAATAGCTCTTCGCCGTCGCCTACGGACAGACAAAAAACATTGGAATATTTCCATAAGACATTGCGACCTTAAAGTACGAGTAGTAATGGGTGTTTTTTTTTGAAGCCAGTACTAACTTTGATTTTGATTAAAACACATGAAATTTTATTAAATAGCAATTTATTTGTATTCAAACGGGAGAATACATTCTGCAATTAGTTTTTTGATACAATTATTTGGGATGGATCTGATGGATTAGACAAAGTTTTCGGCCACTTTTTCAAGCATTTGAATGTTGTCAATAACACTAGATCAGATAGATAGATTGATGTTGGTTTGTCAGCGTAGACTGCGTATCACCAAAGACTAATAATCAAGAGCCGTAAAATCTTGGAGGCTAATTTTTTAGGTCCAATCCGCGAAATTATGCGTTCGAATGTTTCCTTCAATAAGTTGCACGTAGTGCTATCTTGTTGAAAGCACATCTCTTTCCCATTTATGCCATTCAATCAGGAAACAAAAAGCAATTTATCATGGCTCTACTGCGCTGATTAGTCTCATTTTTGAAAAAAAAATAATATAGTCCGCTGACTCCACCAGCCAACAGAAAGCACCAAACTGTGGATTTTTTGGTAAATAACGGCGTTTGGATAATCTCATTTGGATTATCTTCGCTCCAAATGCGTCAATTTAGCTTATTGACGTACCGATTGAGCCGAAAATGAGCCTTACCGCTGAAAACAATTTTTCGATAAAACAGCGGATCCAATGCCAATTGATCGAGTCGAGAAGTTTTGATCTTCTTCAATACTCTCATGAACACATGTAAAATTCTCTTCAGCACGCCATCTTCTTATGCGTCTCGGTGCCACTTCATCTTGCAGAGAAAATGATGTGCGGAAAGAGTCAACGATACGGCGTAGAAACATAACTTTGGAACCAAATGTCTAAAGTTTGGTATCTTTTTTGAGACTGTATGCCATCAAGATAAAATTGCAAAGACTCTGAGTAAAAAATACATTGACAGTTTGCAATCTAACAATTGGTTTGACAGATATAATTATCTGAAGTTAGTTATTACTGGGTTAAAAAAAACACCCTTTATTTGTGAGCAGCATCGAGAGTTATGTCTAGGTCACCAATTTTGAGGTCCTTAAATTCGAGCTAGAAAAATGGAATTCGGAAATCATCCTATAAAGGCGCCCGAAATGATCAAGTGTAAAGATTTTTCAAATATGCTCAGTGAGACGGCTACTATTGAAATAAACAATTTTATAGAGCAAGCATCATGGCCAGGGATGGAAAAAAACTACAAATATTTATGGTTCCAAAATTCGTAAATTTTAATGAGAAAAGTTGAGAAGGGTAGGGCTGTTGCTATAAGATCGTTTCTCGATTTTACTTCATTGAAAGATTACTTGCATTATATACCATATTATGTGTGAATTTCGTTTTAATGACAATCTTTTAAGCAACATCCCAACCATCAATTCAATAGTAAATATCGATGATGAAACTTTGTATTGTACGAGTAGTTCGAAAGAGGGTGACTTTTTTCTTGTTGTACATCAAAACATACGCAGTTTGCGGCAAAATTTTGATTTGTTAGTGTGTAATCTAGAAGCGTTAGTGTTCTTCCCCGATCTAATATTCGTAAGAGAGATTTGGATTTTTAATTGCGAAAAAGAAGATTTTTATATACCGGGATATCAATTTTATCCAAACACTAATGAGACGTACGCAGCAGGTGGAGTTGGAGTTTTTGTTCGTGATTTTTTGAATATTGGTAACTGTAAAGTAAATTGTCTCAATTTATTGAGCGCGGATGTAATTGAATTGTCTTGCAATATATGTAATGAAGTTTTTAAATTTGTTTGTGTTTACAGATTACACTGTTGTGATGCTCAAGTTTTTCTGAATGAATTTTCCGTGAACGAAAAAGCGGCTAACCTAGTACTCTTAGGTGATTAAAACATAGATATTATATCGTCTAACACTACAACTGACTCCTACCTCGCAACTATGGCTGAGCATGGTCTTTATTCCTTTTTAAATGAAATCACTAGGCCAATTTCAAGTACTTGTCTTGACCATGTATTTGGTCGTTTCAGGAATATACCCATAAATCAATGTGCTGGCGTTAACTTTGATCTTCACATTTCTGATCACTGTATGACTGGTATTTTGTTTCGAAGTTTAACAAGCATTAAGCCTGCAAAGTATATTATCTCGCCTGAGATAACTAAGGTTAATTTTAATCTATTAAATATTGAGCTATGTTCTGAAACTTGGGAGGAAATCTATAAAGAAAAAAACGCTTCGAAGGCTTATGACCTTTTTTTATCCTTCCTTCAAAACTATATATGTAATTTTACCTATACAGTTGTTCGCAAAAGATCTGAAAAGAGGCTAAAACCGTGGATAAACTTTTATATTTTAAATAAAATTAAGCTTAAAAATAAATTGTGGAAAAAATGCTTTAAACATCCCCTTAATACTGCACTTAAAACACGGTTCAAAAGGATAAGCAAACAAGTTAATAAAGACATTAAGAAGGCTCGAGACAGATACTATTTCTCTAAAGTACAAAATGCACTAGGTAACCCTAGAAATGAATGGAAGGCTGTAAATAGTGTTATTGGTGGCTACTCTCCCAATTTGTCAAAACCAATAGTTCTATGTAATGATAATGTTACTATTGATGGTCCTACAACTATAGCAAATATTTTTAATGATTTCTTTTCTACAGTTGGTCTGACGTCTTCTCCTAGTGAATCTCCTACATATTGTAACCACTGTGCTAGATCTAATTTAGCGAACGAAAATGTTAGGAATAGCAGCTTCTTTTTTGTAGAAATTACAGGCTTAGAGCTTTTCAAAATTATCAGTTCACTGAACAATTCTAGTTCCTGTGGATATGATGGTATTTCAAATATTACACTTAAAAATATAGCTCTAAATGTAGTGGACATACTAGCTTATATTTTTAACTAAAGTATCTATACCGGTGTTTTCCCTGATAATTTAAAGTGTGCCAATATTATACCCCTTTTTAAAAATGGTACTAAAAGCGACAAAAACAATTACAGGCCAATTTCACTATTGTCATCAATATCAAAAATCTTTGAGAAGGCTGTTAAAAGTAGAGTGTTGGACTATCTGACAAAAATACATTTTTTAAGCGTTGCTCAGTTCGGGTTTAGAAAAGGCCTTTCCACAGAAGATGCCCTCTTGGAGTTTTGCTCTTTTATATATAAAACGCTGAATGAAAAAAAAGTTTGCGCCGGCCTCTTTGTGGACATCACCAAAGCATTTGACATGGTTAACCACAACATTCTTCTTAACAAATTATATTCTGCAGGGTTTCGTGGATTTATACTTAGTTGGTTTGAGTCATACTTGAAGGAAAGAATTCAGAGAGTTAAAATAGATAAATTTGTAAGCAACTCGAAAACTATAAACCTAGGTGTGCCCCAGGGATCTGTTCTTGGAACCATACTGTTTCTAATATATATCAACTCCATATTTAATCAACCGTTTTTGGGGAAAGTTACAGCTTTTGCAGATGATCTTGGCATTGCTTATCGGTCAAATAATCCTTTAAATCTATGTGCTGACATAAATCATGATGTGCCTATTCTAAGGAACTGGTTTGCTGAACACAAGCTTGTTGTCAGTAACAAAACTAAACTGATGAACTTCAGTCTAAGTATGCAAGAGTCCCCAGACTTCGAAATCTTTCTTCATGGACAAAACTGTAGTAGATCCAATATGTCAAATTGTGGACAAGGACAAGGACATTATTTACTGATCAATTATCTTGTGACACAAGTTGTTTTAAAATTGAAGTAGTAAATCAGTTTAAATATTTAGGTGTTACTATTGACCAAAATATGAGTTGGTCTGAACATATCTCAATTTTGAAACAATACTTTCGTTCCACGATCTGAAGTTTTTATCGTCTCCGAAGATTCTGTGATAATAGGACTCTAAAAACGGTTTATTTTGAAATTTTTCAATCTAGATTGCAGTACGGAATAAGTTGTTGGGGGGGTGCCTACCAAACAAAGCTGCAGCCATTGGGTGTTCTGCAAAAGTGCGCTATCAGAAAAGTATGTGGGACAAATCGATTCGCGAATTCTATGGTTTTGTTTAAAACACTGAAAATTCTACCACTAAAACATTTATATTACTTCAAAGTTTCTAAAAAAAATTTATAAGAGGTGAGTCCAATGTCCAACACCAATGCTTTGCGTAGCAATTCAATTAATGCTGTCGTCATGCCTAGTTTTCGCACAGCTTTATACAAAAATTTCTACTCCATTGTGTCCTGTAAATTGTTTAATAGACTTCCTATTAATATTCGTGTTATTAGCTCTTTGCCCGAATTTGCAAAAAAAAAGTCAAAATTTGGCTTCTCGGTTTTGACCATGAAGAAATTAAAGTTTTGCTGCGCTATGTTATTTAAATTTATTTAACTTTTATGCTCTCTTCTCATCACGTTATATTTTTCTCTTGCTTTCGTTTTTCTTTTCTCTCTTTTATTGTTAATTTTCCATATTATGTACTGAATTTAATTGATCCACCCCACGTCAAAATTGTTTTTTTTTCACATGAAGTGACATTATCACTATTTATATTTTTTAAATAAAAATGTCGCTACCTATTCTTAGTTTTAACATTGTTATGGTAGACTAAGTATATCAATTTTATTAAATAAGAATAATAAGAATAAGAATAAAAAAAAAAAAAAAAAAAAAAAAAAAAAAGTCGATACAATTGTATCGAATTCAATACAAATAAATTTGTTCAGGTACGAAAGTACAATTGCCTTTATTCGATACAATTTATCAATCTGCATCTTTTGAAATCTTTATTTTTCAAAAAAAACGAGGAAAATCGAATCAATTAACGATTGACACACCTATTTGTTTTAAGTTTTACACATAGCGTGCTGTATTCGATTTTGTACAACCAAACGCATTGAACCCATTATTCCACTCTTCATTTCCAGATAGAAATGTTGGTATATTTAGAACACAAATGTGCAAAATTAGGGAATTAAGTTTGAAGACCAGAGATGACAGGGTAAACTACCTCAGGTAATCTTCATGCTTAACTACGCGAAGTTTGCAGGAAAACTACTTTCCACCATAAACTACCTTTAACTACGTCTAGTACTTGTCTAACAAATTGATTGTCCTGTCAATGTGAGTGGCGTTAAGATGTTAAATTGACAACTGAAAAACTACTCGTGACATAATATGTTAACTACGTCTGCTATAGTTATTTACGTTTTCTACGTTAACTATACAAATATGTAGCAGACGTTACAAATGCATTTTTATAAAAAAAATGCATTTCAGCCATCTCCGTTAGACTAAACTATAAACTGAAGATAAATAAATTATTTTTTTACGAAGTTTTTTATGTTTCTTTTTGTTATTGTTTTGTATATACATATGTACATATATAAATACTTTAATTAAAAATAAAAATAAAAATAAAAATAATTAAACAGAATATACTTTGAGTTCACTTTATATTATTTTCATGCGAAAAAGAGTTTTCAATATAATTGACTCCATTTCAGTACAATTTTAGAAAAGTTTTAAATACAATTCAGAAATGTCATTTTTCATCAGTGATCAATGCTCGGCTTTCCGCAGACGTTGCATGAAGAGGAAGAGAAGTAGACCAGACTTTACCTTCTACTTCTTCTACGCTTTACCTCTCTCCGATTAAATTAATCTCTATCTCGGACCTTTTTTCTGGTGTAAGGTGAAAGGTGGCTATCACTCTTCATCAGAAGCTGTAAACATCCCTAATGCCACGTAGTATCACAATTGACCTCACATTGGTCTGACAACCACTTCAACCTAACCTAACCTAGTTTTAACGAAATAAAACATGTTGTCAAAACATGCTGTTGGCGAAAATTTGCGACTAAGCTCGATGGAACATCAACCGAGATTATGTTACCAGAAACGGATGAACTAGACTTTGGATGGCGATATCTACACAGGCCGCATACTTTATAATCGATCCTTTGTACACAAAGGTCAATAATCGCGTAATATTACGCGCCAATCCTTGATCAATTAATATGATGTTGAATGCCTGGCGCGGTGCTCAGATTTGACTCCATTGGACTTACTTTTGTGGGGTCTCGTTTAAGATCGATTTTCCATTGGCAATCCTGAAATAATTACGTTAATCTTATTCCAAAATGGAAAAGGACTCTCAACCCAATACAACTCCCACTTTGAGGACAGTATTATGGAAACGTTATCTACCAGTTCGCCCAAACTGCCTATAGCCTTTTTTTCTGTTATTATACCCTATTCTAAGGGTATATTAATTTTGACGCATAGTTTGTAACATACCTTAATATTGCCCGTAGACCCCTAAAAGTTACTATATTTATGATCAGCATCGATAGTAATGTCGATCTAGCCATGTCCGTCCGTCCGTCCGTCCGTCCGTCGGAAAAAATTAGGCCTTTAAACTGGGCCTAGAGAGCTGAAATTTTAACCATAGGTACTCGTATACTCTCTACGGTCCCGAAATAATCAAGTTTACGAATTTTTGAAATCCGCCCACAGACACGCCCACAAACTCAAAAAAAAACTAAATTTTGGAAAAAATCGAATTTTGAGCTAGAAAGCTGAAATTTTTTTTATATGATCTATGACTGCTCGGGATATAAAATTTTTAAAACCCGCCCACAAAAAAATAAAACAATTTTATTGAAAAACCAAAATTTGAGCTAGGGAGCTGAAATTTATAATATATACTCTCTAGGGGCCCTTTAAGCTCATGTGTAAATATTTTCAAAATCCGCCTACTGACACGCCTACAATTTAAAAAAAACTTTTTTTTGAAAATCCAGAGTTTGAGCTAGGGAGCTGAAATTTATAATATATACTCTCTAGGGGGCCCTTTATGCTCATGTGTAAATATTTTCAAAATCCGCCTACTGACACGCCCACAATTTACAAAAAAAACTTTTTTGAAAATCCAAAGTTTGAGCTAGTTAGCTGAAATTTATAATATATACTCTCTAGGGGCCCTTTATGCTCATGCGTTAATTTTTTTAAATCCGCTTACTGACACGCCCACAATTAAATAAAATAATTTTATTGAAAAACCAAAGTATGAGCTAGGGAACGTTTTTTTTACAAAAGCTTCGTTTTTGTTTGATAAAATCTTTTAAATGTTATATAACAGAATATGTACAGCGTTCTTAACAATTCAATCATACTTAGACTTTTGTCACACCCACTTATGAGGGATAGGAATAAGAATAGGGTATCCAACAGTTCGCCCAAGCGGACTGTAGCCCGCCCCTATGTTTTTTATTTTCCTTTTGCATAGGAGTGAAAGATTACAAATTCAAGGTTCAGACTTAATTTGTAATTGGCACGGTCCAATATCGCAGTTTACATAAACAGTCTCCAGACGCCCAATGTAAATATAGAAAACATGAATGAATGGAGGGTATAGGCGCAAGAGTTGTATGAAATATGTGTCTTTTTATTTGGGTATAGACTTTCGTTTCAAAAGAAAGTTTTACTTGTGAGCTAGGAGAATTAAATTATTTTTTTATCACGGCGCCTTTATCTTCAGAAATGGTAATAATGGTCCTTCAAAAGTTTCTTGGCAACGGAGCCCAACTTAAGGCCATGTTTATCTCGTTGTAGTTCGTAACACATTTAATTAATGTATGGCAATTAATTATAGTGAAATATAATGAAACATCAAACATATTTTGCAAAATCTGAAAACGTTGCTATTATCGCAAACTGAAGAATCATTTAGAGATATCTCACTATAGTTGAAGTACATAAATCTGTCATTAATTTGTTGTTCTTTTCTGCAAAAAGTGCGACACTGGGTTTAAGGCAAACAAGCTTTCCTCCTCAAATGAAGATGCAAATCTGATTTTTCTTTTGTTTTTCCTGCCTAATAATAGTTTTAAGATACCACTTTAATTTCTTTGCAAATATGTAATCCTCCTCGGTTGTCATGTCTGAAAAATAAATTATATTCACAATGAAGACAGGGTATAGTCTCTTAAGAAAAGGTATTACAAGTGATTGCGGAGAGTGTTAGATATCGCTATGTTTACCTCGTTACCATGTAAAACAAAATCAAGACTACGATTGTGAACCTTTGTTTCCAATTAAGGACTTTAATGTGTTTTCTTTTTGTATTTTTGAATTAGGTAAGTACCAATTCCCTTAATATCCCTCGAATGCCAAACTGCTTCTTTTGTAATCAGAAACATTTATTCCGGAAATGAAAATATATTCCAACAGCGTTTGTTTTAATTAAGGTGTAAAGTGGCTTTTTGGAGACATTCTTGCAAATCTTATTAGGCACATTGGTAAATCGGCTTATGATTTGCTTCATAATCTTTCCAAATATTTAGTAGAGTCGACTGAACGAAATGTATTCGAATTATGCAAATAAATCGTTACAAATGTTGGCACCCTTATTTGCATTAATGATGTCTCCTGTTTTCAGTTGACTCTCATATTTCGTTTTTACTGAGAGCTATCTAAAAGAAGAACGTTTATTTTTTTGTTGGGTATTGTCCAAGTTAAGCCATCTTAGGCAAAAAGAAACTTGGCAAAGTTTCAAGTTAAAATGTTTTCTTTGAGGAGGCATAATGCACTCAGGCAATCAGGTAAAACAATTCCTCGTCCTCAAGCATAGTGTGTGGGAAAATGAAATAGGTCAGAATAAAATTATATTCGGCAGATAAATTAAGGCATTCGGTGTTATTTTTCTTATCGTGCAGAAAAAACTGATACTTGCCTCAACTGAGAAAATAATATAATAAATTTAATAATAGCAATTTAACCGAAGGATTCTTGATAAAGGAAACTGCGAGGGCTTAGAGATATATTTCCAAAGAAAAGTTCAGCAGCAAAAGCATCCTCAGTATTATTTTTAGACATTTACTAGAAAGCAGAATTACTCGTAATTAAAAAAAATAAGAGCCTTCGATTGGCATTGTCAGGGTTTTAATGTTATACCGAAGAATTAGCAGACACAGATGGCTCGAGAACCAATGAAGGGAGGCACTGGGGCAGTAGTGTTTGGGCCATGAACTAAACACAAGGAATCCAGCAGAAAATGCGTTCGGATCAATATCGAGGAGAGCTACAGGAATTGTAATGTAGCAATGTACGACGGTCAAGAAACCATCAAAGCACTTACGCCTACGTTATGAAGTCAAAGCTAATGTGGAAATGCCTCTACAGACTTAACAAGCTAAGCAAGGAAACAGATCATCTGATGAATACCTGGTCACGTATGCAATATAGGTAACGAGGCAGCAGATTCTCTGGCTAGAAAAAGGAAAGTGGAACCCTTGATAGGACCAGAAACATTGCGCGAGATAGAAAAACACACATTGCGCGAAGAGTTTAGAAAAATTGAGAAAGAAACAAGGGCTGATCGATTAAAAGCCCAGGTCTAAGACAAGCTGAGAAATTTTTGAGGAACTATAATGCGAAGAGATTCAGAGCATGAATCAGCTTGAAAAATATTAACCTGCGAATGCTGAGTGGTCAATAGAGCACTGCCGCATCAAGGAACACCTAAAGTAAATTGGTATATCAGAGGATATCGAAGATTCTGCAGCGAGGCCCCTAAAACTCCATGCAGGGCATGTGCAGAGAAGGTGGAGAATAGTCGCCTCCTCCTCCTCGTCGAAGCAGCTTGTTGCATGCTTGCCTATGAGAGATTGTCCGGTGATTACACCAATTGTAGCACCAATGTGCAGTTAGAGCTTTTCAGATCCAGCTTTGGCCAAATCTGTTTTGTCGCTAGACAAGTGTTGCCACTTGTCCACCTAAGGTTAGTTCTATCAATGGCCTCCGTCATAAACATGAGTTTGCATGTAGCAATTGGAATGCCTAAGGGACCTTTATCCGGTAAAAGGGGCAGTATGGTTCCTTTTCTGGCGAGTTCATCAATCCTAAAATTCCCTGGAATATAACTGTGTCCGGCACCTAATATAGTTGAATGTTGAATCGCTCCGCCATCTCAACTTGAGATGTTCGGCAATCTAGGACTACGATGGCGTTTGTGGGGACAGATTTCAGAGATTTTAGCGCAGCTTGGCTATCTGAGAAGATTCGGATGTCCATAGCGGATATCACATCACGTTCCTCTTCAGCTATGATAGGACTTCTTTAATCGCCATATTTGGGATTGATTGGGAGACGAAAAGAGGGGCTGAGGTTCAACCTGTCAGAGAACACACCTCCACCAACCCCCTCGTCGGTTTTGGATTCATCGGTGTAAAACTGGGTCGATTCTTCTTCGACAGGTTGGCCTTCCTCCCAGAATGTTTTGGGATGGATGTTGACTTTGAAGTTTTTGCGAAAACGGAGCTGAGGTGGTGTGGTCTATGTTGCTAGGGAGGATTCTTAATTTTTTTAGATTATAGGCTTGGCCGATTTCATTCTTGGACCACTAGAACGTCGTTTTAAGGTGGACAGACGCACTAGCAGCCGCTTGCTTACTAAAGATATCAAGGGATGTCAGGTGAAACAGAACGTCAATTGCAGCAGAGGGAGTAGTGCGTAGTGTAGGCAGTTCACCAAACAACCACCCCGTACAGAAGTATAGGTCTTATTACCGAGATGTATAGCCAGTTGGTAGTTGAAGGCCCCATTTATTACCGAGGCATTTTTTACAAGAGTGCTACTTGGAGAAGAGTGCTACAGTATCTTTCCGAACTCTTTCTTGTATGTTAGGTGTTCAGCTAAGCTTTTTATCCAGAATGAGACCCAAGTGTTTAGCTTCATCAGGGAAGACTAAGCTTGTGCCCCTGATTGATGGAGGATCAATGTGTGGAATTTTATATTTTCTAGTGAATAGAACAAGTTCGGTTTTGTTGGGGTCAATACCTAACCCACAACGATCTGCGCATGTCGTTACCTTGTTAAGAGCATTTTTTAGAAGTTCTTTCAATGTGTTTGGGTACTTTCCTGTCGTGGCAATAGCAACGTCGTCCGCATAGGCATCACCCTGTAGGCCTCCCTTTCCAGGCACATCAGCAGCTCGTTCACCAATAAGTTAAGGATAATGGGGGATAGGACTCCGCCTTGTGGTCCCTCTACTGACAGATCTTCTGGCTGATGTCACACCCACTCAACATAATGAAATTGCTTCCAGCACTGGGTTAGGAATTATATAAATACTTCGCCCTAGCTAACTTAAGCAAACTTAAAAGCTCAGAGGATGTTACCTAGAGTAACAGACCATTCTGGGAGGCATGTTGAACCCTCCCCCTTGAACAAGCCACCAAAATTCGGTGAATTGATTTTCCGAATCGAATAAATCCCTCTCCGCTATTGCTGTACTAAAACGGTGGAGCTCATGAGCGACGTCCCCGCCGTGGTATAATACCGGGATACCATCCCTCGTTTGTACCAGCACTTTTGCATCAATATGGATAAATGCCTCCGGAGGGTTAAAGCCAGACCGGAGCGTACTCTCTGTGTACATTTCATTTGGGGTAGCTGGCCCCAAAGATCAGGCTATTGTCGCTGGCCATCGCCCTTGGAACGTGCTTTCGAGACACATGAGGAAATTGTCAAGCCTATTCAACTGAGCTCCATCGTAAGGGACTTTTCGGGGATAGTATATCATTATTGTTGGAATTATAAGCTTTCCTAATTGCCTCATTAAAATGATTTACAGTTTCTTGTCAAACAGAACCACCTCAATATTCATTGGATCCGAGCACACTGATTTTTTCCCTGTGAATTCCGGTGTTCCACAGGGATCGATACTAGGGCCATTTTTGTTTAATGTCTACCTTCAAAACTTCCCCCTTTCAGACCCTATAACGGAAGAACCTGGATCACTCCACTACCCAGATGATACCATTATATTAACAAGCGACTTAAGACCAATTCTAGCTCTTAATAAAATTAAAGCAAGACTCCCACACGTGGAAAATTATTTTAGGAATGGAAACTAAAAATTAATTCTGGAAAATGTGGATTAACGTGTTTTAGAAATGCAAGTGGAAAGGGACACTATCTTACAGTCCAATTCCCTTGCGCTCCGAAACAAGGTACCTCGGAATCAACTTGCAGAACCGATTTCTCTTTAACAAACATTTTTTTTTTTTTTTTTTTTTTTTTTTTTTTTTTTTTTTTTTTTTTTTTTTAAAGGAAATCCAAATCCTAGAGCACTCAGACTCGGTAACGTTCCATTGTACTACCAGGCAGAAATCCTCCTTTTGGTGTAGAGGCATGTGATTGGGTGGCGTATGTTGTTGTTCCCCATGGGGATTGAGGGGGAACAACAACATACGCCACCTAATTTTAACAAACATGGTAGAGCTGTGCTTAATAGGGCGAAAATGGTTACCGCTACACTAAAGACTTTATTTAATTCTAAATATAAGCTATGGGAACATATTACCAGCAACAAAATATGCATCTGAGTGACCAGATAACTCTATCGAACAGGAAAATACCTACGGCACTGGCGTAGCGTTACTCCAACTTAAATTTCTTAAATTAGCAAAAGCATAACAACAAAGAACAAACAACAGCATAACACCAAAAGATCAGATAACAGCATAACAACAAAGAACAAATAACAGCATAACTACAGCATACAATATTAAGCACCGATTGCAACAATAACTTTAATACACGAGACAACGCTCCAGCCAACCTGAGAGCTTTATCAACCGATATGTTGGCCTTGGATTTTTTCCCCTCTGTGCGTTTGTCTAGGCAGTTTAGTTTAAGCTCAGTGATAGTTTTGACTTGCTAGTGCATACTGCATAGATTTGTAACTGCTTTCTCATAGAGAAATTTATTGTTAAATCTTTTGTTGTAAAGTGCACCACTTGATGCATACCAAGCACTTTACAACCTCTTTACCATTTCTTCCTTGTATGCAAGATGTTTAACCCTACGATCAATGTTGCAACTTTGTAACAACATATTGATTGTCCCAAATAAACATCCTCCCAAATTGCTATTTCAGCTCGCCACTTCCAGCGTCAATGCCCAACACTTCCGACCTAAATAAACAATGTTTATTTATGGTCACTCATCATTTTTTTCATTCATTGCGCAACTAAGTGCACAAACCAATTAACACAAGTCAACCAACTCATTATGCTGTGGTTGCATTTCTTTCACCATACGAACGATCGTATGCGCAACAAAGCAACATGAGCCACTTGACTTGTCCGGGAATTCCCTTCCGCGTTTCCCAATTTGTTTTGTTTCTTTCTTCGTTCATCGAACCTCGAATTGAATGATTCAATTCGAGGCTATTTATATCGGTCACTGTGCAATGACGCGGCACTCTAGTTCACAACTCAGTATCGACTCGAGATCTCACACTCGTAACTACCAGTCATACAGTTCGGGTCATTTTTCTTACCAATTCTTAAACATATCGGGTCGTGATACAAAACCATCATCCTACTTCCAAATCCTTTAAAAATCAAACTCATAAATCCGTGTATCTAAATTATAAGAACCTAAGAACTAAATAGACGTGTTAAGTTAAAAATAAGCTTAGTGATAAGTGATAGAAAGAATAAATAGCATACAAAAAAGTCAAGTGCTAGTGTTTCGTTATTTTTTGGACTTACAGAGAACACGAAAAGGTAAGACCCAACTGAGAGTAGTGCCTCTCAGGATAAAAGACAAAAAGCACAACACTTTGAACAAATAAAATAAAAAAGCATTAAAAAGGCAGTGTTCAAATATTTATTACTTATATGTTAGCAAAAACTAAGATCCTTATGTACAAGACTCTCATAAGACCCATCCTGACATATGGATTCTGCACATGGTTTACCATTTCACCTATTGTAGCAAAGGAAATGGAGATAATCGAGATAAAAATTCTAAGATTTTGTTTCGGAGTTTTTAGAAAGATAATAAATGGTTTTCTAACAAAACTGTATACGACGCAACCCAAATCAAACCTCTTATGAAATACCAAATAGATCTTCTTTCAAAAAAGATGGAACGAATAAGCTCCCAGAAGAAGATCCTTGACGGACTCCAATATCGATGAGAGTCTGGCTGAAACATAATATTTTTCTCCATTTAGTTTACTAAATGAGGGGTCCCTCACTCTATTAAGACCAGATAAAAATGAATGCCTGCTATCCTCGTTTTATGAAAAAGCATCTCCTATTAATTATAGGGGATGATGTAGTTAAAATATAATTAAAAAAAAAGAAATACTAGCATAACCCTTTGTTTCAGCGCAGAATGCTTTAGATTTCCTTATGTTTATATAATATATGTATATAGGTTATCCATTAAGGATTTTGAAGCTTCTAATGTCGTTGTTTGTATATATACGCTTACGCACACTTTATGTGATTTGATATCCCCTTATTAAAGGTGGAACTTTTTTAGCTTAAGTCCTATTTATAGTTTTAGTCTTAATTTTAATTTCTAGTCATTAAGTTAAGTTTGCCAAAAAAGAGCAAAGTATGCCAGGAGCAAGCATACAATTCAATTACTTCAGGAAATAAACTACACGTTGCTTAATGATTGTCTCGCCGCTGAAAGTTGGAATTCTGTCTATAGCTGTAACTGTCCTTCAGACGCTTTTCGGAATTTTTTTGACATTTTATCTGGTCATGTTTCTTCCAGTAAATCCATAAAACTAAAGCGAAAGTACAAAAAAATTAAACCATGGATGACTGACCACTTGTGCCAAAAAATAAATGCTAAAAATGAATTCTATATTAAGAACAAAGGCAAATTACATATTCCAAATATAAAGATCGCCTACAAAAGTATGCAGAAAGATATCCTCGATGGAATTAGTAAACAAAAGGAAGCATACTACAAGAAAAAATTTAACGATAGTAGGTTTAATCCAAAACAGCAATGGAACATCATTAACAATCTTTTAGGAAAACAAAATGGCGGCAATGAACTTAAATGCATAGAGTTTTCAGAAAATACGGTTTCAGAAAGCGATGCGGATATTGCAAATAATTTTAATCTGTTTTTCAAAGATGTAGTTAAAAATCATACATCAATCTCCTCAAACATCGAAAATATTTACCTAGAACATCCAAATGATGATCTAGTTTTGCCTTCTTTCTATTTTAGTGCGGTTACCGAAAATGAAGTAGCTCATGTGATTGCTAACTTGAAATCAAAAACTTACTTTGGAATAGATGGATTAAGCAGCATAGTAATAAAAAAAATACATGGTTTTATAACAAGGCCCTTGTCATATATTGTCAACTTAAGCCTTGAAAGTGGGGTATTCCCAGAATGCCTTAAAACTGCAATTATCATCCCGATACATAAAAAAGGTGACAAAACAGACCCTAATAACTACAGACCAATTTCGTTGCTATCTGTTTTCTCAAAAATCTTTGAAAAACTAATAACTAAAAGAATGCTTAAGTTTCTTGGTAAATATAGAATTCTCAGCTCTTCGCAATTTGGATTCATGAAGGGTAAGTCTACCGAAGATGCAGTAGTGACTCTCTTGGAAAGCATCAATAATGAACTCGATAAATCAAATAAATCTTGTGCTCTGTTTCTTGATCTGACGAAAGCATTTGACTTAGTCGACCATAAACTTCTTTTAAATAAACTTTACAGATATGGATTCAGAAGTAACATTTTAAATTGGTTCTCATCCTATCTTCAAAACAGGTCCCAGCATGTACGAATCGGTACAACTATGAGTGATTCGATCACTAGTGCATGTGTAGGCGTCCCCCAAGGATCAGTGCTCGGGCCTTTACTTTTCATTGTTTATATAAATTCAATTTTTCAGTTGCCTTTGAAAGGAAATATGGTTGCTTTTGCTGATGACTTAGCCCTTTCGTATGCTGCTCCTTCTGTCGATAGAATAAAAGCCTTAATGAATAGTGATCTATCTATTTTGGCAAACTGGTTTAAGTATCATCAGATGGTGCTGAGTAGCAAATCCAAGATTATGTACTTTTTCTTGTCAAATGAGATTTTTATTGAAAATGTTGGTCTTCATGACGCAAGCTGTGATCGTTCTAGTTGTACCGTTTCTTGCATGCCACTTGAATGTGTAACAGAATTTAAATACCTTGGCATAATACTAGACTCAAAACTGAACTGGAAGACAGACATTATGAGTGTTAAAAAAAATATGTATATTGTTTTGAACAAAATCTTTCTCTTGCGAAAAATAGTACCAGCAAACCTACTAACATCTATTTACTATGCATTAGCTAACTCTCGCTTAGAATATGGTATTTCCTGTTGGGGTAGTGCATTTGTCAGCAATCTACAGCCTTTAATCACAGCCCAGAAGAAGATCATTAGAGTAATGCTTCACAAACCTAGATGGGAACCATCATTTCCGTTGTTTAAATCGCTCAATATATTACCACTTCGGCATCTTTATGTTTATAAGGTATTGAGACTGTTCTATCTGCGGGGTGGTCACAATTCAGTAAGAAGAAATGCCATAAATCGCTCGTTGAGATCATCAGCTTCTACTGTGACTATCCAAAGAACTAGAACAGAGCATCTTAGACGCTTCTGTACTGTCATAGCTCCATTTATATATAATAAACTTCCAGCAGATATATGCAACAGCAATGGCCAATGCCACAGGTTCTTAAAAAATCTTAGAATATGGCTCTTTTCTAAATCAGATGTGGAAGACCTAATGCGTGTAGTAGCTTGACCTCTTATACCACGACAACCTAAACCATAAAGATAGTTTTACTTGCTTTATTTAAATTAATTGCCATCCATAATTTTAAGTTCATATCTCATTATAAATTCATATTCTCTCTCACATATTCCTTGCCCAATCCTAAAATCTTCATCTGATGCGAATATATGTCTTTTTTCTTCTTTTGTAGTGTTCTCTCACTCTCTTACAGCAATAGCTTCGACGCGGTTCTTCATCTAAATTAAAAGTATATCTAATGAAAACGCACTTTACACTGGTATCCGTACCACAAAGTGCATGATACCATTTCATTCTATAATTCATGGTCAAATACTCTTTTGTTTTCTATAGTTTTCATAATTTTAATTTAATGAGTAATGATTTTTATAATACATTATGTACAAAATATAATTAAATACTTATTGTTAACTCTACGCTATTAATTATTATAATTAAACATTATTTTGCTAAGACAATAATTGTAAACATGAAATGGAAATAAATCTTAAATCTTAAAAAAAAAAATCTTAAAAAAAAATTAAGTTGCGTTCATCTTATACCGAAATGAATTTTAATTAATAGGTTCTTACTTATTTTATATCTTTTCTTTAAGTCAGACATACCCTAAAATCGGCCAAAATTATAATTGATCATGTATGAATATTGATATATTGATTTATATGTCTCAATAAAGTTAACTTGAACTTGAACTTGATTATTGGAATTATGCGTTCGGAACACCTGGAAACCTGCGATAAGACATTGTCTCCCCAAAACCAAAATCTTTTCCATATAACTAGACGCTATAATAAACCACAATCGACAACTATAAGCGATGATCGGCCTTAGAAGGGCCACGTAGCCCTGCTATGAAACAGTCTCCTTGGCAGACCATAGGCCTTCTAGGCCCCAGCAAGACAAGCAACTATATATATCTATCCAAATACAGATACGGGTGATTTATATATATTTATATTTACATATATAAGATATTTATCTACTCTTCTCAAAGCTAATGGCTGCCAATTTTGTCCAATAAAGACAAATGTCTTCCATTTTTTCTGGTATCCATAGAGGCCTCATGCAATGTTGTTCTTAACTATATTGTTTCCGTTTTTGTTAATTTTCAACTTCCAGTCGTCGCAATATTCCTTTATAGATACATACTACAATGGGAGATGTTCGAAGGAATTTGTTTATCCTCTTAGGCAGGAAGCTAATGCTGACTTTGGAAATCGCTTTCGAGCGACATATTTCCGGAATTTACAACATTTTTGAAAGCATCTCATCTCGGGTGATGGCTCAGCATTATAGGTTCGGCAAAAAAAAATAAATAAAAAATAGTTCAATTCACGGTGATTGAAGAACATGCAAAACTGGTTGGTCTTGAACTCAACGAGGACCAAACCACATTCTTGCTGTCATCAAATAAGCAAGCTTCTGAACACCGACTATATTAAAACGTTACGTTCATAGGTAGGTGAGCACCTTAACTTTTTGGTTGTTATGGAGTTCAAGTACTTCCTTAACTTTCTGGTACTTAGGAAGTTTACCTACCTCGAGCGAGAATTAGGGATTTAAATTTTGCAACTGAAATTGGACACTGTGAATATTTCGACTGAGTATTAAGAACTCTAACTTGAACTACAGTAAATGCGATTTAAAGAAGTCCGAAAAATATGACATGCAGAATTTTAAATATTTCAACCATCCCTTATTTGATGCATCATATTTTGCTTACAATATTCCTGGGCCTACGTTCCTACACTTTGGTTAAGCTGTACAAATTTAACGACTGGGGCCTGCCATCTTTTCATCTCATCGTCACTTGCTTTTTATTTAATATTTTTTAAACTTGTTCTGTCTGTCTAACATTGCTCAGTAATTCCCTTTTCAAAAAGATATCACTGTTTACCATCAGATATGATTTAAGTTATACACTGAAATACTGTGCTTCTATTTTCAGCCACGACATCATGGGTGCAACATCACATTTATGATTTTCATAAGCCTTTCTTCTGTTTCCATGGATGTACTTCCACGCTTTCTTTTTCATAGACAAAATATCTAAGGACTATGTTTACCCACCCACATATCCTTAAGCATCTCCCAAACAACCACTTTATGAGCTGACATAAATACGTGTATACTTGTCAGAATGTTTATGATTCCTTATCTCCCTCATAAATATTAAAATAACACTTTCCGCGCGAACGGATTTGTGATTGGATCGTAAAATTTGACATTTAGCTAGTTCAAAAAATGAAAGCGATTTTAAGAAAAAAACTTAATTTTCTCTAAGTACTCAAATGTCTAAGTAAACTGCTGAACTCAAGCACATCCTTCAAATTTCCACTTTGCCAATCAAGTGCGTACAACCAGAAGTTATATTTTTTATATGTTTCTCTTCGCCCTCTCTCGCTATCAAAAACTGCAAATGAAGAATGTTGTTGTATCTCCTGTTCACTGGTAATAACGTTTCTTCATTATCCTTGAGAAATTTTTTTCGAAAGGTTTTTAGGAGTGGCAAGGGCGCTATTAGCTGACTGGTAACATTGGCTCTTCAACGAACATCTCTTGTGTCCTTTTTGAAAGTGTATAGGGTGGATTCAAAGGGCATGTTAAGAGCATTTAATGAAAAATGTGACTTGAATAGTAGGCGTTTAAGCGCTGACAAAAGGGTCGTAGAAAAAAAAATTGAAGCAAGAGGATGTCTTTGAAAAATGATATCTAGCGGCAGAAAATAAAAAAAAAAACGGTTAGAAAGGTAAACGCAGGTGCTTTATAAACTCACCAACCACTACTGTCATGATTTTGCATCCATTTTCTTGACTTAATAATCTCATTCAAAAGGGATAGACAAGCTTGTGGCTAAAGAAGAAGTCAGGGAGAAGGAAACACGTCTATTATATCCTTGCAAATTTGAAAATCGTCCGTTTTCTTCAAGCACAAAAAGTGGACGTGACCAACAACTTCACAGGTCCGATTATGGGTAGGTTGCTCCTGGTTTTATGATGGGGGGGATACTTTCACAACAGATTTTTCCTTTCTACGAAGTAAGGGCCTATTAAGGAAGATTCTTATCGGACAGCAGTCACGCAGACTTTCACAGAAAAAAACATTAGTTGCGTGTGAGTGCTTAAGATGTTTCCTCACGGATAGAGAGGATGAATAATTAGCCGAGACAGTATGTCCAGTGCAATAATTGTTTCTGTTTCTGTTTTTTTTTTTTTTTTTTTTTTTTTTTTCAACACGTGGCAGTAGTTGTGTGAAAGCTTCATAAAAGGTTTACCTTCGTAAGTGGTTGTCTACAGAATGGATGTGTTTTCTATTTTGAATATTATTATAAACTAGGTTTGTTGGGATGAGTTTACGAAAAGGTTTATTTCCCTTGCCTTAGTTTTACATAATCAGTTCATGTTGCAGAATATACAGGGTCTATAAACGTAACAAAAATGTATGTATATTCAGAGAAGGTAAAAATAAACAAAATGATCATCACTGAGCTGTTAATTGAGTAAATTCTTTTTATAAGACTACTGTTGCGCATATCTTAATAAAAAAAGGTTGTAGATACCTATATAGATATAGAAGCATTGCTTTGTACTAAGTGCCCGAACTGTAAACTACGGGTAAATTGTTGAGCCACAACAAAGGTAATTTATAAGACGGAGACTTACTTGATAAGCACACATTTCCCATGAAAGATAAAAGATGGACAATATTAAGTAGTAGGCGCTAATTGATGCCCTGGGAATATACAGGAGAATTGAACCTTGAACATTTTAGTGTATCCGAAATATTTTGCTTATTTTCTTACTGACAGCCGTGTTCCTTTTTGATGGCGTTATTGTTTAGTTAAATACAATTGCTATGCTTAGAAAGTGGACTCAGTGGTTATGACGTTGCATTCCAGGACACCTAAAGGAATTTGTGTTGCCCTTACCCTCGCTATCCTCTGAAAAATATTCGAGATCACCGTCATAAATGATAATCAGTTGTTAGTGCGTTGGACAACTAAGCGAGGGGGTCTAGGTTCGCACCCGTACCAGGAATACCTAAAAGTTAATAAATCCTTCATGAAAAGCTTCTGAAATGTCCCGTTTGACACCGCCGTTAAACTGTAGGTTCCTTCCAATCGTATCAACAAATATAACTTCGCACAAAAAGAATGTCTGGAGAAGCTAAGCCTTGGACCCTAGGGTTCATTAAACGGTGGTCAAAGGAATTCTCTGATCCATACGTGACCAGATCTCTCTACATTACTTTTGTCCGCCCCCTCCTCGAATACGCCAGCCAAACCTGGTCAACCTTTCAGCAAGTTCATGTAACCAGAATCGAAAACATACAACGACGTTTTCTTCGATTTGCCCTCCGCAGACTTTCTTGGAATGATCCCCTAATTCTGCCTCCCTATCTAGACCGCCTCAAACTCAATAACTTGAATAGCCTTGAAGACCGCAGGGATGCAGCAGACATTCTCTTCATTCATCGCCTCCTCTCAGGCTCTATCGATTGCCCGTGCCTTTACAACTCCATCTCCTTTAATACTAACCCTCGTAATTTAAAACATCACCGTTTCTTCTATCTACCAACCCACCGCACGTTCTATGGCTCCAACGAACCAATTTCCCGTATGCTACGGACGGTAAATTCAAACATTTCCGTTTTTGATTTCAACCGCAGCACTCCCTCCATTAAACGTAGCCTCCTTCTCCATAAACCCTAACTTTATCTCTAGCTTGTAAGTATTAGTTTTTAAGTCAAGCTATAAGTCTTAGTTTTGTTTTAAGACATTTTATGCTTGTATTAAGCTGAATAAATGGGGGCGCACGCCCCCACCAAAATTAAAACCCTGCTTTGGCTTTATTGACAGAATAGTATATATGTATTAATATTTAAAGCAAGACTGGTAGTTAAGCGAACGCTCTAAAGTTAACTTCACTAACTTAACTTTTTCCATTACAACTCACTAAATAAATGCTGGTATTCCCCAAGGCTACGTTCTGTCCCCGACTCTTTTTCTCATTTTTATAAATGATCTCCTGTCTGTTACTTGTAATCCAATCCATTCCTTTGCTGATGACAGTACCCTAAGCTTTTCATACGCGTTTCTTCGGTCACGCCCCTCTTCTTCGGGTGTGGAACTGGAACGGCAACGTACTCGTACGTTAAGCTCATTGAATTTTGATCTTAACAGCATAACTCAGTGGGGTACAACCAATAGAGTGGAATTTAATGCTTCCAAAACCCAATGCTGTCTCCTATCATTAAAGCAAAACTCACATACACTGCCATTATCCATGAATGGCACTTGCAACCCGGAACCCGAAGACTTTCCATTCTCGGCATGTGTGTCAATGGCAACCTTAGTTGGAATGACCCAATATTCGATTTCGGCAAGAAAGCCGCGAAATGTACGGCGAGAACTTTGTTCTGTTTCCCAAGACACTGTTCCCCAATCGAACTGTCGTTCAAATTCGCAACAGATACAACAATTCGATCAAAAATCGGGAAACTGTTCGCAGTCTACTTAGGTGGGCTAAAAATTAACAAAAATTAAGAGCTTTTAAAATGAAATAGAACTTATTCGCAAGATTGGCAGAGAAATATGGCACTTTTCGTTGGAACACATTTTTCGTGAGCCCAAACTATTTCACATTGCAGGCACGAAATCCATTTGGTCATCGCTTTATACTCATTCCAAATTTGTTTGCAGAAGACGCACATAGCTTCTCTCGATGAAGAATATCCCCGAACTCTTCATTGTCATCACAATCATTTAATTTGTGAATTTGTAAATTTTGATTTCATTTCAATTTCTATTTTACAATTTACAATTTCATATATTACAATATTATGCGGCCATTCTTATAAAAAGGTCTTAAACAACAGACTTTGTTCGGTGTCGCTTGATGAAAATATTTCTTCCTTTTTAGAGGCGCATCTCGTCTTAAGCTGTTTTTTTAACTTGTTTAAGCTTTGCATTGGGCTCAATTTGTTAATTCTTTTAATGCTTTCAATTTGTATGGCGAAGTGGTTAATATTGTTGATTTTAATTTTCTTCCTCTGTTGCTGGCAGCAGGTCTTTTCATTTTAGGCGCTGGCGATATCTCCCAGGCTGTTATAAACAATATGCTTGCATCTGCGCTGGAATTGTTTTTAGATGGCGAAAAGACTGACAAACCTTGAACTCGACAGTGGGGAATAGAGGGTGATAGCCCTTTGCTTGTACTTGTAACACATTTATCTATTAATGGTGGTAGGATGGCAAGATGGTACCCCATTGCTTGCAGTTGATAAGTTCGGGCAATGCGGTAGCAGAATGCGCTGTTATTTCCATTGAAATAGACTCTTCAAAATAGTTTTCCATTTCCCCAGCTATGAAGTCAGCACCCGAATAAATGCATTTATCGAAAGGATATATTCCAGTCGTTTTAAGACTATTGACAGCAATTTGGCCGGTCTGAACTTTCTAATAGGCCTTAGTGAACATTCCAACAAGATCATAAACCGTTACTTTTCGATGATTCTCACGGCTAAAGCATCTTATCTCTTCATTAATAATAGGCCTTTAAAGGACCCATGAATGTTTTGTCAAGTGCCTGCATCTTATGGGTAGAATATGGTGGCAGAGAAATTATAACAACACCATTTTCACGTGCCGTTTTTAGCAGGCCTATGTTTCTAGTGTGACTATAATGGCCGTCCAAAATCAACAAAATCGGATCGTCTTTTGATGGTTCGGAAATGTTGAAGCCATTTAGTAAATATAGGGATTTGAACGCATCCAGACAGATGGCAAAAAGAATCGGAGCCAGGAGGATCAGAAGGGTATTATGTTTTTTTCGCGGAAAGATGAAGAATTGTGGAACGAAAGGACCGCCTGCGCTCATGCAGGAAATTACTGTTATGACGGACCCACGCTCTGCAGATGTCATCGATCCGATTTTTTCCCCTTTTGGGCAAGTACTTTCGTCTGCTTTGACTGTACCCATTTTCGTTTGTTAGCCACGTTTTCGCCATGTTTTCTAACGACACAAAACAAATGAAAACAGTAATTATTCGAAGGAATTTTGAAGTGGGTAATGTGGTATAGTATACCACATTGGCCGATGGCAGCTGTACCACATTAGCCGACGATGTATGCACTTAAGAAATTATTTAAAAAAAAGTAACAAAAAAAATACTTACAGAATAACTAATAATTATTTAATAAAGTTTAATAAATCGTTTGTTGCGAGTTAACTTAGGTATAAGCAATGCACAAAACAATAAAACACAAAAAAAACTATTTCAGAAGCATAAAAAAAACTCGAGTACAACCAATTATTTATTCGACACAAATTACCAAAAACGTGAATAGCTTTGAAGTTGCCAGAACACGTGTTGGTCGTTTTTTCTAAATCGCCAGTTTTATGTCTAACAAACATTCTTTAGTTTCCACTAAAATTGTGTGTATTTTTACCTTTAACTAGCGCGAGATCGTAAAAGATATCAATCCTTTACCGGATAGTGTGGTTTTGGGTTTAAAATATATGGTTTTAAAGGAAAAATATATAAACCTAAAGAAAAATAATTACGAAAAGACACTTAATATAACGGGTGTTTTCTTTTGATGAGAAAGTGACTCAATAAGGGAAATACAGAGTGAGTGAAAAGTGTTAATAATAAAGTAAATAGTGTTAAATTAAATATAATAAATTATGCGAGAGTGTGTTAAGTGTAAGAGTTCTATCCGCGGAGAAACGGGTATACAATGTGAAGGAGTGTGTGGAAAGATTTTCCATACTGCGACTAAATGCAGTGGCCTTGACCAATACTCTGTGGGCATTTTAAATACTAATCATATGATTAGGTTTATGTGCGAAGATTGTGTGGTTTATATCCAAAATATTGATCTTGTACTTAAGGATGTGCAAGAAACAGTGCAAAAGAATGGAAGCAACTTGAAGGAGTACAAGAATGAGTTTGAGGAATGTTAAAAAAAAAACGAGAGTGAAATTAGAAAATTGCTAAAAGCGATAGAATCAACATACACTTCGCTTCAACTGAATAAGCACAAACATTTCCTAAGCTGCGTTGTCCATTTTTTCAAAACCTTGTGCCGTAATATATCATTTGATGATGCAAACTGTTTGAGTATGATGTTGACAAAATAAATCGGAAAGAATATTTCAAAAAGTACCGCTATTTTTTTCCTGGTTCCCTTGCAAAGCATTTAATATGGAAAAATGCAGTTTCATTTTGCGTCAACTGAATAGACACAAATATTGAAATTGGAAATAAAAGTTATTGGGATTAAATGAAACAAGTTTTTCTTAAAATAGTTTGTTATTGGTAAATTTTAGTAGTGGGTACTGCCGCCTTTATTCATAATAGTTTCGTAAATTCGGTCCGGCATGGAATCGTACAGCCTCTTTATGTAGTCCAGCGAAATTTCCCTCCAGGCCAATTTAATGGCTGCAATAAGGGATTCTCTGTCCTCAAACTGACGACCAGACTCATAAACTTTTCGTACTAACCACCCAAAAACGTTTTCTATAAGGTTCAGGTCCGGTGAGTACGGCGGCCATTGAAGCAATTCCACATTCTGCTCCTCTATTCAATTTTGTACTATGCGCGCCGTGTGGATGGGGACGTTGCCCTGCTCAAAAGTTCAGTTTATGGGTCAAAAAATGCCTGCAAATTTAGGAAAATTTCTTTTTAAAATTCCTTTATAACTTAATGTAGTAATTTTTAAGGTTTTTAACTTCAAGCTCAATAGTGCCATAGTAGCTAACTGCTCCCCATACCATAACACCACCTTCTCGACTATGATGCCGCGCTAAAAATCGTTCTTCTTTCCTCATATTGTGGAAGTAATAATTAAACCCATCAGGGCCATCAAAATTAAACTTCTTTTCATCCGAAAAAGCTACGTGACGGTATTCATTTTTATACCCTATTCTAAGGGTATATTAATTTTGACGCATAGTTTGTAACATACGAGTACCTTAATATTGCCCGTAGACCCCTAAAAGTAACTATATTTATGATCAGCATCGATAGTAATGTCGATCTAGCCATGTCCGTCCGTCTGTCGGCAAAAATTAGGCCTTTAAACTGGACCTAGAGAGCTGAAATTTTAACCATATACTCTCTTGGGTCCCGAAATAATCAAGCTTACGAATTTTTTAAATCCGCCCACTGTTTTTAGGTTTTTAACTTCAAGCTCAATAGTGCCATAGTAGCTAACTGCTCCCCATACCATAACACCACCTTCTCGACTATGATGCCGCGCTAAAAATCGTTCTTCTTTCCTCATATTGTGGAAGTAATAATTAAACCCATCAGGGCCATCAAAATTAAACCTCTTTTCATCCGAAAAAGCTACGTGACGGTATTCATTTTTATACCCTATTCTAAGGGTATATTAATTTTGACGCATAGTTTGTAACATACGAGTACCTTAATATTGCCCGTAGACCCCTAAAAGTAACTATATTTATGATCAGCATCGATAGTAATGTCGATCTAGCCATGTCCGTCCGTCTGTCGGCAAAAATTAGGCCTTTAAACTGGACCTAGAGAGCTGAAATTTTAACCATATACTCTCTTGGGTCCCGAAATAATCAAGCTTACGAATTTTTGAAATCCGCCCACTGACACGCCCACAAATAAATAAAATAATTTTTTTATACCCTATTCTAAGGGCAGGTATATTAATTTTTGAAAATCCAAAGTTTGAGCTGGGGAGCTGAAATTTATAATATATACTCTCTATGGGCCCTTTATGCTCATGTGTAAAATCCGCCCACTGACACGCCCACAATTATTTTTTTTTTTTTAAAATTCAAAGTTTGAGCTAGGGAGCTGAAATTCATAATATATACTCTCTAGGGGCCCTTTATTCTCATGTGTTATTTTTTTTTAAATCCGCCTACTGACACGCCCACAATTAAATAAAAGAATTTTATTGAAACACCCAAGTTTGAGCTAGGGAGCGTTTTTTTTATAAAATCCTTTAAATGTTATACAACAAAATATGTAGAGCGTTCTTAACAATTCAACCATACTTAGACTTTTGTCACGCCCACTTGTGAGGGATAGGAATAAGAATAGGGTATCCAACAGTTCGCCCAAGCGGACTGTAGCCCGTCCCTATGTTTAAGACTCATATGGAGCCTAGACAATTCTAAGCGCATACACTTCCGTTTCTCGTTAAATGGTGGTTTCTTTTGAATTTTTAACCATTTCAGATGTTTGGTTCTATTGATAACCCTTCGCACTGTTGAAACGCTTGCAGTAACACCGGCTTTCTGCTTTTTTTTTGCCGCAGAGTCGCAAGAATTGGAAGCACATCTTAAAATTGCTCTTCGATCAACCGCTGTTTTTGCCGTTTTTTGACCTCCTTTCATGTTTTTTTCGTGCGAATCTTTGCTTCTTAAATAAGAAGCTAGAACACTAGAACTTCGTCCAATTTTGTCAGCGATGGAACGCCCGATTGGTCCTTGGTCTTTTAGTAAATCGATTTGAGCTCTTTCAACACTATTTAGAGATTTTGATCTACCCATTTTTCTTTGAAATACAATTAATCAAATAAAATTCAATTAAAGCACTTCAACTGTTGATCTAATGTGTCAATCTCCACAGAAAACTCATAACCAGCGAAAATAATGACTTTGTGTTTATTCAGTTGACGCAAAATAAAACTGCATTTTTCAATATTGAATGCTTTGCAAGAGAACCAGAGAAAATATAGCCGTACTTTTTGAATTATTCTTTCCGATTTATTTTGTCAACATCATACTCAAACAGTTTGCATCATCAAATGATATATTACGGCACAAGGTTTTGACAAAAATGGACAACGCAGCTTAGGAAATGTTTGTGCTTATTCATTTGAAGCGGAGTGTATATGGGTAGACTAAAATCAATGAAAATAGATCAAGAGACTTGTGAGAAAAGTGTGAAAGAAATAAAAAAAATGAGTGAAGTGAACATCGAGCATCGATCCAACGGCCCTCTCTTTAAAAGTTAATAGTGTGATAAAAAAGAGGGATGGAGTGGTTGTTATTAATTGTGATGATAATGAATCAAGAAATACTCTTGAAAGTGAAATGAAAAAAAATTGAGTGAAGATTATGACGTTTCAATACCAAAAATGAAAAAACCATATTTATTGGTATGTGGAATTAATACTGAGTGGAAGAAAGAAGAATTGGAAAAGGCGATTATTTCGCAAAATAAATTAAAGTGTGCAATAAATTGTGTGAAATTTTATAGTGCAGTTAAAGAAAATAAAAAAAGTTATAAGGCAATTATTGCAGTTGAGAATATTGATTATAATATTTTAATGGAAAGAGGCAAATTTAATATTGGGTGGGATAGGTGCATTGTTTGCGATTATGTTCCAGTGAAACGATGCTACAATTGCTGGGGATATAATCACATTGCTAGTGTGTGCAAAAATAAAATAGTTTGTGCGAAATGTGGTGAAAATCATGAGTCAAAATCGTGTTCAAATACGAAGTTAAAGTGCAATAATTGTCTGAGTGTAAATACAAATCTTGGGTTATATCTCAATGTGGAGCATGACTGTAGAAGCCACTCTTGTGAGGTGTTCAAGAAAAAACTTGAAGCTCAAAAAGGCAGAATAGCGTATTAGCAATCAGCACGTCAAAAAAGGTATCAAACAATAGTTTACTATCTGAATGTACGAGTACCTACAAAGTTTGTTGTCTAATAAATGTTAAGTCGAATTGTTGCTAAAAATGTATTGTCCTGATCTTTTGTTACTTTCGGAGACGTGCATAACGAATGATATTGAAGAGTCTGAATATAAATTTGATAATTACAAGTGTATAAATTGTACTTCAAATTCAAGACATACGGGAGGAGTTATAATATATGTAAAAAAAGGAATAAGGTGTGAATTGGGGAATGAAACAAAAATTGACTATTTTGTTTGGATATTGAAAATTTATGTGTGGATAGATAGAAAAAAGTGTTCGTTTGTTGCGCTATATAGATCACCAAACTCGTCCATTAACTTCCAACCTTCGAAAAAATTCTGGAAAAATTAGTGGTTCACCAACTACAAACATAGGGACGGGCTACAGTCCGCTTATGCGAACTGTTGGATACCCTATTCTTATTCCTATCCCTCATAAGTGGGCGTGACAAAAGTCTAAGTATGGTTGAATTGTTAAGAACGCTCTACATATTTTGTTATACAACATTTAAAGGATTTTATCAAAAAAAAACGCTCCCTAGCTCAAACTTGGGTGTTTCAATAAAATTGTTTTATTTAATTGTGGGCGTGTCGGTAGGCGGATTTAAAAAAAATTAACACATGAGCATAAAGGGCCCCTAGAGAGTATATATTACAAATTTCAGCTCCCTAGCTCAAATTTTGGTTTTTCAATAAAATTGTTTTATTTTTTTGTGGGCGTGGCAGTGGGCGGATTTTGAAAATTTTATATCCCGAGTAGTTTTAGGGGTCATAGATCATATATAAAAAATTTCAACTTCCTAGCTCAAAATTCGATTTTTTCCAAAATTTTGTTTTTTTGAGTTTATGGGCGTGTCTGTGGGCGGATTTCAAAAATTCGTAAACTTGATTATTTCGGGACCCTAGAGAGTATATGGTTAAAATTTCAGCTCTCTAGGTCCAGTTTAAAGGCCTAATTTTTGCCGACGGACGGACGGACGGACGGACGGACATGGCTAGATCGACATTACTATCGATGCTGATCATAAATATAGTAACTTTTAGGGGTCTACGGGCAATATTAAGGTATGTTACAAACTATGCGTCAAAATTAATATACCCCTAGAATAGGGTATAAAAATATGTGGAAACGAAAAAGATAATAATTGAAGAGCAATCGGGTTTTAGAGCAAATCACTCGTGTGAAACGGCTCTTAATTGGTTAATGTTTGAGTGGAAGAATAAAATAGTTGACGGTGGCTCAGTCATAGCAGTTTTCTTGGAATTTAAAAGAGCCTTTGAGACCCTTGATAGAGGTATCTTGATAAAAAAAACTGTAAATGTATGGTATAAGAGATAAAGAGCTTAAGTGGTTTGAACAAATTAAAGCTGAATGTGAAAAAGTCAAAATGCATGAAATTTAAATTGAATGATCCTATTATTTTGCGCATGGATGGGGACGTTATTGAATGTGTGGATAAAAGTAAATATCTTGGCGTGATGTTAGACTCCAGACTAAATTTCAAGGACCATGTTGACTACATTTGTGGAAAAATCGCAAGAAAAATTGGGTTCCTAAAAAGAGTGAGAAAGGAACTTACATATGAGAGTTCAATTTTAATTTACAATGCTCTCATATTGCCACATTTTGACTACTGTTCCACTCTTTTGTACGATAGTCAACAAGAAATAAAAACTAGACTCCAATTGTTGCAGAGCAAAGCTATGCGGGCAATTTTGAAGTGTAGTGTATATACCCCAATTCGAGTGATGCTCAGCACATTAGAATGGATGAATATGGAGCAAAGATTAATATTTAGTGCGATGGTGTTTATTTATAAAATGAAAAACAAAATGGTCCCAGAATACTTGCGGGCCAATTTGGTAAATGTTGGTGATGTGCAGCCGTATAATCTGAGAAACTCAAATAATTTCAGGCCGAGCAGATGTAACCTCAGTCGAACGAATAGTTCCCTGATGTACACGGGCTTAACATTTTTTAATAGTTTACCAACTACAATAAAGGATGAATCAAGCTTTGTGGTGTTTAAACGTAAACTCACGGATTTGATTAAAAGCAATTCCTAAGTCATTTGTGTCACTACATCTTATGTTTTCTAATTGTGCGTGTGTTTTGTTTATAAATAGATATGTACTATATTTTTATGTTTCAATGTATAACCTTATATATAAATACAATGAGTTTGAGCGTTGTGTGTGTAAAGTTCATTGAACTAATACTGATGTTATTATTATTCAGCATATCATAAGGGCTAAAACAAGGTCTATGCTCCAACAGAGCCTAATCCCTTGGTTTACAGGGATAGGTATCTCCCAGCTCCCTGCTGAGATAAATTAATGAAATAACTCTATATATATATATAGTTTTCGAAAAAAACTGCCCGTACCACATTACCCTCCTATACCACAATACCCGAACTTACTCTACCGACGGACAGAATTTCAAGCTGAGATCCACACAGCTAACCACACAGTTCAAACCATTCTAGCTTTGGAACTATCAGCAATGGAAATGGAATGTCGTGGACAGTCAGGTTGCACTTAGAGCCATCCACTCCAGTCTTATATATGCAAAATATGTAATGCATTGAATTTCAGCTCTAAATCATACAGTCATACAGTATTGCTGTGTTTGGTTCTTGGAAACGTTGGAGGGAAAGGGAATAAACTGGCGGATAAACTGGCCGGATGTGTCTCTGAATTCGACGTGCTTTAAGCTGACAAAAGTACCCAACCAGTCCTCAATACAACTAAGAGATTCGTCGATGAGGTCACAATTAACTTGGCTAAGAAACAATTGTTAACTGCAGTCATTGAGCTGCAATCAATGTTAGAGGATCAACAACCGTAGTATCGTTTCCTACTGTGTTCGACAACTCCTATGGCACTGCCGCTCCCCAAGAACGCCATTTTTCTCACATAGAAGCGTGCGACTGCGCATGCGTCATTCATGCTGTGAACCTACGAACATTTCTTTGACTCATTCACTAGACGGCTCACTTTGACCTCATTTGGACATGCTAAGGGCGATGTTACGAGCGGTGCAGTCCAATAATGCCAATTGTACATTTTTGGTACGTAAATCTATATCTATTTGTTAACCAATCTAAGCTAGTTAACCTTCAATTACTATAATTAGGATGGTGAGCACCAGGCAAACCGCACGATCCACGTCCTCCAGCTCATAACCTAATTGTTAAATAAAACAAGAACGAAGGTGAGCACTCGCTGCCTCATAAACCAAGTGGTCGCTATTTTGACATAATATCTTGAAGATGATCCATAATTCAAATCCTGTGCCTAAATTCTACTCTACCATTTGCGGTTATCTGTATCTCAATTTGTTTTGTACAAAAACCGCTAAAACCATCAATGGCCAAAAGCATCTCTTATTTAAATCGTTTCGTTCTCGTTTCTTTTACTTCGTCGTTTTTCTTAACCGCAGTTAAAGTTTTCGGAAAAACCAACGTCAATCTTCCTACGATCAAAAAAGAGATTGATAGTTGCGGTTTCATGCACTTCAAGAGTTCGAAATAACGCGAGACAAGTCCTTAGAACTAAGCGAATAGACTACCACTGTACCTACATTGTCAATATCAAACACAGTTTGAAATCGTTAGGACCGGAAAGTACCATAATTAATTTCCCCAACGTGATGCACAACTACAAACCTAAGTGTGCACATATGTCAATAATATTTCCTCAAGTTTCAAATTAACACTGTTGTTTCTACTGTTTCTCCTCAAATTACATGAAACAAACTACCATTGTAAATGGCAACAATTCCAACTTTGATAATTCAATTAAAAAGCCACAATTGCAATTAGAAACATTCATTTGAATTGTCCGCAACAGAATCGCTAGTGCAGCAGTCGGCTAAGATATTGACAACGTGAAAAGGAAGCTTGCTTGAGAAGTTCCCTAATTGAATATTTTTTAGAAAGTTTACTGTCCATACGACTAAGTTTAAACATTTAATCAAGATTATTGAGTACTTTTGAAAGCAATAGAATAAAGTCTCATCTCCCGTTGGTTTGTGAAAAAATAAATAATTATTAGAGGCTTTGAAAAAACCTTATTCTATGCATATTCCAGTGGTGATGTGAACAAAAAGCATTACATTAAGGTGCAGAAATATTTATCCAGTTAATTTTGAAAACCAATACCTACCCTTAGAAATAAGAAAATTCTAAGCAACAACTCTTTAGTGTAAAACTAAGTGGAACTACGCTACATTTCGATTTGTAAAATATTATTTATGTTTATGTCCTTAAGACTTTTCTTGAGTAATTAGACATTTTGCAAAAAGACTAAAATTATTTAAAACAAACTTTGGAAATGCTAAACATTTGACGAACGGTTTGAATTTGTATGACTGTGGTAACCAATGAATCTACCCGTCAGCCCAAAGCATTTTGCAATGATAACTTCGCACTGAATTTAAATATGACTCTCTTGTTCAAGCATAATGATGAGCAGGATGATGGATGTGTGAGTATATACATATATTAACATATCCGTACGTACACAACAGATATATTTCATCCTATTATATTATATTGAAATATGCATTTGCTGCTGCAACATATTGTGATCGGTGAACGCGGTCAACAGTTTGACTGCCTCAGGCTATCAAGTTGAGCCAATATAATTGTGACACTTTGGGGTTTGCTCACCTTATACTTGTGTCGGCCGCTTAACCATTAGTTGGGTTGAGTTGAAGTCTTTGATAATATTAAGTTGGAGACGAGGATATCTGTCTTTAAAAGTGAAAAAATACAACTATAAGAAAATGAAACAAAAAAACCTGAGGATTAAAGAGATAAATTAAGATTTAATGAAGAAGACATCACAGAAGTTAGGCGAAAAGTTTTTTTTTTCACGGAAAGCCTAAAACATTCTTTGAATAGCCTAAATAGACTTATAAGACAAAAACTATCTATTAATTAATACATATTTTGAGTAAATGACCTTTGTGTGCGCAGTGGCTCAATGGCTCAGTGGTCAGCGAAAAGTTAAACCTATACAAAACATGCATTTTTTGGCTATATAAACGAGTTAGTTCCCAGAGTAGTATTTGCGGCTCACAAAGACAATAATAGTTTATTGCCAAAAATATTGAAATTGAGCGACAGACACCTGTGTTTACCACCGTTGTCACCACCCATATTGCCTAGGGGGCAACATTTTCCTCAATAATCGCCTTGCTAGATCAGCACTATGCCCCGAGGCAGAACAAGAGAGCGGAATGGTGGAAGTAAAGCAACGCAGGAGAACGGAGATTCAATCAGCAATGTGGAGAAAAACCCTACCCAATGCACAAACCTACAGTGCTGTGCAAATTACTTGGGACAGGCATGATTTTTAAACATAATCGTAAGTAGGCTATGATTTTCGCGTTACTGTTTTAAACTTTGGTAAGGTTCTTTGCAAATTAGTTATTACAAATATTTTCTTTTGGATTCGCGAAGGTAAGTTGCAGTTTTTTGTGCATTTATAAAAGTTTAGTGTCATGAAGCTGTTATCCGATATTTTATTAGTTTTGGTTGGTTCGTTTGAAACAAATTTGATAATGGATATTTCGATGGAGAAGAGGGCTTCAATCATTGCTTTGCGTGAGCACACTGATAAAAGCATACGGAAGATTTCGGATGAGGTTGGAGTTCCAAAATCAAGTGTGGGTAGGATCGTAGCGTTGCACAAGGCTACAGGATCCATTGCAACGGCTCGTACGGGGCATTATGGTCGAAAACGCAAGACAACGGATCGCGATGACAAAACTTTGATCCGTAACAGCGTCATTCATCCTTGGAAGACTAGCGGTGATCTTGAAAGGGACTTGGCGTTGGCTGGTGTGGTGGTGGACTCGTCCATTGTTAGAAGGCGTCTTTTAGATGTGGGCCGCAAAGCAAGAAGACCACTTAAAAAACAGCTTCTAACTGAGGCTATGATGAGAAAAAGGCTGCAGTGGGCAAAGAAACATAAAGACTGGTCTTCGCACGAATGGGGAAGTGTCATTTTCTCTGATGAGAGCCGTTTCGAAGTTCAGGGCTACCGGTTAAGTGTCGTGAGGAGAAGTGACAAAGGAAAGCTCCGAGCTGGTCACATTATACAGGCCCCTAAACACCCCCCCAAAGTAATGTTTTGGGGTTGTTTCACATCCTTGGGCCCTGGAAGCTTAAAGCCGATTGAAGGGATGATGAATAGCATCAAGTAAGCCGACGTTTTAACCCACATGCTCTTACCGACCATGAGAAGACAGTTTCCGACCGGAAATGCAATTTTTCAGCAAGATCTTGCCCCATGCCACACTTCAAAAAAGATGAAAGCATTCTTTGCGGGAAGAACGTATTAAGGTGCTCGAATGGCCAGGAAACTCTACAGACCTCAACCCAACAGAGAATCTTTGGGCCATAATAAAAATAAGGCTGGGGAAAAGGGATTGTACTACCAAAAAGAAGCTTATTTGTGCAATAATTGAAGTGTGGTATCACGACGAAGAAATAAGAAAAATTTGCGAAACATTGGTTTCATCCATGCCAAATCGAGTAAAAGATGTAATTGCTGCCAAAGGCGGCAATATAAATTATTAAATTTAAAAAATTGACAACATTTTATAAAAAAATAAAAAAAATCATAAAAATTTTGCCTGCCCAATTAATTTGCACAGCACTGTATCTTTCCTATCATTCTGCTTCTCCTAGTTCAGCCAACACACTAACCTCTACACCGGCTCCGACTTCGCATTTGTAGGTGTTGAATTGAAAATGCCTTCTCTGTGTATACACACGATAAGTCTATCAATTAGTGAAAAGAGACCCCCTTAGCGCGCGCTAATAAAAAAAAAAAAATAGAAAAAACTTCAGCTGCGAATCCTTGCACAGATATGCAAATTCGTAAATTTCGTTGAGGACTCAGTAACGAACGCGTCTATATTGCGCCGTCTTGCCTTGGAAGATGCTCTTACCGATAAGTTAATCGCGGGTCTCCGCAGCGACCATATTCAACAAAATATTCTAACAAATGATAGCAGAAAATTGAAGGGTTGTAAGTCTAAAGGGTCCAAGTGCCAATTTTATTATTTCGAGATATAACAAAAAAACACAATAAAATTAACAATTCAATTACAAAAATGTTTATTTTTATTGAAATACATTAAATACATATCGTTTACTATGGGAACTCGAAAAAAAAAACTAAAACAATTGGAATCCAAGAAAACTTCAATCTGCCACATATTGGATGGGTACCTTCTGAGGATGATTCTCATTTCATTCCATCCTTTGACTCTGCCCAACAAGAGCTCGCTTTACTTGACAACATTTTGTCTTTTGACTTACAGCAAACAAGCTGTATAAAAAATTTCAGAAATCGAACTCTCGATCTTGTTTTCTCTTCTGACTCTGTTAGTACTGTGGTTCTGGAATCCCACTTCAGTATAACTAACATAGATGACAATCATCCACCCTTGGATGTATTTATTGAACTAGGCGCACATTTGTACGAAAATAGTAATTCGTATGACCGTTCGCAATCTTTTGACTTTCGAAAAGCAAATTTTCAAAGGCTTTCTGATGAAATTAACAGCTTTAATTTTAACCTTACTGCCTTATCTAATATTGAAGATGCAGTAGGTTCTTTTTATTCTTTGATGGATAACTGCATGAAAAAAGTGATTCCTGTGAAATCCTCTAGGAATCTGAAAGCGTCCCATCCCTGGTACACTAAAGAGCTCAAATCGATACGAAACAGACGTAATAGGGCTTGGAAGAACTATTTAAACAGTCTCTGCCACTCAGATCTTGAACTCTATTTCACATTATTCAATGAATTCAAATCTTTATCCTGCAACTTATATATTGACTATATAAGTAAAATAGAATGCTCTTTAAAATTGAACCCCAAACTTTTCTGGGGTTTTGTCAATTCCAAGAAAAAAACCGATGGTTATCCATCGAAGCTTACTTACAATAGTTCTACAACTGCTGATTCGCAAGACGCAAGCAATATGTTTGCAGATCATTTCAGTAACTCATTTAGGGAGACCCCTCTTCACATTGATGATCAATATTTTAGTTATCTAACTAGCTGTTCCCAAATAAGTTTTAGTTATAACTCATTCGATTTGGAAACAATTTTAAAATGTATTTCTTTTCTGAAGAATGACTATTCATCAGGTCCTGATGGCATTGCACCGATCGTTCTTAAAAAATGTAGTCATGCAATTGCTCCATATCTTAAATATCTGTTTGAATTGTCCATTAGTACTGGTAAATTCCCTTATGTATGGAAAAGTGCTTTTATCACACCTGTATTTAAAAAAGGCGAACGTGGTGATATCACTAATTATAGGCACATTTCAAAGCTTTCGTGTATCCCTAAGCTTTTTGAACAAATTGTTTGTGAAAAGCTAATATTTCTTTGTCGCAATATAATTTGTAATGAACAGCATGGATTTGTAAGAAACAGATCCACTGTCACTAATCTGTTAAGTTTCTTGCATGATTGTTCTAATGCCTTAGACAATAAGGACGAAATGGATTGCATATACACTGACTTCTCTAAGGCTTTCGACGAGCTGTCCCATGAAATAATCGAATTTAAGCTTAGGGCTTTTGGCTTCCCACCATGTTTCATAAAATGGGTTAATTCATACCTTAGATCAAGGGTTTATCAAGTGAAATTTAGAGGATCGCTATCTGTATCTTTCGCAGCTCAGTCTGGAGTTCCCCAAGGAAGTCCGAGGTGACCAATTTTATTTATACTTGCCATTAATGATGTTAAGGCATGTATAAATCACAGTAATATCCTGATCTACGCTGATGATATGAAAATATATAAATCTATCACTAGGCAGCAAGACAGAATGTTTCTTCAATCTGACATTAATAGCTTCGCAAATTGGTGTGATAAAAATGGTTTATCCCTGAACCCAACTAAATGTCAACATATGACATTCTCTAGAAAGACTATCCCTTCCAACTTTCAATATTCTCTGTCTCAACATATTCTTTGTAATGTTGATAATTTTAAGGATCTTGGAGTTTATTTCGACCCCAAACTGGTTTTTGCTAAGCATATTAATTCTATTATTAATAAATCTAATTCTATGCTGGGCTTCGTAAAAAGGTGGGCCAAAGAATTTAATGACCCTTACGTTTCTATGTCATCGTCCGTCCGATTCTAGAGTATGCCTCTCAAGTTTGGACACCGTTCTACAACATTCATTCAAATCGAATAGAGGCCATTCAACGTAAATTTATTCGATTTGTACTTAGAGGACTTCCATGGGATGATCCATTTAACCTTCCTCCCTACAGTCAACGTATCAAGCTTCTTCAAATGTTACCCCTTTCTCAACGAAGGCTTAATAGCGATATCATTTTTTTACAGCAGCTTATATCCGGTCAAATAGATGCACCTGACTTGCTGTCGTCTATGGGCTTTAATTTTCGTGGTGGTGCCCATAATTTGCGCAGTGTTGAATTATTGTTTAGCCCCCATCATAGAACGAATTATGGGACGCATGAGCCTATTAATCGCATGAGTAGAATCTATAATCTAAATGATCATGTGATTGACTTGCATGTTAGTAAAATTAAGCTAAAAAATATTTTGTGTAATAATGCTTTAATGTCTTAAATTGTTTGCATTATTTTGTGTCTGTGTTAGTATTTTGTAGGTACATAATTATTGTATTTTTAATTGTTTTGTCCTTACTAACACCTGCACTAAATGATGAGCCTGTGAGAGCACTTTTTGTGCCGGCAATTTCTGCTCGTGATAGTTGCTTGCTTTAAGCACTCCACGACACAGAGCTGATAGAGTATTTATTAAAAAATAATACTACTCATAATTCAATATTTATGAATGTTTTAAGTGCCTTATAAAGCGATATTGAAAATGGGCTAAGTGCCTTTATAAAAGATATTAAAAACGTTTTCAAGCTTCGGTTTGATTAACTAAATGTTCTTAGAATGCTTTATTTTCGGTGGGAATGTATGGTAGCATGTCCTTCAAATCTTTCAATTTTTCTTGTGAAATATTATTTCGAGCTTCTAACGCTGGTAAAGTGTAGTTTTTTAATTGGTTTGGAGACTTGCCTTTTTTGAAAATGTTGACACTATCCCACGGTTCTGAGTCATTGTGCGATTCCATTAAATCAACACGATTTAACTTATCTTTTTGATGCGGATCCAAGAAATAGTTTATATTTTTAACTTTGTAGTATTTAAGAAATCCGTGGAAGCCTTATTCAGGTCTTTAAAATCATTTTGGTCCAAATTGATCTTTTCAAATGGATTTCTATGACAAGATGCTCGTATCATTTTTTCTACATCCTTTGGTTCAAAACATTTAACTACTTTGTTCCTTTTTTAACATCATAGATGTCATTAGCAACTAAATAGATCAAGGCAAAAAGAACCATTCTATTCTTGTTCTGTCCTATGCAGTTATCACCCCAAATAACTGCATGTTTTTTTAAAGTTTTAGATGACATCATGTTAAGTACCTTGAATATGGAAGAACCGACCTCGTTACCACCTCTACCCGCATATGACTAATTCCATAGGCACATGTAAGCTTGTCCATTTCTGACCGCTTAATTTAATCAACTTACTGCACATAAACAATAACACCATGCAGCAATAACAGCCACCAACGTACGTAATAACGCCCCGCACATACACTAGCACAGACCCTTTTGACCGAAAGTTGGTTGGCACATCGACCCCGTTACAACTTTATTTGTATGTGGGTAAACTTTTAAAAGAAACAGGCACTTTGATCCATTTGGATATTATTAGGCTTGGCACTAAGATCGTATTTTCGTAAAAATATAAAATTTTTATTTTTTGGCACTTAGACAATTTAGATTTACAACCCTTCAATTGTAAAAATGCGCTCTCAATATGGAGGAAGTCGAAAAGAGATCAAAGAACTATATATATCCAGGCGTGAACTCGATAAATGTAGTCAAAGAAAGAAGCGATAAGAGTCGTTTCGGACAGATGAAAGGCAAAATGAAAGACTTTAATAACAAGACCAGCAATGCCAGCATTCCGAAGAGTCACTTCAGTAAAGAACGAAATTGAAGTCGCTTTAAATGCAAAACAAAGGGCGCACGTCAAACGTTTGTTCGTCGGACAAAAAGAGGGATGCGGCCGGAAATCACCGGTACTTAAAAACAATAAATATTATATATCCGGATTCAATCCGAATTGAATGCCATGTGAATGCAGATTGGAGGATTGAAGGATTCACTCAATCCGATCACAAAATTTTCTATGATTGGATTGAAAGTCAGCGTATAATCGCGAATCGAAAGGTCGAGATAGACAAAAAGTGATAGATTGTGTGTGCGGCCCTATTTGCTTTCCTTTGTTGTGTTAATTTTACTGAGATTTTTGTTGCCACTCACAACTGAACTCAATCTCTCAATTCGGTGAGAGCGAAAGCCCGCCTCTTAAACAAATTTAGTACCAATTCGATCTTTCGTTTCCGTCACTTAAATTAACTAATAGAAACCCCATGCAGCAGTAGTATATTTTGGATGATAAGGCTCAGAGCCAACGAAAACTCTTCGCCGTAACAGTCGCTTGTACAGATAAAATTCTTTTGGTGGTTTCACAGGTTTTGAAATTAGTCAAAAATATTTGACATAAATTGACTTTTAAATAAATTTTTTTATTCGTTATTAAATATCAACTTACATAATTATGTGCTAGACAAAAATTATTACATCTAACTTAAAAATTAACAGGAAACTTATTCTATATTATTATGCGGACTTTCTAAATTGAACTATATCTTATAATTATTGCCTTTCGGCCTAAAAACTATTTTACGAACAAATCTTACATATTATGTATTCTTCGAGAAAGGAAAAAAAAACCCGGCATCTTTATTAAATTTTATATCTATATATATAAAAGAAAGTGTCCGAAGCGATGTAAAAGCATAACTCCAGATTGGCCGAACCGATTTTGATGATTTATACTTTGTTGGAAAGGTATTTTCTCAGCACGGGTTTTAGAAGAAAAAAAATCTAAATTTCAAAATGGCTTATTTTGACCACCCAGCGACAGGTTTTTTTTCGATTTTTTTTAAATTTTTTTTTTTTTTTCATTTTGTATTTATTTATTTTGGCAACAACCAAATAAAGAATCACATTTGAATGTAACATATCGTATCTCAATTGAACTGTCAGATAGACACGCAACGTAACGCCATCTATTATCGATCAATGGAGAATCCAATTTTGTTTCATGTTTGGTGGCGCTGTCGGATTCGGATTTCTTCATTGCGATTTTGTGAGTTTTTGTGAATTAAAATTGATATGAAAATATATCTATATCTATTTATATATATATGTATATAAAAATCAATCCATATTTGCGTTTGTTGCCGGTGTTTGGCCAAACGCGTTAACCGATTCCAATGAATTTTTTTTTTAAAGAAAGGTGACGTCTATACGAAGGATGTTATGTATGTGCGATGTCTGTTTCTGCATCGGTGTGTAAATTATGTGTTTCTTAAAAAGAAAAAAAAATTGACAATGTATTTATACACTGTGTGTTTCATATTTATGTATCATGTGCTTTGAAAAAAAAAACAAATTTAAGTGAAATAATAAAAAGTTTTTTTGTGTAATATTTTCTATATATAAAAATCAATCCATATTTGTGTTTGTTGCCGGTGTTTGGCCAAACGCGTTAACCGATTCCAATGAAATTTTTTTCCATGAAAGGCGACGTCTGCACGAAGGTTGTTATGTTTGGCTATATCTGCATCGGTGTGTGAGATATGGACATTTGAGTGAGTACACATGCATATGTGCGTATGCGTGTAAATTACGACGCAGATACAGAGACCGTACAGACGTCACTTATTTTGTTATCCGAACAAGCATATGAAAGAGGGAGACCACACGAACGTTTCAAGCTTATTGTGGAATTTGTGCGCACTTTCATTCTTGAGATATCGTGTGTTCAATATTTTATTCAAATAACTCTTATTGAAATTTTTTGCATTTTTTTGTGAATCGGACATCGGAAAGTTGCTTTTCCAACATTGATAACAATCGGTGGGGAAGTGAATGAAAAGTGATTCAATCGAAGTTTTTTATTTTCGCTTTGTTGTTTGATTCGCAGAAGTAAGGTGACATAGGCGCCTGCCAGACAACAAGCACCTACCCTAAACAGAACAACGAAGTTGTGTGAGCGGCCTAAGCCATGCGGAGAAAAACGTGCAGTCCCTTTCACCGGTTGAGCTCAAATCAGGCAATCTTCGGTATTGGCCTGAGAGTGTTTCTGTGAACTTTGGTCAAAATCGGTCTTCTGTTTTTAGGCGCAGCAACATACGCCGGATACCCGCTATAGACAATTATAAGGAAGTCTACTCGAACATATTGGCCAATGGAATTCTCGGGCACGGGCAAAGCCGGGCAGGTGCAGCTAGTTTTTATACAAAAGGAAATTACAAACTACCGTACTTACTTAAACTACTTAACATATTCTAACTATTTTGAGGATTCTGAGCACTCGTTGCATTACGCAATATGTAGGCAAAATCCTAATTGCTTTCCGAGCGGCTTTCAGTCGTCAACCTGCACACGCACCGCCGTAAGCCGACTGAAGCCTTACAGCGTCAGTCACCTCCCGGAAGCACCACCACAACTTGACGACCCCGGCCCGGTTTCTGGGAGAAACACCCTAGCTCACTTAATCTAACTTATAAACTAAGAGAATGTTACCTAGAGTAACACACTGTCCTGGGAGGGTATGTTGACTCCTCCACCCTCAACAAGCCGCCGAAATTCAGTACCGAATTTATCACTCTCCGCTATTGCCGTACTAAAACGGAGGAGCTCATGAGTATTGGCGATGATTTGAGTCACCTTAATGAGGAAATTGTCAATCCTATTCAACTGAGTCCCATCATATAGGACCTTGTTGGGATAGTATTTTATATACTTAGATTCAGGCGTTCGGAACAACCTGAGGCCTGTCTAAGACATTGCCTTCCCAAAACCCGAATCTTGTCCGTATAGGAAGGAGCTATATTGAACCACAATGGATAACCATACGCGATGATCACGATGGGCACGTAGCAGATGACCTTCACCCTGGAGTCAAGTTGAGTGCTATGAAACAGTCTTCTTGTCAAAGAATAAGCCTTCTTGGCCCCAGCAAGATAAACAACTATATGTCTAATGAAATACAGATACAGAAATAAAGATATCTTACCACGCTTCTCACTGACAATGGCTGTCCATTTTGTCCAACAATGGCCCTTCTTGTCAAAGAATAAGCCTTCTTGGCCCCAGCAAGATAAACAACTATATGTCTAACGAAATACAGATACAGAAATAAAGATATCTTACCACGCTTCTCACTGACAATGGCTGTCCATTTTTTCCAACAATGGACAACTTCTTCCAGTTTTGTTCTGGTATCCCTAGAGGCCCCAGCCTCTGAACAAGACTGTTTCCGTCTTCTGAAAGTTGATTTTCAACTTCCAGTCGTCGCAATATCCCTTAATTTGATCGAAGTCATGATGCAAAAGAATGTTAATGACCTCAATTTTAGAACCTAATCTTTATGCCACCAAATCCTCGGCATACGCTATCTAAGTGAAGCTAGCAGATCAGTCGTGTAAATATTAAACAGAATCGGAGAATTCGCCGACCCTGCTTTTAATTTCAAAGACGCTACTCGAAGTCACGTTGCCACATTTGACAACGATCTTCTTTCCCTTAAGAATATTATAAATTACATGTAGCAAAGGTTTGTGTCAACTTGTAGACAAGTCCCTCTAACCATACGGCGGAAAGCCTTCTCAAAATCAAACGGACAAGCACGCGTGCATTTGTTCTCGCATTTATTCCACTGAATGTCGGAAACCAGTTTCGACGCGGCATGAATAGTGTAATGCCTCGCCCTGAAGCCAAACTGGTTGTTCGGAATTAATTATGTTATTGTCCTTGACCCACTTCAACAGGGCTCCATTGACAAGGCCTTGCTAATATTCGGAAGAAAACTAATCGACCTGAGATTGGCAGGGTCGTCCTATCTTTACCTTTTTCGGGATGTGGTGTACCACAGCTACCTTCCAATGCGCTGAATAATGCACATTATCTAGCGTAGTGAAAATATCTATAGCCTCCAGAGACAGATATCTCAATATCACGTTTGGTACCGCCGACTTTTTATTCCTTAGTGACTCCAAGATGCACAGAAGATCCTTTTTCGACACGAACAAGTGCGAAGTATCTCGGTCATTGGCGACAAATGTATAAGCATGGTTTTCATCATTGAATATGGTGAATCCGTTATTCTCAGATCGCCAATTCTCAAGTTCGGTGCGCAGATAGAAGTGGCTCACGAGAGCCCTATTCTCAATATCGTGGTTGTGCCGAACAGGTCTCGAAACAAGCTCCCAGCAAATCTTATTTCTTTTGTGGTCTGCGTGTCTGTTCTGTGTTGTCTGGGAGATTCGAACACAAGGAATATCATTGTAGTCCTTCCTCCTGAACAACTTATTTATCTGTGAGGTCTTTTCATAAGTAATCACTTGGAAATAGTGTGATGTTGATAATAAGCAGATCTGATAAATATAAAGCAGCAAAAGTTCTTACAGACAATGCTTGGAGCTGATTGGACTTAATGTGAGCGCAGCTAAAGTCAAGTTCCCAATTACCAATATGCCGCGAGTCTCGAAAATCAGTTTCAAGAGACAAAAACTGTACTACAAAATCTTCTTCTTTATTCACGAGGTTGTGATCTGAACGAGAAAGATCATAACCTTATCACTTGGCTGCATCGCTACGGACCCACCTGTTGGGATCGCAATCAGGAGAATACCATTTTAAAATTCAATTGAAAAGCACCTTGGAATGATTTAATTTCAAAGCGAAATGTAGAGTAGGACCCCTAAAATGAATACCTCTAAAGTTATCGCATAGTTGTCAATGGTATTGATGTAATATGTGCCCAGACCTATGCAGTGTAAGGCAGGCCAATGTAATAAAGATATGATGGAGCCGTTTCAAAATAGTTTCAATTGAATCTTGGTCGACAATACTCGGTATCGGTGGCTAAAATTTCCCCTGTAGAATATTCGGATATCGATGTCGCATATGACATTTAGCACCGTCATCGGTAGTGCTATTCCCTCAAAAGGCAATAAAACAACATACGTTATTACTTTATGGACTGGAAATAATGTCCGACTGGAAAGTTTCTCCGTAAACGACTATAAATGTCAATTGCAACTTGAAATACCCACAGTTATACCATAAAAGACCTAACCGCAATAATAGTGCATGTTCGAACAAGGAAAAACACAAGTAGCCGCTTTCCCATTCATTGCTCTGTAAAATCTCCCTCCACCCTCACCTACTAAAGCGACCCTTGTCACTACTCTGACCCATAACCCTCAGAACAACGCAGACATTTTGCTCCTAGGGTTGCAAGCAACCCGTTGCATACATTGTATCACCAGCAATTGGTTAAGAGTGAAATTAGGGAGGAGGGTTCGCCGCTCGATATTACACTTTCAAATATTTTGTTCTGCTCTTTATGACGCTTTGAACGTTTACACATTTTTGACAGCGTTACGTGTTGTACTGAAGTTATATCAACCAAGCTTTGGCAAAACGCTGAGGGAAAACACAGAGGGTTAAAGGCATATGAGTAAGTATAGAGAATGCAATCAAGACGCGTTCATATTTTGTGTGTGTTTATTTTCCTTCATCTTCCATGGTAGGAATTTTAAAATAAGCCGGTGTCTTTAGCGTGCAATTTCTTTGTAGATGCAGCTTTGCAACCCAATTGCTGGCAATACTGTAAGTATTGTACCCGTGTTTATTGGACAAAATTGTGATTCTTTAGAGAATTCATATTTTATACCTTGGAACATGGAACATGGACAGGACATACCAACACAGTTGCTTTGGTATCGTCGCCAGTGCAAAGGAATATCCCTAAACAGTATAGCCGTATGCTTCCATTTATTTCTTATTGAAATGGGAAACACTAAGAGAATGCAACATTTTTTTATAGCCGGTAAAAAGTGTGACTAGGTAGTAGATATCGAATTGTTATTGTTGTTGGGGCAGTAAGGCAATATGTAGAATACAATGAAAATAGCAATCGTGTCAAAAGGCTAAGTGTATTTCTCAGGGATTTTTTTTTTTTTATTTATGTATGCATTAAATTTTTTAAATACTTTCGTACGTAGTGAAGCGAGGGATACATCTCTAGTCTGTCATTTATAAGTGAACCGCATTTGAAATAAAGAAATATTTATATTCCCATTAAATATAAAAAAAAGGTTGTTCTTACATTTTTTAAAAAAATTATAAAGGTAAGCCAGCACAATTTACATAACGGTACATGATAATAGATAAGGGTCTTTCATTAGCGACTCGACAACTTCAAACTTTCAGTCTGATCGCACCCTAAAACCGATTACTGAACTGTCAATGTCAAAATATTAATTAAAATCAACATTTTCATCATGGTGAAGTACACGAAGGAACAACGTTTACAAATAATTAAAATTTACTACCGAAATTCCGAGTCGGTGGTCGCAACTTTTACGGCGCTCTCAAGAATTGGGCCTCTCCCAGACAACATTATGGCAAATTTTGCGTAAGGAGCTTGGCCTTCACCGTTACAATATTAAGCTGACTCAAGAACTAAAAACGTCTGTCACATTACGGTAAATGGTATTCGCTACAGAGACATGTTGGAACGTTATTTCTTTAACCCTCACACGCTCCTTATTAACCTGGGTTAATATGATCACTTTGACTTGATCATATCTTGAAAGAATTTAAACTAAATGCGCTTTCGCGCAGACTCAGTGACTAAATATTTGATTTAACCCGAAAAATTTAAAAAACAAACATTTTCGACAGTTTATCGGCAGATTTTTCGTCAAATTGTAGCAAACGTACCTTATTAACCCTGGTTAATATTTTAAGTTTTCTTTAAATACTTCTGAATTTGTGTTGTTACTTATTCATTTTAGGAGGAAAAACATAAAAGCATGAATACATTGTCGAGTTCATATACACATTATACGAGTATAAGCCTATATGTAGATATGTATGTCAAATAGAGGTTTATCAAAGATATGCTTTCATAAAATGTTTGTTGCAAACGCATAGTGAATTGATAGCTGCAAACTTATTCAAGTGATGTAAAAATAAGAAACACTAATTAATTTGTACTGTTTATTACATACATTCATCTGAACTACATTTAGGTATATAGCAAAAATACAATTACGATGTCATGTGGCAATTTTCGCACTTCGTCATTGTCAAACTATGAACTTGACAAATTGGCTTCTTAAACTGTATATACAACAGTTTCGTGTTGCTCTTTTTCGGTTTTCTTGATGATAGCAGATAGAGCAGGCTCCCTTTATTTTTTTGAGATCCGTCATCAGGCGTAAATGGCTGGTTGGTATTAGTGCACCCGATTGGTGCACCTAAAATGCACTCCACTGCACTTTTGACGTGGAAATTTGCCACTTTACGAGCAATTTGAGCTCTTTTAGTTATTGCAGGCAAACATAGATACCCCCCCCCCCCCCAACTCCTCGAGAAATTCCCTGCGTTGGCTCGACTTTATGGTCTTGACCATATCTGAATTATTGGACCGCCAGATGATGTGTGCCGCTAAGCCAGCTATGTCAAGGAGATTATCAAAGAGAGCCAAAGGCCACCGGTTTGTCTTTCTCTTAGTTGTGTACTGACCAAGCATTTGATCCATCACATCTACAACTCTCTTTGTTCTGTTATACTACTGAATGATTTCCGGTTTACTTTTTTCTTCCGAGCATTTGGTGTCGTTATGAAGAGTTGATAACAGCACAACCGATTTCTTCTTTTTAGGCACATATGAGCAAAGGACCATCTTGTCATTGAAGCCGAATCCGCTGCTTAGTACCTCTCGACTAGTCGAAGCTTTGAACTCTTCAGGAATGCAGCGCTTGTTTTTTTTTCATTGTTCCTACCATAGATAAGTTCCAGTCCATTAAATGTTTTGCAAGTGAAAAGCTAGTAAAAACATAGGGACGGGCTACAGTCCGCTTGGGCGAACTGTTGGATACCATATTCTTATTCATATCCCTCATAAGTGGCGACAAAAGTCTAAGTATGGTTGAAATGTTAAGAACGCTCTACATATTTTGTTATATAACATTTAAAGGATTTTATCAAAAAAAACGCTCCCTAGCTCAAACTTGGGTGTTTCAATAAAGTTGTTTTATTTAATTGTGGGCGTGTCAGTGGGCGGATTTAAAAAAAAAATAACACATGAGCATTAAGGGCCCCTAGAGAGTATATATTATAAATTTCAGCTCCCTAGCTCAAACTTTGAACTTAAAAAAAAAAAATTAATTGTGGGCGTGTCAGTGGGCGGATTTTGAAAATATTTTTACATGAGCAAAAAGGGCCCATAGAGATTCGTAAACTTTATTTATTTCGGGACCCTAGAGAGTAGGTATATGGTTAAAATTTCACCTCTCTAGGCCCAGTTTAAAGGCCTAATTTTTGCCGACAGACGGACGGACGGACGGACCTTCGGACGGACTGACGGACATGGCTAGATCGACATTACTATCGATGCTGATCATAAATATAGTAACTTTTGGGGGTCTACGGGCAATATTAAGGTATGTTACAAACTATGCGTCAAAATTAATATACCCTTAGAATAGAGTATAAAAATTGTCCATAGTGATATTCCGGCCAGTGTTCTTATATGATTCAACTAAACCTTTGACAACGGGCTCTCCTTGGTTGACGTCTCTAGTCTCATTAACTTTCCCAGTATATATTTGGCCTTTTACGGGGAAAAAGGATGGGATGTTTTATACAACTTCACCGTAGCCGCACTTAAATATAGAAAACGAATCTTAGAGGGAGATTTTTAATATTTTTTTTCTTTTTTTTTGTTAATAGTATTACCTTATTTAATTTTGTTTGGAAATAAATTTGAGACTTAATTATATTGTCAACCTGGTAGACGGCCTTAGGCCAAACCAATTAGGCTTAGTTAAACTTACCATTGTTAAATATTTATTTGAAATAAAAGTCTTATAAAATCTAATCTAATCTAATCTATTTGGCCTTTTAGGGGATAACCAGTTTCGGCATCATATGCCCACCACAATTTTATGTCGTATTTTGCTGGCTTCGATGGGATGTACTGAGTAAACTTTGTACGCCCCCTGTACGGAAAAAGTTGTTCATCAACAGTGATAGATCCATACGGTCTGAAATTTTTTCCCAAATTTGCAACCATCAGTTCAAATATTTCGCTAATGGGAGCTGCTTCGTCGTTTTTATTCGATCAGAGCGTGTAACATTGTAGTCGAAACGCAGAAATCTGGATATGGCCTTAAATCGTTTTACAGACATGGTTGCGCAAAAAAGTGGATAGGCATTTTTTTCCATAATTCTGTAACCGGTGCGTAATTAGACTTACGACATCCAACGACCAAAAGAATTCCAAAAAATGCCAAGAGCTCTTCTTCATCTAACGGCTCCCATAACAAAGCCTGTTTGTTAGAATTTTTGATATTGAAAGCTTTGTAAACTTCTTGAGCTTTCCTGTTAGTATGTCTGCATATTATGCTTTATATAGGTGGACTTATTATAGTACAAAAAGTACCAACGTCGCTTAAATATTTTGTCTCCGGATTTGGACCAAAAAAGCTGCCGTCCTTCAAAATATTATGCGCACAAGCACGACTGAATTTAGGAGGGGTCTTCTGTAATACAGTTCCATCTTTTCCAACAAAAAACAAACGATCTTCATTGCACTGGCCAGATGAGTCCATTCCTTCTTCGTCGTCATCAGAATTATAATCTACGTTGTACTCAATACTCACATCTCCTGTTTCGACATCTGAATCTATAGTTGCAAATAGATTAGATTAGATTAGATAGATTAGATTAGATTCTTTATTTCATGAAATATATGTACAATAGTTTGTGTTTGAGAACATGAGCATGGCAGAAATAGCCGTCTGCCGATACCTGGTCTACATTGATACCCTCAGCATCTCCTTCCTGGCCAGGTAAGGTACGTAAATTATCATCCTCATCAGCGTCTACTTCCTGGCTTACCAGAGCCCCCATATTACTTTCCTCATCATCATCGGACTGAAGCGTATCCAAGACAGATTTTAGGTATTGTTGTTGTTCTTCGTATGGCAATCTTCAACAAAGTTATTATTATCAAATATTGCACGTATTTCACCCATCCAATTGTAGGTCTAGGTATGCAAATATTTACCTGGGTAATGCCGCACTTGAAAGAAATTTGAATTCTTCTTGATCCATTTTTACACAATTAAAGTTAACTGCACTGATTGAATACGATTGCTAAAGAAAACTGACGAGGAAACTAGCTCTGTTCGCATAAAATTTCATTTTCCAATATAAATCATACAAATGCGAGGATTCGCAGTGTATACAAAAAGTATGTTCGAATTGAATTGACATTTATAAAAGTCAGATTGCGATACCTGGTGTTAACCATCAGCATAGGTGCAAACCTATATTCGATGTTAAGTTTCTACGGAAAACTTAAAATATAATACCTGGTATCAAGCATAAACATTGGCAGGGACCTACAATCAGAGCGGCAAATCAGGTGACTATTCTAAAACAACATAGAACACTTAAAAATAACACACGAAGTACGAATTTTATCCATGTAAACAAAAAGCCCATACAAAAGTGAAAGGAAATAAAAATATTAACCTGGGTTAATAAGGTACCGATTAAGGTGCAAAAATTGTCGCTCGTGTGAGGGTTAAGCAATTGAATGAATCCCAGCAAACAACGTAAGGCTTATATAATCCTTATTTTTCTGTAGTCTATTCCTTAGACGATAAGGCTTGTTATTTGTAAGGAATGTTGCTTAGCATTCAAGATTCCTTATTTTGTCCCTTATTAAAGCACAGGCCATGTCTTACGGAATAAGGTATCGTCTGTAAACCTTATATTTCGTTGAAATAAGCATTAAAAAAGGGGCATTTAAGGCTTATATAACTACTGAAACTAAGGATTATATAAGACATTATTTATGGCTTATTATCAGTTACACTGAAGGTACATAAAAGACATTGCTTAACCGTATTAGCAGTTTATCATAAGTATTAGATAAGACCTTACTTAACTCTTATTATCAGTTTAACTTAAGCATTATATAGTGTCTTGGTTCAGACTTATTATAAGTTTAACAAAAGACGTGCTCCTTTTGTCCTTATAAAGCGTTTTTATTTTTAATGAACCTAAAACTAGAAACTTAAATATTCACAATGTTTTAATTAAAGAAAAAAATAAATAAAGTAAAGTTAAATTCAGACATTCATAAAAAATATACACACTGTTGGTACATCCTGTTTTTTCCTTTTTTGATGGCATCTTTTACATCTCTTTCGTATTCTTCGAAAGACGAATAGAAACGATTTACGCAGCCTACATTGAAAAGAAAATAATTGAAAGCTTTGTAGTTAAATCAAATATAAATATAATGTAATGTTTTACTTACTCGTATTATTAAACTTTTACTTTTTCACAATTATCACTTTTACTTTACTAACTTTTGCTTCCGATCTTGTTGGTTATTAGCACAATAATGACGCGTCAGCACAAATATTCCTTATGAATGCCTTACGATAAGGCATTCATCTGGATTATACAGAAATATAGTACCGTTACATAATCTCATGTTTTTCTATGGTTCTGTCTGAGTTGTTTACCTTATATAAAAGGCTTAGCTCAGAATTACTATGGGTATTTAATAAGATTTGTCATTATGTCGATGCCTTATTTAACTCTTAGCCTGATATACCTTATAACATTTTCTGCTGGGATTGGACATCAGTGATATGTGGTTTCAAAAAGATGGTGCCACAAGCCGCACAGCAGGTGCAAAAATCGAATTGTTGAAGTCTCAGTTTGGTGAACGTGTTATCTTGAGAAACGGACCCGATCCAATAGACGGGATACATTAAATCATTGGTCTTTGCCAACAAACCGGTGATGTTAGAAGAGCTCAGAGCCAATATTGAACCAGAAATAGTGGCCGTATCGGTCAAAATGTGCGGCAGAGACATTGAAAATTGGGTTCAACGTATCGACCTCTGCATACGTTAACGTGGTGGACATATGAACGAAGTCGAATTTCAATCATAAATGTTTTGATAGTAATTCAAGCCAATAATTTTTGTTTGAGAAATCTCAAGTAGTTTTCATTTTATTTAAAATAGAAATTGTTAAGTCCTTAATGAAAGACACTTTATTAGCTTTTTTCAAAACGCAATAAAATCCGTTTTATGAAGAATTGTTTTTATGTTTTGTTTGTATGATGTAGTTAATAAGGATTTGTTTTGCACAGTTTTAAAAATCACATCAGGAAGGTGACGCACCCTATTGTTAATTCATTGAATAAGCCGAGTTTTTGAGGCCAGCATATCAGCGGGTATGGTGGCAACTTCTGCCCAGATGTTGGCCCCAGGCACAGTGGTACCTTTTAACGCTTGACCTTAAAGAAGGTTTTCAAAGAACTCCGCCAAAAAAGGCGCAAGGCGACGAACTGGGGAACTGGCTGTCTACCTTAAATCGCCCTTATTGAGAGAAGGCGCTCCGGGAGGTATTGCAGCAAAACAGTCATCGATCCATGTAAAGATGAGCCGTTGCTTCGTGCTGTTGGAACAAAATGTTCCCTTTGTCCAATTCATCAATTCAAAAATCCAGGGACCAACAATTCCAGCTGAGGAAATTGCACACAATACGGTGTCTAGGTGAATGCATAGGCCTTTAATGAAATTCTCGGGGATTATTGTTAGCTCAGTAGCTCATGTTCTGTTTGTTGACGTATCCACTCAAGTGAAAATGGGCTTCATCACTGACAAAAAAAAAAATTGCGTCCTGTGGAACGTTATCGAGAAGCGCCTCAGATGCGTTTCCCGTGAATCGAAGCCGCATTCGGAGAGTTCCTGCATTATTGCCAACATGTCCGGATGGTAATAAAGGACACCATTGAAAATTCCCCTCACTGAACGATCGGACGTTCAAGGTCAGACGCATTTTTGCGCGCAGAAATCCGCCGTGTGAAGCTCTATCTGGTAATCTGATTAGCCGAGGGATTTCAATTCTTTGTCTTGTCACACTCGCGATTTATTTTAACGTGGTGACCCATTAGAAGTGTCCAGCGAGGCTAACCGATTTCGGAAGGCGTGCTCTGTTGCGAACACAGACCATCCGTTCGAAAAGTAGGCCTCGACTGCAAATTCATGCTCCTCACTGTTCTATCGCATGATAACTACTAACGTGGACAAAAACACAACTTTAGAGCTACACCTGTCGAATGAGCTTACTCCCTCTTGCAACTGAAAAATTATAAATCTATTCAAATATATATTTTTTTAATATTTAATCTTTAGAAAAGGATAATTGTAACAAACCAGGCTTTTTGCTAACATAAGGCGTGTTCTTATGAGTGTTATATGGTGTGACGCCCAAAGCAAACGAAGACCTCCATAAACGTCACCCAACGTGAGCCTTATATGGTTGTGCCATATAACATTTTTTTAAGGTCAAACTAATATTTTTGGCCCGAAATTCAACACTGGAGAATACCTCTATGCAAGTGAAGAATTGAAGGCACAAATCATTAGCAAAACCTGCCTGAGATCTATTGGTCAAGTAAGAAGAAACAAGCTTTGCTGAGGACGATGAGATGTGAAACTGATTTTAAAGTTTTTGACAAAGTATGTTACGATTGACGGTATCTAAAGTTTTTCAAACATCCAATAGAGTAAGAATTGTTGCTCTGTTAACATCTACCTTGCCTTATGTCTTCCACAACCCCAACTAAGGCAGTAGTGCAGCTTTGTTTGGTGCGAAAGGCTGATTTATTTATACAAGGTGGCGCAAAAGTAATCCTCCTATCAGAAAAATGCTATAAATTTTGCGATTGGCCCCTAATGTCAGTTCTGTTTTGACATTTGTGTAGTAAACACATGCGAAATACACGTTAATAAACAATGTTACGCTACACTGCTCCAGAACGCGGAATATTGGTGACTATTTATTTGAGCAATAATTTAAATTACAGCCAAAAAACATCGGAAGGTTATTTTTGCGCCACCTTGTACACATCAATTGTATGTTTTCTGGGTGGGGGGAAGGTAGGTACTGCTCATAAAAATTGTCTTAGGCGAATGCATAATATATCTCAGGACATAAGGCAGTTTGCCTTTCAAAAATACCGGATGCATGCCATTAATACTCGTACCAACAGAGTTGCACTTATTTTTTCTAAATTTAAATAACATTTATTTATTTATATATTACAGAGCGTACACAATAAACATAATATAAACATGGTTTAACAAATTATTTCTTATTTCCTAATTCAATAAAGTATCTGATTCTAAAGGGCAAGGCATACGTAAGGAAAGATACAAAATGAGAATGAAATGACTACGCTGCTGCTCTTAACATAGTAATCAAAGAGTTGTCTTTTAAATTCACTACTGCTTAAAAGATTTTCAACACGTAAACATCGTCAACGTCTGAGATACAAAAACTTATCGGAGTTGGCCGCCCACTTAAATGATCTTCAAATAATTGTCACTCATTCAAAAGATTTGCAGATTCCATAGAATTTAATGAATTGAGAATAATGCTGCAATGTACTGATTTCTGTTCTGTTTACGATTTGTCAAGTAGATAGATAATTTATTTATTTTCGTGTTGGAATTTACATTTAGTGGACCACAGCGCAGTTTACATACAGAGATTTGATATATATATTATATCTTTCTACTGAACAATAAATTTTAAATCATGACTACAAAAGAATATTATACAATGATATACTTTGAAGCAAACATACGTTAAAAACCTTTAATACAAATCGAACTAAAAAAGGGAAAGGGAACCATAAACAAATTTAGCATGTACATTGTAGTAACAAATAATAAATAATATATAACAAATAATAAATATTAAATAACAAATAATAAATAATGCATAAAAAATAATAAATAACAAATAATAAATAATAAATAACAAATAATAAATAACAATAATAAATTACAGGTATAATTAATAACAAATATTGATTTTTGATAAACAAGAAGCATTTAAAACAAGGAACTGGTTAAACATTTAGTTGGTTGATCAATGGATTTTCGGAGATCTCATAGTTGCGGAGAAATTTGATGGTTCGATCTTGAATCATGTCAGCATTTGCTCTGGTATGAAGATCAGCGGTTGAGTGATGTGGGGGAAGTTTAAGCATCATTTTAAGGATTTTGTTTTGTAAAGCTTGTATTTTTTTAAGATGGCATTTTGCTGACTTGGCCCATACTTGGCAGCCATATAAAAAGATTGACTGAAAAACTAATTTAAAAATAACGATCCTGTTGGCTTTGTTCAATAAGGATTTTCTGTTTACAAAGGGGTACAACATGTTTATTACTATATTCACTTTTTGTATTGTTTTAGCAGTATGTTCTTTAAATGTGAGTTTTTTTATCCAGATGAATACCTAAATATCGCACGGATGGGATCCATTTAATACTTGTGTTATTTACAATTAGCCGATTGCTTGGAAGAAAACAAGTCTTTCGTTTTCTGCTGAAAAAGATAGCTTGCACCTTCTCTGCATTTAGTTTCATTTTCCAGCAATTGTAATAACTTAGCAATATTTGTATCGCATTTGCAAGGTTAGTCTCCACGTTGAGACTAAACTCGTGCGAAGAATAAATGGCAATACCTTGTCATCCGCAAAAATAGTTAATTCACAACTTACATTTTGTCTTAGTTTAAAAATGAAACAACTTGCTGGCAATAGCGCCTTGCGGCTCACAAATTTGGGACAGTTTCAGGAAGACAGTTTTGGGCACCGCCCAATCTTAACTGCTGTGAAATCCTATACGGACAAATGAAATTTCCCCCGTGGTCGACTTCGACAACACTGATGGTTGTAAGACAGGGGACGGAACGGGCTCTGGCATCTTTTCAGTTGATCCAGACCTGAAAGAGTCTATACGACTACTCGACACAAGCAGTGTCTTCCAATCGGAAGTGCTGGCTGTTCTAAAGGTGCCAGAGATGGAATGTGCAAGCTGATGAGCTAGCGAGAAAGGAAGGGAAACTGGAGAATAGTGGAGATGTGGACGTTAAACCTCCCCTTGGCGTTATAAAGGGAATAATAATTATTTTTTTTTTATAGAGCTTCTAATATTACTCCCAAGCCATAGTAATATTAACGTAACTCTCAGCAAGCTGAGAGTTACCTATCCTGGTTAAAAGCACGAGACTTGGAACCAAAACTAGGCTCGGACGAATAATAGGGGTAGGTGGAAAATCGTACATGCGACTCTTTCTCACTTAAGATAAGAAAACAAAAACCACCTCCCTTCGAAACCTGCATACTACAACTAGGTTATTCCTATCTAGTAGTTTTATTTAAACTGTAAAATACGCGTTTGGCAGGCAGCTTCCCAGTGGAGGCACCTGCTAATACCGCGATAAGCACGCGGTTACATCTTATTGCGCTAATTCAAATGGCGTGTCTGTTGTTTGCGGGCAAAATGTTTTATTTCATCTTCCACGGTAGCCATACTTAGGTCTCTGTGGATATCAGTGTTTCTGATAAACCATGGTGCATTTACTATTTGTCTTAGCACTTTGTTTTGAAAAGTTTGTAAAATTTTGATATTACTGGATTTGGTACAACCCCAAAGTTGTATACCGTATGTCCAAACCGGTTTTAGTACTTGCTTGTATAAAAGCAGCTTGTTCTGCATGCTGAGTTGGGAAAATCTACCAAGCAGCCAGTGCATTTGTTTACATCGAATGGCGAGCTCTTCGCGTTTCTTCTTGACGTGCGGTTTCCATTTTAGTTTCGCATGAGTGTCATTCCCAAATATTTTGCCTCGTTTGCGTACGGAATTCGTACCGAATCAATGAAAATGGGTAAGTTGTCTACATTTTTATAAGTAAAATCACGTGCGTTGATTTGGCCTCGTTGAGAGCAAAGCGCCAAGTCTTTGTCCAATCACAAATTTTGTCAATAGAATGTTGGAGTTTATTAGTTGCTGATTCAATGGTATTACTGACCGATAATATAGCTGTATCGTCTGCAAGCGTGGCTACTGTTGTGCCTTCTTCTTGAGGTGGATATTAGAAATAGGATCGGTCCAAGAACGCTTATTTGGGGAACTCCTAATCCTGAATCCGAATTGGTGGTCAGATATTAATCGACGTTCTTCGATAATCGGATGTATAGGCGCTTTAACAAAAGTTTTTCGAATACCTTCGACATTATCGGTAAGAGCGATATTGGCCTAAGTATATAATTTTTTGTCATTTAGTGGTTTACCGGGCTTTGGAACCATTATAACTTCAACTACCTTCCATTGTCGTGGAACGTACAATAACCTGAACGATGCATTTATAAGATAGGCAAACTACTTGATTCCTAGGTAATTCTTTAAGGACCTGTCGTGTGATTAAGTCATATGCAGGAGCTTTGCTTAATTTTAGTTTCTCTATTTCGAAGCGCAGTTCGGGTAGCGATACACTTTTTATTCTATAGTTATCAGGTGCCACGGTTAGGACAGGAAATTCGAGCAACGCTTGACCATCAAATGGTTTAAATGTTTCTTCCAGATGTTCGGCAAATATTTCGGCTTTTTCCTTGTCACTCTTCGCCCATTCTCCATTGATTTTCCTGATGGGTGGCGCTTGCGTTTTTGGTTTTTTAATTCCTTTCATGGCTTTCCAGAGCGAGTAATTTGTACTTTTATCCGCAGTTAGGCTTCCAAGATATGTAGAAATTTGAAGATTTTTAAAGTCTCGAATTTCTCTCTTAAGTTTACTACAAATACAAAGGTAGTTAAGAGTGGTTTTATCCTGTGGAGCGCGAGATTGTTGCCATCTTTAGCGCGCTCTCTTTTTCTTCTTTAACAATTGAGTGATTTCCAAGGGATATGTTATTTCGCAATTTGTGGTTATTTTCCGTTTATGAGGAGTATTTTTCCAGGTTGAGCATTGTATGACGTTAATAAATTGATCGACTTCGTCATCAAGTTCGTGGGGTGTTCGAAGAGACACTTTGAGATCGATTTTGCTTTCACAGTATTTTTTAAAGGATTCCCAGTTTGTTTTTATGTTAGTTAGTCTGGGCGGACCTTCTTTTTTTCGTAGACAGCCGTTAATTGTCAAAATGACCGGTGAATGATCAGAAGAAAGATCGAAGCATTCCTCAACTACAAAAGAGTTTCCCGACAAAATTTTCGTGATGAAGAAATCGATGAGGTCTGGTGTTTTTGCCGTATCCGAGGGCCAGTACGTCGGTTTACCTGAGGAATGAAAGTCTACCCCCAATTCCATACCGGTTTCGTAAAGAACTCTACCTTTTACTGAAATGCATCTCCATGCCCAGAAGGTATGTTTTGCGTTAAAGTCACCTCCGATGACGAAATTTCGTCCAAGTGAGTCAAAGATACTTATAAAATCGCTTCTTTCCATCGTTGCACGTGGGGGCAATAGATAGCTGCAAAATCATATTTTATGTGTTTAATTTTTACGCTCACCGTGCATAATTGCAGTTTGTCAAGCTCAATTGTTGCTCTGATTGAGTGTTCAATGGTATTTTTGATGATTGGAATAATAAATGAGAAAATCTTTAAAATGGCTAAACTTAGATGGCAAAATTTGGAGGGGCATAGGGTGTCTAAAGCAATTTGAAAGCATTTAGACAAGGAAAGATCTAAGGAAATTCTCCAACTGAGCAGGAAATAGCTTAGAACAGTATTTGGGACTATGTCGGGGCACTGTCTCCGAAGGAAGCATGCTAGGCGGCTTAGACTGGGAGACGTGGATACATGCAGGTTCTGTGGGGATCTACATGCCGAGGAAGACATAACGTTTATACTGTGTGAGTGCGAGGCTATAGCACGGAATCGTAGGTGGTTAATCCTCAATAAAAACACCACTTGATATAGATTGATTAAAAATAATTTTAAGAGCGTAGCAAAGAGTCGTGTCACGTTTTGAGAACAAGAGCGGGCAATTCGATTCACTCCAGCTTATATAGTTGAATCGAGTTCAATACAACCATCAAGAACATCTTGTTCTGAAAAGCTCTTTAAACCGAATTCTGTAATGGAAGAAATGCGTGAATAATAGTCATTGATATCGAAAAAAACATCTGTATTATAATTTATCTACTCTAACAACTGCCCACTTGACTTGCCGAAAACAGTTTTACAACACAAATTTTATATCAGAAACTCAGCGTCATATCTATACTGGACAGGCAAAAAACAATTCGACTCCAAAAGTGGCTAGGTTATGTTTGGCTGATGAATGGACATAATATGAAGCTCCAAATAAGAGCTACCCTTTACCCAGTCGTGCGCTCTATTTTTAAACAAAAGTCTCCTCCTTTTTGTACGTTTCTTGAAGTAAAAAAAAGACCTATCTATATACTACTTGCATACATATCATTCTCAACAAGAATTCGAACCCAATAATATTTGTACATCGACCCACCTAGGTGAATGTTCATAGCTAAACCCAATACACGCGCAAGAGCCTTCGGGCAACTCAAGTGGAACATTCCACTTATCTTCAAATAACTTTTCATATGACAGAAAACTAAGCCTGCGTATCAAGCAAGCCACTCACAAGAGTGTTGTTGCTGCTTATATGACCTCGTCTGCGGTAAATTAAAAAAAAAGAAAAAAAGTTATAATGTGAAGAGTCCTATTTCTGTGGTAAATTCCGCTCTGCTTAACATTGAAGAAAAATTGTTAAATAAAATAAAATCGATAAATTAATTCAAATTATTTCAGTTCGATGGGTCTCCTAGTTTTGAAAAGAGCAGGTCATTACAGCGACACTCAATGAGGCACAGTCAGGCGTTACTCTATGTTCAATTGATTGATAGCAATTTCCTATATTTTTTATGGTTTTGCTTCATTTTTCAACGCAAGTCATTACTCCTATATTAAAGGTTTTCCGAGAGACGTAAGCGTAGACTATCTATTTCCCTTTCTTCTTTTTTCATCACAATAAATTGTCAAGAACAGATGCTGATGATTATGCCGACGGGTTTTTTTCTATCGATAAAATGACGTGCTAAGGTCATCAATGAATTTGAGTAAAATGCTGCCGTTGACTGGAATTTGATTTGCTGATAAATTTTTGTGGAAATTAAATGGAATTGAGTTATTTTATCTGCCGAGCTCTTTTTCAGTTATAGGCGGATATGAAAATTGGGTTTCGGAATTGTTGTTGTGTTTGACATAAGAACTGGCGGACCGCTAATATATATAACTGAACAAGTCTTCAGTTTCTTCTTCTTTTCCTTATCGACGAGGTTTTGATCTCTACTAAATGGATCGTAAAACCTCCCGCTTCACTGCATTTCTAGTTAGTTAGTTAGTTTAATTGACTATTTATTTCATATAAATAACTTGTTAACAATTTTAATTTTGATTTCTTAGTCTATTTTGGTTTGGCTTAAGGCCGTCTACCAGATTGACAATATAGAACATGTTCTGTTCCGTTTACTTTGCATATAAATTAAACAGATTTCAAGTTTTTTGTATAACTAAAAGTTCTCGTCTATGATACGTTGTCTGTAGTATAGTGCGCTGGTTAAGAAGTCGTATAATGGTTTCCAGCCTCGGTTACCATTTAAGATGCTCAACATTTCTTCAACCGAAAGTACAATAGCTCCAAAGGAATTATATCGGAATTCTTTGAGGATGGGGCATATAGCGATGAAATGGAACACGTCCTCTCGTTCACTGCGGTTACAAAGATTTCATAAAAGTGGGAGTTCTGGGCGATGCGGCATATAGTTTAGACTCAACAGTTCGCCTCTTGCCTTAAAGATAGTCCTCATCATGTCAGTAGAGTAACTCGTCAGGAAATACGTTGAATACTGCAAACTACCTATATAATTTAATCTAGTGTAGTATGCCCTGTATTGCGATGACTGGGCCTCATTCACAAATTGTTGGTATATCTTATGACCTGTTTTCTCCCGTAGCTCGTAAAACTTGCGTTTCAGGGGGATCAACTGTTCCTCTGGGGTAACTCGGAGATTTATGTTGCATTGCACTGCTAAGTTCTCCCAGCTTTGTACACATTTTCCTCCATTAAGCAGCATATGATTGAGAACTATGTTAGGTATTCTGTCTTGCCTCATCCCCATGATTTTTACGACATAGTCAAGATGGAGTTTAAGGGTATCCAGAAAAAGGGGCGCTACTCCAGTCTCCAGATGAAGCATACAGTTAGGTGAACTACTTGGTAATTTAAAAACTCTCCTCATAAAGTACCGAAGAAACTTTTCTACAATTTCAAATGAACAATATCCCCACACTTTTGCAGCATAAAACAGGATGGATGCTGCTGTAGCACGGAATATTTTCAGCTTCGATTCATGATTGACGTTTTTATTGCCGATACAACAACCCCAAACTGAGCAAATTTCCCTTTTCGCTTCGGTGAGTTTCCATTGCAGGTGCTTGTTCATATTTAAAGTGGGCGTAATCAAGACACCAAAATATTTGTATTCCCGGACAATTTCAATATGATCACCTTGGAACTTCCACATTTCATTCCGGGAGTATCTGCCACCTCCATCTCTGAATATCATTATCTTTGACTTTGCTAAGTTTACCGACAAATTCCAAGTTTTACAGTAATCATCCAGCCTGTTGATCATTAGTTGCATTGTATCCACCGCATCTGCGAGGAAAACGATGTCGTCTGCAAACATGAGGGCTGGTATTTTAGTTTGCCTCAACTCGATGCCTCCCCTAACGTGCTCTGTTATGTAATTTATATATAAAATGAATAACAGCGTGCTCAACACGCATCCTTGCTTCACTCCCATCGTTGTATTAAATTCCTCCGATAGGTTGCTTCCATCCCAGACACAAGCTACGTTGTTTTCGTACATAGCTCTCAATACCTTGATGACCTTAGTTGAGATATTGTATCTGTAGAGCTTATAAAAAAGAGCTTCGCGGGATATAGAGTCAAAAGCCGAACGAAAGTCAACAAAGAAAGCGTACAACTTTTTATGTTTCCTTTTATAAATCTCTGCTATGTTTACGAGCGCGAAAATTTGGTCTATAGTTGAATAGTTTTGTCGAAAGCCGGCTTGTGATTCGTGTATGATCTTCTTGTTTACCACCCACTGCGTAATTCTATTAAAAAGCACACCAGCAAACAACTTGGTTGATGTATTTAAAAAAGATATCCCTCGGTAGTTGGCTGGATTGTTGTATTCCCCCTTCTTGTGTAAAGGAAAAATTATCGAGTTTTGAAAACTATCGGGAACATCTGCCGTTTCAAAAATTCGGTTAAATTCCTGGGTGAGTGCTAAAAGAAATTCAGGCGTACAATATTTATAGAACTCGAAGGAAATACTGTCACTTGCTGGGGCTTTGTTCTTTTTGCACTTTTCTATGACAGTTTTTACTTCGGCTACCGTGATTGGTGCATCCAGAAATTCATCAACGTACATAGGGGCTGCGTACTGAAAAGGTGGCGATATTTGTACTGCATTGAGAAGGGACTCGAAGTGCACTTTTAGCTGCTCTGCTTGTAGACCTGAGGCGATTGTATTTCTTTTCCCATTTACAAGTTTAGCGGCTTTCCAAAGGTCTGCTGATGATCGCGATCTATTCAACACAGCAACATTCTGTTGGTCAAAGACTATCTTTTTTACACGGCAAAGATCTTTAAAGCTTTTATTCGCTGCTGTGTACAGGACTTTAAAAGAATTATTACTGTTCATCCTTAATAACCGAAGGAAAGCGAACGACGCGTCTCTGGCTCTCATACATTCATTGTCAAACCATTTTTGCTTTCCCTTTTTGCTGATGGGTCTAGGTGGTAGATTTGGCGGAGCGGCTTTCATAACTACCATAGTTAGATGCTCTATCCGTGGTGGTCTTTCGGTTTCAGTCAAATTTCGAAGTTGCTCATTGAGGTTTATTTTATAATTATCCTGAAATTCCTCTTTCCATCGTAACTTGGGCAGTAGTTGGAGTAAGTTGGTACTGTCTGCGTTTCGGTTACCTTTGATCTTAAACGAGACTTCTAAGGGCATATGGTCTGAAAACATTTGCATTCCTATTCTGAATTCGCTAAGATAAGAGTACCAATCCCCCGATATAAAGCAGTAATCTATAACTGAGCATGCAGTTCCTCGCAAAAAGGTGTATTCACCCTGCAAGTCTCCTTCGCAGCTTCCATTTAAGACTCTACAATCCCAGGCATCCGCTAGCTCCAAAATTTTAACACCTTTAGCATCACGTAATTTATCCTTGGAGTTACGGTTCGTATGTATATACGCGGATGACTGGCTAATTTCATTCACAAAACTGTTTTGAGATATACCTATTCTTGCATTGAAGTCTCCAAGTAGTAGTAGTTCAGTTGAATCTAGGTTATTTCATATATCTCTTAATTTGTTAAAATCGCGAGGGCAGTGATTACAGTTTAAATATATTGGTACTAGGAAGAGTGTGTTGGCTTCAATTTTAAGTTCTATTAAGAAGCTTTCTTCTACTCTCTTATAATCGGCCGAGATTCCTCCAAATTTCTTCCGATACCCAAACAGTTCACCCCCACTTGCTCTTCCATACAGGCCTGACTTAACAGCGGGTATAAATTTCAGTTCGTAATCTTTAAAAATGTTCTTATACCTACTTTCATCATAATCCATCAAATAGGTTTCACATAATACAAATATATCGAATTGTTTTATATAATTAAAAAAATCAATAAAAATTAGTTTATTTTTTAATCCTGCTACGTTATAACTTAATAATTTTAATTCATATAATTCATCGCTGATCTGATAGACAGGTGACCTTCAATTACTCGCTTCATTTGAATTCGTTCTTGTGCGAGCACCCAACGAGTTTACAGCGGCTGTTGCCTGGCTTGTGCGTGGACCTTCGGTAAAATTTCGCCTTTTCGAAGTGTCAGCTCCGACTGACGTTGACGTTTCACTCACATTGTTTATATTTTGAATTTCGTTCGTAAGCTTTATAAAGTATGCCGGAATTTCCCCAAATAATTTATGCAATTCCTTCGTACCATCTTCGTTACCATACCTCAGCCCCTCGGATAAATCCCAAGTAAACATTTTACCAGCTACGTAGTTTATCGTCTCTTAGGACAATTTTCGTTCGCGGTTGTTTTGTGCGAAGAAATTGTGCAAGTGGAAGTAATTTAGCCTTCCGCTAGCGCGTACTGCGCGGTAGGTCGTTGTGTACACTGATTTTGGTGCCTCTTAGTTTTCTCGCGTTCTTAAGTACTTCGATAACAGCGCTTTTAGATTTCATTTTAACAATCAATGTCGCAGTACGCTGCCCTTGCTTACTAATAGTGTATGCTGTTTCAATGTCAGTGTTTGTGTCGTTTTTGTCCAAAAGTCCTGTGCACACAGACTTCGCCTTTTCCACTATGTCGACGCTAGAATCAGTCGGAAGATGTACGACGACATTGGTTTCGGTGCTTTTTTGCAACAGTCTGTCAACCTGTTCCTCAAGGAGTTTGCTACGAGTTTCTAGATGCAAAACTTTTTCGGAAATTTGGTTGTAATTTGCTTTCAGCCCAGTTAACTCAGAATATAGCAGTTGAAAGTCCGATTTCGATACAAGCTCCTTTGTGAGATCTCTATTTTTTTCGTCCAGAATCTCTCTCAATTGCTCAACACTGATGCCCGACATTTCTACTTACCCGCCTGTGGGTTTGACCTCAACAAGTATCGACAGGACTCCCGATTTTGAATTTCTTCGTCACTGAAGCCAATCAAATGCTGGTGTTGTTGCATGGAGTTTGAATGCCTGTCTTTCTTTCGCGATTGTATAGGAACATTGTTTGATGTTGCCTCATTGACAAGGCTCGTAAGATTTCTCCTTTCAGCATGACAGGTCAAACTGAACCGGTCGTCTTCCAATTTCTTTCAGATAGGTTCTTTGACGTGAATGCTTCATCGGATCTTGGAACATTTTATTCTATTAAGCTTTGCTACTACTGGTGTCATGCGAAGCAACTTCCTCCCTTTAATAATATAATGAAAATTATATCTAACAAGCTAAGTATAAAAACATAGGGACGGGCTACAGTCCGCTTGGGCGAACTGTTGGATACCCTATTCTTATTCCTATCCCTCATAAGTGGGCGTGACAAAAGTCTAAGTATGGTTAAATTGTTAAGAACGCTCTACATATTTTGTTATATAACATTTAAAGGATTTTATCAAAAAAAACGCTCCCTAGCTCAAACTTGGGTGTTTCAATAAAATTGTTTTATTTAATTGTGGGCGTGTCAGTAGGCGGATTTAAAAAAAAATTAACACATGAGCATAAAGGGCCCCTAGAGAGTATATATTATAAATTTCAGCTCCCTAGCTCAAACTTTGGATTTTCAAAAAAATTGTTTTATTTATTTGTGGGCGTGTCAGTGGGCGGATTTTGAAAATATTTATACATGAGCTTAAAGGGCCCCTAGAGAGTATATATTAAAAATTTCAGCTCCCTAGCTCAAATTTTGGTTTTTCAATAAAATTGTTTTATTTTTTTGTGGGTGTGGCAGTGGGCGGATTTTGAAAATTTATATCCCGAGCAGTTTTAGGAGTCATAGATCATATATAAAAAATTTCAGCTTCCTAGCTCAAAATTCGATTTTTTCCACAATTTTGTTTTTTTGAGTTTGTAGGCGTGTCTGTGGGCAGATTTCAAAAATTCGTAAACTTGATTATTTCGGGACCCTAGAGAGTATATGGTTAAAATTTCAGCTCTCTAGGTCCAGTTTAAAGGCCTAATTTTTGCCGACGGACGGACGGACGGACATGGCTAGATCGACATTACTATCGATGCTGATCATAAATATAGTAACTTTTAGGGGTCTACGGGCAATATTAAGGTATGTTACAAACTATGCGTCAAAATTAATATACCCCTAGAATAGGGTATAAAAAATACAAAACTTAATAGGTTCGATGTACAAAAAATTATATGCTGGAGTGAGGTCATGCAAATAAAGTGTCTTCTTCTTCCTTCCTCCGAATTAATTGGATTATAACTCTCTCACTTCACTGTACTATGTACTCCTCCTACTGGTCTGCCTGCGGGGTTCGCTGGTCATCAATGAATAATGGCAGGCCTCACGGTTTTGGATCACTTCATAACTGAGGCTTTGTATATATACTAAAGTATATATACAAGGACTGAGGCCAATCAAATGCTTGTGGGGTTTCCATTCGCGTGATTCACTAGTTTATATTGCTGCGTCTTGTTTGCGATTTTGAAAGTTGATCCAAGTTAAAGGAAGCTTTCCCAAACGTTTACCTATCAATATTTATTTGTCGCATCTTGTACACGCTATTCTTATTGGTATAAAATGAGTTTGAATCTAATCAAATAAGCCGTCTGCAAATGGGAAACTTGTCAAATATTTAGAGAGTCATCGGCTAGTAATTAATCGCCAATATGACTTTTGCAGCCGATGCCCAACAAGTGACCTCATCGTAACTGATATATGAATGGATGCAATATTGCCCTGCCAAACTGACTTCTTACGGAATACTGAATGAGATCTGTGGTTGGATGCAGAATTTGGTTAGCAATTAATTCAAGCTGTGGTCGATGAAATATCTTTGGACTTCTTTGTTATGAATTTTAATGACGTCGACAAATAATAAAATTTATAGTTTTGCTGATGAAAGTACTCTTATATCTTTGTTCTCGAAAGATGCAAGCACTGCGCATCGTCAAAAATGCAATCAGATCCTCTCTCCTCAACACCAGGATAAAATGCGCAAGACAATATGGTAGCATTCAATCATTCAATGTGAAGATAATGGAATTGACGACATTTTGGAGACAATACTTCGAAAGTTCCTCACTGCAAATGGATGTCTGGCTCATTATTCCTAATGAGACCATGCATGTTCTTGGTGTCACCGTGAATCCGGAGGTAACTTGGCATAATCACCTATCACATATAGTGCAAAGTCTGCTTTCAAAAAATTGAGCAAACTTTTCAGAAAAAGGAGGTACATTACTCCGAAGCAACTCCTCCTCCTTCTTAAAGCTCAAGCCAGGTCAGTGATGTAATATTGCTCTCAAATATGGAGTTCGGCATCCAACCGTTCTCTAAAAATACTAAAATACTCGAAAGTTTTCGAGTTGGTCTAAAGAAATATCGATGACCATTGTCTATTCTATAGAAACCACCATGGGAGATGTGCTGAGGAATTAACCGAAATAATTCCTACAAATGCATTTTTTTTTAGAATCTACTCGCACTTAAGTGATTTTTAATACCCATAGTAGATACATTATATTTATAAAGGGTCTTTCATTAAGCACTTCACAACTTCTTTTTTTTAAAAAGGAAACTACTCGCGATATCTCAAACAAATTAATTGGCTTGAATAACTATCAAAATATTTATGAATGTGATTTGACACCGTTCATATGTTCACCACGGGAACGTATGCAGCGGTACAGCGGTCGATTCGTTGAACCCGATTTTCGATGACTCGACCGCATATTTCGACCGATACGGCCGCTATTTCTCGTTGAATATTGGCTCTGAGTTCCTCTAAAGTCGATGGCTTGTTGGCATAGGCCAATGATTTAATGTAGCCCTAAAAAAAAATTCTAGAGGCGCTAAATCACACGATCCCGGTGAGCAATAGACAGGTCCGTTTCTCGAGATAAGACCTTCTCCGAACTCAGACTTTAATAACTCGATTGTTGCACCCGCTGTGCGGCTTGTGGCACCGTTTTGTTGGAACCACATATCACTAATGTCCAATGAAGCCACCGGCATGGAAACCGCACCAAACATTGACTTTTTGTGGATGAAGCGCTGTTTCATGAAGCATATGAGGGTTCTCACCAGTCCAGTAATGCATATTTTGCTTATTGACAAAGCCGTTTAACCAAAAATGCGCTTCATCGCTGAAGATGATTTTGCGATGAAAATCTTCATTTTCTTTAATCATATTGCCAAGGCCCAATTCATGTTATCAAGTGATAGTTTAGTTCTTGAAATAGCTTTATCTTGGAAGGGTGTAAGCCAAGATACTTCTGCAAAATTCGACATAATGTGGTTTGAGAGAGGTCCAATTCTTGAGAACGCTGTAAAATTGACTGGTTTGGCTGGCTTGCGACGTACGCCTATACGGCTACAATATTCTCCACACTTCGGGCAAAACGTAGTCTCATTGGGACGTCATTATCAAGCAGCGAATATTCTGACTCAAACTTTTTCACTAGACTCTTAAAGTTCCGAATCGGAATTTAGGTGTTGTAATTATATGTAAACGTTGTTCCTCCGTATACTTCGCCATGATCAAAATGTTGATTTTACTGAATATTTTGACATTGACAGTTTGGTAATCGGTTTAAGAGGTGCGTTCCACTGTAAGTTTGAAGTTATGAAGTCGCTAATGAAAGACTCCTTAATTACATATTCTTTGCATTTCACTGTTCGTCCGAAAATAGGCTTAAGGGTGAACTGATGATGGCGGGTAATGCGCTTGGAATGTGCTAAGGGATGAACAAGCTGGCTATTTCTTTTGAGCACTTGTGGTGGAAATATATATAAGACAGCGATCATTTAATCGTCCTTTTTTGGATGCACCTATTGGTCACCATCTGACGGTGCACTGCAAGGACGTCAGTATAGCAAAAAAAAAAAACATTTTTATAAAGAACAAGCTAATTTTGAAAAAAACTTCATACATTCCTTCTTAAACCTTAATGAACTTGAATAGAAGGATCGAAATACTACCACTTTACTGGACCGCCTATGGCATTTGCGTGTTCTACCTCAAAATATATTGACTGCGCCCCCGATATCGGGAACTCCATCACTTTCCCATTGAGTAGATAATTAAATACTGAATAGAAAATAACTTAAAATATTTCCCTGATATATATATATATAAATTTTAATTGGGAACTCTTTGACGGGGCATTTCACTCTTGTCTTTGCTTTTTCATATGTATATGTCTATTTCTATTACTATATATATTTATGAAACTCCTTATTGTCTTGGCAACACCCATAAAGTAGCTCTTGGGTGTCTGTAAATAGCTTTTTCAAAAACAACCAACACAAAAAGAAAACCTTTAAGAAATTACGCTGTTTTTGCATCTGCGATTGATTAACCCTGAGTTTTTGAAGTTTCGTGACTTTGCTTTCCAGGATGTTGAACCAAACCACTCCTACGATTTCCATCAGGTTTATTGTTCCTCTTTAAGGTAATACCTTGGTTGGGGCAACATCCCTCGTTCATTATCTACATTCTTATTAAGTTAAAAGAACCGTGGTTAAAAGGTGCGTACCATGGTGGAACGATAACCTTGAGTCTATTCGAAAGAGAGTGAGAAAGCTTTTTAACAAAGCCAAACGCACCGGTACATGGCAACAATATAAATCCATGCTGACCATATACAACTTAGAGTTGCGCAGGTCCAAAAGAGCCTCATGGCGTGCAAACTGTGAGAAGATCGAAAAACTTCCAGAGGTGGCACGCCTCCAAAGGGCTCTGTCAAAGGATCAAGCAAAAAGCATGGGATTGTTAATCAAATCAGATGGTTCAATCACACGCGACCGGGAAGAAACGCTGAAAACTTTGCTTCAGGCTCACTTCTCAGGGTCTCACACGATGGTCATTACAGATGACCATATAGCGAAGGTCTCAATTCCAAGAAACCTCAGCAGAATTAATAGTTTATCCGGAACACTTTTTACTCCGGATAGGGTTAAATGGGCAATTAACTCATTTAAACCATTGAAGGCATCAGGAACAGACGGCATTTTTCCAGCCCTCATTCAAAATGGAATAGAATTTTTATTACCATCCATGATTGCCTTATTTAGGTTCAGCTTCAACTGGGGGTATATACCAGTTACCTGGAGGGAGGTAAACGTAGTATTCATACCTAAACCGGGAAAGAAGCCGAGCGAATTACCTAAATCATATCGTCCGATAAGCTTGACATCGTTTTTTCTGAAAAAAAAATGGAAAGGATTATTGACATCCACATTAGAGAATGCATATCAAAAAGCATGCCTCTGCACCCTCACCAATATGAGTACCAAAAGGGTAAATCCACGGAAGGCGCTCTGTTAAGACTAACTACAGAGATAAAAAACGCCTACCGTTGCAAAGAGATCGCACTTTGTGCCTTTCTGGACATAGAGGGTGCGTTTGACAATACTGGATATGAATCCATATCAAATGCTTTGTACCATTGAAACATAGACAAACCAACTATTAAATGGATCAAAGCGATGCTGGAAAGTCGCAAAATAACTGCCTCGTCAGGAACGACCTCAGTATCAGTAACAGCCGTAAGGGGCTGCCCACAAGGGGGAGTACTTTCACCCCTTTTGTGGTCATTGGTCATCGATGACCTGCTACACAAGATGGGCAATTTGGGCTACACTACAATTGGGTACGCCGATGATATTGTCATCATAGTCAGGGGCAAAGACTCAATTGGAGTCACATCAAAAATGAAAAATGCTCTAAAGACAGCCATAGACTGGTGCATCAAGGAAAATCTTTCCATAAATCCCAGTAAAGCCGTCATCGTTCCTTTCACCAAAAGGAGAAAATTAGACCTAGGTCTAATCACAATAAACGACACGGTCGTAGAGTATTCCGACGAAGTCAAGTATCTTGGAGTAATCCTGGACAAGAGACTTAACTGGAACTCTCACTTTAATAATAAAATCACTAAAGCTAATAGAGCTTTATGGCAGAACCTGGGGAATCTCTCCAAAGATCGTCCACTGCATCTACACAGTGATGATAAGACTATAATGGGTCTTATCATCACTGTGTAGATCCAGTGGACGATCTTTGGAGAGATACGCCTTCATAGTATGGTGGACAAAATCCACACAAAAGGTCGCAATAGAGAAGCTCAAAAAGGTACAACGGCTTGCGTGCCTTGGTATCTCCGGAGCCATTCGAACCTGTCCAACAGCTGCCATAGAGGCAATAACAGAAATTACACCTCTCCACATATACATTCAAAAAGTGGCGATCCGCAGTGCAATAAGTCTAATACAGTTAAACGAGATAAGTCTTAATGATCATCCGGAATTAAAGACCCTTCTCGATGAACTGCCAGAACTTAACATGAACTGTGCGGTCACAGACCGCATTCAAAAAACACTATGCTTCAACAAACGGTTCTCCACGGAGATCCCCAAGAGAGAAACATGGGTTAGTAATAACCCACCAAACAGCCACAACGGCATAAAGTGGTATACGGATGGTTCTAAAATGGAAACGGGGGTAGGGGCGGGAATATACGGACCACACAAACGCTTCACGATACCCATGGGCAAAAGTCCCAGCGTATTTCAAGCAGAGCTCCACGCCATTCAAGAATGCGCCAGCCACATTAATTTATCTGGCATAAAAGGTGCAACCATCCATATATTCACGGATAGTCAAGCAGCTATAAACGCCCTTAGCTCTTATACCATTGACTCCAAATCAGTCATGTACTGCTTCAATACCCTACAAACACTCGGAATAAGAAACAAGACCAAATTATGGTGGGTTCCGGGTCATGTCGGGGTAGAAGGGAACGAAAATGCCGACGAACTGGCCAGAAAAGGTTCAGAAACCCCTTTCATAGGTCCCGAACCTTTCTGTTGCACTCCTAGATCAGCAGCAACGGCAGCAATAAAAAGCTGGGAACATAAAAAATGTATCCATCTTTGGGAAAGCATCCCAGGTCTAAGACAGGCCAAACGAGCCATTCGGCCCTTCAATCAAAATGCCAGCAAATGTCTAAACCTAAGCAGGCATGATATGAAAAACTAAGTGGGTTACCTTACTGGTCACCATGGTTGAAGATATCATCTACACAAAATGAGTATAGCAGACTCTCCTGAGTGCCGGCTCTGTCTTGAAGAGGACGAGTCAGCTGAACACATTTTATGTGAATGTCCAGCCCTTAATGGAATTAGAAAGAAGATCTTTTTCAGGGAACAAATGAGCCCCGAGGACATAAAGAATTCTTCTACTGGTAAAATTGTCCGCTTTACACGGAAAGTGGAAATTCTTCTTCTTCTTCTTTCGAAGTGCCCCCCCCCCCCCCCCATATAAATCGCCTTGGCGAGCCAGAATTACAAAAAAAAGAAATAAATAAAAAAAAACAGGACAGTTCTATTTAACTAAATAAATCAGTTATTGAAATATTGCCAAGTTTAACAAACGATAAAAATTATACCTATACAATTGTTTAGGAGGTGCCACACAATTCATGGGGAAACTTCCATTTATCGTTTTTATGATGTTGTTTGTGTTTTATGTTTTTTTTTATGTTTTTTTATATACAGAAAGCCTTTCTGTATCTCCAACTTCGTTTAAATTTTAAGTAGCAGCCACCAAAATATTTGGAAACAAAAAGAAAATTAATTCAGTTTTACATACAAAGTTTGTATACAAAATTTGTTTTCCGGATTTCAAATACCTCTTTTCTTTTCAAATACAAGACCATCATGAATCGGAGATAGAAGGGATGTTCTGCTCAATTTTTCAACAAGCATTTTATATCCCACTATCAAGGATTTTTATCTTTATTGTGACATACTTGGAAGCTTTCTGTGTAAACAAAAGAATTTATGTTTTCAATGTATAAAGGTACATATACGAGTAAGTAGTATCGTTTCCATATAAAATGGAACAAACTCGTGCGTATGTATCGATTCATATCTGCTTAGTGGATAACAGAATTTCTTTTTGGTAAGTAACAGAAATAAGTAACAGAAATGAGAAAAAAGAAGAAAAAAATAGAATGACAACAATTCAATATTTACGTTTAAAATTAACCCATAAATTTAGTCGCATTAATTTAACGTTTTTTATAATTTGCGTGCGCTAAAGGGATTTCTGTTTTCTGTAGTGACACAGTACCCTTATAATGGTAAAACCACAGAGCAGGCATTTAGTTTGTTGCGCAAGTAGCTCCCAGCAATTCATTGCCTATTTTTGGGTGCTACTTACTGGAAGAATAGAAGGATAGGAAAGAAGTTTGGTGCGATGGGATTTTTTTTTTCTCAACAGGTGGCGCCTAAATTGCTTTAGGGAGATCAGTTTTTGTTCTGTGTATTCAATTTATAAAAATCATGGCCCTGATCGGGATTCGAACGCACGACCTGCCAATCACTTTAGTGAATACACTAACATCGCACCATTGCCACCTAGATATGCAATTGGGATTACTTCATTTATACACTTGTTGGGCAAAATAAAAGGACATTTCGCTCAAAGTCGGAGTTCATTCCTGTGAGTTTATATAAAAAAAACTTTCAAAATTTTGTTCAGAATTAGACCTTCAAGAAAAATCTCATTATGCATGACTCCAAGTCCAGGTGTGCCAAAAGCGACTAATTTGAAAAAAATCATAACTCTTTTGTTTTTAATTTTTTTTCTTTTCTGAAAAGTGGCACGGATAATCCTTGTTGCCAAAAAACAACATGCTTCGCTTCCTACTGATTATCGGCCGATAAGTATATATTACCGAATCTGTCAAAAGTCTTTGAGAAGTTACTAGCGAATCAAATAGTTCAGCATGTTAATGAAAACAGTTTGCTTTCTCCCTTTCAATCTGGCTTTAGGCCTCAACATAGTTGTACCACAGCAATGGCCAAGATATTAGATGATATAAGACAACAATATGACTGCAATTATTTGACAGTCTTGTGCTTACTTGACTTCTCCAAGGCTTTTGATAGAGTAAATCATACTGTGTAGTAAATTGCGCCACTATTTCGTTTTCAGTGATATGGTAGTCAGGCTTATTAAAAGTTATTTAAGTAATAGATCACAAAGAGTTTTAGTTGGAAAACATTATTCGAATGCTAAATTCTTGCATGAGGGCGTACCGCAGGGTTCAGTTTTAGGGCCGATACTTTTTTCAATTTTTATTAATAACTTAGTTCGTAATTGTAAAAGTGTATCGTTCCATCTATATACTGATGATGTTCAGATTTATTTATTTAGGCCTGTCGGATTAATCGAAGATCTTTGCCATCGTATAAATGAAGACATCGCAGCTATGGATTTGTGGACGATTGATAATGGACTAACACTAAACCCAGCTAAGACACAGGCTATCTTAATTTCCAAAAACTTTAAAGAAAGTAAAAATCTGCCTGCAATTATGTTGTCTGGTATTGAAATTAAGTTTGTTAAAAAAGTCATGAGCCTATGATTTATAATACATCGGGATCTCTCTGGTAATGATCACATAAATTACACCATTGGTCGTATATATGGTTGCCTTCGGAAACTATGGACGTGTACCAGCTTTGTTCCCCGTCATATTAAATTAAAACTAATGAAAACTCTGATACTTCCCATAATAACCTACACTGATGTTGTTTACTGTAAGCTTGATTCCATTTCACAAAATAAACTAAAGGTTGCATTCAATAGTATGATTCGTTTTGTTCATGGACTGCGAAGATATGACCATGTTTCGGCTTACCGGAAGAACATTCTTGGATGCTCTCCCACACAGTATTTGAAAGCTAGAAATTGTATATTTTTGCATAAAATAATCTATTTAAAATCACCGTTGTATCTATTTGAAAAACTGAAATGCACACAGTCGTCAAGAATATTCAATGTAATAATATAGCCTTGCAATTACACGAACTCGTCGCGCCTGTTCTTTGCTCACGCCATTCGGCTATGGAACTCTTTACCCGAAGTCATAAAACGAGCATCGAGAGCCTAGGAATTCAGGAGAGCTATTTTTGAATATTTTTCTCAACAGCAGTAGATTGCCTTTTTCCTATTTTTCTTCTCTTTATTTTTCTGCCTTTAACTACGAGGGCGGGTCAATAAGTCCGTGACTTTTGGAATAAAACACAGATTTTTTGATAAAATTTTTTTTTTATTTTTCAACGTAGTCTCCCTTGAGCTCTATAAACTTTGTCCAACGCTTCTCCAATTTTTGTATCCCTTCCAAAAAAATGATTTGTCGAGGTCCTCAAAATAGGCCTTTATTTGCGAGATGACTTCATCATTGGAGTCAAATCTTTTTCCACCAAGCCATTTCTTCAGGTTTGGGAACAAGAAGTAGTCGCTTGGAGCCAAATCTGGAGAATAGGGTGGATGAGGGAGCAATTCATAGCCCAATTCATGGTTTTTTGCCATGGCAACTGCACATGTGTGCACCCTTGCATTGTCTTGGTGGAAAAGAACTTTTTTCTTGGCCAAATGAGGTCGGTTTTTTTTCAAATCGTCATTGAATCGGTCCAATAAGTTGTCATAATATTACCAATTGATTGTTCTTCCCTTTTGAAGGTTGTCAATGTGGATTATCCCGCGTGCATCCCAAAAAACAGTCGCCATAACTTTATTGGCTGACAAACCCACCTTGGCCTTCTTTGGCGCCGATTCACCCTTAGAAACCCACTGTTTTGACTGTTGTTTGGTCTCTGGTGTGTTGTGATGGATCCATGTTTCATCCACGGTTACAAAACGGGGCAAAAACTCCTCCATATTGCGATTAAACAATGCCAAACCTTCCTGTGAAGTTGTTACACTATTGTGTTTGTGGGCGACTGTGAGCAAACGCGGCACCCATCTTGCGGAAAGCTTTCTCATGCCCAAGTGATCATTCAAAATTGAAACCACTGAGCCATGCGAGATCCCTACGGCTTCCACAATCTCTCGCACTTTCAATCTTCGGTCGGCCAACACAATATCGTGAATTTTTTCGATTGTTTCGGGTGTAGAGACCTCAACTGGGCGTCCAGGACGTTCGGCATCTTCAGTGCTTGTACGGCCACAACGAAATTCAGTAAACCACTTTTTTACCATTGAAATCGATGGTGCAGAGTCCTCATAGTATTTTTCAAGCTTAGCCTTGGTCTCGGTAATGGTTTTTTTTCGCAAGAAATAATGCTTACTAAGCACACGAAATTCACTTTTTTCCATTTTCTCCTCAAATTAGTGAGTAGTCTGATAAAAATAGCTGTCAAACACAAACTAACTGACGCAGCAAGTTTAAAATTTTGACAGGAGTCAACTGACAGATGCCTGTTGACAGGAGCAGTGTTGCCGTTTCAGTAAAGAGGTCAGAAATTCAAAAAGTCACGGACTTATTGACCCGCCCTCGTATTACTTCATCTTTCCCACTATTCTTTATATTATTTCTATTGTCTTTAGTTTATATTAAATATTCATGTAATTTTATTTTATTATATAATTTCATAGTAAGGGAACTCTAAATGTAAATTTTGTTAGTACTCTTTAAAGACAAAGTCTTAAATGTACCTAATAATTTGTAAATAAATTAAATTGAAATTGAATTGAATTTTCTTTTTTAAGGAACTTATAAAACAATCTTGGGAGATTTACTTAAATGAACTACAGCGCTTTAGAGAGGACCAAACTAATTGAATTTTATTTTGAAAATATTCACTCGATTTAATAAGTCACATTTGGCCCACCCTGTATATCTAGTCAATGAAATGATTTCATGATAACCGTTTTGTTTCGGCTTTTATGGTGTTTTCTTTTTGCCTGTGCAGGAACGGGCTAAGGATATCACTGCAGTGCTTGTCGAAAAAGGCGTTAAATGAAACAGGCCTTAAAACTCTTGATCACATAAATGCAAAACCACCAGGAAATGATTGGCCTCAGTTATGAAGTGATCTAAAATTGGCAGGGCTCCCATTTATTGACTTCGAACCGGAGCGTGTTATTCCGAAAAAAAACAAAATACTTATGCTGCCCGTTCTCTGATCCACTCCGACCTATGATCCGGTGAAATGTTGGATATCTTATAAATATACAAGGTGGCGCAAAAATAACCTTCCGATGTTTTTTGGCTGTAATTTAAAAAAAAAAATGAAAAACTTTGATTCTTCTTGTGGATTATTTTTATTTGGTCTTTTAATTTTTTTTACATCAAGTCGAGAATATGATGTCATGTAAATGGCCGCCGCCACAGTTGATTGTCATTTGAGCCCTTTTTATGGGATTTTCCATCACTTTGGCCAAAACTTCCGGCGATAGGTCCTCACATTGTTGACGTATATTGTCTTTAAGAGCTGCAAGAGTCTGAGGCTTGTTGACATAAACCCGCGACTTCAAAAAGCCCCACAAAAAGAAGTCTGGAGCGGTCAAATCAGGCGATCTTGCTGTCCAGTGCAAATCGCCAAAACGGGAGATTAGGCGCCCGGGAAATGCATCCTTCAGCATATCGGTTGTGGCACGTGCAGTGTGTGCCGTTGCACCGTCCTGTTGGAACCACATGTTTTTCAATCCCAATTCATCAAGTTGCGGCAAAAAGAACTCGTTGATCATTGCTCTGTAGCGCTCACCATTCACAGTAACCGTTTGGCCCGCGACGTCTTCGAAGAAAAAAGATCCGATGACTCCTCCAGCGAAAACAGCACACCATACAGTGACTTTGAGCGGGTGTAATGGCTCTTCGTGCGTTACACGCGGATTTTCAGTGCCCCAGAAGCGTAAATTTTGCTTATTTACGTACCCGCTAAGATGGAAATGGGCCTCATCACTCATGATTATTTTTGATGAAAAATCATCTTCGTCTTGGTGGTGATTAAGGATGGCTTGAGCGTATGTTAGACGCGATTGGCGGTCAGCAGCTAACAGCTGATGCACCGTCTGGACTTTGTACGGAAACATCTTCGAATCTTGTACCAAAATTCGCTGTAAAGACCATCGACTGATACCCATTTGCGTGGCACGTCGTCTGGTCGATGTAGACGGCGCTTCCATGACATCATCGGCTACAGCAGCAATATTCTCTGCAGAACGGCTACTCCGGGGTCTGCCAGGCCTGGCAGCATCTCGTGTTGTGCCACGAGACGAGCGGCTAAACGTCGCAGTATTTCACCAGTAGGCGTTGGACGGATAGGAAATCTGCGACGAAATTCACGTTGTGCCAAAGTCACCGACCGATTATTGCTCAAATAAATAGTCACCAATATTCCGCGTTCTGGAGCAGTGTAGCGTAACATTGTTTATTAACGTGTATTTCGCATGTGTTTACTACACAAATGTCAAAACAGAACTGACATTAGGGGCCAATCGCAAAATTTATAGCATTTTCTGATAGGAGGATTAATTTTGCGCCACCTTGTACAAGCCAGGTCTACGGCATTGAATTGAGATTCGTTGTCCATTATAAAAAAGACTTCCCTAAAAATGGGCATGTCAAAAAAAAAAAAATATTTTGGGCGAGTTCTTAAGAAGAGCATTGTCTAAATATTTTATTTTTTACTGCTTTTCTTTTTCTTTTTTAAGGAACTATTAAAACAAAAACATTGTTTTTTTATCAAAAACCTTTATTCAAATAAGCGGTAATGGCTATGTAACTTTTCCTCTTAACCAACAAATGAGAAGAACTCTCAAGGCAGTTCTACGGGCAGCACTGAATACCCTCAGTATAGGGTATTGAAAGGTCTTCGATTCCCGATCTGGAAGGAGCTTAAGGGCCCTGAGGGGCTATCCCTTTGATTGGTTAAATTCAATTAACTATTCATTTTCTTAAACCAGTTAAAGAGATGTCTTTCATGACCGTTTACACTCAGGGAGGGTTGACAGAATTTCTCTAAAGGTGGGGCAGTGAATTAACTGTTTAGCTGCTTCTGAGTAGGACTCGCAATTCCAACGCATAAGCCAGTGATCAAGTTTCTGTTATAGAATTTCTCTACATGCACAGCATTGACCATTTCGGATAGTTCTCCAATAGGGTTAAGCTTCGACCTAATCTCATTAAAAAAAAATCACCCAAAGTGTCCGCAAATGCGCAACTCCAGCACACACAAAATTGTAGGCTCATAAAAATAAATAGAGACGTGTCACAGAATATACAATGAGTATCTATCATATGGCTGGTCAACCTTCTTCTCGTAAATGGTCCCTCAGCATAGGATGATGGCAATAAATTCCAAGGACCCAAAATGTTTTCTAGTGTAATCAATTTATTACAACTGCAGAAATCCTTTCCTCATCCACTTTAACACACATACATATACCATGCCTATGTTCCAGTCGATACGGTCTCTATAAATATCAAACAAACGAATGCAATTAAGGCAGTACCCTGGCATTAGTCCTAATGAATATCCGTACAAAAAAAATACACACCTAAAAGCGAACTTGGCCGACAAGCAGGACCACCCATTTCAAGTTTAGGGACATTGTCTAGAATTACTTGGCAAACAAGAAAGCAATTTGTATTCGGGTAAAGAAAATATATTCGCATTATTGAGTGCTGGGCAATTTATTCAATATAATCTAAATTTACCAAATTCAATACAACTTATAAAACACGCGACACCAATGGAAATGGGCACGGTCTTGAGTAAGGGTTTGCATTGTATTGGGCTTCATGGCAATGTAGGTTTATCTTGTTGGAAATCTCGCAGCCTGGTTAAAGTATGATAATTTCTGTGTTTGACACTTAAAAAGCGATAGACATGTCGGTACTGTTAAATTTAACTGGAAGGGTGTATTTATACAAGGAACTTTTACACAACACATTCATCAGCTTTAATTTATTCACTTTTTGTATTGAGAAATAAATTGCAAAACATTTCTCTTTGCAATAGAGTTGTAATTTTTTGTTTTTTTCACTTGAAATTCAAAAGTCTCAGATAACAATATAATACGTATGTCTGTTTTAAAATCATTTACAGTGTTTGGCATGCAAAGTATTAGAGCCTTTACGACTGGATAATCTAATGAGGATTGCTCCACTTACTTGATATCTGATATTTTATTTTTCCCTCGAATTTTGGCATAACTGTAGGGCAAAAGGTTAAAGCTGTAATTTGTTTCCGTATTTTATGGAAACCCTAACAGAACCATGTATATTATGTATGTCTTTGTATGTACCTAAGTTTAGTTTGAAATAATAAAAATTCCGGAAATACCATGTTTACAATTAGAAAAATTCGAATTTTAAGTAAACAAACCACTACGCCTTGAGTTTGAAGTAACTGGCGTCCCCCTAAACTGTGTTCAGTCGGGGTATGAGATTTTCTACACTAATGCTGACTTTACTTGAATAAAACTTAAATCGAGTCAACTTAAAATCTGTACCAAGAAAAATCGTGTGTTTACTTTGAAATTTATAAAAGGAAGTTCATCAGAGTGTGTACTTTTTTACACAAAAACATTTGTTATATTATAATTTGTTGTACGTGTATGTTAAGTTTGATTGTGAAAATTTGTGAATCTAACTCTTTTCAGCGACGGCGTTAGTGTGGGACAAAATAGTCATAGATCAAGGTAAGAAGGATATTTTTGGACGGGTTAAATATGAAACGACTTTAAAGGAAATATTTAAAGTCGGGGTACGCCTTATCTTAATAAAAGAAATTTTCCTAATAGAAAAAAAATTAGGGACAAAATTTCAAAACTCGCGCTCTATATCGCAAACCAATAATAATTGAGGCACTAAGCTATCCAAAAACGAATTGTGAGGAGAAAGACTACAATCTTCTTTGACAAACTGTTGTATTCTTTTCCTATCCCCTAAAGTGGGCGTGGTATTCGATCGAAAAAAAGCATTAACGGCCCATATAGACAATAAAACTCAGCTTTTCCAACCATTAGCGTGGCCGATGTCCAAGGGACCTACAATTTTACGCCAACTGGATATACAAATTGAGAAGCTTCTCATGACAATACGTCGAGAATTTAGTTGTCGTATGTCAAATTCTAGCATTTTCTGATTTTGATGCATTATTATAGGGAGTCGGACAGAATCTCGAAAAACGTAATCCCGAAAAGCTACAATCCCGAAAACCTAAAATCCCGAAAACTAACAATTCCGAAAAGCCACAATCCTGAAAATTCAAATTTCAGAAAGACCAAAATCCCGAAAATGAAACTAAAAATTTTATTGTAGCAACAAAAAAAGTTGGCAAATTTATTTAACAAAATAAACAAAACAAAAAACTTCAAATAAATAAAACATAACAAAACAGTTCAGGTCTTACAAAAACATATCAAAAACGATCCATGACAAAACAATATTTAATACAAGTTCATATTGTACGCAATTCCTCTGAGATAACTTATTTCAGAACGCTTTCGCTGCTCACACTCCCAGTAAAATGTATCCTTGTATTTTTTGTTGACATGGTAACTGTAGCCGTCAATAAGCAGTTTCTCACGCTGTTTGTTGGATTTCACGATTGACACGTTCATTTCTACTTAAGACTTCAAACACAAAATGTCACTAATAATATAAAGTTTTTAATTATAAAGGCTTGCACGATACTCACTTTGTATTACGGTATTCACTGTCTAACAAAAATCTAGTCGGTCAGCTATCACACTATTTGAGATCAGCGAAACTGAATGCACATTGCGAATTGCAAAACACTACAACGCAAAAAATTGCAAAACAATATTACGGTAAATGGAATGGACAAAAACTTGTCTATTTTACATTCAAAATAAAATAAAGAATCCCGAAAACGAAATCCCAAAAAATTATATTAAATGGAAAATTTGCGCAAATTTTCGGGATTCTTTTTTCGGGATTTTTGCTTTTCGGAATTTTGGCTTTTCGGGATTTTGGATTTTCAGGATTTTGGGTTTTTGCGATTTTGGATTTTCGGGATTTTGGATTTTCGAGATTTTGGTTTTCGGGATTGTGTCCCCAACCCATTATTATATTTTTCAAGGAGATCTTTCTGTTGGCGCTATCAGTTTTTGCCTACCATTAATAGTTTCCAAGATATACCGTGCAATTTTGTGGTATGTTGGCTCTTAATAACGGTTTTAGTATGTATTTGTCGTACGCAAAGGTTTTTTATTCGACAAATTTTCATACAAAAACTGAATTCATCTTAGTAAGAATTTAATAGTCGTATGTAAGATAAACGCTTTTCATATGACAAATAAATACTACTATTTGCGTGATTAATTGACTTATGGATATTGGTAATGTTAAGTGAATTTATTAAAATTATCAGTTGTAATGATACTTTCAAACTGTTAAGATCGTGTTTCTTTCTGCAGGTAAGTTTGAAATAATTTTTAATATAATATTTATAGTATTTTAGGTAGTGTTGCGGTTGGCTTAGCTTATAATAAATAATATAATATACTGGAAGGCCTTAATTTACATACGTGGAAACGACATGAATGTATATCGAGGCCTTCTTATAATCTAGATAAAACTTATGAAGCATAACGCATTGATTCAATTAATTAGGTGAAATGGAAAATTCGCATGCGTCACCTCCACCGTTTTTGTCACAGGAATTATTGCAGTCAGTTTTTTAACAGCAATAAGAATTTCTTTTTTGCTATGTTTTTTTTAAAATTATTTTTACAGCATTGAGGATTCAATTTCAGGTTTTTCATCGAACGACGAGACTGATGATCCATCATATCACCCAGCTGGGCTTCGATCATTTTATATTGATTTCAGCAATAATTTAACGGCTTCTGTCCCATCGGTGCCATCTATTCAAGATAAACTTAATTTCTCTTTAATATGATATTTTTTTATTTCTTTAGATGCGAGTGGAATAGTTAAGCCAACTAGAAAGAAACAACGTAAGCCAGAATTGTGGAAATGCAACGTTAGAAAACGATTAAGAGAAAGTTGCCAATCGTACAGGAAAGGAGAAGTTTCCCAGAAAAATTGGTGCAGCATGCTCTGGTTCCTGTTTTTATTTATATACCAAGAATATATCTGAGGAAGACAAAAATTCGCACGTGCTTACATACGACAAAATGATTCTACTCGTACATATGTAGTTTTTGTTTAGCTCAGTAACATTTACAATTCTCGAGATAAAGCATTATCTGTAAAAACAATTAAAGAGTAAAACATTTTCAATATTCCCTGGAAATTTCATATAAATTGGACCGCTAGAAAAAAAGATATCGCGAGTCAAACTTCAAATTCAATTGCCAACAATAGGTACTTTTTACAACTAAATTCTCAGACGACGAATTAATGCGGATGTTTATCAAACATTCGCAAGAGATTGGGTTGGGAGTCCTCATTTTTGAACATTTTTTGTTTTGAACGAAACTAGGGGTCGCCCCGTGGTGGAAATTCGACCAATTTTTTCTATAAGTTCATTCCCCCTCTCTTTCTCTCTCTCTCTCTCCCACTCTCTCTCCCATATACCCTCAAGCACAAAACTTATACTGTGCGCATACAATGTCGTTGCTCGTGGTTGTTACTGCTCTGTGAACGGAGTTACTACAACAAATGCATGCAAATATGAAAACGTCCTTCGCGGCTAAGTCGCCTGTTCGCGCGTTTATTGACGTTTATTGACAAAGTCGCCTGTTTGTTTTTATACCCTATTCTAAGGGTATATTAATTTTGAAACATAGTTTGTAATATACCTTAATAATATTGCCCGTAGACCCTTAAAGTTACTATATTTATGATCAGCATCGATAGTAATGTCGATCTAGCCATGTCCGTCCGTCCGTCCGTCGGCAAAAATTAGGCCTTTAAACTGGATCTAGAAATAATCAAGTTTACTAATTTTTGAAATCCGCCCACAGACACTCCCACAAACTCAAAAAAACAAAATTTTCGAAAAATCGAATTTTGAGCTAGAAAGCTGAATTTTTTTATATATGATGTATGAGTCCTAAAACTGATCGGTAAATAAAATTTTCCAAATCCGCCCACTGACACGCCTACAATTAAATAAAACAATTTTATTGAAAAACCAAAATTTGAGCTAGGGAGGTGAAATTTATAATATATACTCTCTAAGCGCCTTTCAAGCTCATGTCTAAATATTTTCAAAATCCGCCTACTGACACGCCCACAATTTAAAAAAAAACTTTTTTTTGAAAATCCAAAGTTAGAGCTAGGGAGCTGAAATTTATAATATATGCTCTTTATGCTCATGTGTTCATTTTTTTTAAATCCGCCTACTGACACGCCAACAATTAAATAAAACAATTTTATTGAAAAAACAAAGTTTGAGTAAGGGAGCGTTTTTTTACAAAAGCTTCGTTTTTTTTTAATAAAATCCTTTAAATGTTATATAACAAAATAAGTAGAGCGTTCCGCATAATTCAACCATACTTAGACTTTTGTCACGCCTACTTATGAGGGATAGGAATAAGAATAGGATATCCAACAGTTCGCCCAAGCGGACTGTAGCCCGTCCTTATGTTTTTTGTTTGGCAGATCACTATCTACCTAATACCTTTCAAATCCAGTTTGTTTGTGTTTTCTTCCTCACACACTAACAATTGACAATTGAGTGAGAATAAGGCAATAATAACCAAAATAGTTTACAATTTGTATTTGTTTTTTTGTTTTTCATACATAAAACTTTTAATTAACAATAAGTGATTGTATATGATATCCGATTCGTTACTACTAATTTAACTTAAAAAATCTAAATAACAATTCAAACATTTTTTTTGATCTTACTAATTGTAAAGTGATCAATGAACATTTAAAATTTCTCTATATACCTACTATGTTTTTTGTAAAATCTATGTCATCTTTATAAAGTTTCCCCTGTCCATTTTCTTCATTAACGTAAAATGTTAAACCATTAAAAGACCTTACTCTACTACACGCAACATATAGCTGACCGTGTGAAAACACTGGTCGCCTCAACTTTATTCCAATTTTATTAAAAGTTTGTCCTTGCGATTTGTTTATCGTCATGTCAAATGCAGGTACAACAGGGAATTGTTTTCTTTGAAATTGAAAGGGTAACACAGTTTCCGAAAAAGTCAAATTAATTCTTGGTATCAAAATTCGTTTTTTCACTACTGTTCCCGTTAATACCTCACAATCTAAAGTATTGTGGTGCATGCGCTTAACCCTCAACCTTGTTCCATTAACTAAACATTGAGCTGTATTTAAACTACGTATTAACATAACAACGCAATTTTCTTTCAAAGTTAACTTATGTGGTGGCATCCCGCTTATTGTTAATAAATTTAAAAATTCTATTGGAAAATCATTTGTATTTATACCTTCGTTTTCCATTATTTTATCGTAACTGTTGTACGTTTTTTTTTGTCCATTGATACGGTTCAAAATATAACCATTAATGAGAGAGCATTCTTCATTCGTTGGTGCTAAAATTGCTCGCTTAAGCACTTCATACGACAAAATTGTCTCTCTTATATCACCGTAAATGTCTTCAATGATATTATTCATATTTCCGATTGCACTCTGTGGTATCTCAATGATATCTTCACCAAATAAATCATAAGTAGTCAAATGTCCATCTCCCATTTTTTTTTAAAAGTTTTATAAAATCCACTTCTTCGGGAAGAGCTCGCATATTTTGATTCAACTTACCTTTATGGAATTTATGAAATTCCTCCCAACTTATGAAACAATTTTCTATCAAAACTGATCTTGATGCATGAGGTACAACGGGTAGAATTTGGAGTAAATCACCACATAATAAGACAGATTTGCCTCCAAATAATAATATTTTTTTCTTCACCTGAAGCTAAATCTCTCAATAACTGTCTATTACTTTAAGTGCAATTTTCGGACACATTGAATATTCATCTATCAATATCAAAGATGCTGCACTTATAAAACGCCCTTGACTACTATTTGGTCGCACATTGGCTGAAGAATTTTCTAAAATAGGTATGGGCAATTTAAAAAACATTGTGTAACGTACAACCATTTGTAAGTAAAGTTGATGCAATTCCACTGTAAGCGGTAGCTATGCAACGTAAATTTAACGCATTCATTCTATGGATGATTGCAGTTTGCACAAATGTCTTTCCACATCCAGCATGCGCTGACAGACAAAAAACATTTGATCCAGTATCTTTGTATTGTACTTCACGCAAAACTTGATCAATTATATGTTTCTGTTCGTTATTTGCATCATCATACATTTGCTCATATATGAACTGTTCGCCAAATACGTCCACAGTATCTATATCATTGACTGACAAATTTCTTGGCACAGGTAAATTAAATGCTTCACAATTTAAGTTATGAATAATTAAAACCTCCTCAAATAAAATAAGGCCATTGTATAATATGAACGCAGTCAAACTCCAAATGTACCGGTTCGAATGTGGTTACGGTTCTAAAAATCTAATGATGATAATTGAGATGACTGAATTTAAAAAAAAAAAACATTTAGATAGATAGATAGATAGATAATTTTATTCATTTCATACTTAAACTACTAACAATATTAATGAAAGAGAAATATAGAATAATACGAGTAGTAATCATTCTTTAACTACAAAGTTAGTGGTGAATGATACAGCAAATATTTAAAAATTCAAAAGGTATCTGATGTGGGGTTAAAATCAGTGTATTGGTTGCTTATAAATAATTATTTATGTATATCTTAGGCAAGAGATCTTTGCACATTTGTTTCTATTTTTTACTTACAGTCTGAAATGTATTCACAATGAACAATAAATCAAAGCACTTGTTGTTGTTTACACTTGTTTTCACAATTTTTTTGTTTAGTTTGTTATTTTTCACTTAAAAAAAAAAAAAAAAAACTTAGGCCACTGTATAATATGAACGCAGTCAAACTCCCAATGTACCGGTTCAAATGTGAGTTTGTTATTTTTCAGTTAAAAAAATAAAAAAGTTTGCAAAATGCATTTATTTGACCGTTTTTGGAGTAGAGAGCAGATTATTGCCCCACACAGCAATGTTGTTGTTTTGGTAATTTCATCCAATTCGCTTTATTTTACCTGCTGTATTTCATAATATGTGTTATATATCTGGATGATTTTTGTATTCTGCACTTCTATGTATTTTTCTCTATCCAAATATGTAATATAGTGTTAGCATATCTATGTTACGAATAATAGCAAAAATGGGTGGAAACACGTTATAGGCAACTCCGTATTAATATATAGATACGAGTAGATTTTCAAGTAACTTCAAGCATTTTCAAGTACCTTCAAGCATTTTCAACTAACTTCAAGCATTTTCAAGTAACTTCATCACATGATATATAATTTTTCCGTTCAGATTGGCAGATTATTGCCTCACACAGCAATGTTGTTGTTGTTGTAAATGTAATTTGATCCAATTCGCTACTTTTCACCTGCTGTAATTCATAATGTGTGTTATATATGTGGATAATTTTTTTTTTGTGCACTTCTACGTACTGTCCCCTCCGTATTAATATATAGAAAATAGAAGATGATCAACATTGAATTTTGTTTTTAAGACGCTTCCAAAAGTAGGATTTGTTTAGGCGAGATGTTAAGAACGACATTGTCTTTGTATATAACATTGTCTTCTTATTTTTCTAGTACTGTTGATTTGATTTTTCAGTCAATAAAACGTATTTGTCAAAAACAGCACAAAAAGGAGTCGTGGTAAACAACTATGAATCGGCGAACATCTAAGAATCGTTTAATCGTTTTTCACGTTTATTTTAAGGTTTTTCATTTAAAAGAAACAATGCTTTTGCCAAAAACGACCCAAAAAGTGGGCATGACAAACACTTTGTAGGTACAGTCGAATTGTTATGAACGACTTTGGGTCGTTTTCGGGATGTCAGAGTCTGGGCTGACGAGCTCGAACTCACATGTGGAATGATTGTGCAAACCGGAACTCAGACTCAGTTTTATATAAGAAAAAATGTGATCGTTCTCAACGGCTCTGACTCGATAGATTTGAGAACGATCTCAAAAACCCCCTGTATTTTATTCTAATCACAGAATATCTTTGTGTCAAGTTAATTAATAGAAGTAAAAATGGCAACTGAGAGTGTGGTTTCGGTGGAATTGAATCACTTTAAGGTAACAAATGTTCAGAATTATTGCTGCAAATAAAAACCATTTAAGTGATACCAAAGACGAGAAAAAAATAAATAAAAAAGTGACCAATATAAAGACCCGATTACAAAGCTAAAAAGGTTTCAATCAAAGCGGAAACAAAAATATATTTCTTAAAGACCGGGCAAACGAGTTTCTTATTTGAATGGACTCCGAAAGTACCTCAGTGCTAAATAAAATACCAAGTTTGCAAAATTAATTTATATAGACCTATGCATAAGCAAAGCAGTTATAATTTAAACAAACATTTATACATAGTGGTATGGGCAAAACACTACTTTATATTTTATATATACTTATACAGGGTGGCGCAAAATGAGTTTTTAGTATTCAAAACACTACTGGACCGGAAATCCAGCAAACCAATTACTCAGCAAATGCAATCTAAACAATCTTCTTTGCGTTGAAAAAAATGATATGCAAATCAGAAAAACGTATTTACACAGACCTTATCTGTGTAAATGAAAAATTAACTGGTCCATGCATATATATGATAAAAAATAAACAAACAAAAGCTATCTGTGTGTTCATACATTTTTAAATAACATATCATTTATTTAAATCAAATTTTATACGAAAAAATAAATATATTTATCACTAGAAAACTATTAAATATACTCTTGCTATTCCTTTCACATTTACATTTCAAAACAAAAAACATCACAAATAGGAATTCCGGTGAAAGAAGGCAAAACAAATACGGATAGGAAATAATAAATTAAAAGTGAAATGTTTAATTTAAAAAGCTCATAAATTGTGTTCTATATTCAACGATGAATTCATCGACCCTGCCCTGGGTCCCTAGGCGAAAAATTTGAATATATTTACACTGCTGCAGTATCGTTAAATCGCAAACACATTCATTTTTTATACGCAACCAAGTGGTATAAAAAAAGCAAAAATAAATCGTAACAAGCAATGAAATACGCAAAACGAAAACGAGTACATATATGCCGGAAATCATGACAGAATTACTTATTTAATAAATATAACTTTTAAAATATCGGTGTCTCGTTCATTTCAAATCACATATATATTCTGGGATTTTTCGTAATAAATTTTTAATTTCATTTTCAGATGATTTATTTTTCCTTGTTTTCTGTGCGCTTTACAAAATTGCTTTGAATATAATAAAAGGTAACCAAGGATTGCCAAACGAATTTCAGAAAGAAAATTCGGTAGAAATGTTTTGCAAAATATAAATGATTCAGCTGCTGTAGTCATTCTCATTTCAGTTGATATTATTCAGTTCATGTGACTGATTCAAGAATTGACAATATTTGACAATATTCGCTTATTAATTAAAATTAAAATTCAGTAAAATTAAAACATGAAATAACTAAATCTCCTCGATCAGTGTTTTCTAATCTGTCTCTCTTTGTGTAAGAAGATTGACAACCACGCTGAAACACCTTCTCAAAAGGTATGAATATTGATAGCACATCAGTAAAAGATACACCCTTAACTTTTTCCGATGAAGCAAAATTCTTGGGTCTAATCTTCGATAGGAAGTTAAGCTGGAAACACAACATACAAGAAAGAGTCAAAAAAGCTACAGTAGCACTTTTGCCTTGCAAAAAAGAACCCATTGGCAATAAGTGGGGCTTACAGCTCCGCATCACTCACTGGCTAAATGTATCGGCCGTAAGACCAATTCTAAAACACGGGGTGTTTGTCTGGTGGACTGGGTTGGACAAAGCGATAAATCGTGATAAGCTGGACAAGGTCCCACGTACAGATTGTCTGTGCATTAGCGGAGAACTCCAAACAACTTCCTTCCCTGCACTAGACATTCTACTTAATCTGACACCCCTCGATATATTCAGCAGGCAAACAGCTGCCCGCTTAAAAGCTTTCTCACATATATTACACCATACGTCAATTGCAGCTGCAAATCACTATCTGCACCAGATCATCCTGGGAGGATGATGCATTTACGAAATAGGGGACAAATCGATCCACTTCTACACCGATGGATCAAAAACTAGTGATGGGGTAGGTGGAGGTGTTTTCTCAGAAAGACTAAAAATTAGTATTTCTTTCGCAATTTCTAATCCATGTAACGTGTTCCAGACGGAAATTATGACGATAAAAGGAGTCTTGTCGTGGCTGAAGAGAAATGTTATATCCACTAAGGACATCCGTATCTTCTCGGTTAGACAAGCCGCGATTAAGTCCCTGGACTCAGTCTACATGCAAACTTATGCTTAAGCTATTCGCTATTAAGAGAACAAAGCTTAAGTGGATAAGTACTACTACATGTCTAACGATAGAGCATATCTGGCCAAAGCTGGACCTGCGACGCTCTAAGTGTTTAATCTCACTTAACCGACTGCACATTAGCTCTACTATAGGTGTCATTACAGGACGCTCCCTAATAGGTAAGCACGCATCAAGGCTCGGCGTGTATTCAGACGACTTCTGTAGAAGCTATATACACGAGAAAGTGGAGGAGACTACACCTCAATTTCTTTGTAGATTTCCTGCACTCTCCCATAAAAGATATTTCTATTTAGGAGCCTTCTTGCTTAGTGATCTTAGTGAACTGGCTTACACAGACGTTGGAAGTCTATCGCGCTTCATAAGAAGCTCTAAATGGTTAACCGGGTAGAGGGAGAAACTTCCTGGATCCACGTGGCATCACAATGGACCTCACATTGGTGGCCTGTAGCTGACAACCACCCCGAACTAACCTAACCTAAGTAGGTAATAGGTATGTCGCTCTGAAGCCAACATTGCTGATATTAAGTTCTTCAAACTACCATTAAGTTCTCCAGTTGCTAAAAAACGCAAAACACATATAAGACTTCGGCTGGAGGTATTGCCATTCTCATTTCTATGTTTTGTTTTGAGTTCGCATATTGAATGTAGTTCAGTAACGGTATAGTAAAAAAGACAATAGGTACTCATCCATTCTCAAATAACGTCGTTACGCATGCTTATCTTGTAGACGTTACTCATCCTTAATAAATTATACGAACGAACGAACTAAACAGCAAGCATACAAATAAAAACTCTCGCATTTTCCATTTTCAAACGCAGGCATATAGTTTTCACCATCAAATAATTCATCGCAGCCGTTTCAGTCGCTCTGATGTTTCATATTTAACCATCATTCTTCTTTGGTAAAGCACGAACAACCCGAAAAGAAATTGAAGTCAAGCTGAGTATCTTCCTCTCGTATGACCTTTCCTTACATGTGACACAGACCAATAGACGCATCAAGTGATTCCACATCTTCGTCCTCAGACTTATCATCTTCATTCCTTGGCGTTTAAATATTATTATTAGGTACCTACCCACATATAGTCCCGATTAAGTGATTTAAAATCCCTAAATATTTATTATTAAAGCGCGTGGTAGATACACCTACATATTTTGTTGACATAGACAATTTCGGCGACGATTCGGCTAATTTTTTGTCTTCCTTGATTTTCACAAACACTGCAGAAATTGTTGTTGGAATTTTCCAAATGACTGCAAATTCTTCAGCCTCATTTTCCATCGCTCACTACGTTACTGAATAAATAAAAAAAATCCAAGTCTACGCGCGACCTATTACAACCTTGGCGTAATGCCATTTTATGATTTCTTGTTTTCTTTTCCTTTGCAGTTACACCAACCAAAAGTCGAGTTCTTTCTCCTGTGAACACCCGAGCGATAGATAATGGCGTTCATCATTTCATTTTTCGTCTTCTTTTTCCATTTGAAACATTTATTTTTCATTAGAACGCATCCTACTCCTTAGAGTAGGTACTGTCATCTCCTTTCTATTAATGTCTTTAATAGTTGGACGCTGCAAGTCAAGTTGCAATGAGAAAATAAAAAATTACAACATTTACTATCCAAGTGGATCACTTCCATTTTGGTCAATGGCAAACGTGATTAAAAACAATCGCGGCCACTCTTCAGAGCCTCCCTTAGTGAAAGAAGACGTTTGGCTAGTCACAACACAATATATTTTTGAAAATTATTTTATCGTTTTATTTTCCTGCGAAACTCTTCATGAAGGTTCGCTTTTAACAAATTTTAAAAATTATCTGAAACCTACCGTTTCGCTCCAACTGTGGCTGGCATATTTGAGAAGAATTTCCGTTGGATATTTTTCATTTTCTCTCAGCGTGTTTAGTATTGAAACATCGTTTGTGCATTCCTGGTTCCCACCCAGGATGTAATATATAAAAAAAATATTTGGGCAACTTTCCAATGATTGAATTAAACAACAACGTTCAAGTATTCTTTTAGTCAATCTTATTAATGCCGGTTTCTCTTTCGATACCTTATGTAGCCTGTTATACAGGGTGCACCGAAAGTCTCTTTCCTATATGTAAAAAATTAACAACTCTTTTATTTATAGATATTTTTAAATTTTGTTTTTCCAGACATAAGGCTTGGGAGATTACGCACTATAAGATTGCACAGCGACCAAACATTTTTAAATTATTTTTTGAAAATAACCAGTCAAAGATTTGCGTGCGTACCGGCAATTTTATGGCGTTAGAAATGTTCCAACAGCACCCAATATTCGTGGTGTGCTGGCCAAATTTGAGCAATATGGGAAAGTTGAAGATGTGAGGTGTTCGCGTAAGCAGTTTTGGCCGATCAATCGAAAACAACCAGGTCGTTAAGCAAAGTATTGCAACCGATCCTGAAACATCGACACGACGACGTCAACACAGTTAGGCATACCGCGTAGCACGATTACAGATAAAGTTGGTCCAACAGCTCAATCCTGGTGACCCAGAAAAACGTTTGGAGTACTGCAGAACATATGTGGGAAAACGACTTTTGGGACACCCTGTTGTTGTTTTATATTTCAGAATAACTAGCATAGAAAAGATGATCATCATTCAATTTAAAATAAATCGCATGATATAATTTAAAATTATTTAGTCCTGGCTCTAAATTTAATAACTAACCAAATTACGAGTATTCTGTGTTCTTATTTCAAAGGAAGAGAAGTGAAAAGGGCTAAATAAATGTATGTTTTGTTATCTGAAAGTATCCCTTGAGGTTAAAGGTATACCCAACGTAAGATAGCACTTTGTCTTCGGGTTTTTTTTTGTACTTTCAAAGGGTACTATGCATTTAATTTTAAAACGTTTACTGCTTCAAGGAAGATGGTTTTATTATTCAATGTTATTTAAAATTTAACAAAACATTTTCTGTTTCTACGAAAAAAAGGAAACATATTTGCTTCCGGGAAGTAAATCAAGAGTGGAATGAAACTGGCCTCCGAACAATGTTTACAAGCAGCAATAATTTAGAAGATGACTTTTATGTAAAAGGAGTTTTTGTTCTTAGAAAAATGTTGGCACTCATGTTGCCAAGTTCCGAGTTAACAATATATTTACAACTTTTGGTATAGATCAGATAATTCTTTTTGTTTATTATCGCAAAGTTTATAATCTTAATTAGAGGGATGATAACCCCTTGCACTTTAATGCATCTTTACTAGTCTCCCTGTCAAGTTTGCCAGTTGGAACGCAATAAAAGTCGGCCAGGACTCTTGTTATCAGATCGGTTTTCACTGAGGCCAATCAAATATTGGTTTTGTTGCATTTGTGAGATAAGGGAGGTTTTAGGGTCGTTTTATTTGTAGTTAATTGTTGTTTTGTTACCTTTTACGACTCCGATTCACACTTGTGGGACAGCTTTAAGCTATTATATGCGTCGCAAGGCTCAACTTGGAGATCTGTAGTTATATTCTATATCACTGGCGAACTAGTATAGAATTAGTCCTTCATACACGAAGCTTCTTAAAAGAAACTAAACTGACTTGCCACGTAAGTCACTCACCGGTAATTAACCCATTAGTAACGAGATACCGCACACATCGGTTCTTCGAAAAATAAAAATATATTTGACTGTTTGTCCTTTATTTAGTCCTCGCGCAAGGAGAAAATTAGAAATGAAATCATGACAAACCATACAAGAAACTAAACTGGGAAACTAAATTGAGCAGGTATTCGACGCACATTGGGGCAGAATGCCCTAAAATGTGGCATTAAATCAGCCGTTAGAGCTAAGAACTTGAAATTTTGCACAATAGCTTCGGAGACCATTTCCAAAATTTGTTCAAAGCCGCCCACTAAAACGCCCACCTTTTAGAAATGTGCCTATTTTACAATATGTATTTAAAACTTAAAAAAGATTTATTGAGGATCTAATTTTTGTCCACTACACTTACCTTGCACACCCACTTTAAGGCCCTCTTTTATCGTGAAGAAAAACAAATTAATAAAACGAATGCTAAATTTTGCATTGGTATTTATTATTGAGACTTACATATAATTAAACAAATTGCCCATTAAATACAAAATCAAACCAAAAATTTGTATTGCATCCTTAGAAATTATCGCTGTCATCACTGTCATCATCATTGTCATCATCATTATCATCAGACTCAAGAAGAGTGTTTGATTCCTGGACACTTGGGGGCTTTAGCAAGTTGACTGCTCCTTTGGGAAGAGACTGGAATTTTCCTCTATGTAAGAAAGAAATTAAATACGTCTTTGTTGGTTTTTTCACGACTTGAAATCTTTGTTGCGCGCTTCTTCCGAAAGTTGGCAGATCGGCAACAGTGCAGATGTTATAATTTCTGGCCCATGATTAAAATATTTATCCAAAGTTGCAGGCATATGATACCAGGAATATTTACTGACGAAGCATCTAGCTGTGTCATGTGCGAATTCCCTGAATTTGTATACATCAATATCATGGGTTGGGGTCAAAATTCTGGCGAGGTCAAAATTCTTTTTTTAAAATTCTACTTTCAAAATTCTGTTTTATAAAATTCTGCTTTCAAAATTCTGCTTTTCAGAATTCTTTTTTTCAAAATTCTTTTTTACAAAATTCTGCAAATAATAAAAAAAAGTTTGGAAAATATTTAAAAGCGCACGCTTTTTTGTAATACAATTTTGTAAAACAATCTAATCTACTCACTTGTTATAGAAGAAGAGGTAAAATTAGTTTTCTTAAGACATTAAGTGTACCCTCTTACATATATATGAAATATATTGTAATTTGTTGACAAAGTTGAAAAATATTCGTTTCCTTTAAATTTGTAAATTGCAAAAAAACAGAATTAGCAGAATTTATTTGTTTAAAATATTTCCTGTCAGAATTTTAAAAGAACAGAATTTTGTAAGACAGAACAGAAAAAAGCTGAATTTTGAAAAGTAGAAATTTTGTGTTAAAAGTCAAAAATTGCAAAGCAGAATTTCGAACCGCTCCACAATATCATATCCACTGGCAACAGCAATCATAATTGTGTGCATTTTTTTCTACTCGACAAGCTTTTTCCCAAAGCGATTTAAATTCTGTTTGTGTTGAAAAGCACCGGTGCATTGGACCCGCTTTAGAACTTCACCCCTCAAAAATTCGATTTGACTTTCTAATCCCTTTAACATTGAGCTCTTCATTATATTATATAGCTCTTTCCTTGTCACAGAAAGAGTTTTGGAAGGTGTTCGACATAAGAAGTAATTGAAATTAAAAAAAAAAATCGATTTTTTTTTCAAAAGTGACGTCACCAACAAAAAAATTTACTACAAAAGGTAGCAAAAAAAGTTTACAGGTTCTAAGACTAAACAAATCACTTATCACAAAGAGATATAACACTCAACGTCAGGTCACGGTCAACACATCTAAAACTCGTAGGATTTCGGATAAAAACAAAACTAACACTTTTTTTCGCACATTTTTTATCTTTAGCCAGAGATTAAAAAAACAAAAATAGTTTTTTTTTAAATCAAAATAAGACAATAAAAGCACCTGAGCTTACTGATTCCATTGCAATTTATACTTTTGTAATGCCAACAAACTGTAAGAAATAGCACACAGTTAACTGCAGTCACTCAAAACAAAAAAACACGTCCGGCTTCGATGGAAAATACGAGTACTAACAAATGCTGCATTCGTGACGATCTGCTAAAGACCACATGCTCCCAATATACTTTCTTGTTCTCATTTTGTATTCTCTATCCTATTTAAAACAAAAACAAAACGGTAGTTTAAGACAAAGCTCAATTTCAAAATTCGATTAAATGCCAGCTTCAGAGGTGTTTCGCCCCAGTGTGCGGCGACCGGAACTGGTTATAAAGGAATTACCAACAAATTTCTATATTCCATGTAAAAATATTAAAGCCTATAGAAGTGACTCAATCTATACTGATGTAAAAATGTGAGATACTTATCAGTGTATGGGTGGACGTTTCTGAGTGGAATATGTATCCTATTCGGTTGTAAAAGGAAGAATACCGGTGCTGCCTCTTCTCGGGCCAACTCCTTCTTATTGTAGACAACTATATGTTCGGAAAAATGTTTGCCAAGTGTGAAAAGATCAAATGCGTAGGATCTTTTGACCTTTGGCCAAAGCAAAGCAACCTGGGATGATGATCATCTAGTAAGCATAGGGTTGATAGGTGGCGGGAAGGCTCTACCATCAACTGTGACCAAAAAAATGACCCTTAACCTGAAAGGAAGTTTCAGTCAGCTAAGAGGAAGATGCTTTGCAGAATAGCAGGAGCAATAAAGCTTCAAGGAAGCCATCACGTCAATGAACCTATGTCGAGTCAGTTGTTAGTATCATGTGCCAAGGAGGGCTCTTTCCAAAACAAGGCGATATCAATAAACGTCCCTATACAATTCCGAAAGTAAGGTAGGCCTGATCACACAACTGCAACAACCCCAGCATTTAATTGATCTCAGTGACCAAGTGATTCGAAATTGGGAGGCCTGTCGAAACTTTTATGAGGTCAAACCGGCGAAACCCAAACGGGGCCATTAAGGATGCACTTAGTGAGAGAGTTGTGATTCTGCTAGTCCAGATCATAACCTCGAAGTTAAAGAAAAAACCCCAACAAAAAAAATCGTTTGAATTTCAGAGTTTCCTCCTTAAGTGGGATACCTAATAAAACTCAGGGTTACCTCTGCTTACATAATTTTTATAATATCCACTGTCAAAATATCACAGGAAAAAGTAAAAATTTCTCTGAAAAAATCTTCACTGATCCCATAATAGTACCTGGGTGGTTAAAAGGTTAAAAACTCTGGGCACCTCTTTGACTCACAAAAATTACAACTCTGGACATCTCTTCGACTCGTAGATCCCATAATAGGGTTCCACCTTTTCGACTCACATAAATGAAAGATCTGGACACCTCTTCGACGCGTAGATCCCATATAGAACCTGGGTGGCTCGCTTCGCGTGTAAAGGGACACCTCTTCTACTCACAAAAAAGGATATTTTGCCCTAGGAAATTTCAACCTAGGATATTTTCCGGAAATATATTGTCTGCGGATATTATAAAAAAGTATATTTACAGCCTTCACCATAGCTCAGTATAATCCTGTATAAATAGAATGTTTTAACCAAATAAAGGGAGTATTGTTTGGCAAATCATCACGCAAAAATTGACCTATGCCCGAGCAGCGTTTACATTTTTCGAAATTTAAAGAAGAACATTTTGTTTATTGATGAGACTCACTTCTTTTTGAGTGCCTTTCTAAAATTGTAGCGTTTTGAGCAAACAAAATCCATAAATGATACATAAGCTACCGATGCAACCCGAAAAATACAGTGTTGGGGTTTAACAGCTGGCTGCATCGGTACATAAGGCCACGTGGCATAAGGCAAACGACTTATAAAATAATAACTTAAATTTCGTGCGAATTAAAATTTAATTTTTTTTTTTAAAGTATAAATCTTGTAATTGCAAATTATTATGTCATAAGCTTATAAATGATTTGGAAATCTTGGTCATTCCTTATTCAAAATCCTCCTCCTAGAAATCCAATTTCTGGTATTTTCCATTACGCACACCGAACACCACGTTGTATTTAAAAAAACCAATCTTAGGAATGAAAAGCGCGCAAATTTATTTCTTCTAACTACCAATGGTCAGGTCCTTCCTAATGAATATTAAAACGGTAGAAATGTGTTTTTGTTATTGAAAACATCGACAGGTACCAGGTTATATGGTCATATAACACTTTCGAAAAGCGACATACGGCCAAACGTTAAAATATGGTCATATGTCACTATGCGAAAGCGTGGTAAGGATATATGGCTCTACGTCCCATGGCCTTATGATAAGTTACCGGCTGCAGCATCGGGTCGTACTTCATCACACATGGTCGAAACCGAAATGTCCCCGTCAATGGCGCCCGCTACAGAGTCATGTTCAGTGATTGTTTGTTTTAAAAAGTGCATGGAAATGGTCTGCAGGACAGTTGGTTTCATTAGAATGGTGCCACAACCCGTACTGCCGGCATAACCATGGAGTAATAAAAGAGTTCGAAGACAACATCATCTTCAGAAATGGACCTGTGACCAGGCCACCAAGATCTTGTGATTTGAGGCCCCTGGATTTATTTCTTTTAAAATTTTTGAAATCGTTTTTCTATGCAGTCATGTCAAAAACTATTCCAGCAAGCCAACATCGAAAAGGGAATGGCCATATGCCCGAAATAATTTTTCATAATTAATGTCATAAAGTTACCTAAAGAATAAAAGTTACCTTGTGTGGAACTTGTGTGTATTTTATTTTAATTTGAAATCATATAGCTTTTAAGAACACACCTCTTATTTATGCATTTGTAGGTAGGTACGTATGTATCAGTGGAGTATCACAGCGTGTATAAGCTGTGCATTGCACACCCAAGTAAACGTATATTATGACATAAGAGCATGCACAACCCACAACAATATTTTCAATTTTGTTCCCGCATTATGTCCGCCAGGTATACAATCAGATTTATGTGCCATCTGCTTTTTCCTTAACGTCGAAGCTTTACCCTGGATGAAATGAATCATAGCCCTCCCGCTTTACTGCATTCCTACTGGTCCGCCTGTTGCCTTCCCTGGTTATACCTTAATGTATATCAGCAGGCTTCCCGGTTTTGGATCACTTTATAAAACTGTCGCCAACCAAATGCTGGTGGTGTTCGTTTCATTTGTCTGATCCAGACATTTTTAGGCCTGCCTATATTTTTAACGGTTTTGGTACGTGCTTCTGTAGTCGTGCCAACCAATAGTTTCTCATGCACTCCGGGGCTGTTTCAAGATGTTAAATGTGTCGCTAAGCCCACATGGATGGTTTTAATTGCTTTGAGCTGAAGTAGGCGCAGCACTTTGATCTACTTCGATACACAATCATACCCCATTTATGTAGATCTGACCTTGTGGCTTCGATGGCGGAGTGTGGAGGATGCTTGTATATGTCAACGCTGATCTAGATTCGAGTCCCATTGTGCAGAAATTAATTTTCGAGAATAATGAATAAAACAGAACAAGATCACAAAAATTAGCAAAAGGACTCAACCGGCTGTGGAAAGCGGCGAAACAGTGTTGTAGGCCCCAGCTTCACGTGGTAGCAATTACAATTGATTGTCGTTCAGTTAACCATTTTACTTCCTAGATCTGATAATCCCCTTAGTCGCCTTTTACGACAGGGGCGCTGTAGTGATATTTTTACCTCGTTCCTATCGGGCAACATAAATAAATTAAAACTTTCCTAAATTCGCTGAAAGTAATTAAACCAAGAACAGCACATACGCCACACCACAAATTTGTCGAAAATATACACACTGAATTTTGTAGTATCCTCGTACGAAACTTAATGGTGTACCTATTGTAAGGATACAAAGTGTTCATTTTATTTTCGTGCACTCATCGAAAGTTGGGAAGTAAAAAATACTTTCAAAATTTTCGAGAATTGCACACCAAGTTGAATATTCCACGTATCGCCTCTGGTATGTTCCTGCACAAATTTGTCTTAAAAATTAAACTCTAGGACTACACCAAAGCGGAATTCAATAAACAGCTCCTATCCGCTACTAGGGCCAGGGCAAGTAATTTAATTTTGTTATATAAATATTCGTTAATGAGCTTAATGCGTTACATGTCCATTCCAAATCCTAGAGCACTCAGACTCGGTAACGGTCCATTGTACTACCAGGCAGAAATCCTCCTTTTGGTGTAGAGGCATGTGAATGGGTGGCGTATGTTGTTGTTCCCCATGGGGATTGAACCTGCACCACACGGGTAACAAGCCAACACACTAACCTCTACACCGTCGCCACCCCCATTTGAAGGTCAATAGATCTTAAGTTAAAGTCACAAATGCAATCAACGGTCTCGTAAAATATCCCTCTTCAAAGACATATCTCAAATCGAAATGCATATTAAAAGTTAATCACCAATTATGTTAACAAGGCTCAAGAAACTTCTTTTACTTTATCAACTCAACTCTTCCTTGTTACAGATACACGATTATTTCCCCTTAATTCAAAACTGACATAAAAGAACATAATCTCTTACAAACTTTTTGTTTAATCTGTTCTTCTCCTCATATGGACTTTTGTCAAGTCAAGAATAAACAAACAAGTTGTAAGGACTTATGCTCATTAAAAATATCACAACATAAAAAACTGAACTCATTGATTGGAATGGTTACGGTAACGTAAGTAACCAAACCACCCCTAATAAATTTTTCAAGTTAGTCGTACTCACCCAGTAACATCAACAACAGCAGGTGGGTAGAGAGTAGAAATTCAAACCGGCGCAGGTACTCCATTCGCATTTTTATAAAAAGAAAATATTTGCGTAACTTTTCTTTTATTACTATTTTAATATTTTATATCCTTTTCGTGTGGTTGCTAACGATGCCAATTTTATAACCGCTTGTGTAAACTTTGCGTTTTTTTTTTAATTTTAATATTACATTAATACTTTGCTTTATTAAATTCTTTTGGACTTTATTTGAAAACGGAAAAAACAATGGTTGAAACAGGATTAATTTTATTGAAAACCGGAAAAAACGTTCTTCATGAATCTTTCGGGAAACATAATGAGTTTATTAGCGATGGACATTGTGATGGCACATTTTTCATTTTATTTTTTTGTTGCTGTTTATACAAATCTGATTATTATTGAGACACTTAAACATTTCACAAGGTTTTAAATTGACAAGGCGAATTGCGGGACCGTTAAAATCAAAATAAAACAAAATCTGCGAGGAGTTAATTTGCCTATTGTCGTTTTTTTGGTGAATTTATTGGTTCTGTTAGGGGAATATATTTTGCATTTACGTAGGCGGCTGTCAATCAGGTAGGATTTCTCCTTGTGGCATCCTTTTTATGGTTAGGCAGGCCTGAATATTAATATGATCGGTGGCATGACTCCATGTGCACACTCCATGGGAAAGTAATTATGTACATACTACAGTTACTGTGGCGTATGTGCATTATTTTGTTTTATGCGTATTTTGTGCTGTGGTTATTATTGCTGGTACGTTCACATTGAGGTTAAATTTTACTCTCAATAAAGGATGCATTAAATATAATGACCATATGAGATTACACTATATTCCAAGAAAAAGAAACCATTTCACATTGTATACAGTATACACCATACCCTGCCACAAGTGGAACTTAATCCTTTCCCAAGGCAGTAAAAATCACTCACGCAATTCCACAAAACATGAAACACGACACTTCTAGCGAATGTGAATTTTTTTCCTCTAAACAAATGTTAATTTATTTGACTGCATGTTTGTATTTTGTTTTGCTTTCTTCTTTGTTGAATAATGCGCAACATGAAAACGAAAAGAAGCTCCGAGGGTAACGAGTATAAACCACTTAAAATGTGTGACACGATTTACGCACGCAGACGAGCTTCCATAACGAGAAAAATGTTTGGGGGTACCAGAATCTTAAAGGAGCACCCTTGCAGTAGGATTTTCCAAGTAACACTGTTTCGATAGAAGAGAACATTGTGTGAACATTTTGGGCTTCCATGAAAATATTCTCATGGAATTTATGTGGGAAGGAGAATGGAACGTGGTTCGCATGCGGAAAGCTTTGGCAGCAGGACCTACTGTGTTTGTTGATTCTCTTTTCATTACACCCGGTGGCATGGTACACATTCTCTTCGATGCGATTGTGTAGTGTTGATTACAAATAGGTCAACAAATTTGAATTAAGAAGGCCATGTGTAGATTGTCGCTGAAAAACGTGATTACGACAAAAATTGTGTAGAGAACTGTAATATGTTTTTATGATTGCTACCGTAAATATTAACTTGTGACTGTAGTGCTCTATTTCTTAATATTTAATGCAATGTTGTAGTAACCACTTGGCAATTAATTAAACAACCAAAAATTATTTTGACTTAGCAAAGGTAGTCACTGCCAAGTTGGAAGATTATTTACCAAGGCCAGGAGTTAAATATTCTCCATAGGACTATAAGTAACAGAACACGTGTATGTCTTTATAGCGTTGACCTTTTCACCCATTTCGCTCACAATCAGCTTCCATTTTGTGCTGAGAACTGCGATTGCAACACCTTCGAAGCCACATAACATCGTTGTCTACTGTGAAGCTTTTGATGTGAAATGTTTTGTGCAAACTCGACACACAGTAGGGATGCATATACATTATGCATGTATCTATATATTAAACGTTCGGGCGATGTGTATTGATATGGGAAAATGGAATTATGCTCTGACTGCAAGTTTGTTATTTTTGGCTAGGAACGGAAATCAATGTGCATTGAATTTGGTCATGTGCATACATAAATATACATATTTGAATATTCGTTCCTACTTATAAAACCAGGGAAAGAGTTCATTCGTTTTCAAATTAAAGATATTCAGAAAAAGTCTATTGATGTTGATAGGTAAATGTTTTTCAATACTTCCCACTCAAGGTTTTTGATCAGTTGCTTTTCAATAAAGTTTGCCAAGTGGACATTTTTTTAAGTTAAATATCAAATAACAAATCTACAGCGTTATTCTCATATTTTATTTATACAAAATGGAATTTGACAAAGCGGTTTTCATGTTTAAAAAAAAATCCATTCCTTACAAAATACACTTCAATAGAACTCTTAAATTTATCGATTTACGCGAATTGTACATAACTTCGCGTTAACCATGAACCACATGTTCTGGTTTCGCTGTTGAAATTGCAGGTCCCGCAGGATTTGCTTTAACCCATGCACATTCCTGTGTAAGCTTTTTAACTTACGACCAGATAAGTTGTGTGTTCGGCCCATCACTTTCTCGTCGAATATTGAAGTGATCACGAACCAATGATATCACCGCACTTTAAATGTTGCTCAACCACGAACTTGTGGTGGTGCACTCCCGAAAAGTCACTCATTGCGATTGACTAATCCGAAAATTTTCCACTGGACACGTACCTAAACATTTTTTTTTTCTTATTATTTGCACGTGCAAAAGTGGTTTTGAGCACCCTTATAATGTAAATCCATATGTCCCATCTACAAGAAAGGCGATCCTATGTCTTATCCCTACTAAATGTCGTATATCCTATACAACGTTTTATCAGAAGCCGTTCCACACCACACTAATCGGCATGTACCAGTGTGCCAATCCAAAAAAAAGACCAAATTTTCACATTTAGGAAAATCCAGGAAAAGACCAATTTCAAGTCGAGTCCCACCATATTTTTATTGACTTTAAAGCCAATGTGCATTTACGGAAACAGCTCTTCCAAATTATTCCAAACCTGCAATCGACTTCATCAATTTTGTTCTGAAGCAGATAGTGCGTAAAACGGGGATCAATACGGAACCCAATATCTTAAACAGATCCGTCCAACTACTGGGATACGCCGACGATATCGACATCATCGCCCAATCTCAGCATGTCGTGATGCTTTAACAGCGATAGAAGAACATGTGAGATTGATTGGTCTTGAAGTCAACGAGGACAAAGCGAGGTGATTGCTTTCAACGAACAAACAACCATCTGTCCACCGACTACGACAAAACGTCGCTGTTGAAAGCAACAACTTCTGGGAAGTAAGGGAGTTCAGCTACTTCGGAAATGACACCTAACTGGAGATCCGACGAAGAAATACCTAAAAAAAACTTGCTACTTCGGTTTGGCAAAACAATTACGATCAACATTTCTAACCCTGAGACCAAGTAAGCTCTACAAAACACTGATACAGCCAGTTCTGCTTTATGGCGGAGAACTAAGATTGGGTTCTTTTGAGTGAAAAATATTTCTTCGGATACTTAATCCAGTATGCGAGGAGGGCGAATGAAGGAGAGGACACAAGTTTGCGGCGAATAATAGTTGCCAGATCAGAACGGGTGAAATATTTATTGCATCGCATAAGTAAGCCCAAACATACAGTGCCGCTCACTTGAATAGAACCCCCCTCTTTGCTTCGAATTCCAAGTTCAATAACTTTTAAACTAATAAAGAAAACAACTCACTTTCTTTTTTCAATTCAAGTACATTAAATTTTGTAAAACATAATAAAAAATGGTCTCTATATTGAAAGTGATAATTTTACTATGCATTTTAAAGTGATAGGACTCAAAATATTTGTATTAAATTTTAGCTCAATTGAATAGAACCGCTCCCCTGCATAATTACTACAATAATTGCAGTCAAATGGGACGTTTTTAATCATTGGCCGGGGACTTGTCTATTCACCAAATAGGTACAACAAAATGCAGCGAAGCCGCAAGGTAATATCAATATTTCTACGCAAAGAGTCGGGCAAAAACATGAAAGGGCGAACTGTTTGTGTCGTTACCGTTGCTGATAAAAGAGGAATTTTGCGACTCGCGTCGAATTCGCACGATTCTGCAGTCAAAATAAAAGAAAAAAGTGGTGTTATAGCTAGTGTTTCTACGGTAAAGCGGGTTATTTCAAAGGGTAAACACTTAAAGCGTTTAAAGTTAAAAAAACACCACTTAACCTGTCCCGTAAGGAACAACGTCTTTGTTTCTTTTCTTTCTTTATTAGTTATAAAATAACTTTTTTTAATTTTACAATTTTTGTTTAGAAAAAGAAATAACATGTATGTAATTTTTCAAATTTAAATGAATTTAAATGAATTTTCAAAAGAAATTTAATTTAGTTTAATTTAGTTTCCTATCAAACATAATATGGCAAGTAATTATTGGTTTTTTACAAATTCCGTAACTAGTTTTTTGAAACAATAAAAGTTAGTCTCATTTTTAATGATCGTTGGCAGGGTGTTAAAAAGTTGCAGTCCCCGGTACATAACAGAGTTTTGTGTGCTGCTGATGTTACATCGACCTATCCTGAAGTCAGTTGCATATCATAAATTGTAAGGCTGTACCTCGTGAACATACTGCAAATTCTCAGTGAGATATACTGGGAACCGGTTGTGTTTAACCTTGAAAATAAAAATAATAACTTTTAAAAAAAGACGCTTTCTTACGTTAAGCCATTGTAATGCCTCCAACATAAATATAGTTCGAGTGTAAATACTACACTTAAGCAAGGACCGCATAGCTCGATTTTGAAGAACTTGTAGTCTAGATTTTGTTTCTTCGTTACACATCCACAATATGGACGCACAATAGTCAAAATGAGGGAGAATTATCGTATTATATATCATGATAGCGTTTTGAAAATTTAAACTTTTTCTTATCCGCCCCAAGAAGCCGACTTTTTTACTTATTTTTGAACACATAAAGTTTGCATGCTCCTTAAAGTCCAAACGATTATCTATTATCACTCCGAGATATTTAATTGATACAACTTCTTCAACTAATTCATTTCCAATTTTAGGTTTAGTATTATGTCGCCTTGGCTTTATTACCATGAATTTTGTTTTATCAATGTTTATTTTTAATTTATTCATGCACAACCACTGGAATATACTTTCCAGGTCCTCTTGTAGACGAATTTCTATTTCCGTTAGGTTTTTACCATCGATATATATTAAAGTATCATCTGCGAACAGTCCAACTTTACACCATTTTAGAACTTTAGATATATCATTAATGTAAACCAAAAATAGGTCTGTCCCCAGATTAGATCCCTGAGGGACCCCAAGGTTAACATTTATAGCTGACGATTCCGTGTTCATTATTTTTGTTTTCTGTAATCTGCCAGATAAATATGTTCTAAACCACTCCAGTTCACATCTAGTTATTCCATATGCTTCCAGTTTGCTTAGTAGGATATCTCTACAAATGGTTTCAAATGCCCTCTTAAAGTCCAGAAATACGGCTACTATAACGTTTCCTTCATCAATACGTATTTTCCATTCATTTATAGTCCACACTAATGCCGTCTCACACGAGTGTTCTTTTCTGAATCCTGATTGTTGTTTTATAATTAATTCATTTTCACTCAGGTATTGAACTAACTGCTGACTTACTACTTTCTCTATTATTTTTTCCAGCATTGGAAGCGTATTAATTGGTCTAAAGTCTTTAGGATGAATTGAATTATTGACTTTTGGTGTTGGCACTACTGTCGAAACTTTCCATTAATCAGTGATGCATTGACTACTTCTAGTACTTCATTTCCAATAAAATCAAAATTTTCTAAAATAATTTTTGAGCTAAACCCGTAACTGTCTTGTTTGCTGTTCATTGTCTTTATAATGTTCTTGAGCTCGTTAATATTTAGAGTTTTAAAACGGAAAACTGTTTCGACTGTTTCTACATTTAACACGAATGGCACATATGGTATGGACTGGTTTATTTCAACTATACTATCAACAAAGAATATATTAAGGTGGTTAACTATTGCACTTAGATTTCGTTCAATCCTTCCGTTTATCATTATTTCTCTTATATCTTTTTTATTTGATCTTAATACTAACTCTTTTATTGCACGCCATAGCCCCTTTTGATTACCTGTTTTGGAAGATATCGTATATTGCACATATTGATTTTTGGCTTTATTAATCTCAGTCTTGTAAATATTGCGTAAAGTCTTATAGCTATTACAGTCTTCAATTCTCTCACTTATCACAGCTCTTTGGTATAATATCACTTTTGATTTTTTCATTTCTACTAATGACGGGTTAAACCACGGATTTTGGTCATTACATTTAATGCATTTTTGGTAGGTTATTTCGTTCGTTGTATTTATAACCTTATTGTGCAGTAACTCCGCTTTCTGGTCAATGTTAATAGGATCTGTTTGTATATAGTTTCCTACTGCCCATGAGCGTCTAAACGTTTCTCTCGAGTATCTAGATTTTGTTATTATTTTCGTAGTATTTGTTTTTTCTCTTGTACACTGTATCACTATTCGTATTCCCTCATGGTCTGATATATTTATTGTTTTATCTACCGTTACTTTAATCTTATTATTTGATTGATTAGTTGCAACATAGTCAATTAAGGTGTGTGAGTTTTTAGCATTTCTTGTAGGTTCAGTTACCAATTGCTTAAGAGATCTATCATTTAAAAATGTATTAATTTTCTTTTTATCACACGAATCCACTAAGAAATCTATATTTACATCACCAACAAAAAGAACGTTATCAATTTCATTTATATTTTCTTCGAACCAGGTATTTACTTTATAAACAAAAACATTTACCGATGAGTTCGGTGATCTGTACACAGCTATGAGCTTCCATGGAACTCCATTAAACCATGTTTTAACAGCTATGAGCCACATTTGAAAGTCACTACTTATCTTTCCTATGTTTTCAGTTTGTCTCTCTTTATTCAAATAAATTAAAGCACCACCTGTATGCCTTGAGTTAGATTCACTTTGAATTACCTTATAGTTGTTCAAATAATACTCACTCGGCTCTATGTCTTTTGTTATGTCTGTTTCACTTAGAAAAACTACCTCTGGTTTCTCTCTTAGAACTATTTCTTCGATTTCCGCGAAATTGCTTAAAACACTTTGAGAATTTATATACAAACAGCTATATTCATTTTTGAATTGCTAGTAGAATTTATTTCTTTCACGTTTTAATTTTTTAATGTAAAGTGGACAATTTACATCAAAAGCACTATGGTTAGCATCAAGATTCAACCCATATTTTTTATTTCCAACTAAGCAATTAACACATTTCGGGCCATTACCACATTCTTTAGCTTCACAAACACTTGAACTATGCTCTTCAGCACAATGTGCACAAGACATTTTATTTTGGCACTCCTTTTTCATATGATTAAATCCAAGGCAGTTATAACATCTTTTAACAAATGAAGCTTCCGTAACTCTACATCTTCTGTCGCGCTAACTATAGGTCATATAGTAAGAAATGGTACCGTGTTGTTTTCTTCGATAAAAAAAAATTAATTTTGAGGGTCCGGACGAATTTAACTACTACTTCCATGATTTGCGAAAAGAAGAGCATCATTTGGATCGATTGCACAGCCGAGTGGGCGGTGTTATGGTTTGGGGAGCCATAACGTACTATGTCACTTTAGAATTGCAGTTTCTGACTCCGCGTATGAATGCGCAATCTTACATTGGCGTAGTCGAGAAGGTTTTCCCTTCCATGAATGAGCTGTTTGGTGACTTCCTGTGGAAACTACAATAGGATAATGCACCAATACACAACGCCAGAGTGGTAAAACTTTACCTTGAGCGCCAAAATGTCTCAATTTTGGACTGGCCACCATACTCGCCCGATTTGAACATCATCGAAAATGTTTGAGGATGGCTTGTTCGGAAGGTCTACGAATCAGGCAAACAATATTCAAATAAAAATGAACTTATAGAAGCAATTAAATGTAGCTGGGCCTCCATTTCATTAGATTATATCAGGAAACTGTATGATTCTCTGCCTAACAGAATTTTTGAGGTTATTCACAACCAGGGTGGAAGCACCCATTACTAATTTATGTTATTTTGTTCTTGAACTTAATTTAAATTGTGTTCCTTAATAATTACCTTAACTTCAGAGTGTTAAACTAATCCTAAATGCGTTTTTTATGTGGGGGGTTCTATTCGAATGAGCTAAAATTTAATACAAATACTTTGAGTCCCATCACTTTAAAATGTTTAGTAAAATTATCACTTTCAATATAGATACCATTTTTATTATGTTTTACAGCACCGCTTTTCGAGTATTTTAGGAGAAACTGTGTATGCCATTTTCTTACCTTTTCCCCTTGGTAACCCAAACACTAAACTAAATCAAAACCATCTGAGCCATTTTCGAGTCAAGCAAAGATTTCGAAAAAGATTTCAAAACTTTAACTTTGATTTCGACTGTAAACAATTACACAACGCACATTAGAACAAATACTTTTTATAAGGATGAAACACATGGGTACCTCAACCTCAACTTGCGCTTTAACGTTAGACCTAAACCTTAAATTCGATGTAATTTAATATGTTTAACCAATTAAAAGACTGTTTATGTTTGATGAATGCTTTATTATTACTGACTGTAGAATAAAAATCTGTTTCTTAGCAGGCGTCGCAGCGCTTGTATCTTAGGAGTGTAATATACAATATGTGTGGATTCAGCAACTCGTGCAAAGCTCGAGTATCCGTCGTATCATATTCGAGTAGACATCTACCATATTCGGCTTAGACATTGCAACAAAGTATGGGAGCTGATTGTTTATTTAAATCCCATAGCTATGTCCTATGTGGTGTCTAATTGAAAGTGTGGGAATGGAATGTTTAGATGAGTTATGCCTTTATCCACACATATATATATTACAGTAATCCTACCAAGTTTGCGGCGATGATTTTAGTTTTCCCAACATACGAATGCTTATTTGCATACCTTATTCTAAGGGTAGTTATATTAATTTTGACGCATAGTTTGTAACATTCCTTAATATTGCCCGTAGACCCCTAAAAGTTACTATATTTATGATCAGCATCGATAGTAAAGTCGATCTAGCCGATCCGTCTGTCGGCAAAATTAAGGCCTTTAAACTGGGCCTAGAGAGCTGAAATTTTAACCATATACTCTCTAGGGTCCCGAAATAATCAAGTTTACGAATTTTTGAAATCCGCCCACGAATTCAAAAAAAACGAATTTTGAGCTAGAAAGCTGAAATTTTTTATATATGATCTATGACTCCCAAAACTGATCGGGAGATAAAATTTTTAAAATCCGCCCACTGACACGCCCACAATTAAATAAAACAATTTTTTTGAAAAGTCAAAGTTTGAGCTAGGGAGCTGAAATTTATAATATATAGGTACTCTCTAGGAGGCCCTTTATGCTCATGTGTAAATATTTTCAAAATCCGCGTACTGACACGCCCACAATTTTTGAAAATCCAAAGTTTGAGCTAGGGAGCGTTTTTTTTCCTTTTTTTCGATAAAATCCTTTAAAAATTATGTAACAAAATATGTAGAGCGTTCTTAACAATTCAACCATACTTAGACTTTTGTCACGCCCACTTATGAGCGATAAGAATAAGAGTAGGGTATCCAATAGTTCGCCCAAGCATACTATAGCCCGTCCTTATGTTTGTAACGAATTTTCTCTCATTTTTGCATCAAGACTTTGTTTGACTCTCGATGTTGCCATTTTCAATGTGTTTGACTCGATTTCAAAAGTTCTTGCTCCTGTCAAAGTCAAAGTCGGAGTTGCTATTTTGATCTGTTCCTACCATCAAAATAACTTTTGAAGTAATGAGTGCATCAAAAACCTTGTGGTTGGTAGCGTTATTTAAAATAGGTATGTAACTAATAGATTTTCCAAAAGAATGTTGACTAATTTTTAGCGTTTCAAATTTCAACGACAATGCTTCCAGCTTCTCTGCTCGTGACAGCATTAAGAGATAATCAGTTTTATACATTTAAATGCTGTCATGAGCAGAATTCAACTTCACCGATAAGAAATGTTTTAAATTTCAAATTTAATTATTAAAAAAATGTCCCTGTGAATTCAAAATGCGATCAATAACCTTTGGTAGTTCTTGTGAAATCGTAATATTAACACTTTTTCTGCTACTCACGTGCTCCTTAAAAATGATTTGCAAACGTATTCAGTAGACTGGACAACAAAGCATTATAACATCTCTTCCACACCACAATACTAATTACACTCCATTAGACAGTTCATGCAGAACATTAACCAAGCAACGAGCGGACAATGAAAGTTGAATATATTTTCATGGATTAAGATAAGCGAATGTGTTAACTTTATCCTTATATGTGCGATGTATCCCCATCGGTAAACGCAGCAGCAAGAGGGAGATGTTGTGTATGCCGCGCCGCTACGGTGGCGTACCTTATATTTACCTTTCCGCTCTTCTTTATCTAAATGTAAAATTATTGTCACACCCTACAGCGAGGGAAGACACCATTTCATAAGGGTTTCACTTACGTATATTTGTTTCTATGGTTTCTGGTTATGCACACACAAAAGCAATATGCACAATATATGTGTGAGTGACAATATTTGTATAGTTAAGTGCTAAGGGTTATGCAGTCACGCTAATTAACATTGTATTTTTTTAAATTCTTCTGCAACATATCTATTTCACTCAAAATGAAGGGGGTTACCATTGCGAAAATCAACATAATAAAAGAGCTTCCGCAGTTTCTAGGTTGTTAGAAATGTAAGTGGAGGGCCCCTTATTAGTCTCGCTTACGCCTTAACTTTCCATATTCTACCGATCACGCCCTCGATTGCCACAAGTAATAATTTCAACACATGGTTTTAATTATGATAAACAATGCTAAATTCAGTTTTATTTACACAATTCATTCTATGCTATTCGTTTAAACAAAATAAATGTGCTCGATAATTGTAAGGGTAGGCTTGCATAGGCTATATGCATAGGATAAGTTTTCAGTAAAATATAAAAAAAGGAAAAAAAAACGTTGATATTGAGTTAATAATAATAATAATAATATTTGGTTAGGGTATATTACAGTGCGACCTATTGGTCTATTGTGTCCCCTTGCTTGTGCCTCGGAGAGGTGCTTGCCCTCGTTCAGAGCCCGCTCTAGATACTTCTTTGTGAAGCGTGTCGAGGTATTGCTCTGATTTATCCTTGGCAGGTCACACTCCTTAGAGCACAGCGTCCAGTCCAGTTTCTTTGATGAATCTGAGAATGAGCTGTGGGTCCATGGTTTGTATGTCCTTGTCTGTTATTTGGTGCCTGCCCAAATGTTTCATCCTTTTGTGGGTCAGTGCCCCACAGGATTCCAGTATATGGTCTGGAGTTTCGGCGGTTTCACTGCAGAATCTAAAGAGCCCGTCCTCCGATATGCCCATTTTCCTCAGGTGCTCCTTGAGTCTGCAGTGCCCCGTGAGGAGGCCTGTTAGGAATCTTAGGTTGTTTTTGTTAAGGCCGATACAAACTTTGAATCTATTTTGGTTGTAATTTCCTAAGAGTTTCTTTGCTTGCCTCAGACCTTGGAGGTTGAGAAAGGTTTTGGCCTTTGTTTCTTCCTCCAGTCTCCTGAACTCTTCGCGTATAGTGTGTTCTCCTATCCCGCAGAATGGTTCAGGTCCTATGAAGGGTTCCTCTGCCCCTCTCCTTGCCAGAGAGTCCGCTGCCTCATTGCCCGTAATGCCAACATGGCCAGGCACCCAGCAGATGGAGATTCTGTTATTCTTGCCTAGTCTATTCAGTCCTTGTAGGCATTCCCACACGAGTTTTGACTTGATAACGTAGGTGTCAAGAGCCTTTATAGCTGCTTGGCTGTCAGACATTATTGCTATGTTGCAATTTCTATAGTTTTTCTCGAGGTTGATTCGAACGCACCTGTCTATGGCACATATTTCTGCCTGGAAGATGCTGGTACATTTGCCCATGGATTCGTAGTGCTTAGTTCCCGGCCCAAACACTCCAGCACCAGTTCCCTCCTCAGTCCTCGAGCCGTCCGTATACCACTTTGTAGTGTGGTTGCTCAGTCCATAAGTTATGGATTCGTTGCTCCAGTTCTCCTTATTGCAGAGCTTTATCTGGAAATTCTTCTCGAAGTTGAACTTCCTGATGCTGTCGTCCCTAGGTATGCCAAGAAGTGGGAGTTTTTTGAGTAAGTCACCGTGTTCTTTCGAACCGATGCATTTCCCTCTCCCAATTCCCTCCTTTGCCATCCTAATTGATATTGAGTTACAATCTGTACTTGTGTGCTTAGAAATATGTGATAGATCGCTAATCGATCGCTAGGTAACGTGTCTCGAACTTAAGATATTTGATCAAATGGAATGGTAGTTAATTTGTTAGGTATTGCAATAGGATTGAACAAATATGACGGTAAAACAAAAGAAAATATTGTCGTAACTGGTTGCCAAAAGAATATATAAAATAATGACTCACTTACAGTTTTGTGTGGATAATCTTGATTTTTCTTACTGCATACTCCTTCGTCATGTGCGCACAGTACGATGTGAAATATGTATGTTTGTTATGATTGATGGTTCTCACTGTTAGGAAAATTGAAAGGTTAACTATGTATATACCTATATATTTTATATAATCTTTAAGGCATTACCTTCTTTGATGGAAATACAAATTAATCCTCTACCTCTTACCCTTATAAAAAAAGAAAACTTAATATCTAACACAAAAAAAACATAGGGGCGGGCTACAGTCCGCTTGGGCGAACTGTTGGATACCCTATTCTTATTTCTATATCTCATAAGTGGGCGCGACAAAAATTTAAAGGATTTTATCGAAAAAACTAAGCTTTTGTAAATAAAAACGCTCCCTAGCTCAAACTTTGGTTTTTCAATAAAATTGTTTTATTTAATTGTGGGCGTGTCAGTAGGCGGATTTAAAAAAAATTTAAGTATGAGCATAAAGGGCACCTAGAGAGTATATATTAAAAATTTCAGCTCCCTAGCTCAAATTTTGGTTTTTCAAAAAAAATATTTTATTTAATTGTGGGCGTGTCAGTGGGCGGATTTTGAAAATTTTATGTCCCAAGCAGTTTTATGGGCCAAAGATCATATATAAAAAATTTCAGCTCTCTAGCTCAAAATTCGATTTTTTCCAAAATTTTGTTTTTTTGAGTTTGTTGGCGTGTCTGTGGGCGGATTTCAAAAATTCTTAAACTTGATTATTTCGGGACCCTAGAGAGTATATGGTTAAAATTTCAGCTCTCTAGGTCCAGTTTAAAGGCCTAATTTTTGCCGACGGACGGACGGATGGACGGACGGACGGACGGACATGGCTAGATCGACATTACTATCGATGCTGATCATAAATATAGTAACTTTTAGGGGTCTACGGGCAATATTAAGGTATGTTACAAACTATGCGTCAAAATTAATATACCCCTAGAATAGGGTATAAACAATTGCGTAATCTCTCGCCGGTTATCTCACAATCTAAAGAGGAGAATGGAGTTAGAAAATCATAGATGCCCGAAATATTCTGCAGTACCAATTGCCTGTATTATTTCTGCTCGTAATCCACGCGGTGGATGATTTCGTCGATGGACGTAATTTTAATTTAGCTTTGAGGCCGATCACTCTGGCGGTGGGTATAATAAATTATCTTATCCAATGAGGAATTTAGCAAGTTAATATCCCAGACTAAATACGCAATCTGAGACACTATAAATTTCTTAATTGAGATTGAACAGTAGCTCTTATATTTTTTTCACTCACGTTTCTTCGATCCGGTTTGATTTTCAGCCGTCAAAATTAAAATGAATATAAAAGCTTGGTTACGTTTTGTGGTGGCATTTATATTCGCTGAAAGGGTGAGCGTGAACTTGCAGCTTCCTGTGGTAAGTAGGTAGCGATGCACATGTGTACAGCGGCTTTCCAGTGTCTTCCGCCAGAGTATCTTAAGCCGGTTACTTTTTGAAAACAAGAATTTTTTTTGATGGGGGTTACCAAATTGTTGGGTGGATATTTCCAAGGTTTCCGCTACACTGTGTAGAGTGGATCGATTTATCCTCCGTGAATGCATCATCCTCCCAGAAAGAGCTGGGTGCGGATAGTGATTTGAAAATTCGTCCGGAACTGTAATTGGGGTATGGTAAGTCTATGTTCCTTCTTAGAGACCCAAATGAGTTCAGAATGATAGAGTGGCCAATACACTGTGAGGTAGCTTTTAAGCGGACCGCGGAACAGGCAGCTAGTTGCCTGCTAAAAATATCGAGGGGTGGCAGATGACCCACATTTTCAAATGTTGGTCCTTTTGGAAACAAAAAATGTCTCAAAATGGATCGCCCCCAAGTGGGTGATAGGAATATATGGATATGGTATGCAAAAGCTGTCTCAAGTGGAATGTAGCTTTCCTTTATGTTTTTTGTAAGTATGTTCAGTTGTTCTATTAAATACAGGGTCTGTTCTGCTTCTTCTAAATTTCAACTTGTGATCAGCTTTTAGACGGCCGTAGAACTTATAAAGGCCACTTTATGACGGCACCGGTTTCTAAGGAAACTAAAGCACTGGATCCACAATGGATCAACATAAGCAATTGCACCCTAACCGGAAGTCTATGAATTGATATCAAAAGATCAAAAAATCTAGTTTGTTAGAAACCAAATCCGGGTGCTCGTCGGGGTATGTACCATCGGAATCATGCCTAGAATGCTATGAATTTTTACAAATATAATCTGTCGAACATCTAATATGCAACTGCCCGCCAGTGGTGGCGATGTTATTATCAAAAAATGAAACTCAGCAAAGAAGACCTATGCAGATTATGTATATGAGAACGCTCCTCACCTCCTCTTAAGTTGCCCCTCAATCTGCCACTTAAGAAATTAAATCCTACTTGCACAAATTCACAAACGCCTCAGGGCGTCCTTCAAGCATAACCCTTAGGTCATCACGATGGGTCTACATTGACCTTAGTGTCACGGGTGCAGGTTTTTTCCTGTCTAACATTATGGAACGTAAGTTTTAAATTCAATCAATCAATCAATCTACGCAAAAATGTAAACCAAGTTTTAAGTTATCTCTGAATATTCATAGTCACTGAATATGACAACATGCCTACAATAGTAGGTAGCCTTTTGTGTTACTGAGAAATACCGCACCTACTTCCGAATATGGTATGACGCACGCTCAAATCCACCTAGAAATTATTGAAAGCAAATAATAAAACAATTTCGAATTATTGAGATATTTGGCGCGTAGGCGAATTTTGTATTTGGTTTTGGGAAGCCTTTTAAACAGGGGGCTCTTCAATTTCCGTTGAAATATTTTGTTGATGGAAAACGGATTTGCCTTCTCCTTTATTGCTTCTGAACGTATTTTTATTGCGCATTGTGAGAATGTGGTATGAGTTGAAACCAGCGAATGATTGACGGAAGCAAATGAGGGCATTTCCCGGAGTTCATTCAATGGCTTCTGAAATATGTGTTTATATTGCCTTTGTTGAGGTTAAGAAATACATTCCGCATTTCTACGCGTGCTGTTGTAGGTATGCTGTCAAATTGATTTCTCTAGAATTTTCAGTTTAATATTAGCAATGAAACTCTTGAATCGACAATAGGTATTTCTTTTAGAAATACATTATGCTTGTAGATACATAGAGGGGTAAGTAACAAGTCTGCGTTTTTGTTACTGTTGGTGTACTAGGATTAGATTCTTACTTCCTTATAAGTTGTGACTCCAGTCCTCCAGTCCATATATTGTTTGATGCTCATATTTTAAACATTAGATACTCTCAACTGTAACATATTAAAATCTGACCAGTCCCCAGTTGTTCTATGTAACTTGAACATTGGTAACGTTGAATGGAGAACGACGGGAAGTGACAAATCTTTAGTCGTATTGAGTGCTTAGTTGTTGATTCGTTTATTTCGTTTTCTCTTCATCAAATCAACAACCTAAGCAATTTGCAAGATACTCGTAGTATTCTTAATCTTGTTTTTGCAGGGTACTTTTCCCTCTGCTCGTTAACTCGATTCATCTTAAAGTCTTTACAATTCGAGTTGATGCTTATTCATTTTAGGATATTAAAGGTGATATAAATGTAAAATTCTTCAATTTTGCCTTTGTGGCCGGTGTCACGACTCAGTAACACCAAAAGTTTGGGTCCAGTGTGTCCATTTAGGGATTCTTTAAAATGTTTGGCAACCTGATAAGAGAAAGAAAAGAATCCGCTGTTTTACAGCTCAATGCTTCGCTTTACTAGAACCATCCGGATTCATATAAAGATGGTTTAAACTGGCATGGAGTCAATTGAACTAGCCGACAGTGCTAGAAGTGCTGCTTGACTGTCTGAGAATATGTTTATTCTTTCACCCTTAATACCTTCTTCTAGGTTTATTTAGTTTGTTCCATTTTCTATCCGTGGCGTCCGTGAACCAGACCAGACTTCTAGGGTTCAGTGGCTTAACACCATTGGCCCAGTTTGCACGGTCCAATATTTTAACCCCAAAAAGTGTTGCAAAACAATAACCTACCATATTGTCCGGAATGGAACAGAACATATCCATGTTTGAAATTAAGTGAGTATTTTCTAGTGTCCCATAAGGTTACCTGTCTTAATTTATTTATTTAGTTCTAAAATATTAGGGAATAACGGCCCTTACGGTGCCTGAAACCTAGCCTCTCAAACCCTTTGCTAAGGCGAAGTGGAAGGGATCCACAATTTAAAGCCGAATCTCGACGGCAAATTTGAGAAGCGTTTCATGATAATTATTGATACTTTTGAATGGTGTCAGAAGTTTGGAAGAGGTGGGACAGCAGAACAACCTTTTAGGTGTTACTTGGCCTCGGACGTATTTGAACCTGAGACCTTTAGATTAGTAGTCCAACGCAGTATGTGCGCCACTGCGCCCACATAGTATTCTAGCTGTAGCTTTATAGTGCATCTAGCAGCCGTCTTCCTAATGAAGAGTTGCAAGGGTTATGGCCCAACAAAAGCCCCATGTGCTGCCGTTGGGCAGGCGTACATCGTGCATGTACTGCCGAGACAGGCAATTCTTTGTAGCTCCTGGAGCTTGGTTGTGATTGTCCTTTCATGAACTTAAAACCACCAGACGATGGCCGCGTATGTGATTATAGGCCTGACCACAATTATATACAGTCTATCATTTTGTGACGCAGACCCCAAGTTCTGCAATACATACGTCTGCTGGCCGACATGGTTCTAGTCGCACGCTCTGCGGTAGACTTGATGTGAGCGTTCCAGTTGAATCTTTTATCGAGGAAAACGCCATGGTAGTTGACCTCACTGGACTGGCTTAAAGTTGTGCCTTTGACGGTAATAGGCTCAAAATTAATCAGCAAGGATTTATGGAGAGTCTTTCATTATTACACCATTCTAAATCGTATAGTAAAGCATTCTGCATGTCCCCAGTTATGAGAGGGCTGTTCTTACCACTTATAATGATCGCCAGGTCATCTGCATGACCAATGGCGCTATAGCCTAGTCTCCCGAGAATGACTTAAAGAGTGTCGATGACTAACAACAACAGGAGGGGGAAAGTACACCTATTTGTGGGCATCGTTTGACTGCCATCATTGGTTAGGTGTGGTTTTATTATTCTGCTTTTCAGCATTGCTCTTATCCTATCATTAGTCGAATCTTTGATACTTTTAAAACTGATAGCCTTTGCATTGGAGAAGAGTCCAGTATTATCGAAAGCACCCTAAATGTCTAGGAAGGCACATAGGGCCATATCCTTGAATTGAATTGAAGTGTTCTTTGTACAAGGTGGCGCAAAAGTAATCCTCCTATCAGAAAATGCTATAAATTTTGCGATTGGCCCCTAATGTCAGTTCTGTTTTGACATTTGTGTAGTAAACACATGTGAAATAAACAATGTTACGCTACACTGCTCCAGAACGCGGAATATTGGTGACTATTTATTTGAGCAATAATCAGTCGGTGACTTTGGCACAACGTGAATTTCGTCGCAGATTTCCTACCCGTCCAACGCCTACTGGTGAAACACTGCGACGTTTAGCCGCTCACCTCGAAGAGAGTGGCACAACACGAGATGCTGCCAAGCGTGGCAGACCCCGGAGTAGCCGTTCTGCAGAGAATATTGCTGCTGTAGCCGAAGATGTCATGGAAGCGCCGTCGACATCGACCAGACGACGTGCCACGCAAATGGGTACCAGTCGACGGTCTTTACAGCGGATTTTGGTACGAGATTTGAAGATGTTTCCGTACAAAGTCCAGACGGTGCATCAGCTGTTAGCTGCTGACCGCCAATCGCGTCTAACATACGCTCAAGCCATCCTTAATCACCACCAAGAGGAAGATGATTTTTCATCAAAAATAATCATGAGTGATGAGGCCCATTTCCATCTTAGCGGGTAAGTAAATAAGCAAAATTTACGCTTCTGGGGCACTGAAAATCCGCGTGTAACCCACGAAGAGCCATTACACCCGCTCAAAGTCACTGTATGGTGTGCTGTTTTCGCTGGAGGAGTCATCGGACCTTTTTTCTTCGAAGACGTCGCGGGCCAAACGGTTACTGTGAATGGTGAGCGCTACGAGCAATGATCGACGAGTTCTTTTTGCCGCAACTTGATGTATTGGGATTGGAAAACATGTGGTTCCAACAGGACGGTGCAACGGCACACACTGCACGTGCCACAACCGATATGCTGAAGGATGCATTTCCCGGGCGCCTAATCTCCCGTTTTGGCGATTTGCACTGGCCAGCAAGATCGTCTGATTTGACCGCTCCAGACTTCTTTTTGTGGGGCTTTTTGAAGTCGCAGGTTTATGTCAACAAGCCTCAGACTCTTGCAGCTCTCAAAAACAATATCCGTCAACAATGTGAGGACCTATCGCCGGAAGTTTTGGCCAAAGTGATGGAAATGCCATAAAAAGGGCTCAAATGACAATCAACTGTGGCGGCGGCCATTTACATTACATCATATTCTCGACTTGATGTAAAAAAAAAGACCAAATAAAAATAATCCACAAGAAGAATCAAAGTTTTTAATTTTTTTTTTAAATTACAGCCAAAAAACATCGGAAGGTTATTTTTGCGCCACCTTGTATATTTGTTTAAGGCAGTGAAGAGCGCCCTCCTTAAATTGTCTCTTTCTGTACGCATACTGAGGTAGATGGATAGCTGTTTCTATCCGGGCTCAAATATGAACATTTGTAAGTTTTTCCGTGGTTTTTAGAAAAACGATGTTAGAGTGAGGGCTATATGATTTGGCGAGTTTCCTTGGACTGTTGAAACGATTTCTCTAACGAAACCATATACGGTTTTTTGACTCTCTTATCAAGGCAACTAGTACATATAGGTGATTTGGATCCGTTACAATTCAAGACGTAATCATCTCGTTTTCGAAAAGAAATCAAGTCATTTTAGTTGTAGCTATATAAATAAGTTTGTCGTTGCCTTTGCGGTTCGACAAAATAAAATTAAACTTTTTTTTTTCTTTTTAATTCTACGAGTATTTTACTTACTTCAATTTAAAAAGATTTTTCATAACTTGTTTGGTTGAGCTTACAATCATGACTAAAGTCAACCTAATCCCAGAACAATATTGTTGGTTCATCCTTTCCAAAGCTTTTCATGGGAAAGGAATGCAGTTGTTTTTAAAGTATTCGTATTTCATGCTGCTGCAATGAGATACTATTGCGCTTGAATGGTAAATGTTCATGAATGGCTAACGTGAGATGCGGCGATGGGGTAGAGGTTAGTGTGTTCGTTTGTGACCCCTGTGGTGCAGGTTCAATCCCAGTTGGGAACAACAACATACACCAACCTTTAATGGAGAGAAACGAATGACACCTTGTTTTCTCCTGGACCGTCATCGAGTCAGAGTGCTCTGGGATTTGGATTTCCTTTTTAGAATAGAAAAAAAATAGCTAGCGTGTGTATTTCTATGTATTAGCGATACTTGAATAAATGGAATGTACAGGGTGGCGCACGAATCGTGCTACAAAAACAAAACGTAATAACCTTTTTTCTGTATGAGTAATCGGCTTATTGTTTTTTTATTTTGCAGGTTACTATTTAGATTTATTAAAATGAAAGGGGATACCGAAAAGAGGATTTGGATAGTGTAGCGGTACCATGCTTTGCAGTCCTTGATTTCCGTTCAAAGGAAATTTAGTCGGGAGTTTGGCGGCACTCCCTCGAGTAGATGTACCATAATGAGGCTGGTAAAAACGTTTGCCGAATCTGGAGGCATCGCACGAAGACCGTACCATCGAGATCACTATGTTCGGGTTCAAGACACAATTGCAGCTGTATTATAGTCAATTCAGACAAATCCAAGCGTTTCGACTCGAAACTTATCGCCGCAAATTCGAGTTAGCTGACGGTCATTACAACGGATAATTCATGATGACTTAAACTTGTTTCCAACCAACGACAATACCACGTCGAGTTAATCGGTTCTCGTCAGATCACCGCAATTAAGCGACGTTGGGCGCGGTTAGTACGTACATGAGGGACCGTTTGAAAACCAAAAAAACAAAAAAAAGAAGAAGACAATAGCTTGATAAATTGCTTGTTTATGTCTGATGAGGCCTATTTTGATCTATACGGCAAAACTGCCGATGGAGTGAATCTAATCCAGAAATACTCCATAAGACGGTACTGCACCCAGAACGAGTCACTGTGTGGTGAGCAGTTTCATCGAGGTGCATATGGTGGGGCCATACCTCTTTAGAGAAAACGGTGTAACTGTAAGTGCAAATGAGGCCAGTTAGTCAAAGATGTTGAAGGAGTTTTTTTTATCGAGAACTTCACCGAAAAAGCATTCAACAGCATTTGGTTCCAGCAAGATGGAGCAACTGCACATATAGCAAGACCGGTTATGGCGGAGCTTCAACGAAAATGGCCAAACAAATTAATATCCAGAAACTCCACTTTCCGCTGGCCCCCAAGGTCACCTGACCTGACTGCACCAGACTTTTTTTATGGGGTTACGTCAAGCAAGAGCTGTACAAAACCAAACCAAGGAATTTGACTGAATTGAAGCGGTCCATTAAAAGAATAATTGAGGCGATGCCGACTTCACCCCTTCAGGCCGCAATGAATAACTTTAGGTGTCACGTATGCGTGGATGAGCATGGAGGTCATTTACTGTCTATCATCATCAGAAACATTTCAATACAATAAAAAAAAATTAATGAAATACATACATACCTACTTATTGCAGCACAATTGCTGCGCCACCCTGTAGTTCCTAAACAAAAAGGCGTTACGTAAGCCGTTATATGTGGTGGGAAGTGAAGTCTCCGACGTAACTAACACAATAACTGATATTGGCATTCTAGAACTTTCTGATGGCCATCTTCGCCTTGCCTTAAATAATATCTATATATGTATTAATACGGAGTTGCCTATAACGTGTTTTCACCCATTTTTGCTATTATACGTCACATAGATATGCCAACACTACATATATATTTGCATTTGGGTAGGGGACAATACATAGAAGAGCACAATATAAAAATTATCCACATATATAACATACAACATGTAATGTTCACAAAGAATTTAAAAAAAGATGATCCGTATAAGACCTAAGTCCATAGCCCATGAAAACTGGCAGCACTTTCAAGCGAAATATTAATTTCGTTAAGTTTTTTCTATTTCTTCTATGCACGCAAAAGCGGTTGGAAAAGGGGCGTTGGTGTTGGTAGCGTGGGCGAGCTATGAAATAGAGGTGTGAGCGATTTTGGCAGAGGAGAAGCGTGACAGAAATCGAGTGGTGCGGAAGTTTTGGAGTTTTTTTAAAAAAAAGTACGTGGTGGCGAGACTCAAGTGGTCCGTTTTTTTTCTTTTGCTAGTACATGCATCCAAAATTAAAGTACAGCCGCGAGTTTTCGAAATTTTTTGTAAATTGAAAAACTAAATTAAAAAGAAAAGTAAAATAAAACGTAAAAAAAAAAAAAAACGCCAGGATAACCACATTATTAAATTAAAATAAAGGAGACAGTTTTTATAGCTCCGAAGAAAAAAAAAAAAAAAAAAAAAAAAAACTATTCCATAAATTAAAGCGCGAAAGCCTCACCAGAGAAAACTCTGGCCTCCAAGAAATTTTGTCGCCCAAAGTCATCAAAGGTCATATAGGCCGCCAGCCAAAGAGCCGTACACTTTTGCTGAAATATAAAAGTAAAAACCATCTCATCACCTGTGGCCTGGTCCGCAGAAGTATCAAGGCTAGACCCAAGACATCGTGGGAGCACCTGTACTTCGCCGCTCCAAAGATAGTTTTTTTTTAGAAATCAAGTTTGTATTAGAGTATTTCTTTTTTTTCTTTTGAAATAATCCGTGAATTATATTATATACTGTGTAAAAATAGATTACACTAGGGCTCAAAGGAAATTTCAAATAAGAATTTTAAGTGAAAGAAATTAAATTTGTATTAAAGTTCTTTTTATTTGCTTTATCAATTTAATACACATATTGAGTGTTTTCAGTAAATTTCAAATCAGTATCTTTAACGAATAACAAGCAAGTGATTTCTCCTTAATTTTTGAATTGATTAAACTATTATAAAAGAATACTAGATATTAGTAACATTGTAAAGGTAGAGACTTTCATTTATAATATATATAGTAGAAATAGAAATTTCATAACCATTTTTTTGATCCCACGTGTAATAGCAATCACGTTGTCCCATCCATCGTGCACGCTGGAGGAGACGTCCAAAATTATCGAAGCGCGGAAAGGCGCGAAAGCAAGGTTCACAAAAACGGTATGAGTTACTTGTTGTGTTGTTGTAGTTTCTATATTGATTATCAGATGAAAGTATAGTACCTCATTAAACTTTTAAAATTAAATTCGTTCAATAAACCTGAAATGTTAAAACATATTTTAAAATTGAAAATGAGTGTTTAAATTGATTCCTAAGAGAGTGGGGGGGGGGGGGGGGACTGTAGTATGAAGTGATGGGGTGTTATTAAAGGTAAGCTGGCATGGTAGTGTTTGTGCATAGGGGGTTACCACACAATATGGCCGAGGATAACCACAGGAGTGGACGAGCAGAGTCCACATGGGAGGGATAACAATGGCCAAGGTTCCAAAACAACTGGAATTCCTGCTTCTTTTCTTTTCCGCTTTTTAATTTTTCTAATCTATCGTCTTAGACTGTTCCTTTTCTCATTTTCATTATTTCTTCTCTTTCCTAAATAGTTTTTTTTCTTTTGACCATGGCACGTATAGATTTTACGGCGTGTTAACGACAGGCAAGAACCCACCCCGTCGGCGAGCTAAGCCGTGCTTCACGCAAGACGTGCCAACCGCCTGCCACCTTACATGTCCCCCTCTCGCAACCCTGACCAATGCCGACAATCGGTGTTGTGGAGATGGTTCATTTTGAGGGGAACATCTACCATAAAGGTAGGTGTTCGTATCAAACATTATGAATTACAGCAGGTAAAATGAAGCGAATTGGATGAAATTACAACAACAACAACAACATTGCTGTGTGAGACAATAATCTGCCAATCGGATCGGAAAATTTTTATATCATGAAGTTACTTGAAAATGCTTGAAGTTACTTGAAAATGCGTGAAGTTAATTGAAAATGCTTGAAAATACTTGAAGTTACTTGAAGTTACCAACAAAAACATTGCTGTGCGTCTTATGCATTTGATAATGCTTGAACATACCTGAAGTTACTTGGACATGCTTGAAGTTACTTGAAAATGCTTGAAGGTACGAACAAATGCTTGAAGTTACTTGAAGTTACTTGAAAATGCTTGGAAATACTTGAAGTTACTTGAAAATGATTGAAGGTACTTGAAGTTATCTGAAAATGCTTGAAGTTACTTTAAGTTACTTGAAAATGTTTGCAGTTACTTGAAAATGCTTGAAAACTTGAAGTTACTTGATAATGCTTGAACATACTTGAAGTTACTTGGACACGCTTGAAGTTACTTGAAAATGCTTGAAGTTACTTGAAAATGCCGGAAAAATTTTACATCATGTGAAATCAGAGAATGCAATGTCGAAAAATTTCATTTTCCTATTAATATGTATAACAGTGGACTTTGTTTTTTTTCAACTTATAGAATAAATTTGTCGAATTTCGACCATGGGGCGACCCCTAGGTGACACTAACAACGGAGTTGGTTCCGACTTGCTCCATTCCATTCTTTTGAAGAACTGGTCGTCGTCTCTATTTCTGCCTTTGAAATTCATTTTCAATCATTCACTGTCTACTGATGGTGCCTTAATTTGTCGTCCATTCATCAGCCTATTCGAAAATATCTAGTTTGAAGCTGCAGGCCTATTAGCCAGCTATCAGCTATTGTAAAACTGTTCGAAAAAACATTTACAAAAAATATATTTTAATTATATCAGTTTCCCAAACTTGCAACTAGTGCAATCCAATCCACGGATTGATTCAAATTCGTTTACGTTCAAAGTATTTGTTATAGACCCACATGGAGTCCAATTAAATTGGGTAAAATGTAAAGTTAAAAACAGTTGTTTGACGACATGGAAGACTACATACTTCACATTGTATATTGTGGAAATCAATTAATTTTGTAGCCGTTTTAAAAGAACAAAATAATGTATAGTTTGAAATAAAGTTAATGAATGAAACAAAGCAATTCAAGGGTAAGGCTCCGTTTCTTCATTTAATTAATATAATTTTACGTTCGAAGTTGACCTTTAAAATAAAAGTTTGTCCATGCAAACGAAAACCACAAATCAACAGTTGTTATGAATATTGGATGAAATGACTAAACTTTAACTCAACATAATAATTAGCCCGTTCCATCTCTGTTAGATGTAGTTATGTCCCTAGTTTCCGTTTGCGTTTTAAATTTCTTAAGACTCCATAGCATTCTATTGCTCGATTTGTAGTCATAATGTCCATTAACAATTTAGCCAGGAAAAAATCCGGTCTTTCTATTCAATTAAAGATTTACTCAATACGAAACCAAACCCCACAATTTGCATTTGTAATTGTTTTCTCGATTGTTTGTTGCATGTAAGCGACTTTTTTATTCCATTGAAACCATATACCTACCATCGTTTCGCACACACATACTTTGTATCCTTCACACAGAAGGAAGGCATAAGGAAGGAACAACATCAATACGATTTATGTATCGCATTACTACGAACACTGTAATTTTTCCATAGCAAAACATACTATCAATTTTATGGTAGAGAATTTTTAATTCCTTTGTTCTAGTTTTTTTTTTATTATTTATTATGAGAAGGATGTAATTCCTCCACAAGCTGCTCTCCCTTAAACTAACTATGTGCATTGTGTGTGGACTTGACCAGTAGTTCACCGTATTTGAACATTTCTTTTTCGTTTTCGAAATTGATTTTTATTTCAGTTTTATTTTTCGTTCGCTGTCTGCCTCCCAATGGAGAGTTCTTAAAAGTTTATTTCAGCTCTTCTAACACCTAGGGCCAGTTTATATGTTCTTTTCTTTATCTTCGGACGGTACATTCATTTTAGCCTTATTGGATAATTTTATCTCTTACACGCGGTGAGGTGTGGACAAGGGAAAAAATAATGGGTACTTCCTTGGGAATCGCTCGGGGTTGATAACAGAACTCGACGCAATTATTCTAAACTTGTAAAACATCTTCTCTTTCGTCCACAATTACGTAAATTTCGTACAAATGTTATTTCAATGGAATACCGGCATTTGGGTTAAATTAATAGCCTTACGTGCATGTGATGAAACGATGAAAGGAAAACTACCTTCTTGGGGTAAATTATTACACACTATCAGGTTCTTGGGGGAGAAATCTGAACGCGTATATTCACAAGGATGTATAACACGAGGCAGTGTACTGCACATCGGTCGAATGCATGTATCCTGCCGTATCGCTTTTGCAAAACATTAAAATCTCCGTCGAAGTAATTGGCTGTAAAATGCAATTCAAGGAATCTTCGCGATTTGCATATGTGGATAAGGAACAGCAAGAGCGCTTATTTAATTTATGGCAAGGAAATGATTTGTTTTGGAACTTCAACTGAAGAGTTCAATTCTTGCTTGAAATGAATTGCCTTTCATTTTGTTTTCAGTTTGCATTGCTCTTAATACTTATTTATTTAAGAATTACATTTTGTTTGAAAGTACGGAATGTGTGAGGTGAGAGAAAGCAATACATGCCACATAAGAGAGAAACTTGACACTTATATTAGACATAGAGTAGGTACTGCTGCGTCAAGTTTTGAAACGTAGCTCTGGGGGGTTCTATTAAATATTCTTTTTGATATTAGGCCCATTTAATGGTGGCATTCCTGAGGCTCTACGAATTATCTCCAAAGGTTTCAACTGCAAATTTAATATTTCCGAATGAAGGAACTTCCAACTCCAAACTTTTTTAATAAAAGAAGTTCTAATGCAAAATGAAATATATGTCGTACTCGAGCGGCAAATGCCCCGGTTTTCGCCCGCCGTGGGTGACTAGTTATGTTAACTTTTCGATATATCTTCTTCTTCTTTTAATGTCGGTGAGGCTATGATTAGGATTGAAGGAACCAAAACCCTCCCACTTAACTGCATCCATACTGGTCCGCCTGTGTGGTTCCCCGGACCCTTTGCTTCTATCCGCAAAAAAATAACAGTAGGTATTATTTTGGGACGTCACAATGTAATTTTTTCTCTCTGCTCGCATCCAACTTGTGGAGCCACCTCTCCTTGCATCATTATTTTGAGAGACATCAAACGATACTGGACAAGACAATGGTCAAGACGCTGTCAAGTATGATACTGATTCCATTCTTACCCTGTTCTGTCCCGTCCTTTTTGAAAGCGTAATCGTAAGGACACGTCCAAGAAATGCGCCGGATTTGCGGTGTTACGCCATTTCGTTTTCTGCAGACATAAGATGTCAACTCGCATTCTAAGCATCATCTCTTCGAGCTCGTAGCTACGACCACTCATACTTTCAACGTTCCAACTCGCGACCCTTAGGTTTCGCCTTTGCTTACGCATTACTTTGCTTTCAGTCGGAAATCGAATAGATCTGACCCGAGCGTTTCTGCTCGTTCCAGGATTGGTACCATGATAAGTAGTGCCTGGCGGGGTAGTGCGCTTTATATCGGCGTACATTTCCATAGTGTTTTAGTTTAAACGATTTTAACACGTGCATGCTCTTATTATTTCTTGTTTGATCTTTCCTTTACGACACCGGTGATCTCCACTTGTGTCAACCCACGGATTCGCATACAAGAACATACATGCATATAATACACATGTGCATGTGTTTTTTTTAATTTAGCTCATAAAAACATATTTCGTGCCTTGAAATGATTATCCAGTTCAAGGACTAAACTCTGCACATCTATTCCAATAAACGCAAGAACCTAACTGCTCCAACCGCAGACAAGTAATTTATATATGAATATGGTTTTTATAAGTCGACACATAGAGATTATCCTCACCGTGTCGTGCCGAACCTCATTATAAGTTTAGCAGTCACAGACGAAAATATCCTTGTATCTTCTAGGAGCAGATGGTGATACCTCTTTGATGGATGGGTGCGGGGTTATGGACGTCAAACTCTTAGAAAAATTGAAAATGGAACTACAAATCCAAATTGAAATCAACTTAGGCCTAAGTCGCCGAAAACGCAACCCACTTTAATGGATTACATGATGTTTGAATTTGAGATTTCGGTACTCTGACCTTTCTCAAGACAAACATCACTAATTTTTGCAAAATCTACCATTGGTCTTATTTTCCTAATCGGATTTCGTCGTTTTAACTTCTTTCGTGTAGCGACTGCCGCTTGAAGCAGCATCTGTTTCCTGCTTGGATGAATATAACGAGTTAAGGAAAAAAGGCTAACAAATGAGATGACAAAACCACAAGTTGGCAATAAAAGACATAGGATAATAGTTGCGAGAAAGAATCTTAATGCCCTATATAATGGAGCTTTTGCATGTCATTAATGCAAAGGACAAGGAGTATTGCAGTCTTAATTTTATGTAGCCATATTTTTTTATTTTATTTTTTCTTATTGCGACTGTTTTCAGCAAGGAAAAGAATAAAAATAAATCCATTTGGCGACGGGTTAGAAATATTTTCCTTTCTCTTATCTACTCTTTATGTTTGGCTTTGACAATAGTTGTGTTCATTTGCACAATACAAAAAGAAATGAATGCTTATGTAGCGCAATTGTTGTGGTATATTGTCTGCAACATAGAAGCGACAAGTGCTGTTAAGAAAAAGATAAAAATGTAGGCTTCCTTAAAAACCTGCCCTTGGGCCATCGTTTTTACTTTGACAGACAAAAGCAATTCCATTTGAGTATTATTTAGGTTCCGCCGTTTGCTCTTCAGAAAGTTTTTTGTTCATCGCCTAAAGAAACAAATCACCTTTGGCTATTTTCCAGGAATGAAGGCATCAGGAAAGCGACACACTTTCGTTCCAATAAGTGCTAAAGTATACACAGTCACACGGCTGAATTGAAAGTGATGGTAGAAGTGGGGGTTTAACAATGGGTTTTGATGGCCATGGTCGCTCAAAGTGACTTGATTGAAGGTTAGGTTGTTTAAAATGAATTTACTTTTTTTTGTTTTTAATTTATCTTGGTAATTTTGTTTCCTTAACAAATTCAGTGCCCGTCGGATGTGTTTATACTCTAAGGGTATCTATTATAATTTTGACTCAGAGTTTGCAACACAACTTATTGTGTACAAGTGTATCGATCTAGAAAGTCCATCCGTCCGTCCATCCATCCTTCCGTCCGTCGACAAAACCGAAATTCGAGCTAGAAAGAATATAAAATGTATTTATTTTATGGAATAAATACTCTCTTGGCGTCCGAAATGCTCAAGCGACACGAGGACTATGTTATACCCACTTTTTGGAGGATATTTATAGGAATAGGGTATCCAACAGTACACCCAAGAAGACTGTAGCCTTTCCATATGTTGTTTTTAATTATTTGGGTCAAAATTGGGTCCTCTTCTTCTCCCTGAATGGCGGTTATACTTTGGTCAGGATTAAACTCAACTGCATCTTTTATAGTCCGTCTGTGGGGTTCGCCGGTTCGACCTCAGAAAATTGCGGCAGGCTTCCCGATTTTGAATCACTTCGTCGCTCAGGTTAATCAAATGCTGGTGTAGCTGCATTTGTGTGATCCAGAAGTTGTATGGTAACGTTGATTGATATTGACAGGGTTCGTAGGATCTTTCCTTTGAACATGACAGAACCAACTGAGTAGGTCAAGCTCAATTTTCATCCAGATAGGTTCCTTTAAGTGAAGGCTTCCTCGGATGTTGGAACTTTTTTGATCTATCTTTGTTAATCATGCTGTCATCATCTTCATCTCAGCTGCCGTTAATTTGAACTCTTACTTTTTGTACACTCTTAAACATTGCGAACTGTATGTGGGTCCTGGGTGTACAACTTTCTTTGAGCTGAGGGGTTAGTTTTCGGTCATAGTAGATAACTGAGTTTCCCCCCACTTCACCCACCCTATGCTTTTGCAATGTTTAATATGGTGATCAGAGCTTGCTTTGCTATTGATCGTAGATCCCGGATATTTGAACTTTTCGCACTTGGGAATCACTTTGTGGCGTACACCTTAAACGCAAAACCAGATATCAGTTTCGTTAGGTTTTGAATTTAACTGCCGCTCCCCAAGCATTGAGTCAAACCGGACGGCCGTTGTAACACACCCAACGATCTCCATCCAATCAGCTACGATTGACACTGAACTGTAGCGCTCACCCGCAGGAACCATCCATGTTTTTTTTTTCTCCAAACCAAGCTACACGCTTGCTCGACTCATTCTTTTTGCATCCAAGCACTGAACGCGACGGGGACATAGAGTCAAGACCAGTGAGGTGAAATTACCTTTGAACTAATTGTTCATAAACGGAACAACAAGTTATTCATTGGTAAGCGCGCGATCTAATTTCCAGCTCCGAAATATTTGATCCTCAACAAAATTTGCACTGTTTCCTATAGGATCTGCTCTTATTTTCGAGAAACTGTCCCCATCATATGCCATAAGTGTGACGCAACCAAAAATCTCTGATCTCTGACTTCCTAAACACGTGTAGAGACGCGAGGCCCAAATATTGAGAAACAAAATCTAAGGTACGTATAAATTATTCGAGAGAAGTGCAAAGAATGATCGTGTGTTTCTGTTTGTCCACACAAATTGCGGACGTCCTAAGCAAAACTTCGGGAGTTATCCATCATGAGAACATGATACATTAACCGAACTGGAGCGTCCGCAATTCATTTTTATTCTTACTGCATTTCTCAACGCTCCTACCGCAATCAAGATTTATCATACCGATCAACAACAACAGGGGGGGGGGGGGGCAAGAGAACCACGAGAAAAAGCATTTTCCCGAGTCCGATCGCTGGATGTGAGTCTTGTTTTGCTTTTATGCTGGGATCCTCAGCGAGCGTGGAAACATCCAAAAAGTAGACAAATACACGTGGTGATATGGTTTATATCATGCTTCCTTGCGATACGCATACATCACTCCACTTCAAAATATACCAGCTCTTAACCTAAAGAAAACCTGAAATAAAAGTGCTTTAAATTAGTTCTAAAGTGAAAATAACTTATCTATTAACCTCACTCTAAATTACCTAAAACTAGTGAACGATAAAATCAAAAAAAAACCTCTTTGCGAATTACATTCATATAACTTGAATTCTCATTGAAGCTTCCTGCTTTCATACCTATAAATCTTGTGTTTTCCTTTCAATACAAAAGGAATATCAAATATTAAAAGTAAATTTAAATTGCCTTAGAAATATTCTAACGAAAAAAAACAAACTAAATAATACATAAATGTGAAAAACAATCCAAAACAAAAATCCATAAAACCAATCCATAAACAAATACATAAATATGTTATTTAAAACTTAAATATTTCTTCGGCAACAATTAAACACATATACGTAACCGTACAAATATATTGAATTGTTCGAATCTTACAAAATAACTAGTACATTATTAAATAAAAAAAAAACGTACTAACAGGAAAACACAATATAAATTTCATGATTTACATATTTACTGAGTTGTACACTTAAAATTGTCTTTCCTAAATGATCTTACATTAATATCCAGTAAACAGTATGTACTCCTATAAAACACATACATTATTGCTAATAATTGATTCTATCTGAAACCTATCGTTCTGTTTATTTATCCTTTGAATAAAGACATAAATCCTGTTCATAAATACGTCATGTATCTTATTAAAATGATTGTGATTCACGTTTAAACATCGGTATCTAAGGCTGTGATCGTGTAGATCCATGTGAGGGTATCTTTTGGGGCTATCCTAACTAGACATGGATGCAGGATAGTCATGGTGCACCTAGAATCTCACAGGTGCATAGGGGCAGGGCAAGTCCAAAATGTTTCGCAACACCTGAAACATCGTCAGCTTGGTTCGCTCTTATTCGCTATTTTTCCAGATTTTAACTTGATTCTCTCTTGAATCACTTCCTATTCTTTTCTCTTTCCTCAACTTTACAGCCCCCTTTTGCATATACAGGCACGAAAATTCATGTGTGTATAGGAAGGCAGCAAGACCCCACCCCACCGTCGAGCTAACGCCACGCATCCGCAAGCGTGCCTATTGCTGCCATGGGACTAAGGTCAATCACCACCAACTACAACCCCACCTACCTGTACATCACAACTTTTCTATATAAATGTTCGTAATATGTCGGAGTGGTTCAGTGAACGGGCGGAAGCAGAAGTTTTTCGGGCTAATAAGGTACCCATTCCCCTTGAAACGTCCACCCACACATCATGTACTCGTTGCAAGGGACTTTTGACCCTTGCTAATGATGGCTTCAACGTCGAGG